>CM063714.1:13568353-14768353 GCA_032441835.1 Slavum lentiscoides | reverse complement strand
GTGAAACCGGAATACCGTACTTAACGATATATTATAATGTGTGCACGGCGACGAACAAAATATAAATTATTCGTTTATTAATAATGACAACAATACCTATAGTGAAGTGAATGTGTGTTGCGAATATGTATACAAAATATTGTCGCCGAATACTTATTACAAGCGATTGATTTTGAAGAATTACCTCGCGCAGAACAAAAGGCCCACGTCGATTATACAATATCTTTCTCTGCAGCCGCGTACCTGTTGATTTATTTTCTCAATTTTCACTTTCAAAATTCTAAGCGCTTACAATTTGCACGAATTTTACCGGTAAGACGAAATAATATATTACCGAATGGACCTCGCCTTCGCCTTACACTCCCGACTAGGACGACCCAGTCTAACTCCACATAAAGCACCTTCAATAATTTCATCTGACCACTTCTTCTTCGGTCTTCACCTTCTCCTTTTCCTTTCACGCATTCGTTTTCATTATACACTTCTCGCAGTCTCTGAATTTTCTCATAACGCGCATTCGAACCATCTCAACCTATTCTCCCTGATTTCCTCCACATTAGATGCGCCACTCTTACACTGTCCCTTACCTACTCATTTCACGTTCTATCATTCCTGATTACTCCACACGTTCATCTCGGCATTCTCATATCCACTGCACTCATACCCTATTCAAACTGCCAAACGTTCCGAACCGTTCAACATCGCTCGCCTCATTGCTGTTTTATAAAATTAATTTTTCGATTTCATTGACATAATATACACTCGTCACACGAAACGTCTGACGCTTCTTCACCCTCACTTTATTCTATTTTTCATGATGTGTTCCTCAGAACCACCATTTTTCGTACTGTCGATCTCTTTAGCATTATAATAAATTACAGGTGATTTTCCGCCGGTCGTTTGTGTGATATTATTATTGTTATTGTTAGTGTAGTCGTTTTGCATGCATAACGCGCCTTTTTACCGTATACTACGTACCAGACGGAGCTGTATAGAATATTAAACGGGTACGAAAAAGAATATTAAATTTTCTCATAATATTGCCACGCTCGTCTTGGCTTAAAGCACCGACGAGTCGCATATAATTCCCGATTTTCATTCACCGTAATTGGTGAAAATCAATTTTCGTTTTAGATTCGATGCTGAGCTAAAATATTCGTAACGATGTGTTTTTATTATTTTTTTTTCCATGAACAACCGTCGATGAAAACCCGTATCTAGCTTCATTTGACACGTTCTTCGATTTTTTTTTCTACAATAATTTTCATAAGCGCACGGAAAAATTACCGTAAAATTTAAAAAAAATTAGAAAAATTTCCACACATATGATCTTTACCAAACAGAACTTATAGTTTTTATTTTTTATAATTTCAAAAATACGTTTTGAAATTTTACCATTCATTCGATTTAATAATATACACGTCAACATAACCGCGGTCTGGTCCAGAATTTAATTTTTTTAATTGTTTTCCTATAATTTCAAAGCTGTTGGGTATAAACTTGAAAATTTTATCAAATTTTGTTTTCAAGTAATATCAAAAATGTCAATAAACTTTTAAACGATTTTTATCAATTTTAGTCTATATACATATATTACATTTAACAAATGTCAACAATTTCCGTTTAATTTTAATTAATTTAATAAAACTATATACTCGACTTTTTTTTATTAATAAATACATAATGTACGAGATATTTTTCTAGCGTTAAAAACACCATTGGAAATCGGGAACGCACGAGCAAATAAATTTGTTTATGGTGCAGGGCACGTGCCCTCAATTTTTGCTGTTTACGGCACCGTATAGGTATATTACGACGAAATGTCAAAAATGTTCAACCGAATTTCTCCTTCTTATTTCCATAACAATTACTATTATTATTCCTGTCTCTGTATGGAAATTATTTTCTTCCAACTCCGTTTCAAAACAAATTTTCAATTTCGTTTCGCGTATATATTGAAAAATAAATCGTAATATTTCATTAGTTTTGCCGCGGAGAAAAAAATCCGCAATTTTTTTTTTTTTTTATTCAACTTTTCAGCGTTTCGAAAATTACGTAATATTTTCATTATTTTCTTTTTCTCGGAATACTATATACATACAATTACATTATACCATAGCTCAAGACAACAAAAAAAAAAATTTTTTTTTTAAATTTCAATAATATTGTCTTGATTGCACGCGGGAGGTGTGAATTTATAATAAGAATATATTAAATCCTCGTTAATATTATCCCAACTCGGCGTGCTCGTCCGTCCCGTTAAATTTTTATATATACATTTTGTTTACGGATAATTTAAAGCTGGTAAGGTCCTTATAGACTTATCTCGTTTCACTGATTTTTTACGCAATATATCTTATATGTATATATACGGTATCTTTCGAAAGTTTTATTTATCGTTTCTTTTTTTTTTCCGTTTCTATTATTCAAATTTAAACAAATTTCGTGAATTATTTAAATTTAGGTTTTTAATCTCGTCAAAGTTTCTTTTGTTATGAAAAATAAAAAAAACGTTATTATTGAAATGAAAATGTTTGTGGAAAATCAGAGAAATAAAAACAATAGTTGCTGCTGTATATTAAGAGGATTTGAAGATTTTAGACGTGTAATTAACAATATTTTAGTTTACGGTCTCGTGCAGTGTATAATGTGTATGTATTGTCGAAATGTTCCATTATAATCGAAATAAAAATATTAATACTTACCAATATCGAAAAGTTTTATGATTATTATCGTGTAAGAACAAAATTCGTTTGCTGCAGTTCTTATATAATATTATTAACGATATAATATTATATAGTGACGTTTTTTTTTTGTTTTTGATTTCAGTAACTTCGAGAAAGCAGAATTTTGAAATAAACCGTTGAACGCGAATTATTCTTTTTTATTATTTTGTGATTTAGTGTTATTTTATTTTGAGACGAACAAAAATGATATTTACCATATACGCTATAATATACTTACTAACAAACAATTTATTTATTATTATTATTATTATTATTATGATTTTAGATTAAGTCCGTGTACTTAAAAGTTAATAATAATAATATAATCACGGCGGTGAAGTAACACGTACGCAGTAAAATAAACTTCCAAAGCCCCGGTCCGCGTTATCGAAAAAGTCATTAAAGAGGACGTATAGGAAAAACACGTTCTTCACGAACGAATAAAGACGGTTAGGTTAGGTAAGGTTAGGTTAGGCTGTAAATTACTGTATATTTGTATCTTTTTGATGAATAAACGATGAGGGTGCAGGTGAAAACAATGTGGTAACACGGATTCCTACCTGCACCTATGTTTCCACAAAAAAAGTCTAGGTTAAGTTTTTCTCTGTGATTAAAAAAAAAAGTGCGATTTCATATTTTTTTTTTACACTTCATAGAGAAGAATGCGCTTAAGCGTTTTTCATTTTTCGAAATCTCAAATATTCTTTTATTGCTACGAGTTTTTCCAAGTATCTACTATAGTTTTCATTTTATAAAATCGTAGAACTATTAACTCACCGGAATATTTAAAAATACTCAAGTATAAAAAAAAATGCTCATCTATCGAAATTGAAAATTCACCGTCTGTCATAAAAGCGAATCGCGGTGGTACTCATTCGCGCAAAACTAATTGAAAATCAGGAAATGTAATTTTTCAATTTCGGCTCTATTCATGAAAAACACGAACTGCATCGAACGCTATTATATTTACGCTATACAAATTATTATTATGATTTCCACGTACAATTATATTTTTATTTCTTTTTGAATTATTTTTATTATTATTCGTTAAAACGGGCGAAAACCTAACAACGAGTTCTCTAGAGCGCTGCCCGGTTTCGTTTAATATCGGTCCTATATAATATTCGAAAAACTATTTCGTTTTAATAATTCTTATACATACGTTCTTGATTATTTTTATTCGGATAAAAACGTTAAACGTCCACGTCTATGATTCACTTAAACTAACCGCGCGGTACAGGAAAAGCGTTAACGACATTTTAAAAGAGGCGGTTATAAGGGGAGGCGATAGGCGGATCGCCCCTCCATGGGATTTGATATTTTTAAATTTAGTATATCTCTGACCTAACAGCACCGACTTGTGTCATGTAAGTCAATCCAATTATGTTATATGTTAATATAATATAATATATGTTCCATACTCAACAACCTCCCTCTTCGAACATCATGTATAAGGCTGGAATTAGTGCTCGGCCGACAATCGGTGCGTACGGTACATCGGTCGTGATCTAGCGTTTAGTCTTTCGTGCTTTGCTGACGAAAACTCGGTCGGTCGTGTACAGTGTAATGTGTAAACGAGTAAACGTGTAAATGTGAGTAAACGAGTAAAGATTAAATAAATATTAAACGTATAAAATAAACAAGTAAACGTGTAAACTAGTGTACAACGAAGAAAGCTGATTCCTTGCGTTCATTTCATTTGATTGAAAAACGCGAAATAATATTTAATAATAATAATAAATAAATATTGCATACGCGCGTACGATCGGTCAGCGTCAAACTAAACACACGCATGTAACGACATCAGCCGACCGTAATAAAACAGAAAAAGAAAGTAGTCACTAGATAGCGTTACGACACAACATAGAGAGCGTGGCAGAAAGGCGCGTATATAAATAGCGGTCCGAAACCATTGGACCGCTCAGTGTAGTCACGGCGGTCAGACGTGAACAACGTAGTTCGTTAGTAGTGTGGTGTGTGCGGCGTTCGTGACTGACTGCTATTTATATGCACTTTTCTGCCACGCCCTCTTTGTCGTGTCGCAGCGCTATCTGGTGAGTACTTTATTTTCCCGTTTTATTGTTCTTTTTCTATATCTCCATTTCGTTTTGGTACATTAATAGATCTATCTTCTTGGTTATTATTCGTCGATGTGGATATTTCATTGGCACAGGGGGTTGGCTCCATTTTGGTCCCCCCCCCCTTGAACATCATGTGTAACCGCTACGGCATTTCAATATTGTTAAGGGGACTTTAAATGGTAGCCCCTTCCTCCGTTTCATATCTCGTGATACTTTTGCTGGTCCGATTTGAACTTTATACGAAAAAAATTAACTAGAAAATAGTGTACTTGTTCGCAGTAATCTCATTAACATTACTCGGCTAGTAAACATTAATTTTGAATACTATTAATAGAATAGGTCTGTGTAAACGGCCGCGAAATTAAAAACGTGTGAATTTAATGGCAACCATAATTAAGGGGAACGTATAAATGCAACTATTCGAAGGTGTATTGGGGAAAGGAGATTTTCGGAATGGCGCGCGGTGTCGTTTTTTATGAGAATTATCAAAAATGTGCCAGTGTACCGTAACGTATTAATAATTTTGAACAATTCAATAACACTTTGAAATTTTTTATTCGAACGTTTAGAATAAATAAATCGTGATATCGACCAAAGATTCGAACTCGTCGTTTATTATTATTATTATTTTTTTTAGAGGAATACGTAGGAGTGCAGTTTTCGATAAAGTATGAGAAAGGGTCTAAACTTTATCCCGACGGGTATCCGTGCTGTCTTAAATTCGTATTTCGCGGTACGTAATATTAAACGATTTTCTGTTTGCAGTGAATTCAGTAAATCGCGCTAATAACAGTGTACTGAGTATTGTGAAAAATTTTAATAAAATATTATTTATACACTCGTTTATTTGAATTACTATACTTGTCAAGTCGAGAAACGTATTCAGGCGACGCGGCCGTCTTTCACTCCCACAGAGTCAATATTATCGTGTTGGTAAATTCGCCGAATTTCAAATAATAAATTGTTGGGTCGTTCTCAGACATCGGTTGTCCGCGCGCGTTTATAATTTTCACAATATTGATTTCATTATTTTCCGGATGAGCGGCGGCTCAAGTAAATCGCGCGATGTAGCCCGAATCCAATGAAAATAACCCCAAAAATTTGTCCACAGAAAAAGCATCCGCAAAAGCGTTTTGTACGCCTGATAACCGAGTTAAAACGATACGACGAAAAAAAACGGATATTGAAAACCGTAATTCGTGAAATAACCGATATACTTTCAAAATCACTAGGCGTTTGGGTTCCGAGTAAAACCGAAATATACAATAATTGTAAATCGGCCGGCGGCGGTCGAAATCCAAAAAATTTTTATTCGCTTTATATTACACAGCCCGTGCAAAGACCACGTTCACGTCGAAAAAAAGAAATAAAACATTACTTGACCGGTTTTACATCGCGAATCCTTCTGTACAGCAGTACAGCTGTCGATAGTGTATCGATTAAGGCGTTCCCCCCTGCCCCTCCCCACGAAAAACAAAACATATTTCCAGTGGCGCCGGAGAAGGGGGGCAGAGGGGGCAGTTGCCCCCCAGATATAATTCTGGGAGGGCTAAGTTATACTTTTGCCCCCTCGGATAAAATGAACAGTCATCATCAATGTAAACATATATAATTAATCTCAAAATAATTCTACAAATCATACGATAACAAGAAGATGGTAAAACTACAGTACATTTTATCAACATCTAAAAATAAATATGCTACGGGTTTTTAATTTTTGCATCTGTGTCAGTCGTGGATTTTGTTTACTTCCTCGAGCATACGTATTTTTTTATAAAGGAATAACTTCCTTTATTGGTTATTAATGTTATTAACTTTGTACATATGTTACTAGTTACTACAATATACACAAACACACATATTTTAAGTAAATGATACACATACTAAATAATATATTATATATTTTATATATATATATATAGGTTAGGTTAGGTATATATATATATATATAAAGAAAAAACTACGATATTTTTCATATATATTTTTTTGTTGAACTGGTTTCATACATTCTTAGACATTTTATATACCTCAAAATGAGGCAACATTGATAAAAAAAATGTTTAGTTTGTTGTTTATAAATTATTGAAAAAAAAAATATATTTATATATATCAAATGTTTGCCCCCCCCGAGTGAAAAATAGTTCCTGCGCCACTGCATATTATTTCAAACCGAAAAGTTTCTTCGTACTGCAGGTGTGATACACACGAGGTCGTCATTATAATAAAGAGTACATTAATATTATACCGAGTAAATGATGATATATTATTTCGTTCGGTAAACTATATAACGTGTATAGTAAATCGTTATAGCACGCTATCGCGTAAATGTTATTAAACGTTAAACGGCATAGGCGAAATTTGGGGGAGGGGGGCTTAGCACCCCCGATTTTTTTCGTATTTATTCAAGTTTTAGTAGTTATTATTATGTACACAATACATACATAACAACAGTTTTGTTCTGTGATATTATTTAAATGAATAATCGTGTGATGGCTGCAAATATGTCGTCTTACAGCGACTGGTCAAAAAAAATCAAAGAAAACAATTTATAATTCAGATGATTTTATACATTTATAATATTAATAATACGTTATTGATCAAATATATCAATTTGATTAGTGTGGCGACTGGCGATAAAATCGTTCCGAACGTTCGACGTTCGGCGAAAACGTCGCAGTGTGACAACATTCAAAGTACTATTTTTTTAGTTTTATCACAGATCATCATCGCGTTATTGAAAAAGACCTTACCAATCGAACTGATATAAACGAAGTAATTAAATATTTTTGCTCGAAGCGAAAGGAGGATGTTGTTATTATAATAAGTAATAAATTGTAAACTCAAATTTGAATTTGATTGTGATTTAATAATTCATGTGTCACGTTTATCACGTGTAATTAAATAATAATAATATACTTTACAAAGCACCTAAAATATTACTTATAAATATGTAATTGTTTAGTGGTCATTGAAGGGTTGCAGATATCGATAACTGTGTAGAATAACATGAAAAATCGAAGGGCTTCGGGGCACCCCCAGTTTTTTCAGTGAAATTGCGCCCCCGTTAAACGGGTTTACTAAAAACGGAAAAAACACATAAAAAAATCGTATTATTAATAATAATTTATCGAGTGTTTCGTCACAATACACAAAGCCCTTCGTCTTCACCGTGTACTGTACATGTACTTAAAATCGCGACACTATTCCCTCAATCCCCGATCCCCGAAGTCTTTCAGAAGATTTTCATATGTGCTCGTATACGACAACAACGGCGTGTACAAGTTATAACGCTTAACGCGACGACGCGTATCAGTGAATCCGAATGCTTGGGATTATAATATAACAATTTCGTAAAAGTAGTTGTTATTATTGTAGGGAATACAGAATAAAAAAAAAACGACGAAAACCGCGAGTATTTAGAAATCTCTGGAAAGATGTATGTACGAATATCGTGTTGTCACCACGTATACGCTGCTGAGGGGGAGTTAAGACGCCCGGAATTTAAAATCTCTGCAGTTTTTCAAGTGTTACGTTTTTTTTTTTTACATTTCTAGCAAATATTGATTTTATATATATATAATTATTTTGTCTGAGAAAATATTTTCCATGCGAAAATCTTTTTGTTCGCTCGTACGTGTTGTGCGTAACACGGATTTTTCCCCAAGTAGTTAATTTTCTCAAGCAAAACACACACACACGTTTTTTTTTTTTTTGTAGAAAAATTGATAAAAAGACCCCGATTAATTATAATTTACGACGCGTCAAACGTTTAACAGAATTAAATTTCGTTCGCTTTTTTTTTTTTGTAATAATTTCAAAAACAAAATCAACGGCTTTAAATGTGTTTGTCATATACATATATATTCGTAGATAGATAATAGAATTGGTGGAAAAATTGATTTTGGTAAAAATATCACGTGAGTTATTGATAAATAATTCGAATCGTTTCCATTAGTCAAGCAGCGTTCTCCTATATAAATTTCAGAAGTTTTCTTACAAAAACAAAAATTTCGATTTCAATCGTTCTTGTAATTTACTTTTCCCGAATTTACTTTCCTGAAAAACTGATAATCGCTGAAAAAAAAAAATTACATTTCTCGTTGTCTACGTTCCCGATTGTGATCGACTTCTCTTAACGATAGGTCATATAGAATTTTCGATAATAATCTCATCTCTAATAGTTTAATATCCCGACGATCTGAACCGATAATCGAGTGAACGACTCAAGTAGAGTTCTAAACATATTATATGACTTCGTACATTAACTTTCGTTTCATTTGCCAAACTTAAATTCGACCCGACCCCGGATGCTTCGTGTATCACACTGGAGAACGAAAATCGCAAAGACAATTTTTTATTATTTATTCGACAATTTTAGTTATACTCTTTACACCGAACTGGTTACAGAATACCATTTAAAACTTTTTCTATTCAATTCGCGACGCGTTTTTTATTCGTATTTTTGAAAATGTAACGAGTTTAACGTAATTTATGTGTACTTCAGACATACTACTATCAATTGGAAATCGGAACTCGTTTATACGAGTACACATAAACGTATTAAAAATCGTTAAAAATCACGATAATGGACGTGAATAATAATCGACGAGTACACGAACAATATTGACTTAAACGTTTTTTCCTCTTAAAACACTATTGAATAAACTTTACACAAACGCGATAAATATAAATTAAAAGCCTATTCAATTACGAGTCTAATGAAACGGAAAATTAATCGAACTCGGCTCGTACAGTAAGTGGTTACCGTTATTAAAGTGTCGGCTCTTCAAAAAACTTACAACAGAATGTACCCAACCTAACCTCGGCGCGGTACAATATAAATTATTCTCTGTGACGCAGTCTAATCTGTATAATTCAACTTTGTCGGTACAGCGATTGCTTTTGCTGACGTCGTGGAAAAACGTTTTCGGATATCGGTAGTGAAAAATCTACGGAAAAAAAAAAGTGATAATAACATTGATATACGTACTTATATATTTCGACGCTGTGTGCAAATCGAAAATTAAAACGTGTAGTATAAAACGGGTTGTGTGTAAAGGGCGAAAAACGTTTGTCGTGTATACACGCGAAGGTATTAAATTATTAAATTAGTCGAATTTTGTAATTTTTCTGCAATACGATGACGTAACGCGAAACGATTCGTTAATATGACGAGAAAACGAATAATTTTCCTGGTATTTTTTTTTTTTACCGTTTATTTGTCGATTTCTATTATTTTACTCGTGTTCGCAAAACCCTATAAAAAAAATAAATAAAACGCTTAAAAAAAAAAAAAAATTATATCAATTTCGAAAAACGCGCTGCACGAAGGTCAAACTCGGAGTGTGTATAATATAATAGTGCCGTATAAGTGAAAACGTTTTTTTTTTTTTTTCGATATTTTAATCGCTCGCTCGATTATTTACTCGTTTTACGGCCTCCAAATCTATTAATATAATATCGAGTTTGACAGTAACGAACGAAAATATGGCGTTTCTAAAATGGCCGTCAATATTATTTTAATATATATATATTTTTTTTTTACACGACGACGACGACAATGATCGTTTTGAGAAAGGATAATACGCTTTCTTTTTTTGAAACTATTCTCTCGTAAAACCGATAGTAGAAAAAAAATGGCTTATATACCACGCGACAGGGGTGTCTGTTCGAGCGGATCGTTTAATCGCGCTGCAGTGTTTGTTGGATTCGTATTCGCGAGTTCGAAGAAAGCGACGACTACAAATCTTTGCGTTCGAAAAACTGTTCGCAACGGAACTCTGTTTATTATAATACTATTATTTATGTACGGTTTTAGTAAACTTTACACGTTCCGAAAAAAGTCACGACAAACGATTTTTATAAATACCGTTAAAAACATATTATAAGCTCGTAATAAATTTCCGTACAAAAAAAGGAGGAAAAAAAGAAATGCACGTTATTAAAAGCAAAAAAATCCGCGTACAATATTCCGCCGAATCATATTTCTCAAACGTTCTTAAAAAAAAAGTTTGGTATTTTTTTTTAACAATACGCGCACTTCACGAGTACATTACAAATATACTTACTCGCCTACTTATTTATATTGTATAGGTATATATAAGCTTACTTCTCGCCACCGTAATAATAATAATTCTAATATATAAAAATCTCGTGTCACAGTGTTTGTCGCCACTCGCTCCTCCGAAACGGCTCGACCGATTTTAATAAAAATTTTTTTTTTTTGTATAATTGGTAGGCGTGAGAATAGGTTTCAGAGTATTTTTCACTCTTTAACCCCTCCCGAGAGTGGTAGCTAATAAGGGAAATATTACGATTCTAGGCGTTAAACAGTTACCACGGTGACCATTTAAATCGTTATTTAAAAAAATAATTTATAATTTATTATACTAAAAAACGTGCACGATGTTCGTCCTCGATAAACTCCGTAACTATACCTGACCACCGTGGTCACCACGGTAACTGTTTAACGCCTAGAATCCTAAAATGTCCCGTATTATATTATATATATATATGAACAAGTTTTCGTTCAAAACTGCGCACGGGTAATTCAGCTGGTATATTATATTATTGTTCTTAAAACGTTTGTCTATAAAAAAAAGTGACACTTATATATTGTAGCCTATAATATATAAATGGCTAAAACGATTGAACACAGAATACTCAAAAGTGGTAATATTAATTTACAATATTATTATTACTAATAATATTGTACAAATATAATTCAGCGTTATCAATTAATGTATAATGTTTATCATAATTATTATATTTACACTAAAACAACTTGTGTACACGTTGGTAAAAATCCACGTAAAAAGTAAAAATCTACAATAATAATAATAATAATAATTTTTATTATTATTGAATTATTGAATTATTGAATTGTGTTGCTCGTAAATTTTGTTTAATTTAACTTTATATTTATTACGCGCGCGCTTAATGTGCGTCGAAAGAAATTAATCGTCTAGAAGAAGAAAAAAAAAGGATTTTAAGCAAACGATTATATTATGTCGAATATCACGAATATACACGAGCGCAGTATCTATTTTAATTGAAAAAGAAAAGAAAAAAAAATGAAACAAAGTTGAAAACGCAAGTGTATTAAAATTAAAATATTTTATAATTGAAGAAATGACACAAAGAAAAGGGGAAAAAATTTGCCATTTTCATACTATATACAGTTATTAATTTTTCTTTTTCCGTAATAAAAAATTGTTAATATTATACAAAGACGCTGTATACGAACGAAAACGAAATGTTCAATATTATTTACCGCGTACAATTTGCGCACCAGAAATTATTATTGCTTTGCCGCGGTGTGGGGTTTCGCCAAAATAAAAAATAAAAACGCTCGATA
The DNA here is from genome assembly GCA_032441835.1 of Slavum lentiscoides. Taxonomy (NCBI): domain Eukaryota; kingdom Metazoa; phylum Arthropoda; class Insecta; order Hemiptera; family Aphididae; genus Slavum; species Slavum lentiscoides. The sequence goes on along the minus strand of CM063714.1, from coordinate 14,756,189 downwards.
ACAATGAACTTTTGGTCATTATTTTTCTCGGTTTCGTTGTTTTTTTACCGACACGGATGTATTTTAAACATTCATTTATATATTTTACGTTTGGCGGCAATTTTTTTTAAGCACAGACCCTGTGCAAAACGTTACAACAGAGGTGGTACGAGCTAGGAGACGATTGTACACTCGCGTTGAAAATATAATAGTGTTTATATAGAACGGAAATTTTTTTTTTTAAATAATTCGTATTTTTCAATTAGAATAAGATGTTTAAAGTATACTTTAAGAAATGTTCGAGTCGATTTTATTTAAAAATATTTCGGTATAATGTCATTATAATTTGTACTTATATTTTAACGGTTCCATCGCGTACGTTTGGAACCGTATTAGAGCGAAAGAAAACACCACTTTTATACGCATTATATTTTTCACGATTCGGAATCATCTCCAGGGCCGGATTGGCCCATCGGGATACCGGGAAACTTCCCGGTGGGTCGGTATCCTTGAGGACTGCTATGGCCGCAAACAATTTTTAATTTCGCTATAAATTATTATGAATTTTTAAATTTTATTGGTACAGAAGGAATCATTGATAAGTTAAAAAATAAAAGTGCATTACTCAATAAAGAACTCTCACATTAAATTGTTTCGCTATATTATTTATGTGCAAATTTTATTTTAATAAATATAAAAGTCAGTAAACAAAATTGTAATTTTTAAAATTGTATATGCGGGGGGTTGAACCGCAGATTGTCTTAAAAAAAAACACGAGTAATATTTGTTTTTATGTATAATATTGGATATTATAATATAGAGGGCTGGTCTAAATAATTTTCCCGGCCCGAAAAATTCTGCCAATCCGTCCCTGATCATCTCCTTCAGATACCAAAACGAATCCGCATCGACATCGCATATCATACATATTGAATCAGTCGCCGAGCCGTTTACAAAAAATTATTATAATAGACTATAAATTTAATATATTCCAGCGTTTAAAAGAACTCGTAATTATTCAACAGGATTTACAGTAAAAAAAAAAAAAATCACTTTTAATCAAATTTATTGCATTCTGATGTTATTTAGAAAGGACTGCAAACGCGTTTTAAGACATCGGGCGTTTTAGTTTTCCCACCGGAATACTCTGGGGCAAATATTCTCCTACGAAGCGGGACTTATCTTGTATAGACGAGTACTATATAAACGCCTTTTATACGCGTAAACGTTTCGAATCGAAGCGAAACGCCGTCGTCAACGCAAACCTATTCGTTAACAATTATCGACTCGAAAATACTATATTTAGGCTGAAACAGACGGATTTTTCTAAAACATTCCGCGTACATTGTGTGTTATTTAAAATAATAATAAAAGATTTCAAACGATTCGAAATATTTTTTTTTTTTTATTAATAGTTATTAGCCGGTAGCTATTACAACTCAACAATTAAATTTTTAAAAATATAATGGAAATAGTTACTTAATAATAATAGGTACTTAGTTTTATATACAAGTATATGATATTATAAGAAAAAGTAACAAAATAAACAAGAAAATAATCAAATACATAACTGGCATGACAAAAGTTTTTCAAATGCGCAAGCCTGCAAAGGTGATTCAAATTGATGACAGCTTTGTTGGTGATTGTGTGTTTAGAAGATAGAAGACCGATTCGAAATATTATTTTTAGAATTATATATAAAAAAAAAGAAATTCTTGCGTGTCGACACAATTTTACCGAACGTTTCCATTATTATTTTTTTTTTTTGACAATTTTTTTCCTCGCTCTTAAGAAAACCGTATTCGAGAGAACAGTGCACGATAAAAATGTTCTTTAAGCACTTAACGCGGCAATCGATTTCGAATTTTTTTTTTTTACGAAATTCTCTCAGGTGTTATGCAAACGCGAACGAATCGCCTCGTTGTAGCGTGCATATATTTTTAGCGAATTTTCAAAATTCGGGCAAATAATAAATTTTTTTTTTTTGTTGGCTTTTCGTCGCGTTGATTCTTATTGAAACCGTAAATTCCCGTCAATGCCGTCGGCTGTAATCCACGCGAGCGTTTTCGTTTTCATTTTTATTTTTTATTTTTTCGGAAAGACGCGTATTTTAATATTAAAGTGTAATAAAAATTTTGAAAGCTCACGTGAAAACTCGACGTGAAGCTTTAGGCGCGAAGCACAGTTTCATTTAAAAAAATTTTTTTTTTTTTAACGCGTTCTGGTATATATTATTATAATATATATATAGCGCGGATTTTTATTATTATTATTATTATTCGAAATCGAGTTTGTTTTTTTCCCCTATTCATATGACAAACGAATAATATTGAAACGAATATTATTGGCCCGCGGATAGGCGACCGAGACGCAGAAAGTCGCCGGGACTTTCGCGGTCCCCGGTATTCATCGCGGAAAACACAACTGTGTTTTTTAATATTCGAATACGACGTATTTTCGTTTTATTTTTTTCCGCAAACGATTCAGAACAAAAAAAAAAAAAATCAAATATCATTGATTTCGTATTTTTTTTTTTTTTTTTAAAAAAATATTATTTCGTATTGTGTTTCCACCATTTCGTTCGATGTCGTGTATATAGTAAAATTAATATATAAATAGATGTTTTCCGCGTATTTTTCCGTAATTATATATCGATTCGATTTTTTTCCCCCTCTCATTATTATTGACATGTATACGTCTTACGGCTGAGGCCATATTCTATACGTTTGTGCGACACCGAGAGCCTTACCTTGACGTCACGAACCCGGCTCTACTCACCACCCGGCCAGGTCCCCCCACTTCTATACCGTCGTTGCCGGTCACACTGGAACGGCGATGGCAGCGCGATCTAGATATAGATATAGATATTAGGGTGGACCCCTTTTAATAAAAAATCATTTTAGAACATTAAGGGCTGTGGAGCACGGGTTAAACTTAACGAATTAACATGACATTTTGTACGATTCATTTTTATACATATTGAAACCACTTAACGGGGTAAGACTTAAAAAAAATAAATAAATAAAAAAAAAATCACTTATGTAAGAGCCACCTTAATAGATATATAGTTATCTATAGATATAGATATGTCTATAGGTAACTTTTTGTCACGTGTAAAAAATAAATGAGATGTATACAAGACATATATTTTACATGTACCGATGTATTACATAACCCGTGTATGTACCCGATGTATGTACATAACCGACTGTGTTTGCATGCGTGCCGGAGTAAACGTCGAAATTTTTTACAAAAAAAGTATTATAAATGTTGATTGCGATGGAATCGGGTAAAAAAATAAAAAAATCGGTGGCTTACCCAAAGGATTCGACAGGTTTCGGCAGAGCGGCCGATCGTTCGTGTCGTTGTTAAAAAAAGCCCGAGGACTTACTAAGATTATTCGTTTTGAAATTATTGAAAATACGTCTTATTTTGTAACGATTTATAATTTATTTTAAAATAACCGCTCGAGTACTTAATTTATAATTAATCGACCTTTGTCGATACTTCTAAAAGTGTATTGTTTACAAAATTATTTTTAACAAATAACATCAGCGTCAAGTGTAGTTTGAGCACAACGCATTGGAGAATAGACGTTCTACGTCTTTTTCTAGTTTTTTCACATAGGACGTCTCTAGTTTAAACGACAGTTCGTTACGATCAAATAATATTGTTTTTTTTTTCATTTTCATTTACTTCGGCTAATAACCTTTCATTTTTCTCGTTCTGCAATTCTTTCTCAAAACCATATAACCACAGCGAGTATTATTACTTTTCTGTTTTCCTAAGGGACCGTGCTTTATATTTGTAGGCCAGAACGCTGTGCATACAAACGTTTTTAAGAACTTTTTCCTCTCGCTGATTGACTATAATAGTAAGTTCCGTTTCCTTTTAGTAAGATAGGTATTATTAAAGCGCTATTATTTTCTTGATGCCCTTTTGTCTGCGTTTGTGATTTGACTATCCAAATAGCTGAATTCATAGTGTCTTGTTCTATGCGATGATTCCCAATTTTAATATCGCCGCTCTTACATCGTTGTCCTTTCTGTTTATCATTTCCTTTCGTGCTCCACTAAGTGTTTGAATCGGTATATTTTATTTTGAATCATCTGTCTATGCTACACTTTTTAGTAATTTTGTTTCTTTCGCATTTATATATATATATTCAACTCTAAAAATCCATTCCAGTTAGTACTATATAAATATTACTGCGTAGTATACACGTTTAAAAATGCCGACCTAGTCAATAATCCTATGACATCCACCGGCTCTGATCTAAATATAGCAGTATAGAACCGAAATTCTACAATATTTTTAAAAATATCTATTAAAAATTTGCCGGACTAATCTGATTTTCACTAATTTTTATTTTTTTTTTTGTACATAATTATCGTTATTTACTCATTACAGTAATACGTATAACAGTACGAGCTTTTTAAAATGTCGACTATTTTTTTACCGAGTTGCGCCGCGCGTAATACACGTTTCGCCATTCTCGTTGACCGGCCATTGACGCGTATGAGATTGCCGTGAAGTTAAATAACGGCATGTGAATACCGTTTGTCTGCTGCAGACGTAATAACCACTCGGCTATATAACATAATAGGAGATGTAACGAGCAGCGAGATACGAGCTGGCAGATACCCGCCATTATGTGCACAAGTTGTTTTTTTTTTTTATTGAAACTTTGTAAAATACAATAAGTCTCGACAATTACACCGCACAATACGATCAAATAACGAACGTTTACGAATTGAAAAACTAAAACCAGATTGTTTAAAGAAGAAAAAATAACGGAAATAGTAAACGAGACGAGAAAATGACATTGAGAGTTGAAACGAACGTTGACAGATTATTAGAAAATGTACAAACACTTCGACGTTGGGTAAACATGAATGAGGAATATCACGTTATATAGCCTCTGGAGCTGTGTAGAGTGCAGAGATGGAAGTCGTTTAAGGATAGTTTATAGGAATTAAGAGAAAGAAGCTGGTGTGACCAATACGCGGAGACGGAAAAAGGAAACAATTATTTTTCTGTTTAAATGTTAAAACCGCGGTCGGGAAGGGATAGATGCGGGGCGACGCTTCTATACCGGGTACAAAAGTCTGGCGGTAAATTCGACTGCAGTGATTAAGAAGACCGTGATTTAAATAGGAATGATTTTTGAGAACGGGACAGAAATCGAACAGAGAAATAAGAGATTATAAGATTAATAGATTGATAAGAAGGATGGACAACGTCAAAATCGAATTGCAGTGCCAATTTTTCCAGCGTTAAGGCGAAGGACGAGATTCGTTCGAGAGCGTTTGTAAACAACGGAAAGGAAACGCGCAGAATCGATTAGAAATCTATTAGTGACCGGAGGACTGGAAACGAGCTGGAGAATACTTGGAAAATGGTAAAACGTTGGGCAATAAAAGAGAGCGGTGGCGGAAGAAGATGCACACGTTACGAGACGATGACTTTTGCGGAATGATAAAAACGATATCGGTACGAGACCAGATCGCTCGTAATTCGTCTAACGTTTGTTGTTGTCGTTGTTTTCCGAGGATTATTTCATACGATATACTTTACTGCTATCCTTACCACAAACAACGGGTTAATAATAATAATAAAAAAAATAATAATTTATAGTTTACGCTACGAGAACGGTTTCGTAGAAGGATCATCGCGCGCAGCTGATAAATTGATTCCCCGCGGTGGCGACTCGCACGCTCGGGCCGGGGGATGGATGAGCGACATGTGTTCTCGATCAATTTGTTTTTTATTTCTATTGACGCCGCGTGCGTCTTCGTTACCGGCGGATATTTTTTTGATTGGTGACGACAACGACGACGTTCATCCCCGTTTTTCACATTACACGAAATCCATTCGAACACAAAATAACAACCGACCACAATAATATTCGGTATCGAAAAAGTTGGGAAATGATTTAGGACGTTTCCCACACTTTATGCTAGAGATAACACCTACTAGACCTGCAGCGATTGCGCAACCGGTGGTCCATATGGTGGTCCGCAGTTTGAACGTTATTTGCAATTATATACTTCCACCGCGGAAGCTCGTCGTATAACATATAAAAATTATAAAAATGTAAAAAAAAAAAAAACGATTATAATAATTGCATTATACTCACGTGCATTTCGTATTGATAAAACGGAAGTTTTTCAATCGTTAATTTCAAATTTTGTAATTATCTTTTTTTAAATTGGTATAAGAAGTAGACGGCAGAATTTTAAATTACGAACTTACTTGTCTGTGAGTTCCGAAAGTGCATTTTAAAATGCACAAAATTTTATTCAGGTATCGTGCAATTACAATACGGTGGAATGTATATATACGTATAGGGACGATACGAGAATTTTTTATTTGTGTTCTGCGTATATAATATTCTCGGTGATTATTACTTTTACAGTGTAAATTAGTTATATTTATGTGTTGGGATTCATTAAAAGCCGCGTGATGAGATATTTCGTGACAATGCTGGGTTAGGTTATAGTCTATACAATTTTCGCCTCCATGAAATCGTTGTACTGGTACTACCATATGTTTTAGAACGTGCTTAGATTAGGTTAGATTAAATCGTGCTCAGAATTTTGATTTAAAAATATATTATTTCGTAGTAGTAAATTAAAATGCGCAGTGACGTGTGTTTATAAATTGTATACAACGATAAAGGTAGAAATAAAATTGAGTACATTTAATTTTCATTAATTAAAGGGTGTGACGACGAACCCCAACACAAACACAAATATTAGCGTAAAACATTTGAAATATATGCCCGGTGCTCGCGAGTTTGGAAACTAGAGACAGCGGATTCTCAAGTGCCCAAAAAATATATACATACGTTCGTTGAAACGACTCTCCCTTTAATGTAACCTAACCTTGCACGCCCCATTCATTCCGTTTAAATTTTCGCATATATTAACGTTTATCAAATAACACTCGTTTTTAAAACATTGTAAACTTTGTGGATCACCGTTTCGGTTTGTTTAGTTCATCCGTAAAAATACGCGTTAGCGTACACGACATTATTTTTTCAACGTTTTTATTTACATACAATTTCATCGGTTCTTAAGAAATGTAAAAAAAAAAAAAAATTAATACGTATAATGCGATTCTGAAATTTTCAAACTTAAGATGATAGTTTGGAAAACGATACACCGCGTGATAAAAATTATTATTTAAAGTGCGCTAAAAATATTAAAAAGAATTTGGCTATAATAACCTATGTTCGCACCAAATCTTTTATATGATCATCCGAAATTCACACCACCGACATGGACTGTTTCTTAATATTATATCGCTATAGATTATAGAGAAAAAAATGGTTAAGTGGTCTAGTCGCGAGTTACTCTTATTAAAATTTCACTCAAATTGAAGACGTTCAATCAGACATTTTTAACGTTTCCCAATTTTTCTTACTAATGAAAGTACAGTCGTTACTGCTCGGTTTAGTAAATAAATATTTATTATTGTAACGAAGATACTGCGTGCGTATTACGCCGTACTGAAGTGAGGAGCAAAAAGCGATTTCTGTGACCGAATATTTCAGTAATATCGATCCGTAAACGGAACGTTGAAAAAAAAAAAAAGAAGAGATTTTGTGTCTATTAGTTTACCTATTTCGTTAAAATTTTTACATTACATGTGCGTCGTATGAGTTTATTTTACATTTTGTGTTCTTAAAATAACAAATAAAACATTCCAAAACGGATGTGTCGACAATTTCACCGGGTATTTTATTTTACAATATTTTTTTTTTTGTGTTCTTTTAAATGGAACGATTAAGGAAATCGAACATCAAACAGTTAATATAGTTTACTATACCGGAAAGTATGAAGCCCGCGGAGTCGTGAGGAGCACTCGTTCAACAGGGAAAAAAACGTATTTATTCGTTTTATTTCCGTGAAATAGTGCGGTGAAAAAACAAAAACGGGTGGCCGTTTGAAAAACAAAAATTAGCGTTTATTCGAGACGAAATACTCGTACATATAATAAAAAAAAAGCGGTCCATAACTATGTATACTGAAATGATCTTATTATAATAAAGGCACGAAAAGAAAAAAAACACCGGAATAAAATGTGTTTAAAATCTTGTCAGACATAACATATTATAATAGAAGAAAATAAGCGCGTATAAATAACACGTCTTCGCCTCTTTCGGCGTGGAGGAAAAAAATAAAGGCAGGTACTCGGAAAAAGTTTTGAAAAAAAACACAACAAAAACACGTCGGGCAACAACAACAAAGCGAGTTTTTTTTTTTCATAATAATTTTATTTATAACGCGCGAAATTAATAAAATACGGAGTATGTCAAAGTGTAAAAAAAAAAAACGTCTTACACCGTAATAATTCATCGTCATAATAATAACGTAGTAGATTTACGTATACATAGTATCCTGTGTGTGTGTTTTTTTTTTAAAGACACTATTCACGAAGCACCGCGGCTGTTATGACAGCGCTGTTTGGCTTTTCTTTATTTTCATTCCTTCCCCCCGTCCCGAGAAGTTTTCTCGCGCGATTGTGGCTTTTTTTTTTTTTTTTTTGTCACTTTTTCACGAGGCTAAACGCCAAAACTTTTCGAAATTCCACTCGTTACTGTGAAAAATCAGACAAAAATACGGGGGGGAAAAAAAAACAACAAAACCCGTAAAACGGCGAGAGAGAAAAAAAAATCCGTAAATTCTGTGCGGCGACGTGAAATGTAAATTCTCGACTTTCGTTTCACTCATCGCTAACGACGAGTCCAGGGGCGCCCACAGAGAATTGTCTCAGAGGGCGCAAAATTAATTTTACATTTACATACAATAGGGTATTTAAGGGGTACAGGAAGCTCGTCCCCCCTCCCCATTTGCTGTATTTATATATTAAAGATCAATTTCGTAACATCGTGTTCTTCCGCTGTGTCGATAACATCAATCGTTCCGCTCTGAAATGAAAAAAATCGAAGTAGTAACGGGAGTGTCCATGGCCTGCATACGGCATACCTATACAAGCATAATATTGTCTTCTATACCACGATATCGGCACCAGCCTCCAGCACTCAAATTTCCACTGTGATTAAATAATTTTATAGTCATGTTTAACGTTAAAGCAACTATATTGTCAAAAAAAATTATGCCAGTACGTGTGAAACTTCAATAATGACTTTTGTTCATCAGAAAATCTCAGAGGATGCAATTGCACCCTCTGCCCCCCCCCTGTGGGCGCCCCTGGACGAGTCATTTTTGTGTTCGACATCGCTCTTCTCTAATTTACTTCGTCCAATACTGTTTCATTCGTCATAAATGTTCTATCCAACTTGTTCCTGTCATTTTTCTCCACATCCACATTTCCATCGCCTCGAGGCTATCTTTTTCATACTCTCCTATCGTCCACGTTATACACAACCATATAATATAATGCTCCAAATTTATGTTTTTACGAATTTTTTTCTTTAATTCATACTCAGACGTTTGTTAAAAAGGATTGCCCGTTTTTTCTCGACACCTTGCTTTACTAGTGTTATTCGTCTTTTTATTTCTTTTTTATAGCTTTATTCGGATTTTATAGAACTAAGAAAAAAATATTAATAAATACTGAAATATGCTTTATAATACGACCGAAAAAATCTTAAAATCGCCATGAAAACAGTAAAAAACTAACCGAAAAAAAAAATGTTTAATTTACCAATTATAGTAGAGTTTCGCGAGCACACTGCTGCATCCCGAGATATCGCGATAATTGTAATACCTAAAAATAGATATTATAATAAGAAATATCTAACGAAACGCAACAGTGGCGGCTCTAGCATTTAATTTTGGGGGGGGGGCCAAAAAAAATTGAATTGATGTCTTGATGACCTTTTTTTTTTTTTGTTTATTTGCTAATAATAATTAATCGTCTAAATCAAATCATGATACTTTGGCCACAGATTAGATTAATACGGATGGTTCGTCTAATCTGTGCTTTGGCCTACAGAGCGATACTCAACGATGAGTTTTCGTCCGCAATACGTTTAAATGATTCATTGTATTTACCGTTTATCAGTTTCCTACACATAATACGACGCCGCCATAATACTATATATCGACTGTATATAGTCGTTATTCGAATATTAATTTCGTACCACTGCGACGTTTCGACGTTGACGTTCGACCCGGTTCGTTCGACAAAAGCGATAAAAATACATTTATTGAAAAAATAAGGACAAAAATTCAATACACTTCAAAATATATGTGACCGTCCTGCAGCGAATACACACCGCCGCCAGCGATTTTTCTCCATTCACGCGTTTTATAAGCGTCTTTTATATATATATGTATTTTTTTTTTTTAGGGGAAATCACACCCAACGCATTTCTTATTAAATATTTCCCGACGACTATACGAGATCGTTACGAGCCGCTCTCTTTTTTTCATACGAAAAATCCACACTCTCGGCGGTGTAAAAAAAAATCAGATTATTTAGACTCCGGTGCCCCGAAGAAACCCGTATTTTAATTCAGCGTATTCGTCGCACAGAGTCGTACCAGTTACTAGTTTAAATAAATCACAATAATATAAGCATAATGCAGTAGAATATCGTACTGTATCGCTTATGTTCGTCACTTTTCTAATTAATTCTATGCCGCGGAATTCCGATATCGACGTACGCCGCACTACATAATATAATGTAATATTATAAGACCCGGTTTTTAAAGGGCAGGGCGAGATTAATTTAGCCCGTTTTCACGTTTTCCATCGCACGCGCACCGTCTCGCTTCTTTATTTCAGGCAACAGAATTAAAATATTCTATTGCTTATTATTAGTCGTCGGCTGGAAAAAGGTTTTGGTTCAGTAAAATAAATTCGTGCACAAGCCTGCTGCGATTCCATTACAACACGAGACGTTCAAATGTTTATATACGATATTATTATTATTATTATATTTTATTACACTTTCATGTGTATATAAATTAAAAACGGGCGTATTTTTTTTTATGAAAATACTTCACGTCTTCATTTCTGTTGTGTTTCAAACTCTCTGCAGATTCCGTCTCCGAGGTTAATCAATTCCGACTGTCGCCGACTCGCAGTCGTGTACCCGTGTATATTGTGCACTAAATATTCAGTATATAATCGATTAATTGCGATTTAACGTGACAAATAACGTTATCCCGTTCTAAACGTCAGCCTTCGATAGACCCGTGTGTCGGCATAAAACCTTAAGACATGGATATTTCTGATAAAATTGAACAAATCGAAAAATCAAATACGTAATTGAATACTAAATCCTTTTAGGTAAACTTGATATAATTTATACGTTCCACGTGTATTAATAATGTACGAAATTCGTCGATTGCACTGTAAATATTTTTCGGGAACGGTTAATTCTCTTTGGGCAAATAAAACTAATAATTCATTGAATCCATCGTTGGTCACGGTACTATTGAGTTTGCTTTGTACAATGGTAAGTTTGGAAAACTTCTCTCAGAACCACAAGACAGAATGTGTAACAAACACTTTTAGGCGTTTTAACGTTAAAAATATTCGATCGATTACATTCAATTAACCGATCAAAGCGATTTATAAACAAAATCGCTTTTAGAAAAACCGTATTAACGTCTTTAATACCGAAATTTGCATAAAAATCAGATAAACAAAACATCGATACGTTCAGACTACGACGACTACTCGGGAAGATTTTCAATATCTCAAAAACAAAAAGAATTGATTTTATTTTTGCCGAATCGAACGGTTTGTAAAGATGAGAATTGGCAAACTTTCATTGTTTTAATAAGCCATAAGAAGACTAGCCCAGTAGCGAATAATGAAAAATATCCACGTGCAGAGTATGTACACACTTATAGCGATTACACGTCTAATGTTTGCAATATTCATACATGCGGATGTAACAGTATAACTCAATTGAATTTTGGGGTTATGACCAATCGCAGTTGTACGAGCAATATTGTTTTCTTAAACTTTCATCAATAAAAAGTTTAATAATGTTTTATTACACTTTCTTTTCTTTTCTTTGAATCATAGGTTTATTACAAAATATCCAAAGAGTTGTTCTTATTCTGTTTTATATTTACATTTTTTGCATATTGCATAAAAATGAACGTTTTTCTTCTTGTTGAACTACAATATATTACAATACCGAAAGTTTGTTGTTATATTTTTTTCCAACATTGCACTAAAACGTTGTTCCTTAAATATATATATATATAAATGATTTTACTTTATTGTCAACAAGTCACGGTGCCCAGCCGTGATATAGGTACCACGAGGAATATACATAAAAAAATCGCGACAATAATTCTCATTGATAATCAGTTTTTATAGTTTTTTACTGAATATAATACAAAATAAGCATTCTAAGCATACAGCCGACTTAAAATTTATATTTGTAAACTTGAAAAACATAATAAAAAATATTAAAAAAGAGAAGAATTATTAAAATAACATTATTAATGAGACGTGTGTGACTGACTCGCATTATTAAGTGGTGGCATATGGTAACGGCAATGTCATATGAATTTACATGGTTATATTATGAGGCCCAAATCGGAATACACGGAATACATTTTTTTATAAGATTCAATTTGAAATTAAAAAAAAAAAAATTACAATAAATTATAACTTATTTTTTATATGTCACGGTGCCCCCAGAAAGCGCTCGAGATGCCCTTATAGGGCACCGCGGTGCACGGTTTGAGAACCGCTGCTCTATTTATTCAAATATTTTTTTTTTGACTATTTTATTATTTTAAAAAGAAAACTATAGTAATTCGGGCTTTGTAATTCCGTAGAAAACACGTCTTTTAAAAAAAATATATATATATTTTTTATGTATTTAAGTTCAACGACTAAAAAAAAAAATTATATGATACAGAACGTATACGTAGAGAAGATTTTCCCGTGCAAAAAAAAAAAAAAAACGTGTTGAATCCATTTCTCATTAGTATAGTAGTAACTTTAAATTCGATATTTGTGTACAAAAATAAATTACACTTGTCTACATATCGGTTTTACCGGCGTGTCCACGTCGCGTTCGCAAAGTTTTATTTTTCCTTTGAGTATAGTTGCTTCTATCACATTGTTTAGTAATTTTTTTATCGCTAACCGTGTACCGTTGCAAAGACGCGGTTGGTTGATATTTCGCAACATTATAACCACCGATCCAACCTTTAATTGAAGATTGTGAGGTGGCAATCCTGGCAAATCCAGCGAGTTTAAAAATTCCGGTGGATAGTTGACTACATCATCTTGATTAGTAGCCGAATCAACTGATTTATATATCCTCAATTCGCCTGTAATTTGTTCTTGAATTTTGAAATTTAATTCATTTACATCTATGTTTTTTGCAGCCAGTATAGCTCGTTCGCTCAACCAATCATGGTTTCTGTAATTTTGAGAAACATCTGGAAACACCTTCTGAATAAGTTCATCTTTTGATCGAGTTAACTGACAAAACTTTGAGGAAAGTTAATGCAGCCAGTCAACATGTCTATAGGAAATTTGCCATTACCAATGTCAATGAGTTGTTTAGAGAATATGTTTCCAGATTGGTCATTTTGCAACTCGACACGCATATTCTTGCTTAAATGAAGTACTTTGACATGTTTCCACAAACTGGAGGACTTTAGACATGCATTGAGTTCATCAGCTGGCGTTGATCGTGGAATCACCGGCAATGTTTGACGAAAATCTCCTGCTAATAAAATCATTGCACCACCAAATCGGTTATTATTGCTCCGTAGATCTTTTAAGGTTCTGTCCAAAGCCTCCAAAGATTTTTTATGTGCCATCGTGCATTCATCCCAAACAATCAATTTACATTGCTGCAAAACCTTTGCCATTGCAGAGTTCTTCGAAACGTTGCAGGTTGGAGTTTCATTGCTTTGCATATTTAATGGCAATTTTAGTGCTGAATGGGCTGTTCGACCACCTTCAAGCAAAGTTGCTGCGATTCCCGACGAAGCGAGTGCAAGTGCAATTTTATTTTGTGAGCGAATTGTTGCTAATATTAATGAAATCAAAAAGTTTTTCCTGTACCACCAGGTGCATAAATAATATTTTCGGGGTAGTTTTTATTTATTTATTCAATAACTCGCGGTCGGGGGAAAAAAAAAAACTTTTTTTCTTTTCTCTATTTCCTCATATCTCGCGGATATTAAATATAGAACGCCGTCCGTAGAGTCTTTGAACTCTTCCCCCCCCCCTTCCGATGACGTAGATACGTATCGCGATACACTATATAATAATATGATATATTTTGTTCACTACACACATACATGTATACGCCGAAAGTACATTTCCCGATATTCTTTGACTACGCACGAGAAAACATAATAATAATCGTGCCGCATATTATATTATATAAAAAGGGTGGTATGAATTTTTATTTATTTATTACCCCCCCTCCTCCCCACGGCTATCCAGAAAAAAATTATCAAAAGCGTTTTCACCGATAAAAAGGTTTTAATATCGTCATTTATATACGTATATACGACTATAAAAGGATTTATTTATTTCGCAATTCGTTTTCGAACAGATACACTCACTCTCGTCGCGAAATTTAAAATTTAAACAAGTACGCGTAGTACCACGCACGCGATGCGTGTAAATAAAGCGTATTACAGCGCCCGACACGATTGTATAATAACTGACAGTTTTATTTACACATTTCGGTAGAAACGTGTGGAAAATAGACATTAGACTCCGGGATCACTAAGAGATCGAATTCGAAAGATTCTCGCGTATACACGTGCAGTGAAACATCCGGTTTCGGACCGTTTCTCTGAACTCGCCTGCTTATGACGGTCTCAAATAGAAACATTTTTTTTTCTCTCCCGATTTCGCGTGGGATAACGGACTTATTTGAATAAATATCGCCGACCGTCTCGTCTGTATACTGTATGTATAGTATAAATTGTAGGCGCCGTGGAAACATCTCTTATTAGATCTCGCGTGATGGCTCGGATAGATGTGTGTCCGCCTGTGTGCAGGGACGATCTTAAAAAAAAAATATTCCTGAGGCGTTGTAGTCTTTACGATTGCCGGCTAGAATTTGAAATACTCAATTTTTCTGAACAAGAATAAATAATTATCATTTATCACTAATTAATCGTTAAAAACCCGTATAATACGGGAATATTATTTACATAATTCTTCTTCTTCCAGTGCCGTATTCGTTAACGAACGTTGGCAATCGTGTTTGCAATTTGATCTTTATCAATTACAATGGCTGTTCCGAATAAAGGTATCGTAGTTGTATTGAAACACTTTCTGAGGTTGTCCAACCAAGAAATTTGAGGTCTTCCGCGGCTCAAAATTTTAACCCTGAATTATTAACTGTAGTAGACTATATTTTTCTGGACGTCGCATAACATGTCCCAAATATTGAAGTTCTCGCGATTTTATTGTTTTCACTACTTCAAGATCTTTACTCGTTCTTTTTAGTACGTATATATTCGTTGTGTGATCGCACCAGCTAATTTTTAATACTCTGCGGTATATCCACATCTCAAATGCATCAATTCGGTTGATCGAAACTCTTAACAGAGTCTTACTTATTTATATAATTGGAATATCAGTATATTTCAGTCTACTAACGCCGAGTGAGGGGGTGCGACACGACCTTCGGTTCTTCCCTGCCTAGAAAGAGATTCGACGTTTTGAATGTAAAAAAAAATGACGTTGAAATCGGTTGGCGAGTATATAGAGTACAGGATATATTTACTAAAAACCTAATGACTTTAGGTTTATATATATTATAAGACGGTACGTTTTTAAACGTTCATCGTCTCATAACTAAACGGGCGATGTGGCGCACGTGAGAAATTATTTTCAATAAGACGAGAATTCTTGTGGGCGCCATCGAAAGGAAACGTACTTTTCCTATAAGGATTATTGGACAGTCGATTTTCGGAATGCCGTTGTCGTCGTCCTGTGAGAATTAAACGACGATATTTCTGTGTGTGTGTGTGTGTAGTGAACTAAATACTGCCTACGTGCGCATAATAGGCGCAAAAAAAAGAGTGCAAATATACCGTTTTAAAATTCAAAGTTTTTCAATCCGACCGATTTAATAGAAATGTTGAAATTATAGCTAAAAAAAAAAAAAATTCTTTAAAATGCGTAAAATAGAGACAACAGAGTTTTAATAATTTTTCAGAATTAAATTCGGGTTCACTTCCAACGGTCGTACTTTTGTCTCAGCACTTAACTATAAAATAGTACAAAAAAAAAAATTACATTATATTAACTCTTTTATTCGTGAGAATTTTAAAAGAGGTTTGTGTGTTTGTGTGTACGCGTGTCAAAGAGGAAATGTTTTTTTTTATGTCTCACGCACGCACACAAAGGTGGATTATATAATTAAAAATTTACCTTTTTTTTTTTAACAATTTAATTTTTTTTTTTTGAAATTAATTATTTAGAATAAATTTGGAATGAATTTGTACGGTTTAATGAAATGTTATCCAGTTTTACGAATATTATTTTGTTGTCGACGTTCGATTCAGATTTTTAATTTATTATTATTATATATGACTCGCGCGTATTATTCCGTTTTCGATCTTATCGAATAGTTTTTTTATTATTTTTTGTACTCGCCACTTTTCTCTATTTATAAAAAAAAAAATAATATAAAACGCGCGTTTCATTCCGATTTCAATACATTTTTTTTTCTCCCCGGCGTTTTGATATTTCTATTTGGTAAACTATATCGACTTTTTTTTTAATTATTATTAAATTTTTTTTATTAAAATCAACGATTTGGCAGGAAATGTGTATGAATCAAACGCTTATTTTTCTGAAGTCATAAATTTATTCGAAAACCGTAACGATATCATTATAAAGTTTAGTGATTGTCTGGTCACGTCATATCTAGTGAAACGACGTTGAAAATATATTAAAAAGTAAGAAGATTATTATTATTATTTTTTATATGTAAAATAATGTTACACTATACGGTATAATAATTTTCACGATTAAAAAATACCTAATCGGGGTTTTTTTCTTTTTTCCCCTTTTTCACTTATATTTCATTTAACTTGGCCCACGTCGGCGGAGTCTCGCGATGAAATATATTAGAGAAAATTGGCGTCGGCACGTGCAGAAAATAATAATTATTACCTTAAAACGCGAGGTTTCTTAGACGAGTAGCCACAGAGTTTTTGCGGCGGAAAAAGCGAAGCCCTAGTAAACGTTACACCCTTTATCTGTAAATCGTATAAAAGTATAAGAAAAAACGATAAAAAAAAAAAAAAAAAAAATTACGAACGAATACGTTCAAATCTAAGTGTGACCGATGGTGCAGAGAAAAATACACACAATCCTCTAGCGCGTATTCCGATAGCAAATAGCGTTTTTATTACATTTTCCATCAGCGCAACAAATTGAAATGTATTTCGTATAACGTTAAAAATAGCGTTTCTCAACGGGAAATTCGTATAGGATTTCAAATTTTAAAAAAACTACGCGTTTTGTACGTACACATTATTGCGAATCTTTAACGAAATGCTAACGACAGTGTCCGTACACACAGTTTTGCGTACGTTTAAAAACGATAAGGTGCAAAAAAAACCACTCATTGCGCCACTTGTGCGAATTGAAAGCGCGAAATGATCTCAACGACAATCGATCGATCGAGTTTTTTAAAAAAATGTTTGTCATCGACAGGTACTGGACGGACACCAAGTCGGCGCAGATGGTCGACCAGAAGGTGCAACACGCGCTGTTCATGTTCGCGTGCACCAACTCGTGCATGAACCCGATCGTGTACGGAGCGTTCAACATCCGCACCAGGAGGACGCTGGTGACGCAGGTGAGACAACGGACCAGTATGGCGTCCACCGCATGCACCACCGAAATACGTCTGCCCGCGCTTTCCATATCGGTTCGCAGGGTCGAATGACAACAACAACAACAACAACAACCACCACCACTACAACGATCACAACAGACGTTATGATAATATTCCCCCCCTCGGTCGCGTATCACAACAACAATAAATCGTATTATGTACACGATTACACGTCATACGCGACGCGGTCCACTTACAAAAACTAAAAAATACGTATTTCGTTAATTCCGATTTAATATTAATTACATTAATAATTGCCGTCAGTGGCGTGTTGAACTAATCATTTTAGGGGTTCGGGCCACGTATTACAATTACTCACAACAGGGGCGTATTTAGATTTTTTTTTTTTTAGAAAGTGGGCGGGCTGAGGCACTGAACAATATCATCGTTGAATTATTTCTAAATTCTAATCACTAGACTAAACCTTAAAATTAGAAAAAATTACCCAATTCTCATCGACCCATTAAAAACGACTATTAGGAATTTAGTATAAATTTCGGCTGTATTTCCCTCACGTCGTCGTCGGGCGCGTATCCGGAGGGAAGGGGCTAAGGCACTTTAGCCCTCCTCCTTGGGCTGTAGTCATTGCTTTAAAATTATACGTATAATACCTATACTATTTGTCAAGCCTTTATTTCTCCCCCCCCCCCACCCAATTTATAATTTCTAGATCAGGATCAGTACGTAACTGTATCTAAACAGGTATAATTTTAGGTAGCTGATCATCGCTGACTCCCTGCCATTAGTGATTTCTGGATCCGCGCTTGGTCGTTTTTGTAAACGATAAAAACGTTGTTAATCATTTTTCATAAGAAAAATATTACATTCCTTAGGAATACATAAAAAAAAAAACCTTCCAGAAATTTTGGGGGGAGAGAGAGGCTGCAGCCCCATCAGCCCGCTTCTCCATAAATACGCCCCTGACTCACCCGTCCTGCACCAGGCACCTGTCGCCTATAATATTCGATTCCTCGTGGGTACCGGTAATTTATGTGTATACATTTTTTAGATTTCCTTGTCTAATATAGTTGTTGTGGTATGGACACATTTCCCGGCACAAAAATGGAATCGTTCCGCCAAATATGTTTTTGGAAACAATTTTCGCGGTTTACGGATCATAACAAATCATCGCGTTTGTTGCCGAATAACGCAGGGAAACATTAATTTCGTCGTCGTTGTTAAATTAGTAACGCAAGTTTTTATCCTTTTTTATCCCACACTCGTGCTGGATCAACCGTTTTCATTATTCTCTTGCACGTTTCTATGTAATCAAGAGTGCGACACTCTAAAATACACGTAATCCCGACGTTTAATCGAAAAATCGACGGTCAGATCGCTACACGTAACTACTCTTTTAATAAATCGATATAAAAAAAAATATTTTTTTTCACTATTATAATAAAATCGTTATTTGAAAAACAAAATATCGTATGTACGTACGATAAATAAACAAAACGGGGTTTTTTTTTTATAATTTTTAATAAAGTAGCTACGACGTCATCCAAATAATCAATCCATTTCACCCCGGGGGGGAGGCGGGAAGGATTTCTTTAAGACTCGTAATTCGTTCTTCGAGTCCACGTTCAAAACGTTTTACCAAATGATATTATCCAACGGGATAAAACGTTGACAATTTTCAAGCCATTTGAAACAATAGGCGCCGACTCGTTGTCACGATCTGTCAAACATCTGACAGTCGGTATTATCATTTGAGAACATGGCGGTAACAACACCGCGGTAAACTTTTCAAAAAAAAATTTCGTTGACGACTGCCAAGAGAGAACTCGTCAGAAATTACTTGTCACGGAGATTGTCGTTATAACCATCTCCGTATCCACTCGGCAAACGTCGTGACGTTAACACTTTTTCCTTCGACTCCGCTTCCTTCTACGACTAACTCATTTACATTTCCAGACCAGCTATACGTTCCCGAAACACCTTTTATACACTCCGCGTTGTATCCGAACTAACCTAACCGTATCTTATATCATTTCTGCTCCTTCAATTTTAGCAATGTCCGACATTTAGATTATTTAAATATTTTCCTAATCGAACACAAGTATTCGTATAATTACATATATTATTATAAGCAAAAAAACTCCACGTAGAGATTAAACGATAATAAAAATACACGTTTGAAAAACAAAATCGCACGATAAAAAGAAATGAAATTTTCAAAAACCTATACTAAAGTTTTTTCGTTTGTTATACGTAAATGAACAGTATTGATAACAGTATATAATAACAGTATTCAATATTGCCAATCTGTACGCGACGAATAACGTTATTTTATTGATATTTTTTTTCATTATACTAACCAACATTGTCTACACTACACTATTTAATAAAACAAAATATTAATATTCCGTGTCGAATCCCATTGCTGTTTAGTAGAAAAATATATTCGCACTGGCGTAAGTATATCGTTAAAATCGTTTGATTCGTTTGCTAATAATTCCGAAACCTCCGGACCTTCGAAACCTGACAAAATTAAGTATGTACTCAGAACCGGGGTTATGGGGTTTCGTTAACTCCTAATGAAGTCGACGCTTTCAACGGAGCGGTTTGAAGTTTTGAACCAATAGATAGTTCCTTCTGGGAACGTTACGATTTTCAATTATCATAGAATATGATAATATATGCCGAACACGCGGTATTCCTTACGCGTCCTTTATTTTCATCGCCTAGTAGACATACAAAAATAACCCGTGAAATCTCGAAAATAGAAATCCCATATAATGAACAAAAAACGCCAATTTCTTCGTACTTGTATAAAATTTATCGTGTAAATTGATACGTACAACGAAGGGGGAGGAAAAGTACATTTCCGACATGACCTACTTGTAGGTGAATGGATGGGAAAAACTCGAGCCAAATACAACGCGTGGAAATAATTATTTCCAGATATTTAAGGATTTAAATTAGAGTCTAATTCAACTATTTTCCAAAACGCCGTCATCTACTCGTTAGATATTTTTTTAAATTTATTTGAAAATTATGAATATTTCGTATAGTAACACTTACTCCCTACTACATACTAACTCTTGCTCCGTGGTAATGTTCACGCGTGGCGGGCGTGACAAATAAGTGAAAACGTTTTGAGATTTTTGTTGTTTTCAAAAACCCACTACGCGCATGATATTTTATTAAAGTATTACTTGTATTTATTCTCTTCAAATGCCCGGACGAGTGTTTTTAACACTGCGATTCTCTAATTGCATATCACGTGATTTCGGTATTCTCTGGAGACGACTGCAAACGACGTCCTCTTCAAGTCCTAGTGTATTTGGCGAACAATATTCTTCACACTGTGTCATCGGGTGTTGTTCGCTGCGTTTTCATATTATAACCGCCATCGCGAGTGCGTGCCAGAGAACCAAAAGACGTAGCGGAAAAAGCGGGATTAATTTACAAAACAATCGTTATTTGCTGTACTACACTTGGTCGTACACATCAACTCCTCCAGTGATTGAGAGGCGTTCGTAGCAGGGCGTTTTGGGTGTTCAAATGCCTTGAAATTTTAATTTATAGTTAAATAAATAGGTTTAAAAACACATAAAAATTATTTAACCTCTTCCGAAAAAAAATGTCTGGGCACGCGTTCCTTTTCGTCGCTTATTGCAATATATTATATACGAAAAAATCATCGATCCGTGTAATGGCCTGGAAAAAAAGTCCTGTTTTGTCCACGTTCAAATATTTTCAGAGCTGAGGCTTATCATACTTGCGCAACGGGCGAAAACACCATTCCTCTAATAAAATTATTGTAGTTTTTTTTTTTTACACTATATAGTTACTTATGAAAAGATAATCTTATTATAGCCCCAACTAAACGTCTAAATAAATATTCTAACTATATTTTACAAAAAATATAGTTAAGTAAAATACATTTAGAGAAATACAAATTACAACGTAAATTGAAAATTAATAATAAATTTTTTTAAAATAGGGCCGTCGAATAAAAAATTTAATTAATATGGATAAGACAATAAAAATTCACATCGTTTTGTGTTACACGTGATTTGAGGTATATCGTTTTAGAGCTAATGCTTAACTTTTCTAACATTAAATTCGGAAAACAGTTTTTTCGCTTCTTCGTAAATCACTTTTTGTGCCAGTCAATTTTCTATGGACAACACAATGCCAACGAGGATATAGCTCATCGTCTGTCGCGTAATAGGCCACGAGTATTTTTTTTTTTTATCGATTCGAAAAAACTTCGTTGCCCCTTTAATTGTCGCGAAACGAATTGTTATGTATTCTTATAGAGACATAGGGGGAGAAGTAAGGGATTTTTAATCGTTATTTTACCCGTTACAACACGAAGAAACTAATTATTCAAGCAGTCATTGTCATAAACGTCTAAAGTGTGTAAACAATTGATACGAAAACGCAGAAATCAATTAATAATTAGCCGCGGTCGTTACGGAACGTCCATCAGCCGCATTTTCAGCTTGATTTCGAAATGATTGTAAAACAAAAGGATCGTTTGTCGACAGAAATAAATATATTTTATAAAGAAATTAAATTTTTTTTTTTTGGAATAAAACACGAGGATTCGAGTATTATTTTGTCGGTCTAGCATCCGTCTGTGATTTGCGCTTCAGTGCTAAAAACGTCTGAAACTTTTACCGAAACGAGATTGTCGGATTTTTGATGACGGACCACGGAACTGTTGTAATTGTTATCTATGAATATAATAATTTGTTAATATCATTATTATTATTATTTCAGCGGCGAAACGAGCGCATGCGTTTATTGTGATATTATTTATTTCCACCACGTTTATTATGTAAAATGCACGAAGGCGAGGTGAAAATTGGGACAGTGCAATATATCTCTATAAATGAGGTAAAAAAAAAATTGGGGTAACGCGTTAAGGTCGTTCGTTTTGATAATTCCGAAATTAGTTTTTGACACCATACACGGAAATGCGTTTTTGGGACAACGCGAGTACTGCTGCTGAGTGGTCGGTAGAGTCGTCGCTATATTATATTTATACGCTTTAAAAATTGAAAAAAAAAAGCCTCCGGTTCCTTTGTGGAAAACCTCGTGTTCAAGTCACAGAGTTTTCTTTACGATCCTATGAATTTATAACGTCCCGACGATGCTTGCACGACTTTTAGGACCGCGGTCAGGCGACCGGGAATCATCGAAGAATCCAGTACGCGATCATATTTTTTACCGTATAATCAATTTTCTGTCGATTTTTCGAAAATTTTCAATTCGATTTTTTTTATTTCCAAGTACGTCACACGAACGTCGTGTTTCTATAATTATATTTTTTTTTTCACTTTTTAAATGTTTACCGTACTTAAACGAGAGTCTACACAAATTCTTACAAAAAAAAAAAAAAAAAACACGAAAACACGAAAAACATCGGCCTTTGTAATTTTTTTTTTTTATTTTATTTCTTTGAAATCATTTTAACGCGCAGTATTTAATATTACGACAATCTTTCTTTTGAAGTAAAAAAAAAAAAACGATTCTTTTATGAAGACGCGTTAAACTTCATTTCTCGTCAACAATATAGAAAAATTGAATAAATCATTTATAATTAACCTACACTACTCAAATCAAATTTTTAGTACCTTTATAAACTCTTAGACGTGTCGTCTTTTAAATACGAGTACCTATTCAATATCGTGAATAATAATGAACCGAAAAAATCATATTATTCTGTAAAAATAAATTAATTTTCAAGAGAAGTACGAAAACGCGGTAAGTACATTTTTTAAAAAAAAAATAAAATGTGCTGTATACATTTGAAAAAAAAATTGACAGAAAAATGAAACGCGTGTGTTAGGATACGTTAAACGAATCGACCTGTATAGTATAATGTACATTTATATTGTTAAACGAATAGAAAATGTATAATATTTTAACGGATGAGTATATGATATTTAATAGCTATTATACTAATAATATTTTAATTTTTAATTATCACGCGACTCGCAGAAAACACTTTCGGGTGAATTCCTCGCATCGAACGTAAAAATGGTTTTCCTTTTTTTTTTTAAATTTAATTTTTCCAATCAAAAAAACACCATCCGATCGCTTTTAACGATATAATAAAAAAAAAAAATATTAATAAACAATACGAAAATATGCGCATTGATCAATAAAAATAGCGAAATGAAAGCTGATATTTGATCGATATCGTGAACTTTTCGAACATAATGAATTTTCATTTACAACGAGTGATAAGTCAATTGAAAAGTGTAGAAAATCCTAACACTACAATATAACGCTATAATAGACCTAAACCCCGACCCCGGGGAGTGAATGAGAAATAAATCGTCCCTAGCCCCGTCACTCATAGGCCTGTACACTCATATTACGCCACTGAAACGCTTCTAAAATAATCTGTTATTACATATATATATATATATATATATATCAAATACACATTATGTCACTTTTACGTCATATGTGCAGCGTGAATAATTGGCTTAAAACAATTTCGATATTTTAATTATTATTTACGTTATATTGAAATACACTATTATTTTATTACTATATTAAGTTTAAAACAGTGAGCATTGCATGTTTATCCTACCTAGCCTATTATTATATTTTATAATATATATTATATATCTGTACGGATATTATACGTTATTTATTATAAATACATGTGTCTGTCGGTGTGTATGTGTTTTAAAAAATAGAGAACGATATGTATATATACGTCTTTTTTCGTTTTTTTTAATTATTATTATTTTTTGTAAGTTTATGCATCTACACATTAGCATTCGTGTTTATATATGTACCTAAACGTAGTTTTGTTAGTATAAAATATAAAGTAATCGATTGTTTCTGTAATTATTATTAATACAATATGTTGCGAGCACACGCGTATAAGCCGTTCGTCTATTAACGATTATGATATTATAATAATAATTATTACTATTTTTCAATATTATATATATATATATATAGTTTAAACGGCTTATTTTCTTATTTATTTTTGTTTTTCTAATCGACGTCATCGTCGAAATATATAAATACCTATGTCTATCACCTACGCCTAAATCACTGTGCACATTTGAATACGGAATGAGCTTAGAAGCAATGACGTTTTACTAGCTCTTCGCACCCCCTCAAACTGGTAGTGGCGTATTTAGCATTTTTCTACGGCATCAAAATTCACAAATACCTACGTCATACCTTATATCCTCGTTCAACCGAACGTCCACTATAATGTACAACACTATTACGTACAGTGCTGTATTAATAGCAAAATGAATCCAAAGATCGTCCTGGGAACCAGCTGGGATACTCTTATTTAAACACGCGACTGTATGGAACTCGGAATTTCATCATATTTCAGAGATAATTTTACAAATATTATAATATTGTTGTTATTCTTTACTGATATAAATATTTATTTTCACAATATCTAAACTGCGTCTAAATTAATTGTCGGGGTTAATGTGGTTATTATGACCGGCATGGTTAATAGAGTTAACAGGAGATCCTAAGGGGTATTTTGCACTTCAAGTGTAATTGTTTTCAATAACAATTACTATTATGATTATTACTTGACTCGCGTCTAATTCTCGACAAGTTTATAGTCATCTCGACATCGATTCCACGTTAACTTTAATGAACACTCGTGTTTAATTAATTAACGTTTTATCGCGTCAACAGTCGACCCTCGCGGTCCCCGGATGGGCGATGTCGGAGTCTTCCACCGTGGTCAAGTATATTACCAGACGACAATAAATCCCTAAGTAAACAGATATAAGCGACAATATTATTGGGGGAAGGAACGGATATCATCGAACCTCGTAACACATCTAGGCGCAGATTTTTCGGTGGCGAAGCTTAAAAAAAGTGACGAGCCGCGGAGTGTTTTTAAACCAAAATTTACCACTTTTACGAATTGACAATACCTAAAAATCTATAATTGCTATAAAATATAGTCCAAAAATTAAAAGAAATTTTTGTGAAAAACAACTTTTTCCCTAACATAATCTTGATAGTTACATAATACATTTGGTGACTGTTTCAAATTTCTATAAAATCAATTAGTTTCAAAATGACGAAGAAATAACGATAATCGATTTCGACGAAATAGCGTTTTCGCGTAATTTTTCTGTAGTTTTTTTTCTTACGCTCTTTTTGATCTCTCTCTCTCTCTCTCTCTCTCTGAAGTACCAACAGCAATTCGCTACCGCAAAAACCGGGTATGACTTTGTACATATCGCGGAGCACTCCTTCAGGCAGAATTTGTTGGGTACAGACATAAAAAAAAAAACAAAACAAATCATTGTAAGACCAATACATTCCTCGTCGCTCCGCTCAGAAACGCTTTGAAACCGCACGGCGTCACCGAACTCAATACACGTAACGCGTATATCAATCAAAATGTGATCCCAGATGGAAGGCCGCCATATGCATTCTACATGATATGAAAGTCATGGAGGACACGGTGAAATACAATTTTTTCCACGACGTGCCCATCGTATCGATGTTAGCAACAAAATCGGCTATTTTTACGTAACGAAGTCGGTAACAAAAACAGGAAAATAGAAACGGAACGCATAATATGGCGGCTATGGGAATTATACAGAATGCACGCTCCACGTATTGAGTTCAGTGCGCGTTGTGCTGCCGTTAATCGGATCGTCAAACCGATTTCTGTGTACGATATTGTTAATACTGGTGGAAAATAATATATTCATCAAGGCAAATTATGCGTTTTCACGGTAATTCGTAGGTTTTAGGACGTCGGAAAACGCGTAATATTATTATTACGTTCGTCTCTGCGGGAATCGACGACCGCTTATAATAAACGATAATATTGACGTCTACCCGTATACGAACTAGCACTTACCTGACTCTGCCACGTATTATATAATTCTTGCAAAAACCTCTTGAAACGTATTCTGCCACCGTCGCGCAGTCATTGAATATTATTACGATCGGTTCGTTAGTATATAGTTAACAGTAAAAGTATATAAAAACCAAACGGCTAAGTAATCGCTAAATTCCGCGTGTAAACGAGCTGTAACGGGTAAACGCACTCATCTACGCCGAGACATCGCACGAGTACCGCAGAAAAACAAAAACGGAGTGACTTGTACTTACCTTTACCTCGTAACAGTGACAACGACAAAGTTAACGATCGACACATATAGGATTGTTGTCTTTAGAGGAATATTATCACTAGAAACGACAAATTCGACGGTAAGATATTATTGTAACGTTTGTTTTTTTCACACACAATAATTATTGTACAAATATTATTTTATCGAGGAATTAAATTTTACCGAATTACGTTAGTACTTTAGATTGTGAGTGAGCCAGGAACGTATCGGTTTTACAATGACGTGTTCTTTTTGATGTGATGATATTTTTATGATGTGTTTTTTTTTACAATGACGTCTTCCCAAAAATTCTACTAGAAGGAGTGCTCCGATCTTTACAGTCACAGTTTGTTATGTGACTTATTATATTGTATTAAGAAAAAAACAAAGTTTTTCAAAAACTTTCTATTAATTTTAGTCTATTTATAGCAAATTATAGGTTTTGAATTCATAAAAAAGATTATAGTTTTTTTTATATAGGTACCCGAAATCCAACACCGAAGCTCCGCTCAGAATCGTTTAATCGAATATGCAACGATTTATCATTATTGCATTCAAATTTATAGTGATAACAATAAAAAATTTTATCCAAGTAATATTCACAGCACCGCGCGACTCGCTGCCTTTTTTTTTGGAAAATTCAAATTTTTCTTTTTAAATAATAACAAAAAAAAAAACAATTTATGGACAAGTTACCACCTTAACGGTATACAATTACATTACTTTTTAAACTTTAAATTTAATAATTTTTTTAAGAAAATAAACCGTTTAAGACCGGTTGTGTACACTAACCGAAACGGAAATATAAAAATGGTAAAAGTCCGTGTTTTGACGATCGGCGACAATAATATTTTTTTAAATACACTTCTTTAAATGATGCGTCGTTGAAGACGAGCATTCGAGTAGAAATAAAAGTATACGCTTTAATATTAATTCGAAAAAATTCGATTGGTTCCCGACAAATTTGATGAAAAGAAATATTGAAATAAATCGTAAACAATCGTAGAATTATTTGAGTACCATAGTAGGATAATATATATATGTATTTTTAATTTTTTTTACTAGTCGACTGTTATATTATTTAGAAACGAAAAAGTTAATTATTTAACACGAAGCTTTTAAGTTTTAATACTATTGAAATTATTGCGCGCATACTTTATTGGACGTAGGACGTTCGATATTGAAAAGACATTGTATCGAATAAACTTTTTAAAACGTCGTGCGGAATTAATCGCGTCGTTGAAAATAACGACGGAGACATAATATTATAACAAAATGAAAAGTAAAAAGTTTTATGAGTTATTATTTATTAGAATTGTACACGAGATTTATAATCTTTCCAAACTATACTACGTACTTACTGCGCACGATTTGCTAATCACCCCGTCTTCTTTGTTTATACTTTAAATTATCACTCACAGTACGTGTTGTCAGACATAGGTACATGTTTATAATACAATTTTAATTCGTAATAACCGGTAATCTTGCAGCTTCCACGTTGAGAAAACCGCATCGTGTACCGATTACAATAATACGCGTGCGTGTGCATCACACGTTTTGATAATAATGTTGTTAATTTCGAACGGCTTCAACAATCGAAAAAACATTTATAAGCTTATCAACCAAGGGTTGAACTGCAGTGTCGCAATACTAATTTAAGCCCACGAATTCGCCCTCCAGTGTTTTTGTACATATGATAATTATTTGATTTCGTAATAAGCGTAGGTTAAAATTTGTATATCTTCATAATTGACGTACGCATTTGCACTTTATTTAAGATTTATCGTGAAATTTACTTATTCAATAACCAGTGGGCGTAAGTGCAAAACCGCAATGCGTGTCTATAACGAGTCCAACTTCAAACGTAAAACAATCTTTAATAGTGAAAATACGTAATTTTAAATTAAATACTTTCGTGACGCGATATTCAAACCCAGAACCCCATCACAAAAAAAAAAAAACTTTTAGTGATTTAAAAATAAATATGACGGTCCAGAGCAGTGGCGGTTATACATGATGTGCAAGGGGGGGGTGGCGAAAATAGAGCCAACCTTCTCTGCCAATGAAATATTCACATCAATAAACAAGAAAAAAGATCTATAAATGTACCGAGACGAAATGCAGATATAGAAAAAGAAAGAACAACGTGCATGGAACGTGAATGAAATAACAATAATAAAAATAAAGTACTCACCAGATAGCGCTGCGACACAACATAGAGGTCGTGGCAGAAAGGCGCATATAAATAGCAGTCAGTCTCGAACACCACACTACTAAAGAACTAGGCGTTGTTCACGTCTGACCGCCGTGACTACACTGAGCGGTCCAATGGTTTCGGACCACTATTTATATGCGACTTTCTGCCACGCCCTCTATGTTGTGTCGTAGCGCTACCTGGTGACTACTTTCTTTTCCCATTTTATTACGGTCGGCTGACGCGCTATGTCGGTATATGCGAGTGTTTAGTTTGACGCTGACCGAGCGACCGATCGTACGCGCGTATGCAATCTTTATTATTTATTTTTTTATTAATATTAATAATAATATTATTTCACGTATTTTAATGAAATTAAATGAACGTAACGATTCATCTTTCCTCGCTGTACACTCGTGTATACGTTTACGACCGATGATCAGCGCGCATTGTCAGCGCGTACCGTACGCGTTGATCGTTGGTGAAGCATAAATTCCAGCCCTTATACTTATACACGATGTACAAAAGGGGGACGAATCAAAAAACCCGCAACCAATCAATACATAGATATTAAAAATAAAAATTACTTTATTGGTAAAAAAATAAACATAGGTAAGTCAAATTGAAATCGAACACAACAGCAAAACAAATTTAAAAAGTTAATACTATGAAATACTTGCTCGAGTGTATTAATTACACGCGTTAAGGGTACGAGTTCCGAGTAAATAAATTCGCACTGAAAATAAAATGTTATTGTAGTTAGACATTTGGATTAATATAGTATTATTGAAAATCTTAAAATATACGGACAGGTACCTATCGAAATGAATGATTGAAAGTGTGAATCAGTACTTAAAAACCGAAAATGAACACCGGTATTGAAAATCGATAATCGAAACAGAAACATTTGAATTCGGTCTGAAATAAACACAATACAATATTTGGACTTAACGTCGTTCGACACGAAATCGCCAACAATTCAGACAAGAATGCGTCGTTATAGATGACCGCAGTTTTGTTTGTTTGTTTAGAAGGCATTTAATGAAAAGGCGTAGAATTTAACGTGCGCGCGCGCGCGCGTGTGTGTGTGTGTAAACGTGAAAACTGTTTAGTTATATACCACCTGTGATATGTCTCAAAATCGAGAAAACCAATTTAATAAGAGTTTTGTTGTTTAAACAACAACGCGCGAGCTCATAGAAAACTAATTTTGTTTTACTTTCTAAAATATATATTAAGCCGAACACGTCCCGGGCACTTTGTGATATATAAGAAACGTAGATAATATAAACTGTAATTCCGTTGTACACGGAGCGGCCCGGAAGTTTTATTTTATATACATAAAAAAAAAATTACACTATAGCGAATTTAAACCATTTATTTATTTATTTGGGATACGATCCGTTTGAGTCAATACGAGTTTTACTTCGTGTTTCTAACCGTCGCGTAGCTCTTTGGTATTCCCTCGAAGATGTGTACTTAAGTGTTTCAGTAACTGCTTCTTGAATGTCCGAAATCCGTGTCATGACGGTCCTCCTTCAACTTCAATATTTGAGTTTTGGCAACAGGAAATAGTCTGGTGGCGAGAAAATCGGACGTGTACGATGGATGATTCAGTAAGGTAGCAATCTGTTTTGAGCTAAAAACTGGAGCACGACCATTTAGCCGAATGAGCAGGCACACGTTGAGGCGAACACGTCGAGTATCGTGTAAAATACAAAGTACAATATTGTTTTGGGAATTTCAACAGTTTCTGTAATCAACCGAGAACTTCGTCGACGATTTTCTTTCATCAAATTTGTCACACGAGTGACGTTTTCGTTCGTTCGAGACTTCGAGTCGGTGTGTTTCACGGATTCTCTACCGTCTCGAAAACGCGCGTGTCATCGAAACGTTCTTCAGTGTTTTAGAGAAGTATCCTTGTAAGCTTTTTTAACCATATCCACCGTTTCCTTAACCTCTAAATAACTGACTTTAAAACAAAATTTACGATACGTTCCTCCTCTTTTTCATCCATATCGAAATCGTGAAGACTCGTACACAATACATGAGACCACGTGACACAATCTAATTTGATACTGACAAAACTTAGTACAATGTTAGTTCGTTGTGTATCTTTCGCCTACGATAGGATTGAAAACGCTAAAAATCTTCAAAAATATAATTAGTTCTATGACTTCTGTACCGCGCCGCGTGTGTACTCGCCTGTAATAAAAACTCAGTGATTCTCTACCGGGTCGATTTCAACGACATCCGATCTCTGATCTCACGTCTTATCCGTCGTAAACTTGTCTCCACGTAAATTATTGTCGCACTGATTCAAGAATACCTACGTGCACACGATAAATAAATTATGAAAAAATAAAAAAAAGATAGCGAGTCGCGGGCGCTGCGTGCAAGCCGATTCATTTCAGACACTAAGAGCTTTTAGAAACCAATCAATAAATCATTGTATACGGAAAAAAAACGATTCTCAGCGCGATGCCAGTAAGTTATTATAATTTATGAACGTGACGTAACATTTAGGAATTAGGATTGATGGTTTTTTTTTTTGACGTCAATAACATTTTAAACGATTCAAAAATTGCTTTTCGATTTTTTTACGAATTTCGAAATATTTAAAGAAAACGTATTATTATTTTTTTTTTTTTATAGGAATAGATTTGAATTTTCAGATTGTTTTTCATCCGAGTAATATTACTCGAACGGGTCTATAAAAAGCTGTAAACGCGGAATCCGTTTTACTCGTACTGGTCGCGCAATAACAATAGGTACGTTTTTCTGAAAAAAATATTGAGAAATATTTTTTAAAATAATTAATTAAAACAGATACATATGAATATGTATTACTTACGAAGTACAATAGTATTATTTTAATATATATTTATTAGAATTTATAAAACAGAAAATTAGAACTACAAACGTCTATTTTTCAGCGGACAGTTCAGTGAGAACTCCTTCGTGTTTTATTACCGTTCTTTCTGCCGATTGCTAAACCAATCGAGTCTTCCGCGTTGAAAATAATAACCGATTTTAAATAAACGTTTTATTTCATAAACACGAATAAATATTAACTATATCGATACGTCTGACGTAGAATTCGTCGAGTAAGTCTTTTCAGTTTCCCACAGATTTTCCTGCTCGACATAACCCTTCTCCCCTACACCGTAAACACTCCACCGACTGTACTTGAAACACTTTAAACTTTGCGCGAACGATGCAAACGTTCGAACGATACGACGATGTTTTCGTACTCAGCCGAACGAAGCCGAGGATCTATATATAAGATAACCAATATAACGTAAAAAAAAAAACAAATCCGCGTAGAAACGTGTCGTACAATATTTTACCCGGATCGCACGTATGAAATATTGTCATTCCGCGGTGTTCTTACAAAACGTTGTGTTCACGTTACGTACGCTCGACCGAAGGTTTTTCATTTAAGAGTTGAACAACAACGACGAAAAAGTGAAATTTATGCGAGTTTGAAAATTGATATAAAATAAGGTACACGCTGATATATGTATATAATGTATATATTAAATGTATGACGAGAAGAGGCGGACTTGACATGGGACTATACTCGTATATCTTTCTCACGCGCGTAGTCCTTTGCGATCGTTTTTCACGAATAACCCCATTCAAGAATTTGCATAAAACGACTCCGATAAAATATCCGTGTGCGTGTGTGTTCATCGCGTATTCTGTACACGCGTAATACACACACTATTACGTGTCCAGTTGACAGAGACGAGCGAGTTTAATATATATAAAAAAAAAAAAAAAAAACACTTCCAAACTCCCTGTAAATGTTTACTCGAATAAGGAACGTTTTATTTCACTTTCATCAGCCGCTGTTAAATCGATCGATATAATATATTACGTGGTTAAACATTTTTTTTTTTTAAATAAAACACATTTTTATCCAAAAGACTGCAGAAATCTTTTTCGGACGTGCAGTTTTACCATTACTATCGGACAAGTTTTTTCACCGTTGCTTCCCGCGGGTGACATAAACGCGTTGCAGACGCGCGCGTTTCGTGTCCCTATTTACAGATTACCTCCTCCTTTAATATTTCCCGTTTTTATACGAATGAAATTAATAATCGTCCGACTGGATCTTCGTTTCGAAATTTTATTTACGGTGTGTATAAACGTCGGAAAAAATATTTCGATAGATAAATTCTCGTCTATTATTTAATTGCCGAAATAAATAAAGTTATATTAAACCTGCGCATACTTAAAGTTTTTTTGGACAAAACATTTTTTTTATTTTTCAAAAGCCATTTAAAACAACGAATAAAACTACCGAAACGGAAATTTATTTAAATTTTCGGCAGTTAAGTAGCTAGCTGTCTCGTGATAACAAAAAAAAAAATCGCCCTCTATAACGTCTAGTAGTGCTATAGACTACGGTTGGTCGTCGACAGTTTTTTTTTGACAAGATAGAAAGGAAATTACTTTACGTTTCACGGCGTAAAATGAAAAAAATATATTTATATATATAATCGATACGATTTCTGTATATAATATTTTAATCAAACGCGGAACGATTCAAGAGGAAAATTCGGATCTTTTCAAAAGTTCTTCGCACGTACGACGATTTATTTATTTTATTTTTTTTGTTATCCTGATCCCATATTATATATATATATACGATCTATAATAATAATAATAACAATAGCGCAAGCCCCGAAATATTTGTTATTATATAATAATCGATAAAGTTTGATTTCGTTATCCATATCGGACTGCTAACAATATATATATATAGTGACTTCGTAAAAAATATTTCAAAAGAAAAAAACCACGCGTTCTTACATCATACAATATTTCCCCGAAAATTGTATAACGTAACGTTGTTCGAATTACGCATTTTGTTTCAAGAAAGAGAAAAAACGAAATATTATATTATATTATATAAAAATACAAACGTAAGACACGTTTATAAAATACTAACTGCCCCCGTGCACTTCGTTGCCCGTAAAAAAATGCCACCTCTTCTTACATCGTTCGAATTCTGTTCAACTCGTTATTCAATACATTTCCTATTTTTAATTCCCACCTTTTTAGCTCAGCCGAGTTAACATAATGTCGACCTATGAGTGACGAATAGAATTTTATCGACTTTTTAAAACTTATTTCATCATTAAATAACTGCTATTGTGGCCGTTTTAGGGTTCCCGACTCACCGCGTCACACGTCGCCCGCCAGCGCTATTATTACTATTCGATTTCGCGTTCTTTCCGACTGTTTTTCTTCTTCTGTTGCTCGGCTCCTAAGGGTCGTGGCGTGACGTTAACTAACCTTCCTCGAGACTTGGACTATCGAATACAAAAAGAATTTTTCAAATCCGACTGGTAGTTTCACTTTCCAGAGATTCAAAAAAAAATCAAAAAAACTCTTCGGCTTTATTATATTAGTTTAGATTATAATTATTACCTACATTAAGTATTTCGATATGGCGGCGGCCGCGGCGGTGGGGAGTGGGGACGCCTGACAGTGTGAGAGCGCACGTCTGTTTTTTTTTTTGCCGCACTGCGCCGTGGGGTATTGAAAAATAAACAGTTATAAATAAATTAAAACAATTGACTTATAGAATTGAAATTAAGCCTAAAACCTGCTCCGCGATGTAATGTTTCATTTTTTTTTTTTTTTAAATCAAGATAATCGGATGAGTAGTTTCAGAGAACATGCGTGACAAAGATTTCCATTTCACATTTACATATATATAGATATTCCTCGATAATTGTACAAATAATTATTAACGGTTCTATATATAATAAAAAGCAATTTATGTTTTAGAATTTTTTTTCTTAATTTTCTCACGATTTAATATACAAAAAAAAATGTAATTAAATATGTTTTTCTCCGATATTGCGCGGGTCCCACGTTATACGCGTTATTCGGTTTTCTCAATATCGACATACATTTAGTATTTTTAATTAACATTCCATAGATGGATGAGATGTGTGTGATATGAACTAACTATATAACGTTAAAAGAACTATATACGTGTTCGTGCGTGTTTCGCGTATAACTCATTGTGCGGAAGAGGAAAAGTTTTCTAAAATGTTATTTGTAGTGAGGTTTACAAATGTTTACGATGTGTAGAGGAGAAATTGACCTGTACCAGAACGTTTTTAACTTCTCGCATCTTATATAAATAAAAATTGAATTCGTTTATATTCGATATTTTTATTTTAGTTTTTCGTTACACTATTGAGAAATCGTATCGAAAAATTAAAAAAAAAACTTCGATACAAACGAATTTTTCACCTTGATTATTGTAAAAACTTGAAAAATCTCATTATATAAAATAGGAATGGAGAAACCTTGTCTCCCGCAAAACGGGGTTTTTTTTTATTATTATTAAATATCGCTATTACATAATAATTTAAAAAAAACTATTTTCTAACGACTTTTAAATCATATTTAAATATTTTAGATTGTTATTTTTCTTAAAAATCGCGTAAAAATTGCCCGTTCCGAACCCTGCAGTTTTATTCCAGCCCTCGATACGATCGTTCAACGTCTGACAACGTTACATATTCTTACACTTTGTTATCTTCTTGTTTTGTTGACTAACCGATATATCATGTCATAAGCCCTAATAATAATCGCGCTGGTGCAGGTTGTGTATATTATTATGTCTGACCACGTATGGGATTTGAAATACGATCGCCGATATAGCTATTATATTTAACAAACCGAAACCAATAACACACGAGTATATAAATTGAGTTATTATACGTAATATTATATGTTATATATTTATTATTTATGTGCCGGCGAATATCGGATACCCTGCGCGACAACATTCGAGACTCAAGAGAGAGATTGTGTGAAATAATTGAACAGTCCGCATTTTTTTTTTTTTAAGTATCGAGTTTTGAATTTCGAGTGAAACCGACGGTTTTTTTTTTTTATAAACGAGAAGCGTATAGATACATTTTTTTCCCCAGAGTACAGAGAATCTCAAATACATCGTTATAATATTATTCTCTGCACACGGCTATATTTCCAGCGTTTTTTTCCTTTTCGGCGAGTGTCCAAAACGTTTTACGGTCCTACGGGCTCGTGGCGAGGCTTGGCCGACTCCCCTTAACCGACTTTTATTATTTTATTTTTTCTACTGCATTCACTTGACAACAAAACGTTAACATTGCTATGATACTCGGTACGATAGACAAGAAAAAAAGAATTTTACTACTAAAATTTAAACAACTAAGTAACAACGTAAGTAATGGTTTTCGCAGTAAGACGATATTTAACTTCCTCGTGAAGGTCGGGAACGGTTGTACTATTTTGAAGATTAGAAAAAAAATATATTAGAGTGAACCGAATTAAATTACGGGAAAATATTTCAAACTCTCTTCGGGGTTATCGTGGAAATGGTCTGCTTAAATTTTGGAATATCATTTCAATCGCTCGATGCGCGCAATAAAATTGACTGAAATTTTTTTTAAAAAAACCATACGATATTCCTGTTTTTTTATGCGTTTCCGAGTCGTCATGTCTTGGGTAAAAACTTAATAATCGAACGACTATCGCCTCGTATGATTTATCAATTATTTTTAATTTTTTGGTAATTCTTCTTTTTCTTCTTCTTCGTAGTTATCGGCCTTCAAGACCATACTGACAAACATATGCTATGCCATCTCTCTCTGTTCATCTCGCCACTC
Source organism: Slavum lentiscoides (assembly GCA_032441835.1). Taxonomy (NCBI): domain Eukaryota; kingdom Metazoa; phylum Arthropoda; class Insecta; order Hemiptera; family Aphididae; genus Slavum; species Slavum lentiscoides. The sequence continues at coordinate 14,719,398 of CM063714.1, read as the reverse complement.
TGCGTCCGGTACAATTTGCTTCACATCTTTCATCACCTGGTCCTCCCATCTCTTAATCTTGGTCGTCCTATTGGTCTTTTTCCTACTGGAGAGCCACATTGTACTAAGTATATAAGTGATCCGACTTTTCGCAATGCGTGACTAGCCCATGAGGGCCGCCTCTTCCTTATTTCATCCACTATGTTTGATTTTTGGTACATCCCTTTAATCTCCGCATTATTTCTGATCCTCCATTCTCTTGTATTCGCATCTATGCGTGGTCCAAAGATGGATCTAAGCATTTTTCTTGCAAATATTAGCAAGTTGTGCCTTATGAATATAGCGTCCATGTTTCGCATCCAATACATCACTACCGGACGTATCGGGGTTCTATATAATTGCACCTTTAGGTTCTTAGACAGGATCCTCGACTTAAACGTCTTGCTCAGTCCAAAGTAGCATCTATTTCCTGATAATATCGTTGATAAAATGAAATTTCTACTGGAAAATAACGAATGATACACGTATAACTCTGCAAAGTTACTCTACACGTTTTGCGTGTATAGAATAGTAAATAATTTCATCGTGTGTCATTATATTTTAACGCTATTAGTATTCCGTTTGTTCGCGCGTTTCCTATAATATATTAATTATATTAATAGTAGTAGTAATATTATGAATATTTACTTCCACGAAGTTAATTAAATATATTACAATGTATCGGTAAAAAGTGTGTACAACCGTAAAGGCCGCATTTATAATAATTATAATTATCGTATCGCGTTCGCTTTATACGTTATAACCCGGAAGTATAGCCTTACAATATCGTTTCAAGTACGTACCGTTCGTAACAACAATATTAGTCGAGCAAGTCTAAACAAAAAAAATTTTTTTTTTTACCCTCCGTCAAATTAATAATAATAAAAAAAAATACGAGTCAAAAATTACTCGTATATTGTTGTGTATTCCTATTTTTTTTTCTCCTAATTTCGTCTGCCGACACTGTCCATTTTCGATTTTCTCCAGCGTTTTCTTAAAACGTAATTTACAAAAAAAAAAATCCCCGAAAAAAAAACGTAAAATTTTCGACGCGTATTCGTAGTTTTTGGACGTGGTCTGCAATTCGTCTGCGTTCCTTAAACGATCGAAACGTTTTCCGTCTATAAGCGTCCCCGTTTGAAGCCGACAGCGCTCGCCAAATTTTTCAACTCTATAAAATCTCATCCGAGTTGATCTCGAGAACCACGCCACGCCATACTTTATAATACCGTTACAAAAAAATGCGATCCATCAAATACCGCTCAACTCCGATTATTAAAAATACAAAATCTCAGTCCAAAATCTTTTGAACTTTTATGATATAATATATAGTTTATCCTGTTCCGGAAGTGAAATATCGAAATAATATCCAATCTGGACGTGTTATTCGGAAATAATTGAAATAATTCTCGAGCGCAGAATTTCAACGTAGACATATTACGAGACTAACGGATATGAGGAGGAATTCGGTATTAAATAACGTTAGAAAATATATATATATACATATATATTTTTAAATAAGCGTTCAAACGAGAAATTTAATTAAATTTTCAATTATTCGTATACGTTGTACGTCAGTTTATATATATATATATATATATATGTATAAATTGCCAATAAATAAATATTGTATTTAAAAAAAATTGTTTTTATTTCGAACTTGATCGAACAGTATTATATAGTGCCATCGTTATAAATCATTAAATCCGTCACCGCACAATGACTCTGACAGTTCGAATACGCGCGCGCGTACATCATTTTGATAAAGTCGCGTTTCCACTGTGGACATTTCGTATTGTTATTGCCTCGGTTGACGTGTCGATTGAATGAAATTTCGATAGATATATATATTTTTTTTTTTAATACTCGTCAGGCACCTAAAAATACTTAAATAAAAACTTTTTTTCTGTAATATTTTCAAAAAAAAAAAAAAAACATTTGTATACTTTTGTGTTTAAAATTTATTCGAAAACCAAAACTATATGATAAAAATAAAATAAAAATAAATTATATATATATATACTTTTCACGGGAGAGAATAAAAAAAAAAAAAGAATTAATATGTATATATTTTTTTTATCGATCGTTTTCGCTGTAGAGAAACATTTGTATTAATGCTGTTGTGTCCAAAAAAAAATCAAAAAAATTGAAGTAAATCTGTGTAAGTAAATGTGTATTACAAACGAAAGTTTTTTGCGTTTGCTCTTTGTACGCATAAATTTTGTGCCTGACGACGGTTCCGAGTAAATTGTTTTGAAACTCTTTACTCTTCGCGCATTATAATATCGACTACATATTTAAATACGCTTTTCGCTTCCTTTCCTTTCGAATATTGTTTATACCCCCGCCCTTCGTGCGGTTTTATTTTTCGGCGAAAAATCTATATAACGGATTATTATACGCTGCAGCCTTGGGTTTATTGTCGAAGAACTGAATTACAGTAGTTCAGAGTCGAGAGTTTTCTTCGTCCGACGTGTAATGATCTCCTAACTATGACATAACCTGTAACAAATTGTTCATTAAAACTTTCCGCGTGATGAGGTTTGTAGACACTGAACTCAACACATTATGGAAAGCGTATATCAATCGAAAATTGACCCCAGAGATTTGCCGTATGCATTCCGTGAGATATCAATGTCATGGAGGATACTAATATGGATTTTCCGTGATATTTATTGCGTTTTATTATTCTCTTTGAGATCACAGGACACACAAAAAAAAGTACGTATAGTATCGACGTTAGCACCGTAATCGGTTATTTTTACATAATGAAGTTGGTAACGAAAACAGAAAAATAGAAACGGAATGCTGCATAAATGACGGCTCACCGTAGTGGTCCATATAATATACGAGAATTTTATACAGAATGCGCGTTTCGCATGTATTGAGTTCAGTGTTCATAGCGGAGAAACTTGTACTCGTGATAAAAATCTCAAACATTAATTGAACGCGTGTCTGCATGTACTAAATTGATTCGTTTATAATTTTTTTTTAAGCTCGGCGTTTATTTATAAAAAAAAATTTTGTACATTATAAATTTCATCAAACGCGTTGTTCACACAGTGCAATCACAGTGCAACAGATAGATTTATCTAGATGTACCATCTAAATAAAAACTTCGTATCTATATCGCTTGGCTAGATAAATATTCATATTCATGTCTTATTGTCATCTATAAGATAAAAAATACATTTTATTAAATATACACTAATATATCTGTATTAATAATAGAAAAAATAAACGGTTTTTCGGTATAGATTTAGGTGAAATTAACAATAATTTATCATCTGGCTTCGATTTCTATCTACAATACGCACGACGACGTTTTAAATAAAAAAATGTGAAATAAAAAAACCATCTTATTTTCCATTTAGATAAAAGTAATCTATCTTTATCTAGATAATTAATTTTTATTTAACCGCAACACTTCAATGTTATTTTGTTTTACGTTAAGAGAAATCGGTTTCCCCGACAAATTCCTAACGGCATAATTTATTTTCACCGCTTTTTCATTTTGTCGTCAATTTTCGTTATTATATTTTTATTTCTCGCGGAATCTGCAGTAGAATTACCACGAACGCGCTCATCTTTATTTTTCCAGAAACAGGTAATGGCCGGATATAATTGGCGACGACAGAATTATTAACTATATCTCCGGTCTGTGTCCGATGAATTTTAAAATGGCCCGAAATATTTTACTTATCCCTGACGAATCACGCACCTGACTGCACCCTCGTTTATACAGTATATATATATATATATATATATATAAAATAGTCGTAATTGAGATCACTTGGACCGTACAATCAAACATTTCTTTCTTTATATAACAGTCCATATATATATATAGCAGTAATATAACCGTAATGACAGATATTTGTAAAAAAAAAACTATACACCAACGAACAATTTTTGTCTCGAATTGACATTTAATTTTCTCGGACATTTTCGTACGAGCTTATTTACAATCGTCGATAAAACTATATTTATTATATAATTTCTTTGTTCGCGCGAACACTAGCTGGTATAATAATTCGTGTCTCGTGTTTTTCATATAGACAAAAAAAAATGTCTGCCTGAAACGACCTTATCGACAATAAAAATAATCACTGGAAATATTTTTAAAAAAAAAAAAAATTTTTTTTCTATCAAAATTACATCGAATCGACAGAAAACTATATCTTTTCACGAAATCACAAGAGTTTCGTATAGGCGGTCTGAAAAAGAAAAAAACTTTACCACCGGTAGGTATAACCGCCAAAAGTTCGTTCGTCTCAGACGCTGTTTCGTTCAGACGATATACCGCGCTGTAACTGACTCGACGTAACCGCCGCGGGGATTTGTGTTAACAGGAATATTACATTATAGACTTTGGTATTTCATGATATTATACACGTGTAAATTATTGTCCCGCCGATGAGTCGATGCTGTGGACGAACAGCAGATGACATTATATTTACGCGCGTTCCACGAGAGAAACGGCGAAATTTTATTTTCCGCGCATAAAAACGCGTATATATATATAATATATTCAGCGGTGTAAAACAATATTATTATCACGTTAATAGCAATATCAGTTTTACTGGAAACGCATATGCCATTATTTTTTCTGTGATTTTCTGATTTTTAAGAAAAAAAATTTTTTTTTTTAAAAACGTAACCTGCGAGCGGCTAGCAAAATAACGCGGAGCGACCGTATTATATGGACGCGCAATAAATTTATAATACGCGATTGATTAATCCACGATTTTCTATATACGGACGCAAAAATAAAATAAAATGACAAATTCAGAATGATAATAATAATATATTGTGAAAACATTAATTTACAGAACCGTATAGCAAGGGCATGGCGCGAAATTTTATAAATTAAAAACGTAATATAACATCACTGTTTTTGAGTATTTTCAACGCAATAATTTATTTAAATTAATACAAATATTTATAAAATTAATAGTCTATTATGGTTTTGTGTGTAATATAACCTGCAAAGGGCGCAATATCCAGTTGCTATACGGTCCTGTTATAAGCTCAAGCGGTAACTAAAACGGATGCTTTTTTTTCATACAATCAAAGTATATACTATTTAAATTTAGTGACTATTATTATATTATAAATATAATTATTTTACGCTATATTTTATCGTGGATTTTATGCGTATATAGAAATAATTAATAAAAAAAAAATGTTTTATAGACATATATATTATATAGTATTAAACGAAATCAACGAGTTATTATCGAAAAACGCATATACATATAGAGTTGTTTTATAAAAATAATTGTTTTTCTACACTTAAATTCATCGGTCTTGGTATAAAAATTTTTGTGTTTTCGAAGAAATTTTTATACGAAAATTCTATATTATTCGATTTTGTAACACACTTCGGCTTCGTTTCGTACACACTTATTCATATTTACGTGTTTAGTTTCGTTGTTAATATTTTAATAAATATAATAGCCGTTATACTCGGCCACTATATATACTTTGTCCGTGTGGAATTTAAAAGAAGAAAACTTTGTCCGCTTATATACGAATTCTCTGCGCAGCAGTTTTCTTGAAATAATAAACCAACTTTGTCAAAGTATGTGTTTCCGCGAAAACGCCTTAAAAGTTGTATTAATATTATCATTTTCTAAATTAACGCGCAGATTAACGTGCAAAAAGACAGCGAAAGGCCGTATGTTTTTTCTAAAATACATTTCATACACGTATTAATCATTATTTATATATATGTTTTTAGATTCTGAGCGGAGCGAGGTATCTATAGTGGTTTTATAACGATGTTTATTTTATTTATTTTTTCTATCCTGTGTACAGATTTTCGACCAGAAGGAGTGTTCCGATGTCTTCGGTCACACTTTGTTTCCGGCAGCAATTCGCATCTGGTCGGTACTTTAGAGAGATCGTTTTCCGATTTTCTCAATATGTAGTTTTTTAACGCGACGCGATAAATTACCGAAAAAACCGCTAAAACACTGGGATTTCGTCAATAGCGCTATAATTTCGAAAATAATCATTCTATTGCGTCTTGAAACTTTCAACAGAATTGTATTTTTCTACTATACCATTTCAAAAAAAAAAAAATTTTCATTCAATTTTTCGCTATTTATAGCTATTTTTCGTTTTTGAGGTTTTTCATTCACAAAACAGTTAATTTTTACTTGAAATTTGAACACAACGTCAGACATATATTATATATTACTTTAATTTTGTACAATAAAATATAGACAAAGCGTTTATTACACCGGAGCTCCGTTCAGAACCGTTTTATCGAATGCAACGGTTTATCATTGCTTTCGAATTTATAATAAAAACAAAACTCTAAAATCTTTATCCGAGTAATTCACTTAAACGATATCCACGCAACACCCAGCTACCTTATTTTTTTATTATACATAACCGCAATATTGAACGTTTTTCGAGAATTACCCCGGACAAACGTAGGTACACTTTAATTTTTCTAATTTTATTTGTAATATAAATTTTAAAAATTGTTTTTATTTCATCAAATACAAAATGATGTTTGAGAATTTTTTTTTTTTTTGCCATAAAATCGTATGTTTTAATAGAGGACGCGATATCGCCGCGGATTTTTAAGGCGTATAAAAACATCATTTACATATATATATATGAATAAGGATTCCGAGAGAGTATAGCACGTCGTCGTTTTCCGACCTCGGGTTATTGTATATTTAAATAAAAAAAAAAAAACGAGCTCGTGGACACTGACTATAACTGACTAACGACAACACTTATTAGTGGAACATATAAATAACTGTTCTCGGTTTGTTTCGCGTTTTGTCATTTTACAATATTGTTACAATCCGCAGTCGCGCGTAAAACGTATTTGAAAAGTATATAATACATATAGTCTTCGTGTCTTGAAAATTACACGAGTGTACTCGAATAATAAAATACGGCGAAATGTTCTAATTAACATACTTTATACATTATACCCCGAGGTAAAATCAGCAAAATGTCCACGATTTATAACGGACCTTTTTGTACAATATATAGTATATTCCCGGTTTCAATTCTAATTTCCATTCGCTATACCGTCTATATTCGGGGTTGTGTACGTATTTGTTTTTCTTCACGAAATAACAGCTAAACACACACGTTAAATAATTTTTATAAATTCACTCGCGTTGAACGCTGACGAACCCACCCCCGAATTCGTTTTTAACGTGGAAATTTGAATTGCACGAAGCGTGTCATCGCCACTTTGTCCCGCTGGTCTTTATTCGCGTTCACATAGCGATTATATTTTCGTCCGAGCGTTCAGCAGAGTAAATAATTTTTTTTTTTTACTCGCTAAAATTAAGTTGACGGCGTTTTGAAATGAAAAGTCAAAGTTAACGAAAATTCAATAAAATATTTATCTTTAATTTTTTTTTTCATTCGTACGGGGTTTTAATCCAAGTAATAAAAATGCATTTAACAAACGTAAATAAACATTTCAAGTAGAAAATCAAGTGACAACGATTTTAAAATATGTCTAATTATTATTTGCTAACAATAATAATAATGTAATAAATAAATGAATACATAGTAAATAGAAAAATAACTATAAGGATCACACTTATTTTTCCGATTCATTCAGCCATCGGACAGCGTGTTGTCCGTTATTTATCAATTAACAAAATACTGTTTAATTTATAGTTTATTACGTTTTTTTTTTTGTATAAATGAAATCCGAAGCCGTGTGTGTGTGTGTGTGTGTGTGTGTGTGTGTGTGTGTTTATACTGCAAAGTGTTAACTTCGTGTTGGATGTGTTTTCGGCAACGAAAAATCAAACTAATATCGAAAAAAAGCCGCGTCGAGGAAATATTTAAAAAACCAAAGTAGTAATCGGTCAAAATTTTAATTTTTTAAACTCTTCGGGCCATTGCAGGAAGTTGCAGGTCAAGTCGTCGAGATAAGGGGTGGTGTATAGGCAATTCTACGTTGTGCACGCGTGTTATGTGTGATTGCCGTTTGCGGCGGCGCAGTTGTATACAACCGAAATAACAAACATTTAAACCAATATCCAAAATCGGAAAAAATTAAAAAAAAAAAAAAAAAATACCGAAACGCTTAAAACGCCAAATAAAACCGAAATACGATTGTTAAAAACCGACGAACCAAAAAAAAAAAAACTGCTATTTTTTCCCCCTGTTCCGAATAAATTGATCATTTTTCATATAAATCTCCACGGAAAATCAGCGCGCTTTCGAACAGAATTTCAAAATCCTACATAATTTTTACCGAATAATTTTTGTAAATTTTGTTTTCTTTCTGTTTCTCGTGTCGTGTTGCCAGGACGTCGGCGAATCGGTGGCCTCGGTGAGAGTGGTCACGTGGCACAAGTTGACCGTGCGGTCAAAGTCCAAACGGAAATCCATCGTCGGCGACAAGGCGACGTTGTTCAAGTCCAGCCACAACGGGAACGCGAACGGCGACAGTACGGCCAACGACGCGATCACCAGCGAGACCAACGTCGTGACGAACGCTTAAAAACGCGCCACGTAAAGAATATTTAAACGAAAAATATAAATTATAACCGTTCGTGTGTTGTTTTTCGACCAAATCGATTGGATCGACGGTCGTGTATAAAAAAAAAAAAGTATAAAATTTAAGTTAATTTTTAAACGCCGTTGACGACGACGAAAAGGACTACACTCTGAACGTTTTCTATGAAAAAGTGACCTAGTACGTCCAATACACTGCGATTGCCTACACTTGGAAACAGCGATTTAAAGACGAAAAGTTATAACGTTTAGTTGGTTTTTTGTTTTTGATTTTTTTTTAGTATAACCACTTCGATTTTAGTAAAAGCAAAGCTCAAAATAACTACCCATTGAAATTCGGCTAAACGGTCTTGTGACTAGGTACTCTCTATGTGGTTTTTTTAAAAATCGCCTTTCTGAATTATCAGACGCCACAGCAGTGTTGGAAATAAGAAAAAATAAAATTAGTCTCGATAATTTGTTTTCACCACTCCTGAAATCTGCCGTAATCCGCACGTGTCACGTCAATCGATTAGTATAATAAGTCGTCCCACGCGTTTGCATCAGACGTCCTGTAAATATTTAATCGTAACGAAGTCTAACAAGTTAAATTCGCGTAGAGTTGTTAAAATATTTATTGTATTTATAATATTACAATAATTTCGTGAGAAAAAGTTCGATTACCTTTGGTTACATAAATGTAGATAATTAAATACCTAATAGGAACGGATGACGACGTCCGAGATTTTTAACGACGCGCGTTGAACGTTGAAAAATGTTACGCAATAAAAAAACTCCGAAAAGCGATAGGTCGGTGCACAAGAATATAATCCATCATCATCATCTAAAGGCTTCGCCTTGTCGTGATAGCCATAAGTCTCTGTTATTTGCCATGTCTCTCAGTTGTGAATAGGATGTGACATCCATGAGATGTTTTAGGTCTTGGAAATATGATGTTCTTGGGCGTCCTCTAGATCTTTTCCCCAAGATCTTTCCTTCGAAGATATTTCTTATAAATGTAAGATTATAAGAATATACCTAATATAGTGACAAAAAAGTAGATTTTTCCAGTACAGCCGTTTAAGGGTTTCTTGTTTCTCGCGATGCTCGTCACTATTTTGGATTTCTAAAATTTTAACATTTTTTTGGGGGGTAAGGGGAATTAACATTAGTGTTTTACTTTTCATCCTAACGACGTCGAACGTTTTTTTTTTTTTTTATAACATTGAGAATAACTTCGACAATTATTCTATTTTCGTCTCTCTTTTTAGTTATGACCATATTCTTGAAAACAATATTTTAATGCGACGTGTAAATGCGTATAAAAACAACGATTTAATTATTAATTAATAAAAAAAACAAAACTTTATCGCAAAAAAATAATAATAATAACATTACACCGTCTGCGGGACACCTACTTAATTTGACTCGTGTGTTAATACTGTTAATACAATGTTTTCGATATAATTGGCACGTTTTGATTCGAGTCAATATTTAGCCGTAAATCAATGGTGTTGTCCCCGGTGGCATATAAGCATTCTGGGGTCCGTTTGGGCACCTGCAGTATTCAACTGCGCTCTCCGCGGATTGGTTTGTTTTTAAATTTTTCGCCTATTTAATACCTATCATATAAGGGGACGGGTATATTATATTCCCGGAATAACAGTTTACTGAAAGTATGAATCCGGAATTATATTTTGTTCCATGACATTTGTGTGATGTCAGTGTATTATTATTACATTATACTCTTCCTAACACAGCTTCGCTCGTTCCTGTCGGAACTTAAACTAGAAATATCCACTGATTTTTTTTCTGAAAAACCATCTAAAGTTACTGAAATTGCGCGTGTTTGGTTTGTTTGATGATAACACACTGACGTCACAAATGTCAGGCGGGAAATTTAAAATCAACCAATCCGCGGAGAGCGCGATTGAATACAGGTGCCCGAACGGACCCCAGAATGCTTATATGCGTCCCGGTGTGACAGTCAGGACGCGACTAGAATATTGAGTCGTGATAACGAGAACTGGCTGCGATTGTGCGCGACAAGGGAAGAACTACGACACAGCTATCTCGCGGTTATTTCTGGAATTATCAAAAATGTCGTTCTCGCAAATAAAAATACGGATAACCGTTCGCTATATGACTTTTCGTAATAATCAGGGGCGTAATTTCAGTTTTTTTTTGGGGGGAGGGTGCGAAGTTTCAAACATGCCATTTTGAAATTTCACCGGGCCATATAAAAATATTTTATATTTAAGACTTGTACAAGCTTAATAAAGCTCTGAAAAAAAAAAATTATCTTTTAAATAAGTGGATACCGGCAATTTTTAAATAAAGCAAATACATTTACAGATTTTTCTAGACTTATATTGTTAACTTTTTCTTTTTCAACATTAAGTACCATTAGCAAAGCACGCCATTTGGGAGTATATTAAAAAGTAAGGGGTACAACCGCACACCCTGCCCCCCCCCCAAATGACGCCCCTGATAATGATCTGGAAAAATGGCAATTTTCCATTTGCGTACATTGTTCTTGTGCACCGACCAAATTTTTTTCCCGAACGTTTCTCGGCAGATCGGCAAATCGCTGACGATCTATTGACGACAAACAAAAAAAAAAAAAAATTCCGCTCTACAGCACCACAACGACTAAATAATATATCCTCGTCGTAGTTGGTATTTGAAAAAAAAAAAAAACGCGTAAACATACTTTGCGTAACACTTTTGTCTAAAAACATATAAAATATACGCTACTATACGGTCACCTACTTTCGAATCGATTCGCGCGTATGATAACATTATTCTCGATCGATCGCCTATTCATTTAGACGTTCGTGTTTCCGACGACGGTGACGACGACGGGACGTTTCACTGTAATATAATATATACTGACGATAATATTATTCACACTCGCCTTAGTCGCACGAACAATTTGTTTTTATTTTTTTTTTTATTCCGTTGTGTAAACGCTGAAACGGATGAACATTAACGAGCGTATAAAACACCGCGTATATAGTGTTATAATATTATACTATTCGAATTTGAATAATTTCCACGTTATTTTTTTTTTTTTTACTGACTTCTAAGCGCGTGTTATTAAAATATTATACGCAAAACGGTCGTAGCGCGTAGACGTTTATTTTTATATCATAACGATATATCAGTCTCGCGAAACTAATTATCTACATTTGTCGCGTGAAGTTGTACATTTTTTTTTTTAATTAGTTTAAAATTCCACGTGCCAAAAATTATACTCGAAACGTCAAAAGTTTAACGAATAGTTAAATCGACGTGTTTTTTTTTTTATAGTATAAAATTAAGAAATTTAATTCTGAGTATATATATATATATATATATATATATACCTCTTGAGTGATTATAAAAATTATTTTCGTTTCGCGTTTTAAAAGCTTAAAAGAATTCCTGTAGGTCCCGTCAGTTCTGTGTATTTTAATAGCTGTTAATAAACCGTGTGTATCAAATACAGCAGTAGTTTGAAAAGTAGGTACGTACATATTATAAACAGGACGTTGCTCGCACGGACATCTGACAAATCCAATAAATTTTGTTCGATATTCCCAAAATTGTATTCTTTTAAAATTAAACTTTAATTAATATAGAATTTAATTTTGATTATAAGAAACTCGAAATAAAAAATTGAAAAATTGTATTAAAAAAAAAAAAATTGAGATAAAAATTTTGTAAATATAATTTCTAAATCGATTTTTTCACGTATACAACTAACCATTAATTAAAAATTATCGATATCAAATTTTTTTTTTTTTTTAAATTAGTTTCGTAAAGTTCGGGATTTTTAGGATATCGCAAAAAAAAACGTTTTAATTCAATTCAATTTTTTTTAGTTGTAAAAGTTTTAGTTAAAAAGAACTTCGAAATATTGATTGGAACAAAAATAATTGAAAAAATTTGTTAGATTTTAGACCCTGCTGCAGTGTGTACAGCAATCCGAGTGTAAAAACGTTTTAAGCAACAAAACAGTAATGGATAAAAACGTCATAAAACGCGACTAAATGGAAAAAGGGATTCGAAAAAGTGAAGGAAAAAAAAAATTCAAAATAAATTAATTTAAAAATCGAAAGTCATAAATGCGTCTATCAGAATAATTATAATATATAACCATTAAATAACGACGGAATTCACACGGCGTTGGTGATGTACCTATTCGTACTTGAATTGTATATAATATATCGAAATTGAAAATAAAAATGTAAGATAAATTATTATAAAATTTACATATTTTTTTTTTTTAACACTATTATATTGTACAGCGCGTTTCATAAACACGGACGAAATTCATTTAGCCAAAAACGTTACGAAACAATTTTTCTTATCAGTGCGTCTCGCAAATATCCATCATTCGTGAATAATTCATGATCTCTGTCATCTCCGTTTCGCTATACAAATTATTATTTTATTTTACTTATAAATCATTTAAATTATTAACGTAAAACACAATTTTTCATTCTGTAAAAATGCTAATAGCACCGAGTCCCTTATTTATCCGTGCGACCAAATTAATCTTTTTAAATATTATCGTATTTAAATATAGTATATAAAATTGTATCAAATAACACAAGTATATAATATTGCTGCCGATTTATTTGTCTAGAAAAAATTCCGTATTTAATTTTACAATAACATTTTAAAAAAAAAATCAATCAATGCATATAAGAACATTTTATGATCATTAAAAAAAAAAACCGAACGAAATAATAATTACGTGTTGAAATTTTCTCTACTATTTACACCTGGTGTAGTGCGAACGGATTCTAGTGTATTGCGTAATATGTATAATTAACAATATTATAATAACACTATACCGAATATATGTCAGAAATAATATATATAATTAGTGCCGTGTGAATGAGGTTTAGATGCGCAACGAAAAAAAACAACAACAAAAACAAAAATTTCGTAGAAAAAAAAACATTCGGAAATGACTACTCCGAACGATGAAAAAAATAATACGAATAAATATTACTATAATATATAATTTTAATATATATATATATTAAAATATAATTCGGATTGCCGACACAAAATAAAAAGAATAAAATAAAATATTCGTCCGTATATTTATGAAACAACCGATATGAATGGAACTTGTATTATGTTAATATATAATTATTATTATTATTATTATTATTATTATAATAACGTGTCGCTAAATATCATGTGTATTTTATGTGTAAAATAATATATATATATTATGTTATGCTGTTACGGTAGTTATTATTCCTATATATATATATATATATATATATATTCTAGCAAATAAATCATAATTATATTATAATGTTATTGTCGTTGATTAAATATTATAAATACCAAAGATTTAAAAAATAAATAAAAATATTTTATACGTCTGTAACGCGGAATTTCGCGTGTGTGTTATAATATTAATATGTTTAATCGATAATTAGTATATATTATATTTGATGTAATTTGAAAATAAATTCACGATTACGATTTGCCTGACATATTTAAATATATATATATATACATTTTTTTTTTTTGTAGAGTTATTTTTTATATTTTAAGGCGTCATATATATATATACTTTGTATGTAAAACACGTTCAAACGAAGAAAAAAACCGTAAGTGCGTGACTTTTGAATGTATAGTGTGTATCAAGTATACATCAGATATATTACCCATTTCACATTTGTAACGATATGTGAACACGTCGTCAATAAAACGGTACTATTTATTGAGCCTTTTTTTTTGAACGACACTTATAACGAACGGTAATTATATATATATTTATAGACACGTGATTCGGGTTAAACACTCCCTCTCCTCCAATTAAAAATATTATTGTGCACTGGTCAATAAATATACAGTAACACGTTTTATCGCCGCTATACTGTCGACAACGCATTACTCCCCGAGCGTTTGCAGTTTAAAGAAAATCTCGATTGTGATGGAGATTCGATCGATCTCGCGCCAAAGAGTATAGCCGAAAAGAATGCGGGAGAAAGACTTGCACTCGAGGAATTTTTATTGTAACTTTCCGTTTTCTCGTGAATTCTATTGAATGTACATGTCCAAAAACAATACCGATTTCTATTATATACTTCATCAATTATTTAATATAATATTCGATTAAATTTATTGCTGGGGGAGGGGGAGAGGGAAGAAATGTTTAATTCAAAATATTATATAAAACCGTTTATAGCGCGGACTAAGTTTTATTTTAAACCCCATTCAGCTCCTCGCCAAACAGACAGAAGCCCAAAGTTGATTTACAACGGTTTGTAAAATAATATTATATATTATACTCTCGCTCGCTTTTTCCATCGAAATCCATTTAATTATTAAATAATAATAATAATAATAACGTCGACGCGAAAGGCGATCATTATCCCCGTACAAGTTCATAGGATTTTTTTTCTTTTGTCGATTATAACAAATAGATAAACCGTATTGCTGAACGCGTCGAGTATACATATTACATAACGTATCGGCGAGCGATTTTTCTTCCGAATTTAATAATACAGACGTTTTGAAGAAGGACAGCAAATATATTTTAGTGTTTTATTCGGAGAAATTCCGTTGGTTCATATACATTTTTTCTTTTTCTCATCAGTTTTTGTGGAAGTTCGGATTGTAATAATCGATTGGAAAACAATAAATTAGTGTTTAAAAGAAGAAAAAAATGGAAAAATCGTTAAAAATCTTCTGACATCTGCAGTTGCGAATTCATTACCATATAATATCTGCGTATATTGTCTTATTTCGAAATACAAAAAAAAAAAAAAATACGGAGAATTTTCGACGATACAATAACCGCGTGTCCGAAGAGAGAAGGAGAAACGAGGACGAATATATTTTTATTTTTTTATTAACTTTCCAATATATTTACAATCTATACAAACAATAAACAAGGTATAGTAAGTACAAGTGTGATAACATATAAGACAATGACGTTTGGAATTAGAATAGGAAGACTCCCAGCGGTGCCACCCGACAAGTCTGAATTAATATTATTATGCTTTTAGCAGGTCCCTGGGCCGTTGCCGTCTTAACCTTCTGGGGAAGAGAATGGCAGAGGATAGTCTTTAACTAATGGATTGGGACGTGAGTGGAGCTTTGAGTGGAATTTGATATAACGGGATTTGGCGAGTTCGTTGAGAGTCGGTAGATTCAGGTCTTTGTGGAGATTTTCGTCGGATACATACCAAGGGCCAGAGGTGTTATTAGGCTGAGGCAGATAGATTGAAATGCTCGCAGGGTTTTTGAGGGTTTTTTTTGGCGGCTTAGCTGACCCCCATCGATTTGTATATTATATGTTTATTAGTTAAGGAGAGTTTTGAAATATTTTTTTTTTTTTACAAATTTAATTTGTCACGATAAATCTCGTCAAAGCTCCGGTTTACGCGCTGCAAATAAAACGACTCTAAATAATTGTATTTACCGGCTTTACACGTCATCGCGATGGTCCTGTTGCAATTGTTTCGTACGCGTTTTTAATCAAAATTCCAATCGATTTATATACGTACAAGCGAAACTATTTGTTTAAACCGTTCTCTCCGCGCAAAACAGTGTTTGCCGTAACAAAAAAAAAAAAAAAAGAAAAACACTCGGTCGTAAGACCAACACGCGTTTTTCACTATTTCTCCTCACACCACACAAAAGTAAACATATAAGAAAATACGACCGTGTAACGACAGCTTTTTATTATTATTTTTCGGCTATTATCGCGTAACTTTCAGAGTTTTTTTTTCTAACAATTCCGTGGGCGAGCTCGTTTTTTCTTTCTCGGTTTCTTTCCCCTCGGATTTTTTTTCCAACGGCGGACTTTTTGACATTAACCCGAAAACTCCTCGTGGGTAACGCAGTTGCAGACATCACGAGCCGCAGTCTCCCCTCGGACGTTTCCAGCGCCGTTATACATAATGATAAAAGAAAATATCGATTTACAAAAAAAAATACTATTTTCGTACATCCGTTCCGTAGAAAGAAAATCTTCAATACGCCGCGCGTCGGATAAAACGAGTCTTTATGAAGACTTTTCCGGGACGACTTCAAACCACGAGAGTATAGGCTATAGACGGAAGTCTTTTAAGCGAACCGAATTCTGAAAAAACAAACCTTTTTCTCGGATAATTGTGGAAAACGACGTTGACATCGAAAAACATGTGCTAGTTTACAGATCTTTTGTCACGTTTTGTTCTTCGAGTTTTGTCTGGAATCGCGCTATGTGAGCGTTTAAAGTCATTAAACCTTTTGCATGCGGATAATTGCAGTTAAACCGACGATATTTCGATATATACTTACACTCAGTGGCGTAGCCAGGATTTTTATTTAATGGGGGGCGGGGATGATCGATGGCTGATGATTAATTCATTTATATGTATAGACGGTGCCTACTAAAAAGCAGATCATTTATTCATTTCGGGGAGGCTATCAGCCCCCCTCGGCTACGCCACTGCTATCACTGATTTATAATCGTTTGCTTCTCACAATACCCGCTGTGTCCACACCGCATTCCGGAAAATCGGCTATCCAACACACTTTTAGAAAACGTATCCCTTTGCAAACGGACAGAACGCGAGACGGCCCTGAGAGCGTCGACGAGAAATCCCGTCCTACATCGTTTCATATACTTTTCATCTTTTACTATTTGTTTTACACAATACAGGAGATATCTATTTTCGCAAAGTTACTAGATTTTGGGCCGGTTTCACCAACTATTGTTAAATACCTTCTAACACTCTGTTAGTTAACAATTTGTTTAAATTTAACATCTGGTTAAATTTTATTATATTATTGTTAAATTCTATTTGTTGAGTTAACCACCCGAAATCGGCTTGTTAAAATTTAATCGGCATTTTAAAATGCCATAGGTCCACTATAGTAAATTATAGGTTATAATCGCCTATTTTTAATATTGTATTATCACTTATCAGTTATCATATTTCCATAACCATAACATATAACCAACGAGAACGTTTTGGTAACTCAACTAACATTTTGTTACTTAAAAACGTGTCAAGGTAAACAAATCTCGATTAAACCTAATTTTCACTAACTAATTGTTAAATACAATATTAACGTGTTTTTTAAATAAACGTTTAATTAAAATTTTTTTTTTTACAAAAGACGTGACGATTTTTTCTGAAAAAAAAAAAGTGTTCGTCATTTCGTGGTATTTACATATACATTTTTAGTGAAATGTTCTAATTGAATTTTTCTGAAATAAACGAAAATTATCGTTAGGTACTACACGGGATCCGGTGATGCGATTTAAAACGTTTCCTTATAAAAAAAAAAAAAAGCGTTTTAAATTCGATTCTTAACGATTTTACGCGCGAACTATAATATATAATCAATTTTTTTTTTCTAATTATGTTTATTCGATGTAATATAAATTTAAAAAAAAATAAATTAATAGAAATTCCCGGAAATTATTTAAGTAAAGTAGAGTTCAGTAGAAATCGCGTGTTCATTAAAATACGTTTACAACGCGATCACATTTAATTCCGCTACGCCGTTCTCACAAATGTTCTACGGAACAAGCGAATTGAAGTTTAAAATTGTGTTGTGCAGATTATTCTGAAAATTGCGGGTCGCACGACATAGATTTATATTATAGAGAACTCAATTTAAAATTGTACGACCGTATATTTTCAGGGAAAACGTTTTATTTATAAAATCGTAACTCCACCACGTTTTTATATTTATAAAATACGTATATACTTCAAATAAAAATTCAACTCTTGTTGAATCGCGTTTACCGTAATTCCGTAAAATAATCAAAGTCACATTTTCAGTCGATTCCCGACGGATAAATAATACAACTATCGCAATTATTTTCGCGTCAAATATAATGTTAACATTTCTCTATCGACGACAGTACGGATAATTTTTACATTTTTCTTTTTTTCTTCCTTCAAATTATACCGCTTTTGGTATTATACATTCAATACGATTTTACGCTTGTACACTTTGATTTTTGACAGTAATTATTTTTTTATACGCGTCTGCACGGAATCCGGGCGTATAACGACAAATAAGTCGTTATAAAATAATTTTAAAAAAAACTATAAATTTTATCTTATTCTTCTTCTTCATCTGGCCCCTTAAATACTCTCTAAGAGTTCTCGCCCCGCCATCACTGAATTCCTCCATTTTTCTCGGTCCCGGTCTAATCCTCTCCATTCTTGAATTCCCGTTCTGTCGAGGTCCTCTTTCACTACACGTCTGACCACCTTCTTCCCGGTCGCCCTCGGTGTCTTTTTCCCGTAGGCTTCCACTCCAGGACTACTTTGTTTAATATCGTCCTCATTCCGCCGCCATAAGTGCCCTAGCCCATTGAATCCACTGTCCCCTTATGAACTTTTTTTACGAATAACTTTCACAGTCGTCATAAAATCCTTCCACCACCGCCGACTCTCTGAACGGATTTGTAAAATTCAATTTACCGTCTTCGACGGCGCGTATTATATTTCTGGCCCGAACGTCCGGCCCGATAAAATTCAAACACTGCAAAGAATATTCTGATAGAATAATATATATATATATTTTTTTTAAGGAAAATAATCACCAGACGTGGAACTACAGTGTTGTTTAAACGTTTCAAAAAACCCGTTACAACCCGCGACTCGGTTAACGATTTAATTTATTACTCATATGGTGTCGGTTATTTCAATTTCTGCAGTCCACGCGTCAAAGATTAAAAACGAAAAGTTTTTCGCTCTTAAAGATTAAAAATGAAACGCTCGAGCGTTCGGTGTATATTGTTCGATTACCCGGAAAAACAATAGCTCTGCGAATTCCGTTATTTAATTTCGAAACTTTTATTTAGATCCTCGTCGTATTTTCGGCTTTTTTTTTTTTTTCTTTGAAAAACGCATATCTCTCCAAGACCAAATCCCGGTCTTTTCGAATCGACGACTGGAATTAAAACGAACTGTTTAACTAAATTTCAACTTTAAACTCGTCGTGATGCGGCGGCCCGGTCCGAGGAAACGGTAAAACGAACGGTCGTAGTACGAAACGCTGATCTGTGTCGACAATATAGTCGAAAACGATGAATTACACTATTATTGCAATTGCAATTCCTTTTTAAAAACCTAAAAAAAACGTAAAAAGTACATATCAGATACTTACGGTTTGATACGGTGATACGGACGGACGTGAGACGCGCCAAACAAACGTTTCCGGCTTCTTTAAATACACGTTATAAGGAAATATGACGACATCGTGTCGAAGGT
This sequence comes from Slavum lentiscoides, assembly GCA_032441835.1. NCBI lineage: Eukaryota > Metazoa > Arthropoda > Insecta > Hemiptera > Aphididae > Slavum > Slavum lentiscoides. The sequence continues at coordinate 14,699,644 of CM063714.1, read as the reverse complement.
ATTTCGATTTTTTTTTTTTCAATCATTTTCAGCGTTTCCGATCCGTCGGACACAGCATGGACCCGTCGACATCTCAACCGTTTATTAGTCCGTTGACACATTTTGATTGTCCAGCTTCGTCGTATGCACGTGTACCATATAACTGCCGGGGTCAGAAAGACCCGTTGAAAATATGTAATATACGAGATAAAAAAAAAAGGAGTAAAGTCAAACGCAGTGGTCGTGGTGCCATTTACCCAGGAACGTAACTAGAAGTGGGCCAGGGTGTACCGGGCACCCCTAGAAAAAATAATTGGCCCCTAGCTAGCACCCCGGGAAAATCTTTGAACAAAATTTGCATCAAAAATCGGACCACCAGTCGGACGGAGCCGCAGCCAAATTACAATCAAGGGGGCATTTTTTTTTTAGCCCGTAAATAATTTAATACTTTGATAAAATATTATGTTATTATATTATCGCTTGCTGAAATAAATACATCATTATTATTTACTATCGTTTATTGATTGGTTATTACCTATCTATTTATATCGCTTAGTTTAGACGATTTTGTGGAGAGATTTTGAAGTACATATAAAAAATGGTCGGATTATCGTTTATTGAAAGTTATCAGCATTTAAATAAATAAAACATTAAATTTAAATTTTCAAACAAACAGTAAATTGCCGGCGTGTTCATTATTTCTAAGCGACTTATTTCTGGCACTCTTACTCTCTATAAGTTATGATGTATCTATTAGAACGTGTTGGGGTTTGTAATTTACTCGAACTATAAAAATCACTGGAGCAGATGTGTAGCAAAATAATTAAAAACAAATCTTTGTTAAATACCTACTTGGAATATTTTTTCCAAGAAAGACCCAAGCCCTTCACTGAGGAACATCTCTAGTTGGTTTTCATTGGCTGAGGCCGTTGTGTATGCCCCACTCCTGTTGAAAATATCCTGGTTACGCGCGTGCGTTTAACCCGGTATATAAACCGTATGATTTATAACGCAAATCATTGAACGATTACAGGATCAATGATAACAGATACCTAACGCGTTATTGCGTCGCAACGTAGTTTATTTTTAAACCGTGCGCGATAGTTTCTCCGGAAGCCCTAACGCTGTTTTTTTTTCTCTTCTTCCTCGAACCCATCAACCGTTTATTGTTATTATTATCGTTATTATTGGATTTGTTAGCAGCGAATATTTTCGGCGAACGAGAAAAATATTACGATTTAATGGATACAAAACATTATATCATACAATAATAATATATATATATATATATAGATCGAAAGAGCACGGAAGATTGTATTTCCAACTCCGTTACACGGAAATGTTTTTCAAATTTTTCCAGTCGTTTACGCGCGTGTGTTCTCGATACTCTCTATACGTGTTATTTTTATCGGCTTTCAAAGCTCGTCGTTGCGAATATCGAATTATACAGAGCTAATCATTTGAAACCATTCGTCGTTTATAATAGCAGCGTGTACCTATATAAACTACGTCCTGCAGATTATACGTATTATATAGAACTCCGAGTACGCGGAAAATAGATTCACTGGAAAATATTATTTGATGATGTGGTCTTTGGAAAAAAAAAAATCGTCATATGAAATACCGAATAATTTTAACAGTCCATAAGCGTATCGGTGTTAAAACAGTGGTTTTATTGAATTTTAGATAATATCAATTATGAAATTCAACGCGTTTTACGTTTCGCGGTCCAGGAATAAAATAAACCGGGATTTAAAAAAACCATAGCCTGTTAAACGATATTTTCTGCGCGATTCGTCGTATTTTTTTCGTCATCCGTCGTTTATCGTTTCGTCAGGTAAGCACTAAACGCTCGATCGTGACTCGGTCGTACGCCGATTCCAGCTTTATACATGTTGTTCAAAGGGAGGGGCGAAAATGGAGCATAACCATAACGTAATTGGACCAACTTGCATGACACAAGTCGGCGGTGCTGTTAGGTCAGAGATATACTGAAATTAAATACATCAAATCCCACGGGGGGCGTTTTTACACATTTCCGTGTAGGTTTACGGGAAGCTTCTGAGTCAGCTTTAACGTGCTTAGTGTATAGCGTTCGATCGTGATATCTTCTCCACAAGTTCCGGCTCGTCTCGCCTGGTGAGATGCCCGCGTGTGTCTGCAGAGCCTGTTGATTAGGTACTACGTCAAGACGTATTTTTACGGGAAAACGAAACGTGCAGAAAGATTTGATTACGTTTAGTGCGTTGAATGACCCGATAAAATTGGTTTATTATGCGCAGTTTTGCGAAATATTGACCGCCGACATACGGTAAAGTTGGGGAAAAAAACGACGGCGAGCAGAGTTTAATTATAGTGACTAAATTGCTATACGTTCGGTCAGGGGCGGACTGACGGGCATGCGGCCCAGTATTCCATAATATTACAAACGGCCCAAACTCATTTTATACCGACCTATTTATCGATTGATATATATATAAAAACACCACTGGTCTTGGATCTTTGAAAAACACAATTTACCTTATTACGATTACAATATAGTGAATAAATGATATCCCTAAAATGTTAATCAGTGCAAAACAAAAAAAAAAAAACGTAATAATAGGTCCGCGAACAAAATAAAACTTATGTTAATATTTCAGTCTTTTTTATTAGAAATAATCAATTACCTATTATATTGACGTATTGAATCGGGCCGGTGTGCTACAGCACACTAGCAGCACACCCTGGCCAGTCCGCCACTGCGTTCGGTGTTCTGACGAACAAAACTTTTCAATCCGTCTCGCGGAAATCGCGCGTACAACTCGGCTCGCGAACATTTTCCTCGACGTTACGTCTTATTATACCGCGTATTATTACTTTGAATTCGCTTTAAAAAAAATCCCGATGTCGAATTAACGGTTCATGCGGTTTTATGGACGTTTGATCTCGCGATAATAAAATATAAGTCTCGTTGTGCGATTCGAATAGGAAACACGCGAACGCGTTCGAATCACAAAAATATATTTGGTGTAGGTACGTCAGAACGTACCGTTCATTTCCGAACTTTAAATATTGTGTATCAAACTCGTCTGCTCTAAACTGCAATAACGTCGTTCGCACACGAATCTTTGGAAACGCTCGTTGTGTATTGTTTAGGCCGGGTATTCGGTAAGAGCGTGTAAATAATATATAATAACAAATCTGTTTGAATTGTATCGTCATTTCCAAACCGGGCGGATTGTTGTTATTATAATAATGAGACTCGCATAAATACTTTCACTTTTCGACGAATATATTTTATACATAATATACAGTTCTGTTTCAAATGTCTGCCTCATTATTCCAGAACCGTTTTAGTTGTTTCAATACTGTTATTATTATTATTATTATCATTATCATTATCATTATCATTATCATTATCATTATCATTATCATTATCATTATCATTATCATTATCATTATCATTATCATTATCATTATCATTATCATTATCATTATCATTATCATTATCATTATCATTATCATTATCATTATCATTATCATTATCATTATTATTATTATTATTATTATTATTATTATTATTATTATTATTATTATTATTATTATTATTTTATCAACCCGCGCCTATATAGGAAGTTTCGAAACCTCAAAGTATAACGCGTATATTATATTTATATATATATTTAAATACGTTTTAAAAACACGCCGAGAAATTAGTAGCGTTACTCGCTATCCGGCGCATTTGGAAACCGATCGATTCAGAAGAAGAAACGTATTTACTTTGCTAAGTCAATCGCGGACACACGACTTCAGCGGTTAATTACGTTAGCAATAATTCATAGCGTGTCGGACACGACACGCAACAAAATCAAATTAACTCTTATTTGTTCGGGCCGGTTTTTTTTTTTTTAGGTTTTTACTTTTTCTTTGGCGTTTTTTCCCTCTCTCTCTCTCTCTGCAAAGCCTCGCTCGCCGTTAATGGAAAACGGCGCACGCGAATCGTTCCACGATCTCGTCACATCGGCAACTGCAGAAGTTCTTAACCGGTCGTCCGCGAAACCTTACTGCAGACACAGTGGCGATTTTGGGGGGCGATGGGGGCGATCACCCCCTAGACGTTACTTTTACACATAATATCTATATTTTAAATAAGTACACAAAAATTAATATTATTATGACAAAAGAAAAAAAAATTCAAAAACAATAGAATAAGTCATCTTCACTATGACAAATCCCAAAAAATTTTATTTTGAAATTTACATATTTATGCATAATTTGTCACATTTGTCTATATTTTATTTAATCAATGAAATCAATTGAAACGATGGTTTGAAAAAAGTAGTTGCGTAAAACCCTGTAAGTTTTTACAAAGTTTTTTTTATTCGAAAAAAATCACAAACGGTCATTTAAATTCGGAATCAACATAGGTATCAAATAATCGTCTATCTTTTTCAAAATAGGCTCCATTCGCGGCGAGGCATGCGTCCATTCATTCTTGCCATTTGTTGAAAGGCTGCAAATTCTTCCGCAGGAATCCTAGTGAAAAAAGTCTGCGCTGCCGTGACGATCTGTTGGTTATAGTCTCGAAGTTGCGCTCACGCAGTGTGGCTTTCAGAACGGGAAAGAGCTAAAAGTCGCACAGCGCAAGATCGGGACTATAGGGCAGGTGTGGGAAAATTTCAATTTTCTTTCCTAGGTGCCAACAAAATTTTATAGCGTGGCGTTGTTCGTCATGCATATACTCATGTCCGAACTTTGAAAAAGAACACGAAAAATCTACACGGGTTCACAAAACTTATCATACGTTATTGCTTATCACTGCTCAACGAAGTTAGATAAAACGACAAAATTAAGCGCGTACGGCCACAGAATTCTCCCCTCTCGTTGTTCAAGTCGTACGCATTGTTGCCGTTTTGAAACAAAAATAGTCTCACCTTCTTTGCAGCGACAGCCGTTGTATAAGTGTATAGCGAACGTTTTGTATTATTTCTGTTTTTCGGTGAAAACTTTAATTTCCTAGGGGAAATTTGACGGCACCGAAAAACAGAACATATTATATTGTTGATCATTATTTATTACGGTCGTTTAGATCGACATAATAGATATTATATAAATTATGCAAAACCACTGTTAGGCGTCTCGTCTTAACGTATGTAAATTGAGTTTCTTATTTTTCGTTACTTATTTACGCCATAATAATTAGCATAATGTTTTTTTTTCTTTTTTACCACAGGGAAGAAAATGAAAATAATCGAAAAACTGTAACGATTCGAAAAACAAAGAGGTTTTTATAATAATTAGATTTTTAATTAAATCCCGTTTTCTACTATGCATATTATATTATTATAATACACGCGTGTATACGTGTCGAACGGTTCGAAACATCACTATATATAATAGAAACTATTAAAATACATTATAATAACTGATATTTATACGACCATTTCGTACTACACGTATTATACTTATCAAACAGACGTTTTAATTTTTAATCAACAACTTTTACTAAATGACACGTATTTGTTTGCGACTACTATTGGTGTAATATTGTATATTTATCCACAAATTTTGATTTTTTTATAATAAATCTGCAATTTCCCGTTGCCAAATCCTGCTGGAATATTCGAAATTTGAATTTTTCACTCGCTGCATTACACGCATACGTTAATCTCATTCTATAATACTCGTGGCTGTATATTACAGTAATCGTATCATAATAAATTTGATTTATTTTTTTAATTCGAGCGCTAAAAAAACTTCGTACGGGCCAACAAAATAATATGTGCTCAGTATAAAGACAATTAGTTATTAAAACACACACAAAGTTATAAAAAAAAAAAAAATGAATACATTTTACTCACATAAAACCTTACGAAAACTAGAACTGAATTATAAAAACGTTTAATTTATTTTAAGTTTTACAAGCAACGAATTTGGAGGTAAAATTATTCGATCTTTCAGTAGCCTTAAATAATTGTTTTTATAAATATAAAAAAAAAATAGTACTTTGTTTAATGTATCTAATCGAAGCATATTGTATATTAATTATATTAATATATATTATATAAGAAAGTAAACTATATTAGTTTTTTATGCGCGATTGGCACATTGAAGTGAGATTTTTTTCTTTTTTTTTTTATAATTCACCCAAATTACAATCTCGTAAATTCGTCACTGTTCGTCTAGTTTTGCTCGATTCGATAAATCCTTTTTTTTTTAAAAAAGTACTTCCGATCTATATTGTAGACAAAAATCTATATATATATAATTTAATCCGTTAATTCGTAAGACCATAGTTGGCGTTGTACAATAATAATTAACAACCGTTTTATTGATGGAATGGGTTTTATTCAATTTAACTCGATATTTAAGACACCGCTGTGCGAGTTAATTACGTATAATAAAACAGAGTCGACGGTTATTAAATACTACGTTGTACGTTATGTAATTTACGTTTTCGAAATGGACGTAACAATAAACAACTAATGGATAAGGTTTTACTGTATACCGGGGAATTCGCTGTTGTTTTTTTAATTTTATTATTTATATTTATTTATATTAGCCGTACTGATCTGGCTTCCATCCGGAGTGAATGTTATTATTACGAGTGTAGTAGATGTTATCTCGTTCGAACGTTTGAATCGCATTCGAGTATTGTAATAATAATAATAATAATATTGTATACATTTAATCCTAAAAATGTTTAGGCGGTTAAGTAAATATTTTTTTTTTATTATTGAAATTATAAACGCATTAAATTTTTACTAATGAGTGCCCGCAACTCGGTTAAAATTATTTGTACGTGGTTGCCCCGAGCGCAGGCTTAATTCGGTCCTTTATCAAAAAACAAAATACATCTGGCGTAAGTTTTTCGCTGTACAATCGGCGAATAAGAAGATTTCTGAGTTCTCGACGGACGTACGGTGTTATGTTTTCCGCGTGAAAAACAATCAAATACCAGCGTAAAAGTTTGACTTTGTAATTTATTAATTCGTTCGTGATCGTAAAAATGACATCCAAAGAGAACTGTAAATGTTTGAATTGGAAAAAGCATGTCAGACAGGATCATAACGATGTGTGCGGGTACGAAAGAAAGTTTTTTTCTGGAACAGCGTCTAGAATCCGGGTTTAAATGTCTCTTTTTTTTTTTATTACTGTTATTATTAAAACCGTCAACTTTCATTGTCCTAATTAAGAGAAGATATTAAGACAATTTCAACGTGACAGTGTTAATGTATCGTAAAATGAATTTATATGAAATATTAAAACTTCTAAAGTAATTTAAATATATATTTTATTCTGAGCGAAGCGAGGAAGCTATTGGTTTTACAATGATGTTTTTTTCTTTCTGTGTACAAATTTTCTGCTAGAAACAATGATCATGCACGCATTACGTTCCGCGGTAGCGAATTGTATCTGGTCGGTACTATGTATATTCGAGAGGTTTTTCGAATTTTTCTGTAAGTCTCCTTATGTGCGTTATTCAAAACAATAGTAAAAATTGGAAGAAAAACTATTTTCTCAATAGTTTTTAAACGCGACGGCACAAAGAACTACCGAAATAATGCCGCCCAGAGTCTTGAAATTTACGACTGAATACCTTTACACGCTTAAAAAAATGTCTTTCAATTTTGTGCTATTCATAGCATTAATTATCAGATGTCGAGCTATTTAAGTCATAAACGGGGTAATTTTTGGTTTTTAAGTCTGGTAATTGTGTACTACAAAAGTCCTACTACGTTCCTTCGACTATATGCAAAAAAAAAAAAATGTTGACAATCCTGAGTCACAATTGCTTTTTTTTTATTACCACTTTAAATTGTTAAAGCGTTCGAAGCTCCGTTCAGAAACGTTTTATCGAATACAACGAATTACCGTTGCCGTCAAATTTATACAGCCATAACAAAACTCTAAGTAATTCGCTTAAACGACATCCGCGACAACACCTGCAGCGGTTCGCTACCCTTTTTTACTTTTCTAATTGAAATTATAACCGTTTCACTTTCAATATTATTGACAATAATTCAAATCAAACCCGTCGCCTGTATACCAAGATTTTCAAAAGCCCTGCAATTGTACGCGTACGATATATTACTGCGTAGTTTTTCGAATTTACAACGTTAATATAATTTTATATATTATTTATTTATTATAAATATACGGGCTGGGCCCTTCTGAACATAAAAAAAATAATACATCACAATAAGTCAAAACATAGAAAATACATAATTAAATTAATACCGAATCATTAAAGGCTGGATCAGCATTGGCAATCGGCATAAGACGCTTTAAATGTTCATTAGCCATATAGTTTGTGGGCGGCATGTGGGACATAAAAGAGGGCAGTGGAACGAGATGAACGAGGTGGAAATTTAGAGGAGATTAGAGAAAGCAGAACGGGTGAATCAATATTATTGTTTAATAAGCCTATACAAGGAATTTAATACAAGCGATACGTCGACGGTCAGCTAAGGAAGTCGAACCAATACCGCAGAATAGGTGAAATTTCACCTATTCTGTGCCAACACTGTTATAGCAACCGGCGTAAAGTTACAAGGCTCACAAGGAATATTTAATGTAAAGCTAGCAAAGCGTAGGAATCTGCGTTGAACGCGCTCAAGTCTCCTCGAATTATCAGCAGTGTGACGGCCCCAGTCCACAGCCCCGTTATATAAAGTGCTTGCCGCCGTGTATTTGTGTTGTACGCGCATTGGCAATAATAATATAAAGTTCACACATTAGTTTATCGGCGGATCGCTACACGTTTCGATTCGGTTACGAACCGTAAAAATTATTTAAATTTTATACCGCGTGCGGCCGCCGAATAATAACGAATTAATTAAGACGCGTTGTTTCGTCGAGAATCGGAAAAAAATAATAATAACGTTTGAAAATACTTTCTCGAAATACCGCGTATATAACGTGTATTGTACTAGAATTAAATTATAATATTCACGCGTATAAGATGCCGTATCATTAATATCATATGTTATTCCTTTTTTTTTTTTTATTACATCAACCCCGTTGAAATTTCACAGCCTTTCCGTGCACAATGCTATATTATGCTCGTTAATTACACGTTTATTATCGTAGTGTATATTATATAGTAATTACTGCATGCAGCGCCTCGGATTTTCGTATTTTATTTCCGTATTTATATATATATTATATAATAATAGGGTTGCAGGTATTTTTCTATCGGTTTATCGGACGTTTTCGGACCTGCAGTACAATACGTTATGTTTTTCACTGGCTGCGCGTGACAACCGTAATGAACGGGATAGCTGCTCTGTGTATAACATAAAAGGAAACCCGGGGATTAAGTCGCGCGGTGAAAATCATTCGTTTAATATTTGAAAATCGCTGTGAATATGACCAAGTGTTCCAAAAAAAAAAAATAATAATAATAATAATAAGAAAACAAAACACGTTTTATGGCAAAATTTCGTTCGCAATTTTTCGAAACATAAAATAACGATTCGATTACATATGCGTTCGGTCTAGCCGAAATCCGAAATTATTGTGAAACGTCCCATTCGAACGAAATCCGAACTGTCCGGCCGTAAACCGCGATATCGTCAAAACGACAATATTACGCTTAAACTGCAATGTTTGTACAATTGAAAATCTAATAAAATCCGTTTTCCGACTGTTATATTTTGTTCGAAATATTCCGTCTCCGGTGTGGATATCTATACATAATATTAGTATTACCGATTTCGGGTTTGGGCCTACGGCGACTTCAAAGGGGCCGAATTTTTATGAATTTTCACTCTCCTTCGTCACAATTTCAAAGATATTTTACCGTTATATCACAGTAATTAATGGACGCTCCGTCATATTTCTTTTATGAAAAGTATTTAAATTAATATTATTATTTTCATATAAAACTAGTTAAATTACACGGCTTCGCCCCGTAAACAGTTGAACACTGTAATCAAGGCCGCCCGCAGGGGGGGGGCCGAGAGGGGCAATGGCCGCTATTTTATTTGATATTTGTTTAAATTTGTGATATAATTCTTTTTAAATGTCAGATAATATAATTTTCAGTGTTTTTGCTTCTTGTTACGTGTGATAAAATAATCGGTTATTATTTCTACTAATCCCGCCCGGAATAGCCACGACTATAGATAACCATATCCGTGGAAACAACTTTATAGAACAGCAATAAACAATACATTTTTTAACATAAATATATTGTGTTATTCGTTTTGATTTGTAATTTATAATTTTTAATTTTTATGCTGAGTGTATAATACACTCAGCATAAAAACTAAAAATACACTGTATATTAAAAAAAAATTAGGGAGTACGTTTTTTGTTGCTCCCCGAAATTCTTTTCTGTGGGCTGCCTTGACTGTAATGCTTCGGTTCCAAATAGAAATCTAATATCAAAAGAGAATTCGTTACAAAAATCTATAAATATATATTTATTATTATCAATAAAACGGAGGAAAAGAACCTTGGAAAGCATCGAGATGTGGTGCTTCGAGTTAGTCGGACTGATTTTAGAACAGATTTCTTTTCTTTTTCTATTTTTTTTTTTTTTTATTCGCATAACGAAAAACAAAAAAGAAAAATTAGTGTATATCTAAAAAAAAAGATATATTACTCGCCGTTGAGAAAAACCTTTTTAATCCGTGAGATAGAACTGATTTGACAGTTACACCGTTCGATAATATAATTATTTAAAAACGTAAAAAGGAAAAAATAATTTAGCGTATACCCGACGAAATAGGGAATCCGGAGAAATGTTCAAATCGATTAAATAACGAATACCATTAGACGCGGTGGCGAATTACGGCTCGAAATTATTGAGGGCAATAGACGCCCTCGGACGACGTTTATAAAAAAAAAAATCGTTTCCGATGCCGGGTTAACGCGAGCTAGGCTTATGGAGATTGGCCAATAACAAGGATGAACGGCGAGCGTGCGAAAAAAAAAGACTGTAAAACCAACATCAGGAGGGATCCAAGGATTGATTGCTCGCCGAGGGGCTGGCGATTAAATAGATTTTTTCACCATAAAATTTATTTCAATATCGGAAAAAAAGTAAATAGATGTAAATAAAAACGCACAGCGCCCTGCTGAAATATATGAATTTTAAATCAATTCAAATTCGTTCTCGAAACGAACAAAAATAAAACTTTACACGGCAGTGGTGAGACCGACGTCGACCTGGTGTGATTGTGAAATATGGCCGCTAACAAAGAATGATAAGGTTCGAGAACGAAATATTAAAGGAGAAATATGTGGGCCTATTTTTGGTACAGAAAGAGGAAAATAATAAGAGAATAACGTACAAAAAAAAAGAACTGATTGAGTGCCATCGTGGATTACTGATTGTGTAAAAAACCCGAAGAATTAAATTGACACGCGATGCGAAGGGAAAACACAGAAAAAAAAAATTAAAGCGGCAATTTAACCGAAAACCAAAATGGTAACGAGATCAAGAGGCGCACCTAATAAGAAGCGTTGGGAGGACAAAGTAAAAAACGACGTGGACCAATTAGGTAAAAGTTATACCTAATTGCTCCATTTTTTGTCTAAAATGCATTTTTACATTTTTTCTTTTTTTTAAAGCCGTTTTTACATATATTACATTAAATTTGTACATTTAAATTCATTTTTATTTATTTTAAGCTTTTTTCTTTTGTACCATCTGTATACGAATTTTTCCTTATCTCAAAACCCAGATTTATATCCGATCAACTCGATTATACCTACTCCACTGATATTGAAAAATTAATATAATTTATTACTGGTTTTTCGATGATAAAACAAAGAATATCGAACGCTGTAAGATAGTGGAGAGTATATTAGCCGAGTATAATGGTAATACGTTAATATTCCCTATAATATCCGATATTCGTTATTACAGTGAGTAAAAAAAAAAAATTGTACAAGCGTTAGAATAGTAAATACGACACTAGCGTGGAAATTATTTAAAATTATTTGAAAACTAAACATTTTTTCGCTTATTTAAATATATTTTTTCAGGGCATTTTTAGATTAGGGGGCGAAAATGGAGCCAACCCCATCTGCCAAAGAAATATTCACGAGTAATAACCTGCAAGAAGAAAGACCTATTAATGAACAGAGAAAAAAATGCAGGCGTAGAAAAAGAAAGGATAAAAATAAAACGGGAAAAGAAAGTAGTCACCAGATAGCGTTACGACACAACGTAGAGGGCGTGGCACACGCAGAAAAACGCTTATAAATAGCGGTCACAAACCAGCGGACGGCTCAGTATATTTGCGGCAGTCGGACGCCACACACACACCGCAGTCAAACGCGAACTGCGTTGTTCACGCCCTCTATGTTGTGTCGTAGCGCTATCTGGTGACTACTTTCTTTACCCCTTTTATTACGGTCGGCTGACGCGCTGTGTCGGTATATGCGAGTGTTTAGTTTGACGTTGACCGATCATGCGCACATATATAATCTTTATTATTTAATTTTTCTATTATTATTATTATTTGGCGTATTTCAGTGAAATGAAATGAACGTAAGAATTCATCTTTCCTCGTTGTACACTCGCGGTTTATTATACACGTTTACACTGTACACGACCGACTGAGTTTGTCGTCAGCTGAGCACTAAACGCTCGACCACGATGGACGTCGGTCGACCACTAATTCTAGGCTTATACACGGTGTTCAAATGGGTGGGGAACGAAAATGGAGCGTAATAACCATAACACAACTGGACCGACTTACACGGCACGTGTCGGTGCTGTTAAGTCGGAGACATACTTAATTTAAAAATATCCCGTGGGGGGGGTGCCATCCACCTATCCCCTTATAACCGCCGCTGGGGAGAAGTGTTATAAACCCGTAACAACGGGTGGATCGAACTGTAGAAAAAAATGACAATCGGCTGCAGTGTCGTTAGAATCGTTGTGTCCGTTGATTTTTTTTTTGTTTCTCGCGCCGAAATCTTCGCAATACAAAAACGCGTATTTTTACGTGTACGCGTCAAACGCGGCCGTTATATTATTATGTTGTAGAAAACGCCGTGGACGGTGATGGAATTAACGACACGACATAATATCGTGTAAGCCTCTTAAAACAGTGCAACCCCGCAACTGACGATAATTCAATAAACCCGCGCACCGCGCGGTATACGCGCGCGCGCGACGGTTAGGTTCGGAGGAGTCGACTTATACACACTTCCGCCGAACTGCGGTGCATTTTCCTCGTACGCGGTAAGTACTTTACAAAGTCCTACATTATATAGTTTTAAGCGATTTGTTTGTTTTTTTTTATGGTTTTTTTTTTTTTTTTTTTTTTTTTTTTTTTACTCGCGCTACACGATACGCGTTCATAACGATTTATCGACGAAACACGTCGTCGGTCGTGTTATAATATAATACGCGCTCGATTATTGTTATAATATATTATCACGTCTCGTTCCGAACGGTTTCGCTCGTTTCATATTATAAATATTAGAAAATTATTTCCATTTTTTTTTTTTTATACGAAAAACCCAAACGTATTTTGTGTATTTCGGTAATAATTTTCGTGGTGTATACTTATACGCGGTGTCGGTCATAATATTATGTTTTGAGTTATCCAACTTACTTGTTCGATTGCATGTGCACGGGTCGTCTACCGTATATATTACGTATATAACACGCCTCCTATATAACACAATACCAATGTCGTACCTAACCGAACTGTTCGAAAGCCGTGAGTATATTCTCTGTATAATTTAATATAAAAAAAAAATCTAAAGATTTTTTTATATCCAATTCCCACGACATTTGAATTACGATATTTTTCGCGTGTTTTGTACAACGCGATTTCGTTTTTAAAATGTCCATTTCGCGTACGAGTACGCGCTCGCAATAATTACTAATATTATGTGCTGCGCATTTATATTATAATATGTAGACGCGTACCAAAATTTTTCACCGATTCTCGCGTAGAAAACAAATAGACACATTCGAATTTATACTGAAAACAAATACATAAATATAAATCGTTTTTTTTTCTCGAAAAATACGTTCCAGTTCCGAAAACTATATATATATATACGTAATAATATGGCCGGTACACGTCGGATTCGAGTAAACGTTATATTTAGAAATTAAAAAAAAAAATACTTATTTTGTCTTGTACCGTATGTTATGTAAATTGTGACGACGAAAACTCTATATTATTGAAAATAATTTCAAATAACACGCGGACTATCGTTGTAACGACTGTTATATTTATAACGACAAAAAGTCGAACTAAATCACATTTCGAACATAAAACGCATACAACTCGTTCAAAGTCAAAAAAAAAAAAAACAAAAAAATGTCATCCCGAAGTTTTCAATTAATTAATAATCGAACAACGCGAGAATACTCGTGTAACGACACGTTTTCACGACGACGATTATAAACGTCAAACTCTAATATTATTGTAGAATACCCGTCATCGTGTGTATAGACTCTATTATATACGCAGTGCTTTAGAACGAAAATCGTGATAATAATTCGAATTCGGGGCCTTCCGGATACCGCCATACTAAATATTATTGATTTTATTGAAAAAATAATAATAAATTTGACCGAATATTTATAATATATATATATATTTATATTTTATAAGATTAAACTATACGGTGAAGACGCGTTGCAGCGTTTTAAACGGAATCTAGGACGAACGGGAATGTAAATAATTTTTTTTTTTTATTTGGAAAAAAAAGAGCGATTTTTCAATATTATTTGTGACAGTGATTAAAAACGGAATAAAACGGCACAGCATATAAAACGTTATATTCGCAAAAATATATATTACACGAACGTATATATAGCTTTTCTTATAATGTCGAAACAATCGGAGTAAATCGAGTTCAATTCACTGTTGCCATTATAATATAAACGTATTATATTATATTGAATTACTATACGTCCATTGCAATACATAATATACCGTGACTATGAAAAATCGCAATGGAAAACATATATAGAAACGGATTAAGCGGATTGTTCGTCGTCGTATATAATAATACAATATATATATATTATACGAGACTACTTCGCGTATATATATAGTCATTTATATGAGTACATAATATATTATATGTATCGTCACAGAAAAATTCCTAAGATATTATTATTGTTATTATAATGCAGGCTGCATTAATTTTTTTTTTTTACTGTGCGAACGACGCGTTGAAAATTGACAATTTATTTCGTTTTGTGTCGATCACTATGTTAGAATTTTACAGTCGAACGACAGAAATAAAGACGAAACGGTTTCGTATTTCCGATCCCGGTGTTTAGTTGACGCTATTATTTTAAAAATCCGGTAAAATTTACGTGATTTTATATTTTGTTTATCGAATCGTTCGAAGCCGTCCACGAAAAAGGGCTTTCGAATGTAATCCGAACCGATGACTCAAAAACATACCGTTTTGGTAAATTACGCGTTTAAAAAAATATTATGTGTTCGTATTACTCGAAGCGTCGTACCATTTCAGTTTCGTTTTTTCGGCCGTGCGAAATTTCAAGCAGGCCGTTTTGAAATTTCACCGCGCAGCGTAAACATATTTTTATATTTAAAACTCTTGTACGAGCATAAAGCAGTAGAAAAAACCTTTTTATTTTAAATAAACGGATACCGGCTATTTTTGAGTTTAACGAATACATCTACAGCTTTTTCTATCGTCGGTAGGTTATGGGTTAGGAAATTCATCTGCGAGACGTCAACGTGGTTTTGTCTCGACAAGGTATACGTCAAAAGCAACCATATGGCTTTGTTCTTGACACATCATTTACCCGGACGCCCGATTTCATTGCGCGGGAAAATGGAGTGGCCTGCTCGATCACCAGACCTGTCGCCCATTGTGACTGCTTATCACGAAGCTACTTACTATCTCGAGTTTACATTAGATACAAACCACAAGGATTCATGAAGACATTTCGGAAAAAGACAATCTAAAATGAGAAGAATTCGCGTGCCGTGCTTAAAAGGAATTTTATATAAAAACAATTCCGGAAACGGATGTTGTAATAGTCAGTGAACTCAACCGGAGCAAGAGCGAAGAAGAAGGATAGTACTGTGATCGTGACAATAAAGCGGCGATTGTGGTACTCAGCGACTTTGCCATAGACAGGATTGGACAGCCCGAAAAGTGCTACAGGTGGATTGAGATCAAAGGCATAAGAATATATAGCTGCTACTGGCCACCTAGTTTAAGCTGGACGGAATACACGGACGTTGTACGAAGCATAGAAGACAGCATAAGAGAAGCCTCAGTACCAGTGATCGTCGCTGGTGACTTCAACGCGAAATCACCGGACTGGTGCAGCCCGGTAGAAGACTACCGCGGTGAGCTACTGTCAGAAACAATGGCGTCGCTACGCATATCGGCCTGCAATCATGGAGATACTGCAACATTTGTAAGAGACGCATCGAGGACATTCATTGACATAACTTTCACTTCGGATGATATGATAAACAAAGTGTTAGACTGGAAGGTTTTAAAAATCGACACCTTAAGTCTACATAGGTACATAACTTTCAGCTTACACCTTAACAACGAAAACAGCAGGCAAGCATGTCATAGGGTAGGTTGGTCAATCAACAAGCTAGATAGAACAAAGTTCATTAACTCACTAAAGGAAAGTTCGAGCACATGGACACCGAATTTGTCACCCAAGGCCCACGTGGAACTAGTGTCTAAATGGCTTCGAGACGCATGTAATTATGCAATGCCAAAACTCAGCCAGCGCAACAAAAGAAACCCGATGTCATGGTGGAGTAAGGAACTTGACGAGTTAAGAAAGAAAGCTTGCGCCTGCAGAAGAGTGTACCAGAGAATCAGGAAAAGACAAGACGGTACTGACTTCGTTGAAGAAGCGCGCGCGATGAGGGAATCTCGGAAGGCTTTTGTAATCGGAATAAAGGAAGCGAAGAAAAGGGAATGGAACGACCTCATCGAAACGCTGGACAAGGATCCGTGGGGGATTCCTTATAAGGCGGTGATGAAGAAACTCACTCGGAGGAGAGCTATCCCAGGAATAGGCCAACCAGGTAGATTGGAAAGTATAGTCGAAGCATTATTCCCTCAGCACCCGTTAAGGGACGAAAACTTACCAACGGACGAGGTACATGACGATCCAGGTTTCAGCATAGACGAGTTGATGCAGGCAGTCAAAACCCTTCCCAACGGCAAATCACCTGGCCCTGATGGAATTAAGAACGAAATCCTGAAGATAGCGGTCAAGGAACTGGGGAGGGTTTTCCTGACTATGTACAATAAATGCTGGGTGAACGGGTTGTTCCCTAAAGACTGGAAGACAGCGGATCTAGTGTTGCTCGTTAAACCAGGAAAACCACTGGAGCAACCATCAGCATATAGGCCATTGTGTATGCTATAC
Source organism: Slavum lentiscoides (assembly GCA_032441835.1). NCBI lineage: Eukaryota > Metazoa > Arthropoda > Insecta > Hemiptera > Aphididae > Slavum > Slavum lentiscoides. Next base: position 14,682,306 of record CM063714.1, on the reverse strand, counting down.
ACCGTTGGCAAGCTCTTTGAGAAATTAATCTTTGGGAGAATCCGGTCTCACCTGGAAGGTACAGGCGGACTTGCCGAAAACCAACACGGTTTCAGGAGGGGACACTCAACTCTCAACGCAATGGAGAGAATCAAGCAAATCACCTACACAGCTGGAGATAAAGGCATCACAGGGATGGTCACAATAGACGTTAAAAATGCGTTCAACTCTGCCCCCTGGAGCAAAATATTAGAGGCAGTCGGGAGCAAGTCCTTCTCTCCTGCATTGTCCTGCGTATTGAAATCGTACCTTCATGACAGAAAAATACGGGTCTGGGCACATAATTCCATTGCGTTTACCCTAAATATCAGTAGCGGCGTTCCACAAGGCTCGATACTGGGACCCGACCTCTGGAACATACTATACGACGATGTGCTGAGAATGACACTCCCACCAGAAGTAGAGCTACTGGCATATGCGGACGACCTGGCAATAATCGCATCTGGAATAGACAACATCGACGTACAGACGAAGCTGAGTCTTGCAGCGAAAGAGGTAAATGCGTGGATGTCGTGTCACGGTTTACAGGTAGCTGTTGAAAAGACCGAAATGATCGCGTTGACCAAAAAAAGGAAAAGGAACGAGTTAGAGATAGTCATAGGAGAGTCGACATTGATAACGGGCGCAAACCTAAAGTACTTGGGAGTACAACTAGATGGAAAGATGAATTTTAATCAACACTCCATCGACATAACGGCTAAGGCGGCAGCGACGGTTCAAGCGCTAAAAATAATCATGCCAAACGTCAGAGGGCCGAAGGAAGCAAAACGCCGACTCCTTGCCTCGGTAGTTAGCTCCCAACTACTCTATGGCGCTCCCTTTTGGATTAGCACAATAAACCAGAGGGCAATAAACCGAATGGCGGCAGTATATAGGAGAGCTATGCTGCGGGTGGGTAGTTGCTACCGCACAGTCTCCTACGCTGCGAGTTCAGTAGTGGTAAACATGGCACCATTCAAATTACTAGCACAAGAACGGGCTGCAATGTATCACGGCACCAATAGAACAGAAGCAAGAGCCATCCTTCTAGACAGGTGGCAAGAAGAATGGGAACAGTCAAAGAACGGGAGATGGACGCACAAACTGATCCCCAACATCAATATATGGGCTAACCGGAAATTCGGGCAGGTAAACTACCATCTAACGCAGTTCTTGACTGGCCATGGTGGATTTGGGACATATCTCCACAAATATTGCGGCAGAGAAACAGACACATGTCTTATCTGCGGAGCGGACAACGATGACGCTGAACACGCGGTGCTACTGTGCGATGCGTGGGCAAATCGGAGGAGGGATATATGCGTGGACATTCTAGTAGACAACATCAGTGCCGACAACATCGTAGGATTGATGCTGAGATCAAGGCGGGATTGGGAGAAGATCACGGACATGGTGGAATACGTAATGAGGACACGAGAGACGGAAGAGCGGAGGCAGCAGCAGGAGGAGAGTACACGATAAACTAGTTAAGCTTAAAATGTAAGCCGAAGGCAAATATAGAGGGGATAGAGCCCCTCGAAGTTTGTAAAATAATGTTGTGCATTGTGTATTTTTATCAATAAACGATGGTGTACGGGTGCAGTAATGCTAACGCAGTTCCGCCCGTACATCTTAAAAAAAAAAAAAAAAAAGGTACGTCAAAAGCAACCATATGGCTTTCTTCTTGACACATCATTTACCCGGACGCCCGATTTCATTGCGCGGGAAAATGGAGTGGCCTGCTCGATCACCAGACCTGTCGCCCATTGTGACTGCTTATCACGAAGCTACTTACTATCTCGAGTTTACATTAGATACAAACCACAAGGATTCATGAAGACATTTCGGAAAAAGACAATCTAAAACGAGAAGAATTCGCGTGCCGTGCTTAAAAGGAATTTTATATAAAAACAATTCCGTCACCCGGTCTACACGAATATGCCTCGATAAAATTGCAGGACGCCCCACCTAACTCGTGTAATTTTTCGCAGCCGATTATTTTTTTTCTCGCGTTTCGTTATCTCAAATATATATACAGACATAACCGGTTATGTATTAAAACAATAAATTTTGAAATTCGTTCGAAAATAAAATGTGTGACAGTGTTTTCCAAACCTCCTTGCCCGAGCCCCTGTATATAACTGTCAACGAAAAATCTTTTCGTTTCTCTACTCTCGTGGAAGACAATACGTACTCGCTGTACAATACGTTTAAAATCTTTAAACTTCTTTATCTATATATATCTTTTTTGTTTCAAAAACAATATTTCGGTCCTCTAAACGGAACTTGAAATTTTCGAACTCAACGCTCGATCCCATTGAAGTATGACGAGATCAGCTCGTACGACGTTCACATACCGCTTCAGCCTCTCGCGCGCACGATGCAGACTGCAGATCATGGCGATTGGCGGTCATCTGTATACGATGACGTACGCGACTGAATGATGTTCTTCGTTGCCGGTTATCGCAGTCCACTGACCAGCTCGGTAGAATAGATCAAAAAAAAAAAAAAATACATAAAATAAAATAAATAATTAATAAAATGCACGAAGAAATGTCTATTTCAACACTACAGTCATATTTATTTTAATAAAAATAAACACTTATTATATGTTTTCGCGCGCGCTTTGTAAATGCACTTTGAAAGTTTGAAGATACCGATTGAACTAAATAAACAGTCCCGTACTTAATTCGAGGCGTATGAGTGTATAAGTGCGTACGAATAAAATCCCATAACTTTTCAGAAAACGATAAGAATTGAATAAATTTTTTAGTTTTGATCATGCATATAAAGGGTATAATATTAAAATTAAATTTTTATTAATTTTAGATTTATTGCGCTAAAAATTTTTGAAATATAATATCATTAAACCCTTAGTCACATAATTTTTGTCACCTGCAGTACAAAATCACGCGTTTAAAAATATGTATAGCGGGAGAAAAGGCATCACTATTTTGTTGAAATTCTCAGTTTTTAAAAGTTTTTAAACGTAATGACAAAATATACCATTCAATCGTAGCATTCGAACTGAATGTGAATTCGCGAAATTTCCTGCGAAATTGATGTATGTATGTATAAATTCAAAATGACAAAAAAAAATGATATAAATTATTACATCGTCTCAAGTATATAAGTATGAATTTTATTATTATTATTATTTATTCTTAAGGCAATTTAAATACACGTTTTTTTTTTACGAATTATTGATTTTTCTTTTTGCCCTATTTTAACTTTTATTTGTCTATTTAGATTTTAGACAAACGTTTATACATGCGTTTTTATGCATAAATAGTACGACATTATATGTATATCGGATGAATTTTTTTTTTAGCACACGAACTTACGGTATCGCAGGCAAATTTAGTGCTCATATAATTTTATCAACAGTTTCAATGACTTACATAAATTGTATATGGACTTATCTTTAACGACATAATACGCATATATATAGGTACATACAGTTCTCAACATATAAACGATAATTTTTAAAATGTATAATATACACAATTTTTTATGAAGATAAAACGTAAAATCGCTTATCCATTTCACGAACGACTACGTATCGTAAATACATATATGTATTTTACAGTTATGTGAGTATGTTTTAATTTGATTCGTTTATTATCCTATAACGTATACATCCGAATTTTATTTTGTTGTTCCGAGCAGGTTTATTTCAAATACAGCTATTCACAAATCGTTCTATTTTACATAGTAAATACCGAGTTGAAATCATGATTGTAATATTCATAAAAAACAAAAAATAATAATACCCGAGTAAATCCGCTTAGTGTAATTTTAGTGAAATATAAAAATTAGTAAATAATTTAATTTTAATATTCGTAAATAGAATTATCACGTTAATTTTAGAGAGTAATTATTATTATTATTATCAGTATATAATGATGTATACAAACACTGATGTAAACTTAAACAAGATATTCAGTTGACAGTTGAGAGTAATTGATTTTGTGAGAGTTATAAGTTTTATATTTTATAAGTTGACATTTTAATAAGGAAATTGTACAGTATAATATGATCACAACACTTTCAAAAAAAAAATCATAATAATTTATATATATATACATAAATGAATATTAATTATATTTGGTTTTTGATGACAACTATACCTACTATGAATATTTCAATAATCCGATTCGAAACAGAACGAGGAAAACACGTAAAATTAATCCCATAGATTTTTATTGGTATTGTGGAGATTTTATACGAATACAATGTTTTTTTTGTACGTTTTTATTCCCGTGATATTTTCTAAACACGGTTATAAACGGATACAAGATGATTTAATGTGGAAACGGAATATTACCAAGAAATAATTGTGTAAAATTATGTAGAATAGAACTAGAATTAATACTTTCATATTTCATTAAATAAGTCGTATAAAACAAAACGGTGTGTCGCAATTACAGAAATGTTCTATTTCACATATATATATATATATATATATACGAGTATATTTATTGAATATTACAGTAAAAAAAAATCGTTTTAAATTATTATAACGGAGTGAAAGTAATGGTAATCTGTTCGTTGACACACGTACCTTCAAACGCCAAATCCTTTTTATTTATTTTACAAAAAAAAAATTAACATGATATTAAATTTATTAAAATCGTTCTTATAAATCTATACTAAAAATGTTAACTCTATTAAAACATTTATAGTTGGTCGACGAACGTGAGTTTGAATTGCGCCAGCAGCCTAGTGCCAACGGCATCGTAGTTCGAATAGTTTTTTTTAAAACGATTTTTTTATTCCTTTATATAAATAACGTGGGGTAGGATCAAAAAGGAGTAGGACTGAATTAATTTCATTTTTTTTCGCGCTACAGAAATTCAGTCCTACTACTTTTTTATACACACGTGATTCATATCGCTACGTTAAAAATAAAAATATAGTCAACAGAAAAAAATCTTAAAAGAAAAAAAAACTATAGTTGGTAATTTCTCAGTTTTGCTATTTACTTTTATTTTAGTAAATTCTCTAAACGTAACCGATAATGTATATATGAGTTTTTTCGGTCCATATAATAAGTATAAAACGCGGAAGTCTATATATATACATATTATTACGGCAAATTAACACGACAGAGAACGACGATATTATTATTATTTCTTACGGAAATATTATTCATCACAGACAGTTAAACTCCGTAATCGCGGTTTACTTTCGAAGCAATTTGAAGACAGAGGTGCAAGCGCGCTCAAGCACTTAATTTTAATAATATTCTAAATTACGTTTAAACGTCATATTGTTATTCTCACGTTCTAAATAACCGCCAATTTATAGTTATTATATATATACTCAAGAAAGCATATATTATAATGATGATCGTGCAAATATCGCGAATCTACGATTCTGTACGCTATACACGTAATATAATATACATCTCGCTGTTTATATACAGATTGTCAGTTATTATAATATAATATTAGGGCAGAAATTTATATGATCTCTCATCTCGTATTATAATGAATCAAACGAACAGCTATAGTTTGTACCGTTCTCGATCGGTTAATGACGGTGTACGCAATTTTCTTTTGGCAAATTTTCAACGCCAGCAATTTATAGGTTAATTTTCGACAATATTAAATAAACTAATAAATAACAAACGCTCCACTTTTTTTTTTTTTAACCGGACAACAACAAAATTTCATACCTAACCTACTTGCATAATACCACGTAAAATAACCGTTCACGATTTATATATATTATATACTATATAATCATTAATAAATTTGCGATTTTTGCATATTTAAAAAAATAATGATTACTCTATATCTACGCACGTTATCCGCGCACACGGAAATACTTTTGAATCTACTACTCGTGTTTTCGTTTTATAGATTACATTTAAGATTCTGAGCGGGGCGAGGAACGTGTTGGTTTTACAATGATGTGTCTGTAAATCCTACCAGAAGGAGTGCTCCGGTCTTTACAGTCGTATCCGGTTTCCGGTAGCGAATTGCGCACCTAGTTGATACTTTAAAGAGGTTATTTTCGATTTTCTCGATACTTTTTTCAAGCGTCAGAAAAATACTAACGAAAAATTACATAAAAACGGTAAAAACGCGATTTCGTCGAAATCGATTATCGTTCTTCGTAATTTCGAAACTAATGGGTCACGCAGAAACTAGAAATATTCACCAAAATATATACGTATACCTTATACTATATTTTACGAATAAAAAATTTCTTTAAATTTTGAGCTATTAATGCAATTATAGATTTTTAGGCATTTAACTCGTAAAAGAGGTAATTTCTGTTTGTTTTAAGGCTTCAAAATTAAAACACAATGTCAGACGTACGCGTTACTTCAACCATATATTGAAATCGTTAGTCACAATTTTTTTTTTTTTTTTTTTAATAACCACTTCGAATTTATCGACAAAGCGTATTTGTTTTTGATGGAAAATAACGATTGAAATTAAACATTTTAAGCTACCTGGGTTTATTGGTGAGAAATTATATTAAAACGATGTACTGTAAAATTAATCCGCGAAAAGTATGTACTCTATACACCACTGCACTGTATTATTAATAATGTTTAATATTTTATCGAACGCAACGATTACTTTCGAATTTATAATAATAACAAAATTCTAAAATTCAAGTAATACGTTTAAGCGATATTTCAACAAATTCTCGCGGCTCGCTACATACCGTTTTTAATGAATAATAATTATAGTATATCGCTTAAAATTAAATTCTCGTTTTAAAATAAATTATTATAATATTCGTCTAGAGCATATTTCGTTATGTACCTACTTGTGTGCATTGTATTTCATAAGTTTTTAGGGCATATAATAATTCTCTGCCGTAATTATTATATTTCATAATAATAATATCGATACCCGTTATATATATATATATCGAATCGAATATATTGTACACGGCCCCGTATTCAGTGAATTTCAACTAATTTTTCAACAATTTCATCGGATCTCCGTTGTTTTATTTAAAGTAAATCCGCACGGGACACGGTAAGACTTTTCGTATTTTTTTTTTTTTTTAATTTCTAAAATACACAATAAATTTTTATTTAATTTGTCGCGGTATAATAAAAAAAATTATGTTGATAGTTGAGCGTACAAGTGTTAGTTAACATTGTAATTGACGTAAATATATAAAAGAATATATAGAACAAAATTCAACTTAAAAATGAAATATGCATAATATAATTTTCGCGTTCTACATTAATATTATTGCTTTCGAAATGATTTTATTTCAATACATAAATATTTAATTTTTCATTCGCGATTCTTCGTGCGCGTCACTTAATTCTCTTAAGAAAATTCGCTTGGAATCTTTGTAAAAAAAACGTGTACGTAAAAGACGTTATAAAATTAATAATTATTATTAAGTCTCGTTATAATTCCTGTACATAATCCCGCAGTATATATATATATATATACGAACTTTTAGTACTGTTTTCGAAAATTCGATTATAATAAAATAGGTAAATATGTTTACGAACATTATTTTTTGGAGGTCATTTTTATCGATTTCTGTGCGCGGGTGTGTTTTTATAGGGCATTTTATTTTTTTTTATGTCTTTTCCTTATATATACACCGTGTGCAGCGCGGTTTATATACTCGGCTTAGAGTGTTCAGACCGCGTAATACTCGTAAGTTTCGCCTCTGCTGCTGGCATATATTTACACTGACTACCTCTGTAATATGGCCGCGATTCTCACGTGTAGGCGATTGTGTTTATTTTATTCGTATACACACACATCGACCATCATAAGCCTATAGAGAAAATATTAATAATAATTATTATTATTAAACGCTATTCTCGTAATTGCTCCTCTCCCCCACCCCAAAAAAAAAAAATAAAAAAAATTCACATGTGGGTCGGCGATGCATGAGTACACAATATAAGAGACAACAATAAGAATAAAAAAAAAAAAAATTATATAAAAATAAACGATCATCGCCGCGTCGTCATTATAAGCAGCAGGTCCATTAGAACGAAACTATGCCATGAGAATTTTCGTCGTTTACACCGAAAAATAGATAATCGCGTATACCTACGTAGGTGTAATAAATATTATTATGAGTACTACTCGTACGGGCAAGTTATCTCGAAAAGAATGTTATTTAAAAATTCTATTTTCTATTTTGTTTTCGGAATACATGTAATAAGTATAAATTATAAAGATAGTATAGGGTTTCAAACAGAAATCCTAACGATAATTCTTTCAGAAATATTCGTTATTATTGTGAAGTGCGTATTCGAGTACCAGCCATACGTATACGCGAGTATATTTAAATAATAATTTTTATTATACGTTAAAGTTTCGTCGGATTAAAAGTTTATAAGTGTTGATTTTTAGTTAAAGTTAGGCTTACATTCACTCTCAAGTCGTCAAGCAAAACGACTGTCTAAAGTGTTACTATTGCTCTTCTATAACGGTGCAGTCTGTAGTAGAACTACACTCGAGGGGGACCAGAGAATGACTTTCTCTGAACTTCACAAAACTCAGAGGGCTTTAAAACGCATTTTTTTTTTTAAATACTCCATTACATCAGATTAGAAATTTGTTAAATACAATTTTAACTTTTTTGGTGTCCCTTTATAAATGTCAACCCTGGACTCGCTTCCTCGTAGTTCCGCCACTGCTCGTAGTTATTATTTGAGTGGGCGGACGGCTGGGTTAGGTACCTACGTCAAAAAATATATTATTATAATATAATGCAATGCGTCATAAGGCGTAATAAGAAATCGCTGCAAAGGAGTGAGGATGACTCGTCGAAGTCCATTTTAGCGTTTTCTTATTCTGCAGACTATAATATGTGTGTCAGCTGATGTTAAACACGCGTTTTTTTTTTTATATATTTAGTTTTCGTAGTGGGTATATATTGTAGGAAAAGCAATCGTTTTCGGAACGTATACGCGGGCGTGTTGCTATTTATACGTCTACAAACGCATATTATAATATGATAATCGACACTTATGACTAGCCAAATTGAATCTAATTTTTCAATGTTGTAGGTAGTGTGTACGGGGTATATGCTCGTGTCTATAGTGAAAAATGTTCATATTATACAGACGTCACTAGCTGCTGCTGTCTTTATTTTATCCAGAGCGATCGTTTCACTTTCATCGACAACTACGCATTGTTTCTGCTCGTGTTTTCCTATTATACACCTATACTCGTGCGAAACCTGATATTTTTCCGTATCGTTTAGTTTTCAAGCAAATAAGGATTATATTTTTCGAATTCCAGTGGACTTTTCGACTGGAATGTATGATATTCAAGACGGCGCGGAGAACCGAATAAACGTAGCGAAACAAAAATATTTCGATCTCTTCGAAACGCGGCAGCGTCGTAGTTATGGCGTTTGCCAAAATCGCTTGTTTTTTTTTTATTATAATTTCACACTTAAGTTAAGTGCGTTCGACGTAATTGGTTTGTGAATGATTGCGAAACAATAATAATAAAAAAATTCGTTACATTTAACCGGTGACCAGCACTATTATATACGCCTATATATAGTTAGCCGCCCCGCGAGCCGTTTTATCGAATATGCCGTCCTCAAAAAAAAAAAATCTCACCGCGTATAAATTATTACAATTATATTTTTTTATTGTAGCCATTTAAAAAAAATTATGCGCAAGGTACGTCGATACAATAATAATAATTTTTAGAAAAAAATGTACACAGTATTTTCAATATATGAATATACATAAATCATAAATGTTTGTATACGAAATAATTATTGATTCGATGGTAGCAAACTCGATAATATGCAGACGTCCCACAACATTTTTTTTTCTGACGACACTTTCTCATATAGGCTAGGCACCGCCCAATTCGATTAGAAAAACACCGCAATTTTTTTTTCTCTTCTCTACTCGCATTAAAAATTGATTTTCAAATCAAATCTTAAATAATAATGTATTGATCATAAACTATCTTTAAACATTCACAGAACCATTAGCGGTTTTAACGACTCGGTAAAAAAATTTGTGTTGTATAAACGTTCTTTGAATTTTACAGAGTAGCATATATAAATTTCATTTTCTAATGATTCGATTTCGGGTCTGTACATTTTAACGACTCGTTAAAACGTGTTATTTCATTCTATGATAATAAATGATGTATCAATAAAAATTTACTTTATCAACAACAACCTTTGGCGGGGACGATTCGACGATACGAACGCATTTTAGATTTTAGACGTAGCATTTTAGGATTGCATAAATGTTTTAACGAATCATTAACTAACGGCTCTGTAAACACTTAATGGCTCGTTAAATCCATAGACCTGATAATGTTATCAGGTCTATGGTTAAATCACCGTTTAGTGCACAACAATTTCGTAAATAATATTCAAGGAGAATAAACATATATTATTATATAAACGTCTAAAAGCACGTTCGTATCGTCGAATCGCCCGCCAAAGGTTATTGCTCGTTGATAAAGTAAATTTTTATTGATATATCATTTATGACCATGTTATATAGAATGAAATACTGATAACGAGTCGTTAAAATGTACAGAGCCGAAATCGGATAAATGCACCGTTAAGGGGATTGGAAGCGGGTATTTTCTCTCTTTGTCTTACACACACGAAACATGGCAAAATAGACGTTTCGTACTTCCAACGTACCGATCGATCTATTGGTGCGATAAGAAATTTGAAAACAGATTTGAATTCCTTTTGAATTTTACTACAAAACGACTCTCCCACTTTTTTCATTTCTTTTCTTTAAGACCTTCAAAAATGAATTATTAACAATTTTTTTTTTTTAAATTTGTTCGGTTAATTTTTTTAAGGGTTTATGAAAAAAAAAAAGAAATGAAGGAAGTGGTAAAGTCGTTTTGTAGTAAAATTCACGAGGAATTCAAATCTGTTTTCAAATTTCTTATCGCACCAATAGGTCGATCGGTACGTTGGAAGTACGAAACGTCTATTTTACTATGTTTCATGTGTGTAAGACAAAGAGAGAAAATACCCGCGTTCAATCCCCTTAAACTGAAATTTAGCGGCTCTGTAATAATATGTAAAATGTTTTTAAAAATCTTTTATGCGAACCAGAATCCAGCCGCTAGGGGCGATTTCCCCCCCACGTCATAGGGGGCCTGTCGGCCGGCCATTCCGAAACTATTCGCGCGCGCGCGCCCCGTCGAAAGGCGCGGTTTCGCGTTACGAACGCAGTAAAAAAAAAAAAATGTTCCCCCACCGCGAAATTTTTTCCTGACCCGTAATATTATTATTATTATTATATATAAAAAAGTACGCGGCGGTCAACCTCCAGAATGATAATAACTTTTTTTTTTTATATGTACAAGTATAACGCACAACGCGTTTCCGGCTGCAGATAAGTGAGACGTGATAATAATACGGGCATCGCTGTACAATAATAATAATAATAATAATTTTATTCTCGTTCTGCACCGACGACGATCGTAATATTTTAATCGGTCGTGGCGTTCGAATGGAAAACGCATCGCGTTCGCGGCACGAAAAACGTTCAAACGAAATAAATAAAAACGCGTATACCCGACGCATTGGCCAGGTGATTTTTGTTTACAATAGTGCCCGCCCGACCTCCTGTTGATATTATTACACGCGAAGCGCGCGCACTCGCACGTGCACGCAACGCAAACACGCGGCGGCGGCGGCGGCGGCGGCGGCTACTTCACCGCCTCCCACTCCTCCGGCTGCGCCGCGGACGCCGACACTCCGCCGCGAACGTCCGAAACGGAACGGGGTCCGCCGGACCGGGGTATCTGTCGAAAGCGTATCGGTCGTTTGTTTATTTATTTATTTGGTTTTTTTTCCGCTTTTCTTGTGATAAGCGGATATTTCGTTTCTTTTTCCCTCGTTGCACAGTAATATTCGCGTCCGTCGTCGTCGGTCCACGCGCGCAGCAGCGGATCGTCCGTGGCCGATGACGACGACGACGACGACGTATCGTTAAAACGGCCGTGGGGCCCCCAAACCGTTTTTGTTCGCGCACAGAGGACGCGGCCACGACGATGGACTACTACAAGCTGTGCCAGCGGTTCGGTTTGGACTCGGTGCCCAGCCCGGACGGACGGTTCACCATCGACGAACTGGTCGGCGAGGGCACGTACGGCGAAGTGTTCAGCGCCAAAGACACGGTGACCGGTAAGTGTTTTCGTCCGTCGCGTTCGCCCCGTACTATAACCGCGCGTTGCGTTGCTGCAGGCGAGTGCGTGGCCATTAAAATACTGGAAGACATTGCGGGCAACGAGGAAGAAATCGAAGACGAATATCTGGCCCTCAGAGATCTCAGTCTACACCCGAACATCCCGTCGTTTCACGGCATCTACTTTGTCGCCGGCTCCAAACAGCTCAACGATCAGTTATGGTTCGTCATGGAGGTACGTGTCTGGTGTCACCCTTGTATACGTCTGCAAAGTACATCTCGATTGAGTTATCTACTAGTCGGTTCTTTTTTTTATTATTATTATTGTCTTATCTTGAGGATTTCACGGCGAATGTTTATAATGTCGACGAATTAAATACGCTACTTTTTATTTTTTTCCACGTTCGAAATTGTAATCACAGTGCAGAGTGGTATTCAGACTTTTTCGCTTCCACGGCTCCTTTGCGTTTTCACAACCCATATTAGTAATGACAGATAAAAAGATAATGTGTGTAATGTTATTTTTTCTTCATATTATACAATATGTGTGATTGTTAAACGATGAAAAACAAACTGAAATTAAATGTTTTATGTTTTGAATAAAATGTCATTATCGCAATATTATATTAATTTTGTTTTCCTGTTCTGTGTTGCAAATGTTGACCGACTCGCACGACGGTCCCCAGGGAACCGCGACGCACACTTTGAATAACTCTGATATGTAGATACGACACTACGCGTAATTAATCCTGTTTTAAAAGAATTATTTTTGTTTTAATCGCATCGTACACGCTTTATACACGCAAGTGTAACCATCGTGTTAATTAACTTTACAGTAAACAATAATACAGCACGATTATTGCCTGATTATTAATGAAATTCTGGTCGTATAGAGATTCCCTTAAACTACCAACAGTCCAAATCGATTCTAACAGACAACATTAATATTTTTAAATAAACAAATGTCCAATATATTATTAGCGAGTAACTTAAAACGGCACACTTATATAACTACTAAAATTGTTCAGACTTTTTGTGAACAACTATAATCATTTTGACATTTTATTTTTTAAAAAAAACAATTCAATTGTTGTATTTATAATAACAATACGACTTAATCAAGGACGTTGTTATTTAGTAATTTTTTTTTCAACGATACGATAAATAAGTACTTATTGTTTTGAATTTTTAACTATTTTAGAATTTTAATTGCAATATTGTAGTTGATTAGCACTGAAGATGACAGCGTAGTTGTTGAAATACGTATACGCTTTTAAAGTGTATTATTTTATGATTTGGGTTTATAATATGTTTATACATTATATAACAGTCACAACTGCTCGTGTGTATTTTAATAATAATAATAATAATTTTCGTAATATCGTATACAATATCAACATAATACAAATACAGAATAATATACGCTTATAATTTGATATTCAATACTAATCTAAATATTTATTTACATTGATATTTTAAAAAACATGAAATTGGATTTGATTAAAAAAAAAAAAAATACTGTTTCGTGTAATAGCAATATTTTTCATATCTTATAATATTATAATAAATGAAAAGAACCTTACAACAATCACGAAAATGTTATGATTTATGAATATTGTGCTTTATACATTTATTATATTATGTACCTAATAACAAAGTAGAAATCCAAATTGTACGTATGTAAAATGTACACTTTTCTGTGTTACATTTTAATGGATATTTTATGATGAATTTCACACATACAATTTCAGTCTGTGTAAGATAGATAGGTTGTTTTATCTCATAAATTTTAGTTTCTTTCATAATTATCGTTTTTGATTTGTTGTCTTATAGTTGTGTCAAGGAGGATCGGTAACCGATTTAGTACACGGTTTAAAATCCCAAGGGAAGCAATTGACCGAAGATCAAATTGCATACATTTTACATGAGACTTTACAGGTAGTTTTACATCATATTTCGTTACGTTTGCATTTGTATGATTTTAATGAAATCGTTTGATTCCGTCCCTCCCCTTACCTCTTCCATAAGGCGCTAGCGTTCTTACATCGTAATCATTGTATGCATCGCGATGTCAAAGGACATAATATACTGTTGACCGAAGACGGACAAGTGAAATTAGTCGACTTTGGAGTATCTTCCCATTTAGGAGCTACAATGGGACGGCGCGATACATCAGTGGGGACACCTTATTGGATGGCACCAGAGGTAAGTAGTAAAAGATAAAATAAAATCGATTTATTTATTGTGACATGTATTTGAAAAATGTGTAAACGTTACAAACGTTAATCATAAATTAAACAAATGTAAACATTTAGAGCTTTGGAGAAATTGTTTAGGTCTAGAGACCAAAGCCTTCAGAGTTGTGTATGTTGACATTAGTAGGTGTTGCTAAAGACACACGAATAACCGAAAACGGTAAAATAGTTTTTGTTTTTGAAAAAAAAAAAATAATCTTTAAAATAATGTACCACTAGGTCATGCACTCGTGTCGAGACAATTAAAGGGAAACTGGTGTTTATTATCTTTGTAATCTGTCTGTAATTTATTTTCGGTAAGTATTGAAATCCGTAAATTGCCTGCGTCAAAATATTCAATTTGATTACTCATAGCTCACAGATATATAAAATAACTTAATGACAGTGAATGTTATTATTTCATAGTTATTAGTTATTATTTTATCAATTTTCTATTATGATTTAAATTAATTTGATTGAACATTCGTTATTAATCTGATGACATTCTCAGTATACTTTATAACAATAATTTGTACAAAGAAGAATTTTTCAGCTAATTGATGGTGTTATGGATATTTCAAAGTACTAAAACACGTGTACAGTTTGAGTCGGTTATTAAATTAAAATCTTGATTTTTTTTTCTCAGTTCATATACCCTAAATCGCGTGATATATCAACTGGGACAGATATTTATACGAGTTTTTTATCTTTTTCGGCCTTGCCTAATTAATAATCCGTTGGTATTCTGTAATTCTGACATTTTGTATTTATTAATGAAAATTACACAGGATTTTTATGTTCACAATGTTCGAAAACGTTTAACAAACACACAGCCTGAAACTCAGTTACGTAACGTTGCCAAACAGTTTTCAAGTATTGAATTTTCTCAAGAGTGAACAAAAGTACGATACACCATCAAAATACTAACATAAATATATTTGTTTTCATTGATATTTTTAAATTATAAACTTAAATTTTTTTAAAAGGACAGACATAATTATATTTTTTTTTTCTCATAAAGAAAATCATATTGTTTATGACAAAAATAACTGTTGACTTTAAGTGATGGTTGACTGTCTAATTATTTTATATATTTGTGGATTTACGTCGTTGAAGAAACAACCAATTTTTTACCATAATTTATTTGAATACAATATGTTTTTAACAGTCAGTATCAATATCCGTTTAATACACATTTATGCACAATATTGTGGTAGGTAAATTATTTTTTAAATGAATAATAATAATACAAAAGAAAAAGGAGGTACGTGTACATCAAAGACGTGAGTGTTATTTAGGTTGCGTGTATCAGGAACTGCAAGGAGTAAAATATACATATAAATAAACCAAATATTATATTATTTACAATTTACGTAGCTCGCCTATTATATGTTATTAGAAATGACTACATTTTATATTATATATAAGTCGTATAATTTTGAAAATAAACTACACTGTTCACAAAATAATTAAATTTGCTAGTGTCGTTTTTTTTTTAAAGTTTAAATTGTTATTTCAAATTAAAACGTTAATCGGAGACAACTACGAAGCAATCTGAAATACGACAACATTTTTCGAACAACTTAACACCGGTCACAAAGTCAAGCAATAATATTATGTATACAACTATTTTATAGCACATTATATATTATATCGTCCCAAGACGATTTACTGATTTTTGTAATCTGTCCGCGATAAATGAAGATTATTAAATTCCGTTTTTTTCTTCTAAATTAATAGATAGGCAACGGACTACAATACGTATCGATTTTTCTTTTTAAATCAAGGTATTTAGTAAAAAATAACTTTGTTTTTTAAGGTATGTTAAAATATGAAAAATTATGAAAAATGTTGATGGGTCAACTTAAAAATAGCGATTTTTAGAATAAAATAAAATATTTATAGCGCATTTTTATAGTAATCGTTCAGTATTGTGGCATGTCAAATTAATTTCATCAATTATTATCGCATGAGGCGGTAACAAAAATTCATATATTATAGAGTTATAAAAAAATGTATATATCATTGAAAAGTGATTTACTATAATATTTTATGTTCATTGCAATAATATATTTTACAAAAACGAACGAATTAATCGTTTTTCTATGGATACTACCTGACACTGTCTGTATAGGTATCACTTATCATGAAATTGACAAAATTGATTTTGCGTGCGATTAAACGATATAAACGATCAATTATCTTTTTTTTTTTTTTTATAAACGTTTATAAAAGTCAATTAAAAGAAATTTATATGTATAACGTGTAACACGTTAATAGAGTAACGTCATAATTGAAACTAACTTGACTTTTTTAACTTTAAACTCGTTAATTTCCAGTCTCGAGTCTATAAATATTTATGAAATACAAGGTTTATTATAAAAACACCACCGCGAACGGTATAGTGTTATGCACTTATGATTTTTAGATTTATGTTATTACTGTAAATATTTTTCTGGTTTCCGTTGTGATATTTCTGTTTTTAACAAAGAAATCGTTGTTTTTTTTTTTACGAAATTAATAGGTCAAAATATAGAGAAGAAAAAAATACGTAACGCGTAGGTATAATTAATTCTCTCGACCAAACGTGTATATGAACGAAAATCATAATATTCATTCGGTCAATTAAAAATAATATATAGTAACGTTCTCCTGAACGTTATTGTAGGTACAGTGCGCGTTTGGCCGATAAGAGTGATCTTTACACGATTCAATTATTTCCTGGTAGTTTTCTTAAATTTCAACACCGAATCCAAGACTTTTTGCTCGGAAAATAATAACTTTATTACCGTCATTGCAAGTAACAATATCGGAAACGTTATACCATACACACTATTTGATGAACCCAATACTTATATAATATGTACTCACAACTCGAGTTACATCGATTCTGTCGAATTTTCGCATTTTTCAAGTCACTATGACCTGTCCGTTTCCCGTATAGAGATACACAGTTTCTATATCGATAACTATAATAAAAAACTTTCATGGATTGTTGATTTATTCCGAGTATTTTCAGATATATCCATGTCTTCAGTTTTTGGCTGACGTTTCGGACTTATTGCAGAGTCCATCAAGTTCGAATAAATATAATAAAAAAGTACCTATTGTGATTTACTACACTTTTCGTAGAACGTATATAGATAGGTGACGCAGCTCTGTGTTTTATTTTTGTATTATCACGTTTTATATACGATATGTAAAAAAAAAAAAAAAATCATGTTATACAATTTGTTAAATTATAGTAATCGAGTTGATGGTATTTGAATAGTGTTTGTTGGAAAAAACTGTTGAAAAATTGCAAAAAAAAAAAACCCTCCGGGTAAAATGGACGCGATTTATCGTGGCTGTGATTTTAATGCACTATAAAATTATAAAATACGCTGTTAAAAGTCTTAAATTGAACGCGTCAATCTTTCAAAAACATGCAAAAGAAAGCACTTTTTACTGAACATTTTAAAAATACAACTTTTACGAGTGTTTTTTGCTGTGTTGAGATAGAGTGTTCAATGGCCGAAAAAATAATGATCACGTATTTAGAACATAATATTTGTTACATTAAAATTTAATATTTTACCGTTAAATCGCGAATTAAGAAGATATATAGGACTGGAAACGAACGCTAAATCGCCGAAACGTTTCGAGAAATACTGCACTACGGCCTCCTCTTGTAGTAAATGTATTAACTATTAATACCTTCGTGAGCATTTATACCGCCTTTTTTGAAGAGAAAAAAGAACGGGCCACTTATCAGTGCGTGTGGTGAGACATTATAGGAACTGTCAGGCATTCTCAAATTACTTGCATTAACACATTAGATCGTACTTTTACTTCTGCTGCTGCTGTTGTCACAAAACAGTTCTGTAATGTTGACTGGTCGTAATGAGCGAAATTGTACTAACCGTCACCTTCGGATCAAAAAAATAAAAGTACTTTTTCCAAATCTACTAGTCCCGCACTATAAGTCGTCATTATAACAACAAATCTTCCTCGGTGAAATGTTCGGCGCAAACATAAATCGCCTTATGTAAATTATTACCGTTCACTATTAGCGAATAACTGCATTCCGAGAATAAATATCAGCTTTATAGGAATCTTAAAAAACAATTTAATACGAGGTATTTTTTTTATATAAGAAATCAACAAAATACATAATATTACTATTTAATCCAGTCTGTCTGTTACTAAAATAACTAATAAAAGTATATTAAACCGTGATATGACGTCTCTGCCGGTCCTGTATTACAGTTTTAAGTGCTTTAAAGCGTAATTATTGCAGTTGACGATTTCTCGAGATCTTCAAACTTTTTCAGAGATCTTCTGTTTGGCCCGTTTGTCTGTAATTGCTTCGAAGTCTTACACGTATATGCATAATAAAATATCGTTTGAATCAACCCGTAGCGTTATATATTACACACGTTTTATACAACTAACAAGATTCTTAAGAGGACGCTACACAGACAAACGGAACCGTGCAACGCCCGAGAAAACGTAATTTTAAGTGTACCGCGCGAAAATGCAGAAAATATTTCACGGGCGGAATAGAATCCTGAAAGCCACGGTCGTACTTAAGACACCAAATTTCCACACAAAATAAATTACAATATTATCTATACAATAACGGAGTTGTTTTTTAATTCGTAAGAAGTCACAAGATTTAAAAGAAAAATGTTATTAAAAAATAAAATTTTAATTTGTTTTGTGTACGAATTTGGTGTGAGCCTTCAGAGTTCTTTCCCGCGTGAAGCAACTATTTCGATGAAAATCATACGAGTTTCAGCTGTTCATACACCGCGATTGAAAAATAATATTTGCCGTTCCGTCAACAACTTGAATCTACACGCACGTAAAATAAATAATTTTTAAACACGCGAACATAATAACGTTTAAACGATCGACGATGATTGTTGTATTATCGTCGTTTTCGTTATTATAATTAAGTCGGTTGTATAAACGAAATGAAATGCCACTGGATGTTGTGTACGCGGAGCAACGCGTGGTTCGGGTTTTTGGTCGAAATAATAACCGCGTATGTGTTATTATGTGCATATAAGTATGTCTAAACGTTATTCGAGTTTTCGCTCTACTAACAACACAATAATAATATCGTATTTATGTCCGCGTTCGTACTGGATACACCAGCTACGTATCGTCACAATATAACACTATACGTTTTTCATCTAACTCAACTGCCTTCGTTCTCTTTGCTCTTGTGCGGTCAATCTTAGAATTTGGTGTGGCGGAGTATTGCATCCTTGCTAAAAATCAACTAAGACTGGAACGTCTTCAGAACCAGTTCCCGTGTCTATTCATGACAATGTTCATCTGCGTGATTTATTTAATATTTCTCGGCATCACGTTAAAATAGATAAAAACTTCTTATCTGCCCTCCTCAGTCTACGGTCACAATCGCCCACTTCATGGGTTTCTTCGCAATTATAGCTTGTGTCGTGACTATTGCTTAGCCCTTTGGCCGCTATTTTGTTCCATTCGTTATTATCTCAATTTCCTGTGTATATAAAATAAACTGAAAAAGCTTTTCTATCGCTATTATATTTTAATCAAGTTATTGTTGTATATTACTGATGTACATTTTGACAATACTCCTTTTGCCGTTCGGCTCGTAAACTCCGTTCGGACGAAATAAAACTTTTACACTTATAGGGTTATGGTTCAGAAATTCGACGTTTTTATTAAATAGTTTTTAAATCAGCGGCCGTTTATTATAATTTTCTAAGTCTTTATTGTAAAATGACTCGGATTATGTTTTCCAACGTATCGAATATAATAATTCTTGTGCGCGAGGGAGTAAATGATAAACTGATCCGAATGGAATTAACAGAGTGTTGTTAAATGTTCAAACATACTTGAAGTTTTTCGGAACTAATCGAATCTCTCTTAATGATTGTTTTTGGCATAATCCGAGAGCCGGTCGCCTCGTTGAAAAAAAAAACAACAACGCTTAGGACGACCCAACGACGTAGTTTTCCGTAGAAAGTATACACGTGTTTACACGTACAAGTTGTTTTTGTTTTTGACGAAAACGGCGTTTTGTGACCTATACAGTTTAGGATTGCCAAGTAATTTTTTTTACTGCTACTCGAGAGAGAGAGAGAGAGAGAGATTATAATATCGTAGTCTCTCTCGTCTGCATAATATACGTTAAGTTATAGTATTCTCGTTGTAGCCCGCGGTGTATTGATCAGCTGCACGTTTATATTTTGTACTGCAGTATAAAAACGAGTATATACTATAATATCGTATAATACGTGTTTGTATAATATTATTTTTCGAGACGGGGGCTGCCCGTAGATAATAAATATGTGGATTGTGGATAGGCCACTTCTATATTGAATGTGCATGGGGTAGCGTTCCATTTCAAAGGAGAGAGAAATCACTATTAGAGTGGTTCTCTTTCTCGCATGGGGTATATTTTAAGATTATGTAATTATATTTATTATCTATGGAAATTATACATGGTGATAACAGTTATTTTCAAATATTGATATTGCATATATCTAACATTGCCGAAGTTCTTGCTGATGACTGGAATACCTGACTTCACTACTTATATACTTACATAATTAGATCAATCTCGCCCACACAAAAGTGCTTATTTGCTATTTTTATGTTTATTATTTATTGTCACATTGTAGAATTTTAGGCATGGAAGAAACAGTAACTTAAAATGGAAGAGAGAATAAACAACCCCATATAATTCTTATAAAATGATCGTAGACATATAATATATAGACCGCGATTAGAGAAAGAAGTACGGAGCAAAGATATGTGCGAGAGAGAAAGAGCCATTTGAGATTTTTTTCGTGGATGAATAAATAATCACGTGTCACCGCGGATCCGGATATCGCTTGCTGTCACTATTTTGTTTTTGTCATCCATGAAAAAAACCTCTTCTAATTCTGTCTCTCTCATAGACCTATTAACTATAATTAACAGGTCTGTGGTCTCTCTCGCACATATCTTGGCTCTAGTACATTACATGTGATACACTGGTCGTTCGCGGTCCCTATATTATACGTCTATGAAAATGACCGAAATATAAGATGTAGTGACCCATCCATATATTTATTATCTACGGGGCTGTCTGTAATAGGCGCTGAACTCAATACACGGAACGCGCATTCTGTATACTTCTCCTATATAAAAAATTAGACTCCTATAGTGAGCCGCCATATGCATTCCGTTTCTATTTTCCTGTTTTTGTTACCGACTTCGTTACGTAAAAATAATCGATTTCGGTGCTGACATTGATACTATAAGCGTCCTGTTATCTCAAAGTAAATAATAAAATATGATAAATATCATGGAAAAAAAACTATATTTCATCGTATTATCCGTGAATTGTATACCTTATAGAATGCCTCCTATCTGGGGTCATATTTATTGATTAATATTCCGCGTTGCGCGTATTGAGTTCAGTGCCAATAATAGGATTTATCGCGGCGAGATGTGATGAAAATCGCGAAAATTCTCAATGTTTATTTCTATACCGCGGTCGTGGTGACGAATATAATAGTGGTAATACAAATGGTAACAACGACTTTGGCGCGCGATCGAATCGGTTACCATAACGCGTTATTATACTCGTTTCTCGATGTTGTATTGTCTGCCGTTGGGACGACGACGTCGCGCACGCCGCCGTATTGTAAATAAATGGAAAATAGTAAAAACGCGTAAATGCGACTTCAACTTTCGAGATCGTAGAAAAAAAAAAAAAATTCTCGTAATCCAGTGTACCCTAGAGATTTAATAGGAGCAGCAGCCCGGAAATGATCTCGCCGGCGGGGATGCTGCAGCTGGGCCGCCCTGCCGCTTGCCACTGGATGTGTGTGTGTGTGGGGACAAGGGGAAAGGCTGGTCGAAGGAAATGCCCGTCCGCCCGATCAGATCGAAACAGGTCATCGCCGCGCGCGTCTCTCTCTCTCTCTGTGTGTGTACCGCGAAGAAGAGAGGGGAAAAAACTATGAAATAACTCGTGTGGCGTGAGATATTCGCGTACCGTACGCTGCAACCGCGGTGTGTATTATATTTTTGCTGTTTTTACCGAGAAATCGGCGATGGCGCGCGTTTATATATAGAAAAAAAAAATACTTGTAAAATATACAACACGGAATACGAGAGAGCATTGCCACCGCCGTAGACGACGACTGGTTTTCCGCCGCCGCCGCAGCGCGTTTCTTTTCCTTCCGTTCGACGCGTCGTTCATCGCTACTATACCTACACTGATATTAGCGCTGCGTTATTATTGCTCCGGTATCGTGCCGGGTACCATACCACCGCGCGAGTTTGTCGCTGCGTTCCTCCGGACTTATTTGCAGTTTTTTTTTCTTAAAGTACGCGTGGTTTTTTTTTTAAGAATTTTTTTTTATTAATTAAATCAAACGGTTTTTTTAATAATAACAATTCGCGCGTTTTTCGTTAGACCCGCAACAGTCGTCACCTCCGCAAACCGTCTGCAGTCCGCGTCACGCGGTGCGGACTCGTCGTTGCAGCAGCTGTACGCCGTTTATTTCGGGTAAATAAACACTTCGAGTCATCTTCTCCACCGGTTTCATTTTTTTTTTTTTTTGTAATTTACAACTTATTTCACGTCTACGCTATTCCAATCCGCGTTTTTGGCTTTTTTACTTTTTTCTTTCTTTCTTTCTTCCGCGAACGGCAACGATCCTTCTTCTTTTCGTGTCCTGCCCGTTATAATACGTCTTACGCGACATTTCGTATAATGTTATAGCTCTCGGTTTTTTTCCCCTTATTCATCCTGTTATTACTTCGTCTTTACGCGGTCCGCACGTTTTCCCCGATATTTCACCTTTCAAACACCGCGATAATTCGATTTTTTTCCCTCAACTTTTCCCACCCGTACTCACGAACTGGTTTTGACTTTTGATATTGTGTCTTTTTTTTTTTTTTTTTAAAGTTTTCCTGTTCTTTATTACCACATTAAACTGTCGCCCTTATCTGTGTTACGTCGCGTTAATATGGCACTTGACACGAATCGAGTATTTTAATATAGGTGCACCGTGGTGTATTAGCAATAATCTTCACGAACGAGACTCAACATCACAGCTGTTGTTTAAGAACTGTAGCCTCTTCGTCGTACTACAAACGATTTCGTAATCAACTCGTGCACAAAAAAAAAATAAGCGCATACGCAAAAAAATGCGTCCTCTCTCGCCCTACCTGAAAACCCTGTACGGCGACTGTAACGTTACCGGTCACGTGACTTGTTTATATTAAAAAGAAATTACTCGCCGATCATACGATATTAAATAAAATAACAAAGCTAACGAGGATGTTGGCAACGGGTAATTAATCGCAGTGAGGGCGTAATTCGATAAACGTTTCTGGTTTTGCGCGTCCACTTGCAACGTGCGAAATTTTCGCTTCTCCGCCTCGTTCGGAGTGCTGAATTCAAAATGTTTTTTTTTGACCCTACAAAAAAAAAAAAAAGGAGAGGAAAAAATGGAAAAACTTCATTTTTTTTTCGTCTAACTTCAAAATTGAATTTGATGGTAAAATACAAACAAAAAGTTTAACAATAATTTGAAAACGTATATACTATATACGTAAAAGTTTTATAATCGAAATTATAGTGTTTTTTTTTTTTTTGGAAAATTAAACGTTTTTCTAGTTTTTTTATTTATTTTGTACCAAAACCGATAATTTCTTCAAATATTTTCACTCGATTAATAAAGTAAATAACCTAATGGGTTCACACCTAAACTGTGTAATATATAGTTGTTACTATTTTTTATTTTTCGATTTTCAAGGTAGTTATAGCAATATATAGTAAGTGTGTAATAATCCGCGTGGTGTATAAATGATTTTTAATATTTTTAACTAAGAAAATGATCACTCACTGGGATATTTTTGACGTGCAGCGAGTGAATCTCTCACGCGATATCCTACGAAATAGTGACGTTTAAACGGACATTTGTTTCGTACGAGTTACAAGTACAAGTACGTAAGACGGTATATCAGCGAGTATTTTTTTGTGAGATCCTAACAAAAATCGGACCAGCCAATAGAGTCTCACAGGTTTGTCCGAGTAAAAAGTCCGAAATGAAATAATATACACAGTAATTACAATTATAACCCTTCGTTATAAAGTATCCCAATAATCGTTGCACAGTATAGGTTAGCGGAAAACCCTTACACTAGTAATAACATTAAAATGTTTCAAAAAAAAATAAATTTCCTGCGTGGTCGCATAAGTGCTCTTTAATGTCACGGAAATGATTTCGGACGGGTGTTTGAAGTTTTACGATTGATCTTCGAAGATCTCGTCGTGTTTACGTTTACTACAATTTTGCTAAAAGTATCGTGTATTTTGTGTGAAAAAAAGAGAGAGGCCGTCGAACCGTGTGAGTCGTAAGAATTTACAAAAAAAAAAATTGTCCTTTCTCACGGTATTATATAGTTCTTCCGCGTGTACTGTATCAAGCGATTGAAGTGCTTTTTTTTAATTCGGCGCCGTTTTCGTCTGGGCGATGTTATAGATATATTATACGATTTGAATAATTACCATTAATTATTATAATAACCGTTAATATAGCCAACGAAATAATTAATTGGTACTGTTCATCGTTTCATTATAAATATAATTATTTCTCGGTTTTGTCAACAACAACAAAAAAACGTCTTGTGCGCGATTTCGCCGAGTGACACGAGTGTTTTACTAACGAAAATGCATTTTGTGTATACGAAATCATATCGATCGAAATAACGAGACGAACGCTTCTCGTTTACTGCGATTACATAAAAATAGTTTGTAATTTTTTTGCTGTTTTAAATATTTACTTGTAACAGTCAGGTGGGGAGGTTAGGGGTTATATCCCCTTCCCCCAATTGTCTTTTTTGCCGACCTACAGAAAACAACTTATTAGTTATAAGAGCTGTTTTAGAGTCATTACTTAATACTTTTTATTAGTTATTAGCAAAAAGTTATTACTTATGACAATAAACATTTACTATACATGACGTATGTTATGTTAATTGAACAACTTGGTATTAGTGTGTTATGATTTAAATTCATTTTAATTATAGAACAATTTACATATGTACACAGTTATAAGCTAGAAACGATTTTGGAGAGCTTGAAACATAAACATTTGAGTTTATTTGGTATTACCATGACAATTTTTAAAATGTATTATTACTATTTACTTATAACATCCCCCATTGAAAATTCCTGGGCACACTACTGGTAACAGTTAGAAACGCAACTGAAAACTGCTGCTGTATGAATCGTGGAATCCACGGTCGGCGCGAGAGGAGTTTTTGCGGTTTTTCTTTTGCTGGGTCGTTCATTAAAATTATTGTATTTCGAAACTAATCCAGTCGTGTAAATTCGTGATTCGAAAACGAGAAGAATTTAATCAAATATCTTAATAGAATTTATCGATTTAACTATATATGTACTTTATACGATTTCCGAATGCGCCGCGTGTACAAAGCCGTTATTTGTTGTCATCTTTTAAATTTCAGTCACATCGTTAGGTGCAGGTTTTTTTGAGTTTTGTAACATAACGCGTGTTATCACTTTTTGTGTTAATTTATCAGTGACTCGATCATTGTTTTCTACTTTTTTGTTGGACACAAAAAAAAGATGATCCCTTTGTTAAATGCGTACATTTCAAGTGAAAATAACGTTGCGATTAAAATTCAACAAATATTACAATTATTGTAAGACAAGGTTTTTGTCTGTGCGATGATAGTGAGTGAAATGAGGAATACACTAGTATACTTATCAGGATAAGCTTTTACTTTATACGTGAAAATTTCATCAAAATTGGTTCATTAGTTACCTGAGTTTTGCAATTAGGCAATCTTACATTATAACGTTACGTCCTTTTTTGTAATATTCTTCATAAATATACAATCAAGTCAAAGAGTGTTATGAAAAACGAAGAAATATATAAAATAAAACTAAATTATTGTAGTAAGAAATTTATTAATTTATAGTTTTTTATTTATTTTTAGTTTCTTTCGCGTATCCTTTTTATTTTTGTTTTTACTATTATGATATACTCGATATGTATACTTATTTTTCTCGCTGAATGAATTTTTGATTTTTGAACGCCGCGGTCCAGATATACAATCGTTACAATCGTATAATAATTATATGTTATTATATGACCGTAACTCGTTGATTACTTAAGATGGGTTAGGTTAGGTTTCACCGATTATCCTGGTACGATTATCTTTCATCGCGCGCGCACGAGATCAATTCTCAGATAACTCGCACAGTTTTCACGGATTGTAATAAACCAAGTAAAGACAATAATAATATCTGATATTATTATCTCGTGATGATTTGTTTCAAAATAATTGTATACGTTTGACCGGATCGTAACCTTAGTAAAAGACTCGTACCGTATCTAAAAGATGAGCCACAATGAAAGTACATAAAGACGTACACGCAGATTTCATGGGACTTCTTCTTCTTCTGTAATTCAAATAATAATAATAATAATATTTGAAGTACTGAAAGTTATATAGTAGTAATACGAACGAGAATAAACAAACGATACATAATATTATATTTGCGTGTAGTTTTCTCTAATGAACGAAACGCAGAATATTTTGAAAAAATAAAATTATTATCAAAGTGATTGTACGTGTTATTTATCGAATAATCTGTAATCCATTCGGTTTCTAGTATATTCCCAGTGTACAAGTCAAATATTGATATTTAAATCCTATGTAATGTTGACGAAAACGTCTTTTGTGTAACACTGACAGATGTCGTAAGTTCTGTTTATTTTTCTTTCTCGACATTATTCACTATTTTGTGTCTAGAAATACTCGGCGTGCTCTTCTATACATAAATCCGAAAACATTTTTTCAAACTGATCGTCGTCGTAATTTAAAAAGTTTCTTTTGGCGCGTATACATTATAATATAGAATATATAATTATCGAAGATGCAGCACGTCAAGTTCACTATTTTTTTTTTTAACTCGTTAAATTCGTTAATATAAAAAAACATATTAATCCAGTTAAAAGTTAACATTTTCCAATTAGCTTTTTTTAGCGCGCTAAAAATGATATAAGACCCCTTCCATCAGTGTCGTATAATATAGTACACATAGTACCTATATCGTTACTATTATATAATTTAACTTAATTTCGATCTTTTCGTATATATAATTGGCTTGAACCTGACTCGTTAAATTAAAGGTTAATAGTTTTTTGATAAAAACGCGTTGATTAATTCAGTTTGTTAACTCGTTCGTTTCCATGGTCTATCCTCGTATTGTATATAACGTATAAGATTATAATTTATAACTTTTTTTTTTGATGTGATAAACACGTATTCCTTTGGATTTTAATCGTTTAATTAACTCACATTTGTTTATATATACGCTATATATTTACATATATAAATTAATAATATTAAATGTATATACGCGTTGAAAACTAATTATTATTTAGATTTTAGGTCACTCGCGGAATAACGCGATAAATAATAATAATTAATACATACCTATATCCGTCCGCGCGGATATTTAATTCTAAAGTATACAGCAGTAGAATATATATTATGCTAAAATTAACCGGAAAATATATAATATTTAATTCTGTGTATAAGGGCATGTACTGCTGCAACTTTCTCTGATTATCGTGTTCAAATCCAGAACTAAGTTAATAGTATACAAATGTATTTATAACATATATAAACGCGAAAAATCGAAAAACGCATTTTTAATTTGCAGTTGACCTGTTTTTTTTTTTTGTTAACCACACGTCGTCTTGGCCTTATACAATACCGCTATAGTATATAGAAATGTATATTATTTTAATCGTTACCTGAACGTGTTGTGGAGAACGAACGGAACGTAATATTTATTTTTTCGTTGTTTTATTACAAAATTAGTCGAGACAAAAATATAATTACTGTATGCAGTAATACCAGTAAAACGGGATGTGCTCAATGTAATATACAAAACATAGAGATTCGAATTATAATATTAAACGTAATATATTATTTATTCGTGTTTTAATAACGGTCCTATCGAAAACCCGTACTATTGTACATAAACATCTCGTTTTTTTTTTCTATATGAAAATATTGTTAAAAATTCGTTTTGCCGCGTTTATATGTAAATGTTTTTTTTTTCTTATACACATAAAATATAATAGTTTATTGTTTTTACGATGATATTCGTCGCATAATTTAAGTTTTTTATCCATATATGAATAAAAATATTACACGTTATACCGCTTTATTTTCTGGGATATATTATATGCGTACTCGGTTTTTCTCTGTATAGTATTGAATAATATTAGTTTTACAACTGCGCATTTCGCCCTCGCGGATTCGGCAATCGAAAACACATTTTTCCGAGTCTTACAATATATCGGAGTCAGAACTGTGTACACGGAATAATGACAATATTCTTAATTTTTCTCAGGGAGGAATGTTTTTTTCAAAAAAAAAATTCACTAAATCGTCTCTATATATATATATATATATACACGCGGTAGTTCTTCTTCGTTCGAAATTTATTTCTCTTTATATAAATCGAACTCGCCGATAATAATCGACTACAATCGGTTTCTATCTGTGCAGTATACGAGTAAAAACGTACTACTCGAACGTATACAAAAAAAAAAAAAAAATACTTATTCGACGTTTCAATAATATATTCGCGTGTAAACAGTGGCAATTATTATTGTTTATCGTTGCGTCGCCCTGTAATGTAAAGCAATTATTACGAAGAAAGTATGTACCGGCTATTTCGTGTTTGTTTTTCTATTTTTTTTTTTTTAACAATTATATATTGAACGTGTATGTATACATCAGGTCCTCTTAAGTCCTCGGTGTAATAATTTGAACTATATATAAGATTTCGCGTTATTATCCGTCGTTATAATGCATTTTGTGTGATATTTCGTACGTTATCCGTCGCGTACGCCGCGATTTCTTCTCGCGAATACCTCGAATTCCATAATAATAATCGTATGCATGTGTGAATTGAAGCGTACTTACTAAAAAAAATAAAATAAAACGAAAACGATCGGTTCTCGATAAAAAAAAAAAAAAAAATCATTGAAGTTTCTGCTCAATATAATAAACTTATCGCCGTTCGCGTTTATCACATATTATATAGAAAACAACAATATATAATGTACACGTAATTGTGTGTGACGAATCGTTGCAGTAGTTTGTCGAATATAAAAATTCTCAGTAGGTATACACACTTACGCGTTGAGGTGATGTTTTAGAGAAAACGTAAATTATTTTAACGGGTCGTCCAATTATGTATATTTCAGTGAAAAAATATAAAACGTTAAACGTGTGTTATAAAATACGCGATTCGGCAAAGATCGCCCGTGAGTGAGAGGGGGAAATTTTTATTTTATTTTCTACTTTCCGAAACTCCTTATATACACTCTCAGTATATACGGTGAAACGAATATAATAACCGATATCATTGTACAAAAAGGAAAAAAAAAAAAACGTTTATATACAGGAACCGCGAATTATCATCGTCGATCGATCGATAATCGTTCGAATTCGGTGAACGGCAACAGCGTGAGATTTCACGAAATATAATATACACTTGGAATCTGCGACGGTGAAAGTCGAATATCGCCCTTCAAAACCGCTTAGAAATCGTCGATTTTTTTTTTTCTTTTGATTTTTTTCCCCATTCCGTATTCGGGGTTAAAATTATTAAATATATTGGTATTTTTACCAAAATATACAATATATACACATTGACACGGCGATTGTGGCGTGAATCTCTCACGAATTCGGCGTATTTACGTGTATTTAATGTGTGTACGTACAAAGAGCCGAAGAGCGTTTTATGAAAAAATAAATAAATACGTAAGAATCGGTGTATTGATAATAATTTGTTTATTTATTACCGGTTTCGACTAAGAGCCGTAGTCAGAAAACATACAACGGAATAAAAAATAATAACGAACGAGACATATAGCGGGGAAATTATGAATATTTAAAAAGACGTAGAGTTTAAATAAAATTAAAAACTGCGAAGAAATTGTGTGTTTAGCGAATGCAGTGTATTTTCAAAAAGACAACTGTATTATTAATATTATTTATTATATATTTTTATAAACAAATAATGCTCTTTGGCTCGATTGGCGCGTATTATATATTTTTTTATTCGTATTTACTGTTCATTTACAGTAGAAGGTTATTCTGTAAAAATAGAACTTCTACATTGAAATCTATATATATATATAGGTATAATGGCGTGGAAAAAATAATATATATTTTATTTCGCGTAGCTCGGCGGTAAACTTTAAACAGAAAAAGCAGTTATAGTAAAAAAGATACGTGACTTATATGTACGACACACACAAAGAAACAAAGTGGTACACGCGTTCGTAATCGCAAAACTCAGAAACTACCGAATGGATTTCGATGAAATTTTCACAGATGTTGTGTTTTACTTACGAGATCTCCCGAGGTGCACGTTCGAAAATTGGATTCGAATCAACTCGAGTGACTGTTTATCGTTCGAGAAAACGAGGTTAACAACTACTCCATTACACACCACCGTTCGATAATGTCGAATCGTTTGCTCGGGTTAGCTGATACAATCCCCGAACAAATAGCAGGTCATTTGTGTTTACTCTTCTTAATGATAACAGCATCAGTCTTTTATTCTATTACTCCTTAATCGTTACGTGAATGCATTGTTTTTTAACTCATCGTCGTCTGAACTATCGTCATCAATCTAACGCAACGAACTATACGTGTTTAATAAAGTAATATAATTTTTTAATCGTCGTACATGCCTAACTTTTGTTTGTCGTTGTTATTCGATTGTTTTCCCATCGAATCTATAGGATTTTATTTTGTTCCATCATTATGATTTTAATGAAAAGTCATTATAATCGCTATCGCCGTTATATAATTCTAATAATTTATATATATATATTTTTTTTTATCAGTATTCACTATCGTTCGATTTCTAAGAATTGATTGTGTAACAAACATTGATAAGAGTGTAGGACTCTTGATCAACCATGAATTTTCTAACGCACTCCTGGACGTTATTATAAGCTTTATTTATCTTTCATCTTATCGTCATCGGGTAGACTCAAAAATAATATCGGCAACTAATTGTAACAACGAATATAATATAAATCGAATCTCTTTTAGATCCTAATGTTTAGTTATAATTGTATACATCGGGCAGAGTTTAAAGGCGTATCAAGAACCAAAGATCTCATTTTTTGTTTTAAGAACTGAGCGAAGCCTGCAGTCGCAGCTTATACGCATGTTATAAATAGGTTATAAATTCTTATAGAAAAGTATCGGGCAGTGATTTATAAAGATTAAAATATGTGTGTTTAAAGTTGAAAAAAGTATACTCGTATAGAACTTTTAATTACACGCACACCACGGCGTAGAAGTATAGCTGGATGTAATAAGTGTATTTTCACGTCTTTATAATATATGTGCGCGGTTAATCCGAGCGTTTTAAAACGGAAACGAGTTTTCACGGGAAATATTATTTATTACGCACTATGTAATACATATTATAGTCTCGCTGTCTGCAAACAGCTATACAATATCGGTTCAAACGAGTTTAATTGTTAATTAGTCACGACTGCAATAACGTGTGTACTAGTTAAAATATACCTTATAAGTGTATGAATTTAGAAGAAGAAAAAAAAAGTGTTTGATTAGACTACATAGCCGCGTTTAGACTTACAAGCGTACGTTGTATTTATACATTTTATTATTTTTTAATTGTCTTTATTCGCTCGACTTGAGATTGAAATGCGCGCAAAAAGAAACTTATTATCCGTACATTATATATACATATAATGTATTAATGGGATTAGTAAGACAGCTGTCGCGCTGTGCCATATTTTATATTATTACTCATTTTCCATTCCATTTGGTCGCGGAATCGTCAACATTTTCATTGTCCCCTCCGTTTTTTTTTTAAGAAATTCTGTTTTGAAATTGGAATCGTTTCTTTCTCTTCTATGTGCGTTTTATTGTTTCTATCAAAACGCGCAACGAAAACGGATTTTCGAAATAGCGTAAAAGGATTTTGAATCGTCATCTGAAATCAATCATCTGAGGTCGTCGGGACCTAGGGATGAAGATAGTTTAATATTTATAAAATTACTTGTTGTAATTCATATACGTCTCTATACGCTCATCGTCTGCGAGTAATGTGAATTATATTTACCATCATATATTCGGCATAGAATCAGACGGATGTATCAGCTAAAAAAAAAAAAAAAAAATAGTGGAGGTTTTTTTTTTAAACGCATATCGACCGTTTTTTTCGAATTTAATGTAAAAATTACTACGTAACACTCGTGTATGGAGTACTGGAAGGTGATTTTTTTATTTTTTTTTAAACGTTTTATACGTTGAATATAAATCATTAAATATTTTAGCATATTAAACAGTACTTGTTGTACGTATAATATTATATTGAAATAGACGGCGTCTCGTTTTGTTGGGTGCGTGATAATTATTTTATTATGAATTCGTTCAGTAGTGGGAATAACAGTTCAGTTTCGAAAAGGTCGGAATATTTATTGTGCCTTGCTCGGTAATGTAGTGCTGAACGAAGGAGGAGACGTTTTGAAATATTCAATTTTAATAATAAATAACGCTGTATAATGATAGACATAATTATATTATTAAATTCGACTTGTTTCGATAAAACGTAAATTTAATTAATCGTCAACTAAATGTCGGTACGAGCTCTGATATTTTGTCCAGTAGACTAGTTAAGAAGCTCGAATTATCATAAGATACCGTCAATTATTATTCGGTTTTCGGTATTTATTCCGCAAGAAAGAAGATTAA
Organism: Slavum lentiscoides; assembly: GCA_032441835.1. NCBI lineage: Eukaryota > Metazoa > Arthropoda > Insecta > Hemiptera > Aphididae > Slavum > Slavum lentiscoides. Next base: position 14,649,066 of record CM063714.1, on the reverse strand, counting down.
TATCGCGGAAAAGTATATACGGCGGAACGTACCCAAATAATAAACAATATAAATTATAAAACTTTTTTTTTTTTATTATTATTCATACTCTAAAAATTTGAATCGATAAAGTAATAATCGGAATTAACGGTTTACGCGAGTAGGAGGTACACAGAAGTTATCGATGAGGAAAGAAAGAATGGTGTATCATAATATTTCTTCTGTCATCCGTATCGGATATGCGGTCTAACCCGCGGCCACGGCGCGATGACTTTAATTTTTTTTCTTTTGCCTCTCGAGCGAGTGTATAATTTGAGGTTTTTTTTTCGTTCCTAAACTGCATTACGATTTTCTCTTCGACGTGTGACCGTATAACTTCTGCGCAAACTTATTGAATCGTAAAAGAATTCTGAAAACAATACGAGACGACAATAATTAATCAAACCGACGAAATTTCATTTATTTCAAATTATTATTCGCGTACATAAATAACCCGAATAAATTCGAACGAGTTAAAAGTCGTATATATTTATTGTTTTTTTTCGATAACTTTTTAAATTTAAATAATTCGCCTTTCCTCCCACCCCCTCCCAAAAAAAAAAAAAAGAAATCTTCGGCTGAACTGTATAATATACAACCCCTACTACGGATTTGTCGTTTTCGCTTCACCGAGCGGAATGCCGCGATATTATTCGTACACGTGTTGACGCCCCAAGACGAGTTGTCCGAACTATTATCTAAGACCGTATATTACATATTGCCGCCACGGGATTCGTTGGTAAAAGCGCTTGAAAAATCATCTTGAAAATAATATGATCGCGAATGTTGTGTAAGACCGGCGCGCCGTGGAAAATATCCTCTTGTCCGTCCTGGAGCGATGATGATGATGATGATGGATTCTCTAGTGGGAACGTCTTATTTTTATCGATATAACCATTAATCCTTTAATACGCTGCGTGTATATATTTGTGTGCACACCGTTTTCAATGCACGGATAACGATGGCACGAAGATTTATCTGATGAATCGAAAAAGTAATATTTTTATTCGCCTCGCCGTGGATCGGTTCTCGATCGAGTGAAAATTGCCGCTCATCGTCACTTTCACGGCGGCGACGACCTGTACCGCGGATTCGCGTACACACACACACACGTGTATAATATATTATAATATTATAATGACGACATTTACAATAATTTTGTGATTATTATAATATTATGTAGAGACCGGATTTGTATATGCGTTGAAAATGCTAAAAATAAAATGTTTTCGTGTGTTCCGTAATATCGTCAAAATTAATCTCCAATGCGCGTAAAAATATTATTCCTGTTTGAAAATATATGTTGTTTCAATCGCGAAATGTATACTGAAAAAAACAAAAGTAACAAAATTCATACAAATTATAAGATAGTCAAGTATAAATTCTGATGTTTAAAAAAAAAAAAAAAAATTACTTAAACAAATAAAACTTCTTAATTAAATACTTAATCTGTATACTTGTTGTGATGGGTATATTGTGCAGACACGTTTCACTTTATTGAGAATGGTAATCGAAAAATAAAATAATAATAAATTATAGGTACTTAACACATTGTGCAACAAAAAAGTAATAGTAATCATTGTTACGAGCTGAAAATAATACTAATAGCATATAAAAAAAAAAAAAAGCATTCATTTACTAAATAATATTGATGAGTTCGAGTTGAACGGTTTAAACCCGATCTACTATTTAATCATGGCGTCCGAGAGGGCTAGAAACCGACTGAGGTTCTTTTTTCTTTCATAAACCATTACCATTTTTTTTTTTTTTTTTTTATGTGAAACGTTCGAATTAAATCTCAGTGTATAAAACGTACCGTGTTTTCCATCAAGTATTCTTCTAACATCGAAATATGTTTTTCTTTTATGCTGTAAAACTGATTTGTGTATCTGCAGTTCATATAGGAAAATGAATCGTCGAGAAGAAAGCTCTTCTAGTCCAATCGAAGCTCCAATATTCTCACAGTAAAAATACAATGTGTAAAAAAAACAGAATTATTATACGTATAATCGACCGTGAAATACACACGGGGCGTTGCTGGCGTGTGTAAAATGTCGAGAATCGCGACGAAAACAAATAAAAAACGATTTTCGCGACCGTTTTTTATATATATTATTTCCCCGTCGTTTTTTTTCCATTATTTTTCCCAAGTAGGTCACGTATCGCCCGGCATATTATTCTTTTTTTTTTTTAGTAATGACGTCGATTCGAATAGGTACGCGCGACCACTGAATTATATGCGTACATTTTCGGTACGTAACGGTTTATTATTCTCGTATATAACAATATGTGCGCGCGAACGTTATTATTATAATACACGCCTACGAAACAACTTAATAATGACTTAATATTCACAGTGCTCGAACGGGGAAAAAATTCAGTTTAGGCGCGCGAAAGTGTGTAAAAAAAAAAAAAATGCCCGAACGACTGAAACGAGCTTCCAACACTGAACCCAATACATGGAACGCGTATATTAATCAAAATATGACCCCGGTTAGGAGGCCGCCATATGCATTCTATAAGGTATAAAATCCATGGAGAATACGATGAAATATAGTTTTTTCCATGATATTTATCATGTTTTATTGTTTACTTTGAGATAACAGGACGGACAAAACGACGTGCTTATAATATAGTGTCAATGTTAGCACCGAAATCGATTATTTTAACATAACGAAGTTGGTAACAAAAACAGGAAAATAGAAACGGAATGCATATGGCCGCTCGCTGTAGGGGTCCGTTTTTCATATAGGAGAAGTATACAGAATGCGCGTTCCGTGTATTGAGTTCAGTGGCTTCCAATCACCCGTTGCACCGCGATAATTTTTTTTTCTTTTCTAAATCGCATTTCAACCGATAATAAAAAAGTATTACTTCCGTAAATTACTATACACGAATTAATGGATTTTAAAATATTATTTTATGCTCTAGTGTAAATAATATCGAACGGAATATGGTTCGAGTAATAGTTATAAATGCTCAGGAGTTAAAGCTTTTCGTTCGGATGCGGTTTTATTTGTTCGCGGGGGTGATTATTATCGAAAACTCGATACGTGTGATTTATACATTTCCTATAAAAAAAAAAAAAATGAAAATAATGATAAAGGCGTTTGAACGAGTTTTCCTAGCTTCAAACGCTGGTTTTTAACATATTGTGACGACGAGTTAAATAAAAAAAAAATCTCGTTTCTGTCGGTGTGTGCGTATAGCGTTAGATCGTGAGAATAAAGCGACAAGTTAAAATAAGTCGAAAGAAAGGCCAAAAATATTACGAGAAATAGAGACGATTCGGTTGTTTATGTACTTTCTTTCATATATAAATTACTTGTAGATTACGGACTGTTACCGATAATATTATACATATATACATAAACGCTTGAAAATAGAGAAAATAATTCGTACGAACGAGAATAAGAATATTTAGAACGTATCTGCGTGGTCGAGTTTACGTAACACCTGACTAGTTCTTGTAAATATATAATATATACATGGAAACTAGTTGAGGCGACTCTAAAGTGGAAAAAAAAGCGGAGGATATCTGCATCGCTGCTGTGCTCTGACAAAATCGTGAGGCTATTAGACGATTTTAATCGCGTAAAAATCTGTAGAATATCTCCGCTGGAAGGGAAACAGCCGCCCGGTTCTGTTCCGATTACAATAACTCCAATACGATTTATTACAATTTCCTTATTCATATGTTTCTGTGATATTCTTTTTTAATTGAATATCAGGGGCGGAATGGGAACTAAATCCAGGCCTGGAGACCGTTTTTTTTATCCAGCTGCACACGCTTACTTTTTTTTCTCTGATAATAGCAATTTCACTTTAAAAAAAAATTTTTTCATTACTTTTTAAAACAAAATAATCGTTAAAGTCTTTAAGTATGTCTCTATTGGTATAAACTATTTAAAAAACAAAACGAGCTGGTTTCAAAAAAAAAAATGTTGGACCATCAGGCCATCATATGGAAAACTCCCATTTTCCAGACCGTCCACTCCGCCCCTGCTGAATGTTATAACTCCGCGTATAATTTTATTTATATTATTAATGCCGTTTCGTGAAACGTGTTTTCGGGAGCAATGCGAATTTATGTAAAATACGATTCTTCGTCATCAGTGTCTTCCCGAACCATCATACGAATCGCTTCTCGTTTTTACCGTTTAAATTCACTATGGTTTCCTCCCTAATATTATATTATAGTGATTCGTATGTGTCGATTTTACGTTTCTTTTTTCAATTCCGCGTTGTTGTTTTTTTACAACTTTCTTATCCATTTGACTTTGATTATTATTACCCGTTAAAATGTTTTCAGCGCATTAAATCGAGTAGTCTTAATAATGACACGCGTTATGTATACATATATCGTAAATATTGTTGTCGTCGTCCGAATTTCAAAAAAAAAAAAAAACGAGTCTGCTGGTACTCGAGACATTGATTGTGTAAACGTCGCGTTAACGGTAAAAATTGAACGGAATCGTGATTGGGATTTGTGAATATTGGTATTTTTATTCAAAGTAAATTTCGATAATAAATAATATTATAAGTTGTCGTGACAACAGCTTACGCATTTCCGTCCCATTATCCGAGATTTACCCTCATACCGCCGTAATAGACGTTTGCAAATCAAAAAAAAAAAAAAGTATATCTTACGAGAGTGTGTACAGCAGCCAGCAACATTATTATAACTCGAAACGTGGCCATCGTATATTATATATAAATATATAAATATATCTTTGTAATAATATAAGCTCGCGCCGCGATCCTTCTCTAGAGAAATTCACTTGTTTTTTTTTTCTCAACGCTATATGATATTTATATACAACGACTGCCGCGGCGGCGAGCGATGACCGGTTCTGGAAAATAGTAAATAATAATTGCGCGCAGCATCCGCCGTACCGGTATAGATACGTTTTTTTTTTCCACCGTCCGTCCGTCCGTCATTAATTAAAAAAATACTCTGCAGATACCGTACTGCAGTCGTCCATCGTCGTTAAGTCGTCAAAACAGAGTGGCAATGATTTATATTTGACGTCTGCTTTATAAACTTTCGTTTACTGCGTATAGAAATATTTCTTCTAGTCTCGACTCTCGACCGTGATATAGGCGTAAAACTTCACGACTCGTGTTTGAACTGGGATAGGGGTGGGTGGGGGGGAATATATATTTTTTCTCGCATCTCGTATAGTATGATTTATTTAGAAATTTCCAGGGTTTTATATAATATAACGTTTTGAAAATTATTATCATCCGTACGTGTAGCTGCTGTGTTCAATAACGGTGTTATCGTTGCGCGGAAATGCGCGTCGGGGACAACAACAAAAAAAAAAAAAAAAAAAAAAATTTTCGAACATCGGTAATATATTAAGACGACGATGGTCGATGATAACGATATAATTAATTATAGTAGAAATGTGTTTAAAAAGAAGAAAAAAAACGTCACTCGAGTTTCTATATCTTTATATCATATATATATTGTATCATAGCTACTGAAAAATTATCCGAAGACTTGCACAAGAATTAGATCAAATATATATATATATATAGTTATCATAATGAATGTTTTAATGTATATATATATATATACATTTATATCGTCTGCGCAGTTAATTTTCTAAATACGATTTTATCGAACTTATTATAAAAGTCACGCAGATGTGCGGTTTTCTTGTTTGGCAATTCAAAAATATAAAATAAAATAACGATTTTCTATAGTTGAAAATTTTTTTTAACAAACGTTGCGTTAGAGCATAACCGAATGCAACTTGAATTGCCTAGTACGTTTTGTGATTAATATAAAGTGCGTATAACTGTAGATTATTAAAGAAATAAAAAATAAAAATTACTCGGTATTTCTACTGCCATGTAGTATTTTTATTTTGTTCGATTACGAACATTTCAATAAAAACACTGTAATCATTATAGGTATCGTGTCGATTTTCGTACGTTCACCAATATTATTATACACGGCACCTTTCGCTGAAACATATATCAGATTGAAATTATCAAATTTTTTCACTCGTTATATTATATTTTTGCATCGCGATGAGTTTAAGCAACGTACATATTTTCTACCATATGCCAATCGAAAATAGAAGTCGTGCGATAATTAATAAACATTTTTTTTTTTTTACAAATTATATTTTTAAATCGAAAATAAACTTGCGTGACCGTAGTCGTTATTTTAATAATATATTATCGCGAAACGCCGTTAAACGTCATAAATATATTGTATTATAGGCGCACGACGAATAATATTGAGAAAAAAAAAAGAAATCATTTTATTTTTAATTTCCTACATAAACCGGCTTCGCCCGGAGTGAATGTTATTGTATGATTATATAATGTTATTATTAGATGTCATCTCGTTCCGACGTTTAAATCATTCGAGTTGAGTTTAAAGTATTACAATAATTAAAGATAACACGCGCGTAATAATTGTAATTATATACTATTTTCTATGCATAATTCTCAAATTGTCTAGGGCAGCGAGTTTTTTCTTCCAGCTATAAATATACTGCCCTTTAAGTTTTCTATTAATATTATTCATAATAACACCTGTATACGTACATATAATATAAGAAATTAATTTCAAAAACTACGAAGTAAAATACGTCGAGAGATTTTACCCAGGTAAATCTCTCGGTAGGAGGGCCTACGGTGTGTAATATTGCCCGTGTAAAAAATTCGAATCTTTTCTAGTATTCAAATTTTCCTGTACGAATTTCCACGATTTACCTTGTGTTTTTTGTATTTAATTTCTTGTGATTGTAAAATAGACTTTCAAAGGAAACTGCGGGTAAACGTTTGAATTCGAGACGCGTGTCAGACGGGTTACAGTACGATAACAGTACGTTTTCTTCGGAAAGCTTCTAGTATTCAAAAGACGCGCAATGCTGATTCTGCACTGTTCTCTCGAGAAATCCGGAAAGATTTTCTCAGATTCGTTTTTTCTTCCGTAACTGTGGACATCTCTTATGCTTTTTTGTGCAATTTACATCGAATAACTTATCGTAAAACGTCTGTATTTCACAAATTTTCGTTAATTCCGGTGGGTAATTTCAGACGGCACGATTAGCAGGCACGTCGTTACTGTTGATCGTTATTAATCGTTTAGAACGAGAGATAATTGATTGTCATATTATGCAAAACCACTGCGGTCAGACATCTCGTCGAAACATACGTAAATCGAGTTTCTTGTTTCTCGTTACTTATTACCGTCGTGTACGCGTAAAATAATTTTATGCGCGTGTAATATGAAAATCTGTCTGGACAAAAGAGAAAAAAAATGAATATTCAAGACACTGCAACGATTCGAGGAAACAAAGAGATTTCCAATAACTGAATCGAGTTTTCTACTTCACGCGTATTATACAATATTATAGGAACCGTACCTATAATATTATAATAATTAATATTTATATGATAATTGAGTGCAGTGTCCGGGCTGTACATTCTTTATTTTTTTTCGTGTTTTAGCGATGACTTTTACTAATTAATTAAACAATATTTTTGTCTGCATCGTAATTTTTCGTTCAACAAATTAAAAAAAAATTTCACTCTTCCGAAGTAAACTCCCCCGCTTATAAACTCTTCCTGAATATATATATATATACGAGTATCTATTAGGTAATATGATCTAAAAGAGATTGAAATTAATTATTTTAAGAATATTCGTTATACTACAACGATTATTATTTACTTGCCGTGATCGCAAAACCACTTAATTTTTTTTTTTAACTATTTGATAATGACGAGATAATAAAATAGTCTGTATAACACTGGAGAGATAATAAACAAAACTACTGTGAAAATCTCATCGAAATCGATTTTGTACGATTCTATATTATAAACCACGTCTGTTTGTGTATATCTATATATATATATACATATATATTGTGTATATTATAAACATTCTATTTATATTATATACATTCTATTTATATTATATTTATATTTATATTTATAATATAAAAATATTTATTTTAAAACGTTATATTTAACAGCCGTTCTATACACTTCCTTATCAATTAATTCGAATACCAGTTTATATAGAAATATACGCGGACGTTATTTCGGTAAAATTTAAATTATTACGTAAAACGACGTATTATATATAGTATAGGCGGAGGCGTTCGCGATCGCCGTAAATTAGAATTGGAAAACGCAATTACGAAAAATTTGAATATTAAAATATATTTTGTTTTTTCGATCGGATGCGAGGTCGTTGCCGGTGTCAAACCAATCATTTTTAATCGAATTTCACTTTTGTGTATATACTTAATAATAATACGTATATATATATGTGCATATATATATATTGTCCCGCTGAGTTAAACCCTAACCGTTTATAAACCGTCTTTTATAATAAACGCGCAGCGCGATTATTATTTTATAATAATTATTATTATATTAAACGGCGTGTTGACGACTAAATTGTTTACACTCGTATACTTACAAGTTAAAATAGCTGTATAGTGTGCGAGTATAAAAAAAAAAAAAACGTTAAATTTCTATCGAGAACTTTAATCGACGATAATTATAAATAAACGCCGGTGCGATTCACATCGAAAGTGTAAAGAAAAAAAAATGTATAAATTCCATTTATATACGCTATGGCGTTTGACTAGAAAATTATATAAATGCGTATTGTTCTATTGTTAACAGATAATATAATATTGTAATGTATATTAAACGATAAATTTTCATTTCGATTATGTTCGACCGGCGTTATAATGACTGAAAAATGTGACGTGTCCGAGAAGAAAACGTATAATTTTAAAAAAAAGTTACAAACTTGTTTTCTCTTACTCGTGTTTAATTGATTAAAATATATATATATATTCGCCAATTATAATGTTATTAATGACGAAATCCGTACACGAATATCCTTTTTTTTTTTTCAATTTACCAAAATATTGCAATAATTCAAAGAAACCCTTTTAAAAACGCGTGACGCAATCGAAAAAAGGATCAGTGCTCGAGTCGTATCTTGGTCGGCTTTCGGTAATATTATTACATTTTTTTTTCTTAATAAAACATTTACAATCCGTGTAAAAAAAATATATGTATACAACGAGCGGGGAAGCTACATCCAGTGACAGGGGAACCCTCCTGTTCTTACGCTGGAGTTTTCAAGCTACAGAAAATGGAATGTCGTGGAACATGGTCGGGAATCGTGATCGAGTATTTAATGGATTCGAATGATGGAGTGGAATTGTCTTTTTATGACGTGTTTTAACACTGCATAACCTTTTCGATTATGTACTGTGTTGTTTTTCACTGTTTTCTCGGAGCGGACGTGATTTGGCTTAAGGAAATCGCTTGTATCGTTTTTTTTTTTTAATTATTGGCCGGTTTCGGCACCGTATTCGGATTTTATTCGAATATCGGGGCGTAATATGTGCGCATTTCAAGTATATTAAGTGTTTTACACTGCAGTAAAGTGATATATTATAGTGACTCGCGCGTCATGGAGGGAATCCGTTTGAATTGTAAAATTTTTATTTCGCGTCCAATATAAACCGGCCTCGTATGTAGCCCGAAACGATAGAAAAACACGCGATGATTTCGACGATTTTCATAATAATACTATACGTTTTTTGGAACGTTATACTCGGAATATCACGCAGTGAATACCCAACGAGAAAACGGACAGCGGTTATTTTTTTAACAACTACTGTGGCAAATATTATTATTAAAACGTATCGTTTTAATATCGCGTATATTTACAAACTAATTATATATATATATATTTAATGAAGAGAAAGACGAATTACCGCAGCATTCACCGAATACGCACTTAAAACTCATCGCGGTGATGCTGGGACCCACCCATAAAATTAGTTCTAGACACGCTACCGAGTCGCGAATTCGCGTGCAATTCCTAATCCTGTACAAACCGAAGCTGTGCACCGGTTATAAGCCGACTATATTTCCTTCTACGAGAGCGTTTTACAATCGTTCGTTTTCTATACGCTGCGCACGGTTTTCGTCGTATATTCAGATACCATATATAATTATAATACGAAATAATCACCGCAACGAATAGGAATCGCGAACTAAGAATTTATTATTAAAATTATATGTATACAGTAAAAATATTAATAGAATTTCAGATTGTTTCTTATACAGTTTTGTTTTTATTCCAGAAATTATTATTATTACGAGTTAATTTTTAAACGATATTATTTGAATTAACAATTTTTTACAAAAAAACAAAAATGTTATTTCGATCTAATCCGTCGTAACGAAATAAACGTATTGTTTTAATGAAATATTTTTCGTCAAAAAATATTACCATAATATTACAAAAACATTGTATAAGTATTCAATAAGAACAAATAAAATGATATTGAAATAGTTGCCGTTATGAAAAGTAACGTCGAAATAATATACCATTGCTGTCTGGGATAATGAAAACATTTAATCGTAGTGGTGCTCTGCGAGTTGTACAAAAAATTGTCAACAAAAAAAAAGTCTAATTTTAATCGTTATGTAGAAAAATATAATTGTCTTTCTGAACTTTTGAAAAGTTTTTGCTGTATTATACAGAATTGAATGTTTGCTGTGCGCTAATGATACGTTCGAGAAAGTTTAAAATATTCGTTTAATTAAAAAATAATAATTCGAAATTGAATCTTTGTACGAAGGCAAAAAGTTAAAATACTCGCGTAGAAAACAGTAGTTCTAAAGTTGTAAAGGATTTAAAACGTTACAGAAAAAGGAAATATGTCAATGAAAAATACTCGTCCGTATTATTGAATGCTTCCGAGGAAGTTTTCCTGACGTTTTCAAGTGTCAATAATTGTTACGTTTTTATTGTAATTTTTTGTGTGAAAATATTGCCGTGTTGAGGACGATATAGTGTGAAAGATAAAAACTTTAAATTTATATAAATATGTTCACCTTATATTATATCAGCGATTTTCATCGAAAGTCAAAAAACTCACCCGGCGTATTTAATCACATGTCGGAGAAAAGAAAAATCATATTTATGTTTAGCCACCCCTCTCCGTTTTTGTCCCCTATACTTCTTCCCTTATAGACTTACAAGGACAGCAGCTACAGATAGCTAATTTTCCTCATTCAAAACAGTACATTTTTTTTAAATAATAATATAATGTTATAATATTTAATATATATATATTTTTTTTAACAAGTGCGCATATTATAACGAAATGTGGTTTTTTTGTTTTGTTTTGCAGGTAATCGCTTGCGAACAACAACGGGATTCGTCTTACGACAGCCGTTGCGATGTCTGGTCGTTAGGCATAACAGCCATCGAGTTAGCTACAGGTGATCCGCCGCTCAGTGGGTTGCACCCGATGAGGGCTCTGTTTCAAATACCGCGGGAACCGCCGCCCGTGTTGCCGTTGTCCGCCCGGCCGGACGCGCCCAAGCTCACGCATTTCGTCGCCAGATGTCTGGTCAAAGACTTCGAACAGCGACCTACCACCGCCATACTCATACACGACCCTTTCATCGTCCACGGGTCCAAATGTATACACAGGGTACGTATCTTCTCCTTCTTCGTCTTCTTCTTCCACTAGCGTGGCTACTCTCTGAGAGTTTTTGCCGCCATAACTACATTTGACAACCCTTCTGATGAACTATATAATATCTCTTTTCAGTAGTTTTCCACTCCCAAACTCTTTAAATTCTCTTCCGCCGCGTCAATCCACATTCTCCCGGGTCCGCATCGAGATCTTTGAAGTGTCCGTCCCATTTCTGCTCTATTTCATTTCTTCTCATTGCGTGACCAACCGTTGTATCCTTTTCCTTTAACGAAACTCCTCGGTGGGTCCACAGACTTTCCTCCGCAATTTATTCTCAAATGCGATCAATCCTCTCTCTCTCTGTTTAATCGTCGTCCAACCGTCTCGTAGCCATGAGTGAGGGCTAGACTTATATAGCCGCGTACAGCCATTACTACTAGTAGTGGTATATTATTTTAATGAGAATTTCGTAAAACGCTTTATCCGCTTTATTTAACCGAATACATAGATCTTTTTGACATATCTTTTGACCGAACATCCTTAAAGATGCTGCGAATCCGAGTCAAAATATCCAGAGGACAAAAACCGCGGGACGTAAATCACCAAAAGTGAATTTTTGCAGCTCTAGAAATATTTAAAATGATAAAATTATTCGCGTTAAATATTTTGTACTATTATTTCGAATTTAATAATTTACCAAACCAGTAGTCATAAATAGAAGTTACAAGATTCCAATTTTAAAAAAAAAACAAAAAACGTTTTCATTAACAATATAAGTAAACGTGCGCCTGGACTTTCTGCATTCAGTTTCTAGTTATTGCTAGTAAAACTTTCTATTTTGTTCCGACGCGTTTGTGATACCGTCCCACGTGGCCACGTCTATTCCTTGATTTTTATCGTTTTTTTTTTCACTGTCTAATTTGTTAAATACATAATTTTATTTTTATTTTAATCCAGTAAGTATTTATACGAGTTTAAATATATCTTAACAATATGAAACTATTTATGAATTTTTTTATTCTACATATATAATATATTGTACTAGTGTATCAATTTATGTTCACGTGCACTTTCCACTGGATGTCAGAAATAAATAATTTTTAAAAAAATATCAGAAATAAATTGTTTTTAAATACCTGTAAAAATAATTATTAGTATTTTATATTATTATCGTAGTAAATAAACGATTGTTTTTTTTTAAATATTCATTAAAATACTCATTATTTACATTTTTTTAACTTTTCTTGCTGATTATAATATTTCATTTTTTTTCTTCGTGATGGATCCCGTACGTTCCTATAATTCTCTTTGCACGATTTTTGTCTCGTCCTCATTTTTTTTTTTTTTTTAATGAATTCCCAAATACAAGAATATGATTCTGCATGTTACCAACCTAATAAATTAAAATCTACGAATAATATTAACTGAAAAATAGAAAATTAACGAAAATTCAATCGGTTTTCATCGCACTGATAAGTTGAAAGTGGAACGAAACGAGTAATTTTACTTTGTAATTTTACACGCCCTATTCGTTTTTTGTTACGTGGATGTTTTCTCCGTATGACTTTATACAATATGTAAAATTTAATTTCAATATAAATGAAAGAGCAACGACGAGACATCTCCGGAATTATCCGCGATTCTTGTGCCGAAGATGTTATACCGTTTGTGTGTTTTTTAATGGATTTGTGTCGTTATATGTTGTACCGAAATGTAAAAAAAAAAATCATTTCTTTATTAGAAAAAAAAAAACGTGATTTTTGAAGAAGAATAAAATACGTATTCCTTTTCTTTTCCCAGACTAAGCCAGATTTCAATCACGTGCCCGCGGCTTGTGAATCCTTCAATCAGAGAATCGGTCTTTGTGTTCGATTCTCCCTCCGCAGACATCAATCATTTAAATCCTTATATGTATACACGTATATATATATATATATATATCAGCTGTATAAACGTATTTCCCATTGACGATTCAGTTTCCATATTTTCTTTTACAACTCTAATGCGAGACTTATACCAACTCTTTTAATCGTCGTATTATAAGGTTTTTTTTGGATGATAATAATTTATTGAATTCGCGGCAGGTGCGCGAAGAACTCAGAGCGGAAATACGATACCAGAGAGAAGTCAGCGGCCGAGTCCAGAAACACCCGGACGTGACAACGAAACACGGTAAACTCAAGAGCAAACGGAAAAATCCGCCGACTACCATTTACGTGGACGACTTGGCCGCGCTCGACAGTCTGTCCGAAGTACGCGTATATTACAACATCAGACGTATACGGTTTACCCGAAACTCGTTTTATTTATTATTATTATTTGTTTCCGTCAGGAGAGAATAGTCAATCAACTGAAAAAAAGATACCAGATGAATTTGATTTACACGTATATCGGAGACATTCTGTTGGCTATAAATCCGTTTACGTCGCTACCTCTGTACACGTCCGCGGTGAGTTATTAATAGTGTTTTATAGTAAATTTAAAAATATATATATATATATATAATGTGCGCGGTATAGAAACGCTGCGAAAGTGTTGAAATTTCCATTACATTAATCCAGTCGTGGATATACGAGAGAGGCCAATGCTCCTCCGTTCAAACACACGGCATAAATACGCGAAAAAATTTTGTCGACAGAAATGAATATGATCATATCGTTTTAATGTCGTTTTCGATAATTAATCGGATTTTCGATCCGAATAACACGAATTTATCCGCGGTTTGATCTAAAAGATTTATTTCTACGGTAATAAAATTAATTGAAATTAATTTCGAAAGGGTATTCGTATCGCCTATACTACTCATTATATTTCGCCACGTCTCCCGAAAAATATGCATAATCCACTATACGACGTACGTTGTTGTATTTATTTATTTCGTACGGCTGATATACAACTCAACTTCAATGAAATGTGTGTTGGTTAGAGTTAGCCGTTGCAATATACGTAAATATTTCTAACACAGTTGAAACGTAGAAACACATATAATATAAATACGTGTAGTTATAATTCACTGAGTTTCGTACGTCTAATTTTCGAATCTATTCCCATGCATCGGTATTCTCTATACCAGTGGTTCTCAACCTTTTTGGATTCGTGTCACCATCATACACGATAACCCAACACTACGTCTCCTTTTCGAAAAAAATTCTATATTTTTAAACTTTTCCCCAAAGTTTTCTTGTCACCCCTACATTGGATCCATGTCACCCCGGTTGAGAACCACTGCTCTATACGCTTGCGTATTCTTTCAAAGTAACTTTGCTGAAATTCCTCTTTAGTGCATGCGGTTCGATCGTTATAGACCACAGTCGCACGTAAGGCTGTCCTTTATAGACTCCATTTGAACATCATAATATGATTACCTCATCGGCCTTTTTCAAAGTCTGTTAAGTACAGACCGTGTACCATTTTCCGAGGAAGATCCGTGTACAGTGTACAACCTTTACTTTTCGGAACGGATACATGACTGTCGTTCGTAATATCTATTGTTGCCCATATTTCGCACGTCGTTCCTCTGTGCCCTTAAAGTTCTGATGCGTTGCCATCTCCTTTGTTACTGTATTGATTGATAACTTCAATAATCGATCCATGTTCAGGAACAGAAGAAATATTGCAATCAAATGAGAGCGGCGTGTCCGCCACACATATTCGCGATCGCCGACTCGGCGTATCAATTTATGCTCCACGAAAAGGCCAACCAATCCATAGTGATCAGTGGCGAGAGCGGCGCCGGAAAAACCGAATCCGGCAACTTGCTGCTCAAACAACTCGTGTATTTGGGCAAGGTGAGTGTTTTTTCATCATGAGCAAGATCATGATGGAATCATCTACCAATATTCTAAACGAATCGTATTATTTATACGTCCGTGGAGTTAAATCAAAAAATTGTTTTCAAAAGTATATTATTAGTAGTACACGTGCGATGTAAACTTATTTTCTCTTCCTCATTTGAACCGAAGACTCATAGATCCATAACACGAGTACAAAGTAATATTCTAACACTGAAATTTTTTTTGAAAATCGATAGTTACAAAAATGTTTTTCTTGAGCGTTTAAAGTTCGAATTTTTTATAAATTGGAAAATAACGGGTTTTTTTAATAAATTAAATTAAGTAATTATTTGTAGAAATGTATATAATAGAAATCCATGAAAATAGCATATACTCGAAGAGTGGGCTTTTTTATCTCGATTTTTTTTTCTTTACCCACGTTGAGCCAATAAAAATACTAGAGCACCTCCAAAACACCCGAAAAATTTCGCCTATGCAATTTGACTTGCTGCAGTAATTTTTTCGCTATTCGTCCGATCGACATGATCTTTTATTTTTCAAACAAAACGTGTCGTCCTTCTAGCAGAGTAGAGTTATAAAAACGTTTCGGCGTACAAAACGAATTTTAAAATGAATAGAATTCGATCAATTTATTTATTCTCACACTCGGTACAGGCTCCAAACAGGAACCTGGAGCAGCGAATACTCCAGATGAACCCGATCATGGAGGCGTTCGGTAACGCGAGAACCGGAATCAACAACAATTCGTCGAGGTTCGGCAAATTCCTGGAGCTGAGCATGACCAAAAGCGGACAATTGACCGGGGCCAGAGTGTCGGTTTACTTGCTAGAACAGTCCAGAGTCATTCAACAGGCGAAGTGAGCGTTCGATTATTATTGTTGTGTTCGGCCGTGTTGCAAATTGGGATCCGTTAACGCGACACCGTATTAGAGGAGGGCAAACGTTTAATAAATGAGACAATTCCGACTTTTACGTGATCGTATATTTTATAACGAAAAATGTAATTTGAAAACGTACGGTATAATAAACTGCGTGTGTTGTGTTGAGACAAGCTCTCTAAAAAACGGAAACGAACGCCATTGGCGAAAAAACGACCACGACGGTGGAAAAAAAAACGATAAAAACGTGTAGCCGACCACTTGATCTCGACGGTAAATCACGATGGCGTACGATTTATCGTGCAATGTCGCCGTATTTTATTATTACCGAATTATCTGTATGATTGGAAATGGATGATGTGTTTTCGCGAGTAAAACCTTATAAAAAAAAAAACCATCCCAACGAATGTCGCGTATTGCTTTTTTGACCTCGCAACGGTCGATATTACATTATTTAATATTGCCCTTTTTTTTCTATTTGATTTATTTATTTTCTCGTCCAGCGGAGAGAGTAATTTCCACGCGTTTTATTACGTCTACGACGGGCTGGAACACGACAAAAGGCTCAAAGAATTCCATCTGGACCGCGAACTACGACAGATGCACAGTTATCTTCCGTCTGATCGTCAAGACATCAAAACGAAACAAGTGAGCATTTTTTTTTTTTCGAGAAAAAAAATGTCTATACACCTAATATTTTTCGCTATACTGGTGTCGTTTTGTTTGCAGACCAACGTGGACAAATTCGCTCAGCTGAAAAACGCTTTCGAACAGGTCGGCTTCAAAGACGACGAGGTGAGTTCCATATATTGCATTCTAGCAGCCATATTGCATTTGGGCGACATAGAATTCGGAGAAATCATTACGGACAACAATACGGACAATAAAAGCACAGTCATCGATCTGACGCCAATTCATAGAAGTAATTTGTTATTATTATAATAATATCGTTATTATCGAATAGCGTATGTATAGCGTAGTATACCTATAAGTTTACCGGTCCTTTGATGGTCGTTCATTTTTTTTTATTTTCTTGAAATCTCTAGCCTCGTGTCTGTTAGACATTGAAAGTTCGGATCTATTAGAATGTTTGAGCGTGAACAGCGTGGTGACGAGAGGCGAGATCATTCAAAGGAATAACTCCGTGTCGGAAGCTGTAGCTACCAGAGACGCCATCGCGCGAGCTTTGTACAGTCGACTGTTCGATTGGCTGGTCAACTCCATCAACAGCCTGTTGTCTTTTCACACTGCCAGGTACCTAATAAATATACGATTCGGTTTGGAACGCATATTTCATCGGGACACATTTTGAAATATTCAAATAACGAATTTTTCGTTTTCTATATATTGTTTTTCAGAGGAGAGTACAATGTGATCGGAATACTAGATATTTTCGGTTTTGAAAATTTCAAGTACAATTCATTCGAACAACTGTGCATAAACATTGCCAACGAACAACTTCAATATTTTTTCAATCAGCACGTTTTCGCGTTGGAACAAGCCGTGAGTATAAATATATAAAAAAAAAATTATCGTCTTTACACTGAGTAAAGAACGTATTATATTATTACGCAATCCTTATAGGAATACGAATCGGAAGGTGTTCCTGTCCAGCACGTTGGCTTTTGTGACAATAGGCCCGTGTTAGACATGCTCGTGAGCAGACCGATGGGCCTGTTGGCATTACTCGACGAGGAAAGTCGTTTTCCCAGGGCGACCGATAAATCGCTCGTCGGTCAGTTGTATTTTCTCGATTTTTGTTAAAAAAAGTAACAATAATAAATGTGTTCTTGACGTGTATAGAGAAATTCCACTGTAACATCAAGTGTAGTTATTATGTGCGGCCGAAATCGAATGCTTTGCAATTTGAAGTGAAACATTTCGCCGGAAACGTTGTTTACCAAGCGTCGGGAATGCTTGAGAAGAACAGGCACCTGTTGGCTATCGAGGCCATTCAGGTGCTGAGAAAGTCCAGCAACAAAACCGTCCGAGCGTTATTCCAATGTCCGGTGACCAAAACTGGCAATCTCTACTCTCAGGTAATGCGCGTTATTCGTGTCGTTTCCATCGCGAATAGATTGTGAACAGGTTAACTGTATCAAATGCGATGCGTTCAATTTCAGGATTCGTCCACGGGACTAGTTGGACTCGCTTCGCAGTCTCGAGGCCAACAGACCGCGGCCACGTACTTTCGACATTCGTTAGCCGAATTGTTACACCGCATGGGCTGCAACAATTCGGGCGTCAGTCTGCCCAGGTTTGTCCGTTGCATCAAGCCGAATGACCAACGGCAACCGAAACAATTTGACCCGCTCAAAGTCGTCGCGCAGTTACGCTGCAGTGGCGTCATGGAAACTATTAGAATTCGACGAAATGGATATTCTCACAGGCTGCTGTTCAAAGATTTTATAAACAGGTAAGACGCGTGCTTCCTGGCCGTGATAGTGATCTGTGTGCGCATAACGTTTGCAAACGAACCTTACCCAGTTCTCACATCTACCGTCTCAATACTATGTTGTTCGGTTTACAGGTACGCGATTCTCGGATTCCGTTTGTACGAGAAAGTACCGCCGACCAGAGACAATTGTAGACACCTGTTGGTCAAGTTGAAATTGGACGGTTGGGCGATCGGCAAGACCAAAGTGTTCCTAAAGTATTATCACATCGAACACTTGACCAAATTACACGAAAAACAAGTGAGACACGACGCAATGTTTACTCTTAAACTGTTAAACTTACCTTTTGTTGTAGTTGCGTCACATCGTAGTGGCGCAAAGTTGTGTCCGGCGGTGGCTGGCGATGAAGCGTTACAGAGAAGCCTTGTTGGCCAAGCAGATGTCGTGGGGTGCGCTGACGTTGCAGAAGCACGCCAGAGGTTGGTTGGCCAGACAGAAGAAGAAAAAAGTAAAAGGCGAAATACCCGTTGGAGAAGTGGCGCCGATATACAGACAAGAACCGAAAGAAACGGATGCGTCCGTCAAAAATCAAAACAAAGTCAGTCCAGTTATCGTGGCGGAAAACAAAAAGACTTACATACAAGTGTGTAGTGTAGTGCTCGTATGCAAACTGTCTCGTGTCCAATGCTAATTTATACATTTTTTTTTTTTTACAGCAAAACGGCGTTAAAGTGTTGCCGTGTAAAATTCAACAGAAAGTAGAAAGAGAAAAGCATTTGATGGACTTTACAAAAAACGTGAGTATATCTTGTGTTGATAAATCGTTTATTTATTTTTTGCACATTTTAAATACATATTATGTGTATAATGATTAATGATAATAATAATAATAATAAAAATGAAAAAAATATATATAAAAAAAAAGGTTCACGATCGCAACAAAGAGTTCTACAAGGTCATTAAGAAAACGAACGTTACCGTTTGTTTGAAAAATCTGAAAGGCATTAGAACAACGGGTCAGGTACGCAACATTGTACGAATTTGAATAATTCCATATATTATAGTCTTGGTGATGCATGTAGTATACGGTATATATACGTATGTACAACGTATGTGCACGCAATTAGAAAAGTAGACCCTTTATTTTAGAGTATCGTTTTGCTAAAATATATCTTTGCAGCGGCGTAAATCGATTTCAATTTCTGATGGTGCAAAACAGTACAGATACCTATGTGTCAAATATAGCTTCTATTTTTCAACAATCAGTTCCCCCTGTTACATAAAAGATAAAAGGCTAGGCACTAACTAGAAATTGCTTTAGCTAGTGACTTTTAACTTGGCGAGTTATATTTTACACCAATATGACATTTTACTTCAAACAAGAATTTTGAAGTATCGTTGTTTTTAAAATCTAATTCATATTTTGTATGAATAATTTATATATATATTATTATTTCACAAAAGTTTGTTAAAAAGACTATATTATATAACTATTCTTGTTTTTTTAAATTTTTTTCTAATAGTAATCTTTCACTCACTTGTTGAATTTCTAACCAAGTTACTTTTTTTTATGAAAATTTTAAGTAACTTAAATTGTATGTATTTAAATTGAATATTCTGATTTTAACTAATTAGACGTATTGACTAACTTGCTCAACCTCATAGAGATACAGAGAAAGTAATGAAGTATTTTAAATACAAATTTTATTTTCGTAATAATGTACAATATATACGCAATAAACATGACACATATAGCTATTATTAAAAGTACTTATAAACTTGACTGTTGTTTTATTTCAAACAAAGTCTATGTTCTCTTGTAGATTATGAATGAAACTCGTCGACGACTTGGTCAGAGTGTTTGTGGACCGATTTTTCGAGTTGTTGTAATGTTTGCTCGTCCGTTCTTAGATGTGTTTTTAACCTCTTCAGACAAGAAAAAGATTTTATAAAACAACGGATGTTTGGATTTTTGTAGATTGAAAATAAATAAACGTATTTTTAAGGTTTTTGCGATGCTGTCAAGTGATAAGTTTACACGATTACGCCGCTGTATCTATACCTACATTTCGTTAATCGAACGAAATTCTTCCGTTGTTTTTTTTCTTCTTAATATTGTTTTTCGTATTATTTTGTTTTTGTTTTTTGTTTCCAAAATTGTTCAAATCATACGCGCGCGTACCGAGACTGAAATATTTAAACGCTGTAATTATTTAGAACAAAATTGATTCCACCAGGTAGGTTCTAAAAAAAAAATCTTTCGATCGTTCCAGTGTCGTTTATTTTGCGTCTCGTACCATCTCTTCTATTGCCTATTGAATTTTTGTACATTTCATCGTGTTTTATAATTTCAAAATCATATTTCCACTGTTTAATGCATTTTGGTAAATATTTTTCGACGAATATATCGCCGAGGTATATTAGACGAGAGCACTGAAAGCGAAGAAGAATATTCGTATTAATTAACTTACAAAAAAATGTGTGATTTAAATGGTGTGTACTTACATTCGTTTATTGTTACTCGACTTGAATAACGTATAGTAATAAAAATAAAATATGCTTGAGAACTTGCAACTATTTTATACACTATAAACCCGAAATCACAAAAATAATACACTTATTTATCGCGTATACGTATACGTTGTCATCCACAGCGCGAACAAACTTCTACTAAACCGTTAAACACTAATACACCCGTATTTATACAGATTATATCTTCAGTGACGTCACCACAAAACGACCGCGTCGGTTGGTCGTATGAGTCGACGACCACGCCCACCGCGAGTCTACGCTACCGCCATCTGGTTTACATGAAATTAATTTTAATAATGAATTTTGTAATGGACTCCGAGTTTAACAAGTTATTTTTATTTTTTGACATTTCTATTCCTTTTCTTATGTTTAATTCTTTATAATTATTTACATATTTTTTTAAGTTTTGCCGATTTAATATTATGGGAATCGATTGAAAAAAAAATATATATATTGGTGTTCGCTACGAATTCACAGACCTTTTTTACTTATTAATATTACAAGTAGCCATGGGTCACTGGGACTCAGCCCCCCCTTCACGGTTCTCATATAAAAAAAAAATATTTGTCATATACATCCACAAAATATTAATTTTATTTTTAACAAATTAATTAAGAAAGATAAACGTTTTTTTTTTTTATATATATATATATATATATCAGAGAAGAAGTGTAGATTTTGGTAATCAGCCAGGTTCTTGGTTAATTGGTGTGTCTGATTAACGTTATATGAACATCATGTATACATCCGAAAGATCATTTTTTACTCTTCACAAACTCAAGACCACGGTTTATGAATAAGTAAATATATCTTAAACCGTGATTAAGATTTATACATAGGTCTACAATGAGTCAAATATATATATAATATGAATATGAATGATGTATCCATTCTTCGTAAAACCGTACATGAGTTAATAAAATAGTGAGCCCCCGTGATATTTTCAAAACTTTGCGTCTATGCAAGTAGCTCCCGGTTTTTAAGTTTATTCGTATATCGCGAATATACAACTGTTTAAATACTTTTACAATCATAAGACCACCAGTGCAGTATCCAGTTCATTTACACACATATTATTTCGGGTTGTCAGGAATAAATTGTAAAAAGCATGCGTATACTATTATTATACAATAATATTCGGCACGCCATTATTACACATAATTATTACGTTTGTACAGTTATAAAATTATTATTGTACTCGCGGGCAAAACTCGTTTTTGTGCGTATACGTATTTGTGTATATTTTCGGTTGATTATTATTTATTATATAGTTTTTTTGTTTTTTTTTTTACCATAATAAACACGAACCTCTGTATTATATGTACTTACCGTGCGACGTTTGAAAATCGATTTCCTCGGCTTTTACCCGCAAATATTATCAACGTACAATCCTTGGAATAATATTACTCCTATATTGCAGTAATGATATTTATACACGTGTGTTACACAGTGGCAGTACTTGTAATTTCTCTCTGAGAATTTTGGGTTTAAAACACATAGACACTTCGTGCCCACTATAAACGATTATATATTACCAATGAAAGTATATATATTTTTTAATAATAAATTAAATAAAACGAATACTGAATAATAATAGGTACCAGTTGACGGTAATTAATTACTCATCGTGTAATACAACTCGTTTATTTCGATATATTTATTAGAATTTAAAAAACGGAAAATTATTATAATAAAAAATTCCAAATGTCTATTTTTCTAATTGAAGAAGTCAGTGAGAACTTTTTAAGTTTTATCGCGTTCTTTCCGTCCATTGTGTATGTGAGCAGAGCCATATTAAGTCCTCCTTTTCCTGTTTATAACAAATTTTAAATATTAACGTCTTATGTAATAAAAATGAATAACTATATACAAAAATACCTCCGATGTAGAATTCCTCGAGTCTTTCCGAATTTCTGCAACGTGCCTATCTTCACTCTTTTGCGAAATTTACAAAAATCTTCATCGTAACCGCGTTTTAGAGAATTGGAGAACACCGCAGTAGCGTTTAAACGTGTTAGTACCTATACAAATAACTGACCAATGCTCAATGATTGACCTACTCGGTCCTGGATGAGGAGGGATGGATCTCGACCCGAACCCTCGCCCCTTGTAGTAAATACGCCACTGAACGTGTACTGTAAATAGTCCACGTCTGTAATAAGTGTTGTGAAATCGCGATAAAATTAAAGAAACGTTTTTTTTTCTTTTTTACAGAAAGGTTTAGTGCACAACGCCATCAAAAAGCTGGTGACGGAAAATTACTGTAAATTCGACTCGGAAAGCAGGTAAATATGACGGACACGCGAAAACACGACGAAATTATTTTTCCGGCTACGAAGTATAACCGATAATTAAAAACGTATTTTTTTGTGGACGGAGCACATCTTTCTTCGCTTTAATCCCACACAAATAGAGTCAACTGTTTTACCTTCCACGTCTCTCCAAACCATAACCACTTTGCAGGCCTACGCTCCTCCTCGACTTTCTTCTTCGATACTAAATCGCTTAACCTTCTCTCATAACAGACTCATTATCCTTCCTTCTTTCGTCAACGTGCAATCCAAACCGTCTCGGCGACATTCTCTCTCTGGTTCTTCCAACTAAATATGTAATATTCCCGAAGGGCGTCCATCAAGGAAAACTCAGAGGCGGCAGAGTGAACGTCATAAACCTATAAAACCATATATAAATTATAGATAAGAGTAATTTTCTACAGTATGTTAAAGTCAAGGGGGACATGTTAATTCCTCTTTTGCCCCCCCCCTCCCCCAGTGGACGCCCATAAATATTCCCAATGACTGCAGACACGTATAAATGTTCATTTGGAATTCCGTCGCCTATAATATCCTTTAGTGACCTCCTCACACATCCGTCATTCTCATTTTTCTTTTTCGTCCCAACGTACATCTCCGCAGGCGTCTGTATACAGTTTGATAGAAAAAATTTTAATGAATACAGGGAGCAGATAACTGAAAAAAAAAGTATTATAATAAATCGCGTTATTTGTATACTGTCGTGCGTTTATTATTTTTAAATTATAATACCGATTTTCACGAGTGTTGCGAAATATATTTTTTTTAATTTAAAAAATGTTTTCAGGCTGAACACGACCAACAGTAACGTTCAACCGGCGAATAAAGCGAATTGGGTGTCTCCGTTGAGGTGAGTATAATTTGCGTGCAGACATCGTTGTTTATAAAGGATCGCCGCCAAAATTTTAAAAATATATATATATATATATATTTCTATATACGTATAAATCATGCGAATTATATCAAATTCAAAATTTGAGCACCTGAGCAAAGTTTTCAACGCTCACCCTGCTTCATTGTCGCGTGTCAGAGACATTAATCGTCGCGTTACGAGATCCGAGTGTGTATAAAATATGGAAAATAATTTTCAAAACAGTCGAGTAATGAAACATTTAGCTATTTTTTTTTTTTTATGTATAAATATATTTTGTTCGCTGTTTTTCTTCTGATTTATAAAACTAGTCTCACGGATTTCCACTTGCTTTGAGAAAATAAATCTTTCATTTTTTATTTCTGTAACGGAGCGGAGGACGATTTCCCCTTAGTGTCTCTCTCCCTTCGTTTTGAAATTATAGGTTTTCTATAAAAAAAAAAATGTCTTAAAAATGGTAAAAAAAAAAAAATTATTGCAAGACCAAATATACCGTATTATAAATGATGTCTGTGCAAAAAAAAAAAAGAAAATAACAACCCTTGTTCGGGAAATAATTCCGGTTTTGTATAATCGAAACAGATTAACTCCTCCGGACATAAACAGACTGCCGGAAGGTTTCGACTTCAGACAACTGCTGAGACCTACACAGCACGCGCCCACCGAATCGCTGCGCAAAAGACTGGTGCAGAGGTCCAGGCCCGTGGCGACCAACGCCAAAGGATAACTATAATTAAAAAGCGTATTTTACTAAAGAAAAAAACGTCTATTTTTTTTTATACTAATTATATTGTTAAATAAATTCGTTAAACAGATTATAAGACGTTATTATAGCGTTTGTTATCGTATTATATAATTTTTTTTGTGTTTTTCTTTTTCTTGTAGACAAAAATTTAAACGTATTTTCACAGAGTTCCTGTTAAGAACCAAAAAAAAAAAAAAAATGTTTATTTTACTCGTCAAATAACGTACTTTGTAAGATTTATGTTTTTTTTTTTTTTTTATATATATTTATAGAAGTATTTCAACCAATATGTTCCTCTTAAGAAACTTTTGATGTTTCTGACATTTTTTTAAAAGGGCTATACAATGCGAATCACTTGTACGGTTCGCGTATTATATTTTTTTACGTCGTCTGTATGTTATTACGTTACGAATTGAATATATGTATTGTTTGTGATCCGCACACTGTCTTTTCTATAGTATACAACATTCTCATTATGATAAAACGTCGGTGTGTTGTTATTATTATTGTAATAATTTTTTTTTTTTCTCTTTTCGATTTATGTAAAAACTAAAATTCACTCGTTTCAAAACAGAAACGTTTTTTTATTATTTAATAAATAAATATATATATATATATATTTTTTTTGTATTTTATAAATATACAAATGAAGTGATATTGTTAATTACATTTGATTATTTTCTTGACAATTTGTTGTGTATTTAATTTCCATAAGACCAGGCGCTGACTAGTTGCTGCGATGCGGGGGAAGGTACAGCACCTCATTTTTAACTCGCACAAGTCTCGAGTCCTGTAGATGGGTAACATGTTGAAACCTTGGTGTTGGACAGTTTTAGTTGCTATCACTGATTTCGCTATACGCTCGGGACTGAAATTACATCATGTCGTAAAGATGTATTTTACGAGTACATTCTAATGTACTCGAGTGCATTGTGAAAAGTCATTCTCAAAACTAAAACTCATTAAACACGATTGAAAAGTTCTCTTTCACAAGAATATTTAATGTTTATTAGTATTCAGAACGAATACTTTTAAACGAGTAACGTACTGGAACTAATATTTAAAAACTGTAAAGTCAAAATTAAGTTTGAAATATCCTGAATTTCTACATAACATAAAATTATTGTTGATTTGTACGTTTTATTGCTTTGTAATTTATTCATACAAAAATGTAAGTATTCCATCCCTCACCTTTTTATTCCCGTCTGCGCTATTGCATGACCACAGTGGTAACAGAAATAACAAAAAAACTTCTTACACAGGTAGGCTATGGTATGTTATAATATTCTATTTTGTAGTTTAAGTCGAATAAATTCAAGCCATATTATAAACAAAAACCAGATTTAATAAAAATATTCAAATAGATCAACAATATACACGTGTACCAAAAATAAACATTTTAACTAAAACACGATGGAATCGAATTGAATTTACGCGGCCTTTGCCTTGTCCGACGTCTGTTGATTCATTAGGTTCCAATAAAATCCTTTCTTTTTCAATAAACTATTGTGGTCTCCAACCTGGAAATATAAACAACAGCGAGTTTAACAGACTATATTTTCTAAATCACTATCTTAAACATTACTCCGTTTGTAAACGTTTAAATGCATATGCGATTTCAATAAAGTATATTTATGAAATGTTTAACCAAAGCATTTTAAAAATAAGAGACAACACAACATTCGCATCAAATGAACCTTTTGATTTTATCTCTAAATTGAATGGTTTAATGATAAACAAATTTTGGATTTTAAATTAATTTAATTTTTTTTTTTATTATGATTTGATATAATTGACATAAATAAACAATCACATACCTCGACGATTTCTCCTTTATTCAAAACTACGATTACATCTGCGTTCTTAACGGTGCTCAATCGATGAGCAATGACCAAAACCGTTTTTCCATTCGACACAGATTCTAATGCAGATTGCACGTGCATCTCAGACTCTGTATCAAGCGCACTATAGAGGGAAAATGTGTAAACGTTTATTCGTTATAATAAAAAAATAAATAAACAGTAAATATATCAAACCTTGTCGCCTCGTCTAATATGAGTATAGCTGGATTTTTCAAAATAGCTCTTGCAATAGCAATTCTTTGTTTTTGTCCACCCGAAACCGTTACGCCTCTTTCACCGACTATTGTGTTGTAGCCGTTGGGAAAATTAGTGATGAAAGAATCGGCGTTGGCTATTTTTGCAGCTTCAATGACCTATAATTTTCTTCGAATTACACTTCATCAAGTTTCATGTCATGCAATAATATTGTTTCACCTCCTCGTCCGTGGCTTCTGGTTTCCCGTAACGTATGTTCTCCAAGATAGACATGGCGAACAGAATTGGTTCCTGATTGATCAAGCCGATCACTCGCTTACGCAGCCAAGTCTGGTCTAGATCTTTGATGTCTTTGCCGCCTATTATAATACTACCAGAGTTCACGTCGTAGAACCTATACAATACAACAACAACAACAACAACAGTTATCACTACGTATCGAAAATAGAATACGTGTACCTACCGCATAAGAAGCGCAGCAATAGTAGATTTACCGTTACCAGACGATCCGACAACAGCGACGATTTTACCGGGTGGGAGAGTTAGATTGAAATCTTTTAATATAATCTATACGATAGAAATAAATCAAATTTAAACTGTATTAGTGTAAAATTCATTTTTTTTTTTTTTTTTAGAAAATCGTATTACTTGTTCTGGTCTAGTCGGATAAGAAAACGTGATATCTTTGAATTCGATTTCTGGTTTGAACAAATCGTACGGAATCTGAATACCGCCGTGAATTGACGTTTTTGGATTCTTGTTGATATACTATAAACAAAGTAGTAAACCAAATTTGGTTAAATTATAAAACGGTTTAAAATAATGAAATTTGTATGTATTCGTGAACTTTTTGAAAGTTAAACAAAAGTAAAAAGAAAAAAAATCAATATAGTTTACTTCGAATATTCTGGACCCTGCAGCAATACCTTTGACATAATGTCCGAACAACAATGAAAACTGTCCCAACGAATGTTGAAGCATTTGGGTGACCATGAGAAAAGACATGAGCTGTCCGGGATCAAGACTGTTGGTGGTCATTAGTCGACCCCCGAGGAAAATCGTGCCCAAAACAATGCCGTTAAGGAACACATTACTGCCGGCCTAAAAACATCAATATATTAATTTATCACAATCTGTACGAGAGTTTAAAAATCAACAGAATATACACACTTGAAACAAGCCGATACCGTTGCCCAATTTCTTATGCAGTAAGGCATTGTTCTCGATTTCTGCCAAAAACCGGTCGCATTCTGCAGATTCTGATGCAAACGCCCGCACGGTTCGCATGTTTCCCACTACTTCTTCGGCTATTATCGTGGCTTTGGTACCCTGAGAACAACACAAGTTGTATAACAAATATACTATTGGATTTTTCTTTTCCACATCAATACTTGTTCTTGAGCCTGTCTGCTAAGCTTTCTCAAAATGGAACCGAAAAACGTGCCTATAACGATGACCGTTGGCAAAATAATAGCCACGGCCGCAGTCATTTCCGGCGATGTGGTGTAAAGAGCATATACGCCACCGATCAACTAAATAAAAAATAAAAACATATCGTGTATGTTATAACACGCGCATAAAACACAATATTTACTGAAATAAACTCGGCTCTGACCTACGTACTTGTGTGGCATTTTTAAGACCTTGCACTATGACGAGTTTGAAAGAACTCTTAAATTCTTGTACGTCAGTCGTCAACCTGAGAAGATATTCGATTAAATGCTACAAATAAAACGCTTGTATTTAATGTATAAAATACTGGAACACAATCAGGAAATCGATACCTCGATGGATTATTATTTACCTTTGCAAAATGTCTCCGGTACGAGTTTTATCGAAAAATTCTAATTCCTGTTGCAGTATAGAGGTAAAAAGATTATATCTCATGCGCGTAGCAACGTTTTCACCGACTTTTGATAACATACTTATGCATATAAACGTGGACACGCCCTAAGCGAAACGTGTTACTCGTATAAATATAAGTACATTATTTCAATGCCACAATGATTTTACCTGGGACAAATAGAGTGCTAAGAGTTTGGACAACGGTTTAGCGAGTTTTTCGAATTCAAACGGTACTCCGTCTCGTGCAAACTGAAGTATGGTGTTTATTACATGTTGTAAGTTAATTGGAATACTTAAATTGCACAGAGCAACAATAAATGCGGCCTGAAAAAAAAAAAGTAAGATCACTTTTCTTATTTTCATTACTGAGTACCTATTTATACTTTATAGTCGTTAGTATGGTTTTGAATTTTTTTTTAATTTTATTATACACATTTATTCAAGGTAAATAACCGAATATAAGTGAACGATTTGATACGTGAAGAGTACTTTTTTACCGTAACATTATAGGTATAAAAAAAAAAATATGGGTAGTAAGTAATATACTCGTAGGATAACGTTTTATTTTATCTCGCAGGCTATTAATGTACGATGGACCGTCAATATGATATACACTCACAACGACAGCGGCAAACAAGTTAAACAGATCTGGTGACAAATATGATAACAATTTATTCCAATCAAAACTGTTGGCAGACGGCTTTTCGACTTCTTTACGGTCACAATAGACGACGTTACTTCCGTTCAGTAAATATCTACATCCGACATACGATGTGCATCCGAAAAACATCCATATTGGACTCGATTTCTGTATATCGATCGGTGGTTTTCTAGGCGGTAGCGAGTTCTTGATCAGAGACGAATAAATCCTAGTCGGCTGTCTGTAAATAGAAAAAGATAAACACATTACAAACGTAATATTACAACTTGAACTGTTTCGTTTCCTTGACGAGGCCCTGTATTGGTCATTAAACCCGAACGATTAGGAAAAAATAAAATTGGACATCGTTCGGAATAAAGGTCCAGTATATGAGAATAATATTGTTATTTTAACGTGTGTAATCCTGTGTAAAAAATGCTCGTCACTTTGAACTATTTCCACTGGAACACTGAACGTCTTCCAACGTACAAATATTTCTGCAACCGACTTTTGGAAATAACACTGTACTCAATCGTTTAAATCAAAGTCGGTTAGAAACGTAACAATTAGCCGAGTCCACCTGCGTATATCTGAACAAAACGGCAAAAATTTACTGACACAAGTAACACTGTTACTAGTCGGTGGCATTACATAACAAAATTACTGTCGTAGATCAAATGACGTGTCGGCGGAGACTGTTGGACGTGAACACACGATGAGCGGAAAAGAAAAAAAATTAACAAAGAACGCGAAGTGGAGAATTCGGGAGCGAAATACCAGTTGTAAAGGACCGGGAAAGACTCGAGATACGTAGAGGAGACGGTCGAAGAACGGGACACGTCGAACGTCACGAGAAGAGTGGTCCAGACGAGGGATTTTCAGTGATTTTTATTCGGTTTTCCACTCACCGGGTGACGAACGGTCTGGAGCAGTGGAACACGCGCAGTAACATGACAGTTTGTCCGGTGGAAAGCGTCGAAATCACTTAAGTCGGAAATTTCACTCGATTTTCTTTTTCACAAAATTTTTTAATATTTTCAAATGTGATAACTCGCTTATCACACGTTATCACGGTTTTCTTATCAACACGTTACCGTCCGTACGGTGCGGTTTGCCCGCCAAAACGTTTCCTGGTAACGATTTCGTTTTGTGTGCACTATTTTTTTTTTCTTCCTCATGAGAACGAAGTTTCGTGTCCGACACCCGAGTCAACATGCCGCGCGAAGACATACAATACTCTTCGAAGTACGAAGATGACGTGTACATTTACAGGTTCGTATATTGTCAGCGGTAGGTAACGGCGGCCACAAAGTCCACCGCCGGTTATTTATTAATTTTTTTCCGGGCCTTTTTTGTAAAAGTTTTATTAAAACCTTGTGTGACAGGCACGTGATATTGCCGGCGGACATGGCGGAAATCGTGCCGAAGACCCACCTGATGACCGAAACGGAATGGAGAAATCTCGGCATCCAAATGACGTCCGGCTGGGTTCATTACATGAGATACGAACCGGGTACGTAATCCGCGCGTCTTTGTTGTCATCGTAGGCGATTAAATTTAATTGATACGTGTCTTCAAGGAACGGTGTGTTCTTGACGGTGGAAAAGCGTCATTTTACTTGTTATCGAATCGCATTAAAACCGCACCAATGTCGTATCGCCGACGACGTCAGATTAGAAATTTCCATAAATTTACACCCACAAATCCGTTTTTTTTCCTGCTGTGTGGCTCTGTTCTGTATAAATATAAATGGAGGAGATTTCAACGTGTCAAAAAAAAGTAAGAGAACCGAAAAGTATTCTGTTCGTTTATGTAACTTTTAATTAATTCGTCGTTTTAATGTACTTAATTCTGAAACCAACGAAATTCATCCGATTCTTTTATTTTTTTTTTATTTATTTGATCGACCCGCGTTCTTGTGGATTCATTTCCGTTTTCATTAAGAATCGCAAAAATAACCATAGTTCCCGATTCCTCAGCCCAATCCGATGAACTAATTTTTTGCCATCATTGAAATCACAACGAATCATACGAAATATACTGTGGATACTGAATACTGTTACGTGATCCTAAGGCGTGACTGTGCATATTTCTAAGCTTGATATAAATTTGTGAGCTCAAAATATCTCGCTCGAGTGTATTGTATTAAAATCTTTTTTTTTCCAGAGCCCCACATAATACCGTTCAGACGACTTAAGAAATGTGTGCCAGTACGAAATAATGTTTGATGATGAAAACGAAGAGATATGATTCACTCGAATAGGACTTTTTTTTTTTGTTAATTAGTTTGTAACTGTATTATTAATTATCATCTTTAAAATTGCCCGAGATTATTTTATTACAATACATTTGGATTGAAATATTGTGCAAACGGCAAACACATTTACTCATGTCAAATAATTCAATGTACAATACGTGTTTATGGGTAAAAAAAAATTGATTTATTTGGATGGTTTGTTTCTAATACAGTTTTGTTTGACATGTGGATAATATCGAATAATTTGTACGTACTTTTTTAATGTTAGCCCATAATAGCTATATCTATCTGTAACGATAGGGCAAAATCATTTGTCTTGACATTAGATATCGTATTCTACGAGTTTCTAAATTTTATATTAAAAATAAATAATAATAAAAATAAAACTGAAATGCTATTTTATTATTATTTTACATTTTTTATTTATTATATTTTATTCAGAAGAAAAAAAAGGTCAAGTTATAAATATATTTTACCGAATTTAATTTACACAAACCAAATTCAAATTGTCAACCGATAAAAAAATATTATCGTATTAGTCTAAATATAGCTTATGACTTCAACAATTTCAACAACGTGCTAGAATAAAATTATCCAAATTTTATATCAAAGTCCAACATTCCGAACCATACAACGTTGCTGGCCTCACTATCGTTTCATAGTCTACCTTTTAAGTCTTATTGGTATCCTTTTGTCACACAAAACACCTGACACTTCTCTCTACTTTACCCCATTTTTCGTGTCTTGTTCAAAACCACCATTATTTTGTATGACCGATCCTACGTACTCGATGAACTCTTCAATGATTTTGATAAATCAGTAGTGGCTAAACATATTACAATAATTAGGCCTACTAAAAATATATTTGAGTACAGATATAAGACATATTTGT
Source organism: Slavum lentiscoides (assembly GCA_032441835.1). Taxonomy (NCBI): domain Eukaryota; kingdom Metazoa; phylum Arthropoda; class Insecta; order Hemiptera; family Aphididae; genus Slavum; species Slavum lentiscoides. The sequence goes on along the minus strand of CM063714.1, from coordinate 14,616,334 downwards.
TTGAAAAAAGACCGTGATCTACACTAAGGACCATTCATACTTGTGCAGACTATTATTAATGAATATCATTATTATTTTGCCAATAATGAATTGTAAAAACTATAGCATGAATGATGAATCTTATTATAAAACACAAAAAACGGTGAGTATTATCAAAATAATAAAATATAATATGCATTACTAATGCAACATGTATTTAAAAACCAGTTATTTAATTTTAATTTACATATTTTGTACAGCGTTTTACTATTATTTACGATAAAATACAAACTAAAGAAAAATAACTTTACAAAGTAATAAGTAAGTAATAACAATGTAATTTTATATATTATTTGCAGGAGACACTCAAATCGAACACTGTCCATTGCCAAACAACGGCTTAAACGATTTAAAAGTCCTTCGACTACGTTTGCTATCATTTGTGATGGCAAATTATTAGTTATGACTTGTAGAACTGTTAGTTTTAAGGATCCAATTGTTTCACGCTGAATTTTGTGTACAATTTGCTTTGACATGACCTCATATCCATAAGAAAATAAATCCACTGGATTGAGGTCTGGTGATCGAGCTGACCATTGTCGTCCTATCCATTGTGCGTACGAAAGATGTTGTTCGATAATACTGGAACGTGCAGGAGCTAACCAGTACCAAACTTTATCGAACGCTTGTAATTTGACTTTGCCAGTCTGATCTTGCAGCACCGACAAATATTTTTCTGCATTTAAAATTGTCATCAACGGACCTACAACATCTAATCAAACCAACCCGCACATTCGATTCTCGGACGTTCAAAACAATAGCGTCCATAAACCCAGTATGGATTTTTATCTGCCAGTTATCGGACGTTCTGCTGTGATTCCGTTTGTCCAAAACGTTGCCTTGAACCACTGATTTTATAATATATTTTATAAAATCAATGCTTGAACCGGGAGTTGCTAATGCACGTTTCCATCGTGAGTTCACAAAACTCACTCCCCTCAAAATTTTTTAATTACACGCCAACGGACAAACGAGATTTTTTATTTGTCTTGCAAAATGAGGTTTATGTGGAACTGGAAAGTATTGGTATATGAGCGCGCCCGGTGTTAAGCTTGCGGAACTAGACGGTACCGTTCTTTGTCACCATGTTGTAGGTAATTACCTACACCGTGGTCGCAATTTAGTAAAATTTTATATTTGAAATCGTTAAAAACTCTCATAAGCACGGTTACCAGATGTGGCTACTTTTCGCCAAAACGGCTACTTTTAATAGGGCTCTATAGATAATATATACAGTGCCTTACTTTTAACCACGGTCTTAAAAGATAAGGATAAAGGATCTTTTAAGACCGTGCTTTTAACAATCAATTGGCGATGATAAGATTTTGAATTTGGCGTCTGGCGAAAAATTTTGCTAATTTTTGCAAAGTTTTTGGCTACCGGTTAGCTTCTGTTGATAGTTACAAAAAAAGGTCAATTAATACCACATAATAGGTGAAATCCATATATTCTATATCATTTATTCTGTGTTGATATTAAAAAAAATTATCATATTATGAACTTATCTGTTACCACGATTTTGTTTAAAACTTTATACCAAAAATTCAAAGAGATTAAAGAATTTAATTGATTAATCTAACTTCCCAGGGAAACATCTAATCCTGTTGAAAAAAAATTGTATTATTTAGGTGTGATTTTTCATCACAATATTTCAGTAATTACTACGGTAAATTTGACCAATTATGAATTAAATTTCAAAACAGAATTGTTATTTGATAACTCAACAACGATTTTTGGCGCACAATGGCTAAGCTGATAATGCGTTCTGACGATTTTTGGCTATAAAATTAACATTACAATTGTTACAATGTAACGGGGACATGTTCATTAAAAAAAAAGTCATTTGGTGACATGTTCATTTACAAATCTGGCAACCCTGCTCATAAGTAGAGGTCCGTAGAATTCGCTTTTTTCGTTACTCAACGAATTCAGAAGATTTCTGGACTTGAAAGTAGAGAATATTGTGCGGACACACAGGGTGGTTATGAACCTTATTTTATTTTTATACAATTAAGGCGAAAAATCCTTATGACTTGGTGAAAAATAGGAAAACGGGTTAATAGCCATTCTGTAGCAGACTTCTCTACTTCTAACAGAAAAAGAAAAAAAAATTTGAAATCCGTTTAGTGAAGACTTCAGAAAATGTTTCTTCGTATGAAATTTAGACGCTGTCATTCCTTTTAATAGTATAAGGAAAAATAAAATAAATGTTACAAGCGAAAATTTGATTTTCATAATTTTTTATTTTATGTGATTTTTGCAGTGGTAAAAATGTGAATTAAAAAAAAAAGCATTTTTTTCTGTTCTGGTGGAACTAGAATTAATTTTAAATTATTACTTTTTGAGTCTCAGAGAAAATAAGTACAAAAAAATAGTGCTAAATACAATACCGGAATGAACGAACGATAACCGATAGGCATACTGACCGTATTTTAAATAAATTAATATATTTTTTTAAATTAGTATTAAGTATTAAGTACACGTGGAGTATAATTTTAATTTATATAATTGGCTCGTTGATGTCCAAAGCTTCCGATTAAGAGCGACACGTCCTCAGCGTTTACAGTATTTTAGGGCCGACCATAGTGAAAAAACACAAAAATTAAGTATCTATACGTTTACAATTCTTTTAAGTTAATTGTGGTATTTATTTTACGTACAATTTAGTAACGCGTACAGTCGATATTATTATAATATAAAATATCATAAAACAATCACTCGAACATTACTATATATGTACTGAAAGTCGATGAAATAAGGAAACCTCAAAAAAATGTGAAAAAACAAATACTCAATAATTTGTAGTAAATAATATTGTTTATTGTAAAATGTAAATGGTTAAAAATAATAATATAAAAAAAAAAAGAATATTAGACCATAAATATTACGAAAACTTATAGAATACTTTTTCGCCAAAGCGTTTAATAAGTATTTCGAAATAATTTTACAAGTCTGCTACACAACCTAAACTTAATATTGAAAAAGACTTATGATATTAATAATTCGTGTTCGATAAACGATTATAAGTAAACATAAAATAGTATAAATCACGATTCAAATGGTAATTTACAATAATTTGATGACTCTATTCGTTTCGGAATTGTGATTTTGTAATAGATAATAATTGTACTTCACAAAATGAATTGTTAAACACATTTTTTTTCAGAGTTTTCTGCAATCAGTACGAATGATACATCTATCAATCATACGATTGAATGATTGATGTTGGCCATACAGATTAATATTGGTACCCTTTATATCTACTCGTATTAAATGATTTTTAATTTTTAATGGCTACACGTTTCGAGTCAATTCAAAATTATTTAAAAGACCATTGTGTAATTATTATACACATTGTTTGAATACATAAACGTTATATAAAAATAATCGTATTTTCACCTAAACATAATTAATCCTAAACAATAATTCGTATATTATAAAAATATAGAAGGTGTCTACGGAAGACCTGACAGTAGATCCTTCAAGTTCGACTGATCAAATTGGAAGTTTTATTATGGAACAAGAAAAATAATTTTATATAGATTTTCTTCTAAAATCCTTATAATGTTTTTCGAATTCAATAATATGCGTGAACACACAAATCACAATTCGATTTGTAAGAGAAATAACAACAATAATCCTTGTCTATTTCTATAAGTAGATTTTTGAAAATTACACAAAATAAAGTGTATGGTTAAATGCTGGTGAAATTAATAGGCATTACTCCTAAATTATTAAGAATGAAAGTTTATTTATAACAAATCATACTGTATACTCTGTGTTCTCGCTTTTTGAAACGAATAACAAAAATATTTCGTTATTTTAGAAAACGTAAACGAATCAATTTCTTTCTACCCTACCATATAGTTGCTAGTTCAAACAGACAAACTTGAAGGACCGTTTTAAAATACCCACACACTTAAACAACTTACTTCTAGGGTTTTACATAAATGTTAAAATTAATTATAATAAAATAGTATTGTTGAAAAATTGTGAATACAAAAATTATTTTAAATAATAAAATAAAAAAACTATAAATCAATAGGTACTCTTGATTAATAAAAGTATTAAATAAAACCAATGAGTATTACAAAATCAAATATATACGTTATTCCAAATAAGAGCGCACCGAAATGAGTCACGGAACACCACGCCACCACCGCCCAATAACTATTTGTTCTGTAATTGGTCGCCAGTGACGCCTCGGTGACAGACAGCGGCAGAAACTGCATGGAGTGCGAGTTCAAACCGATTTTCGTCCGCTGCCCAGTGCGTTCTTATTTGGAATAAGAGTGTAGAAGTTGTCGATTAAAAGTTATCGTCGAGTATAAAGTGAAAAAGAAGAAAAAAACAGTAAAACTGAACAATATACGGAGAAAAATAATGATTAAAATAAAAATAAAATATTATTCAAATAATATAAATTTTCCGAGTGTTAACTCTATGGCGTTTATAAATAATATATTTTTTGCAATTCTTTTCAAAGAATAGAATAATAATTCAAATCGGCAGGTATAGGATAATTATTAAACGGCTTGTTTGAGATTTTAGAAACTTATTCAGTCCTATGCGTATACTATCCATTTAAGTTGATGTTATAAAATTTAGTTGACAAATGGCTTTTAAACATTCAATTCTTACATAACTCTAGTTTAAAACGTTGAATCGGACCGGTAAAATAACCTTTTTAATCTAATGAAAAATTCAAAATTACCTAATCTAATTATGACCTTAAGTCGTAATAAATTCTAAAATAATTGTCATTTTGCCTGTTATTCTAACTTTAATTTTTATTAATATTATTATTACTAATCCAATTGATGCTGCGATTGTTTGATCATAATTTTCCATTTCCAGCCGTTTCCGAGTCACTAAAAACACAAATGTCCATTACATTATGATTAACAAATTTTATACAAAATTCTAATTAAACATACGTTTTTCTTAAGAACTGTGTGCGTCACAACGAGTCAATATATGTCTTTCATTATTTGGATCGATGCGAAAATTAAATCCAGCAAATACACCACAGGACACGTGAAACCAGACGTTGCAACCGCGTTCAGAGCACTGGAAACAGCATCCACTCCATAAATTGCATACAACGCACTGTAAAATAATCGTATTCGATACGTTTAACAAAATACGAATAGGAGATTCCAAAAAATTCAATTAGGTACAAATCTTACTGTTCGTCTGGTTTCATCAGCGCTCGACGAAATCCTACTGCGCGCGAGAAGCTTACATTCGGGATGTGACCATCCACACGCATTACTTCTTTTCAAGACGCCGCCTTTCAATGGACAATATTGGCAAGTCTACAAAAACGGATTTCATATATTTTAATAAAATTAATTACGATAAGATACAAGACAAAACCATTTATATATTATTGCGTATCGCTGTACGAGGTAATAAAGCAAAAAAAAAAACCGAGAAAACTATTGATAGGTACTAAAAGTTGGATACGAAAAAAATAAATAAAATCGTCTTCCACGACGGAATATCGCGTAATTCATAATGCACTCGACACGCTTACAACAAACAATCCTTTATCACGGCATCGATCGCACAACCAATTTGCGTCCACGTCGTTTTCGGAAACGTCGTAACACAATTTATGCACAGTCAAACTGCAGTAACTGCATCTAATGAGAACGTCTGATTTGAGGCACTCGCTACCGCCACGATCCGCGTATCTGAACACTGCGTAGCTGAGTTGGGTCATTAAGGGCTGCATATCGCACAATACAGCTTTGACCGCCCAATTTGAATTGAAAATTAACTGTTTACGCACAAAACATATTAAATAAAATATACGAAACATTATAAGACCGGAAGCGTCTGATGCGAGTACGTACGTTTTTATTGTTGAACACCATACACAACGTACAATAAGGGTGTACCAAACTTCTAAATACGTTGTAGTGTCTCTCGAAATTAAACGTGCAATAACCCTGGACCAGATCTCTGATTTTTAGCGGTATGACTGCAAACAAAACAATAATTGACATTATTAAAAATGGGATAGTAACACACTGAAAATAAAATCAGACACAACGGCAGACGTTTTCGATTTCGTAAGAAAACCGAATTCTGCTTCGCGACTATTCCACCGGGACATTTTACAGACGAACAAATACGTTAAAGACGCCGACGTACGCGTTGTAAATACCTACGCGTAGACGGCAAAAAAAAAAAAAAAGGAAATTTTCTCTCATTCTTTCGACCAGCCGGTTACGTTTGGTATTCAACCGAAAAAATAACATCCGCTTGGACGGCGGTTTTTTTTTCTTCTTCTTTTCAAGACACATGCGGCTTTTTTAAGTCCGTTCGAAACGACTCGGAGGACATAACACTACGCGTGCGGGAGTAGATTTTTTTTTACGCAATATTAATAATTTTTAATCGAATTTTTACCCGGTGACGGTGACAGTCTCAAGAACGGTAACTTTTCGATGATGAACGAGAGATTCGGCTTCCGGAAAGGTAGGCGGGCAGTCGGCGGCGGTGGCAGCGGTGGAGGCGGTGGTGGTGGTGGTGGTGGTGGCGGCGGCGGCGGCGATGAGGAAGACATAATATTCGTTCGGCGGTTGAAAATTAAAAACGACAACGTCAGTCACGTCGCCCTGCCGAATGACCAACAGGAACAACGAAACGACGTCGAAAATGGCGAACGCCGGACGGACAGCCGACAGGTTAACAACGGGCCGGCCGGCCGGCCGGCCGGCGTCGACGCCGACGCATGCGCAAAACGTATCGTCCGATGCAAGCGCGCCCGGTGTCGAGCGTACGGCCGTCTACGGCGGCCCCTGCCAGCAACACCGGCCACCGGGGGGTGACGACAAGAAATGTTCGGTCGGACTCGGCTTTTCGAGTCGATTATAGGTAACCCAACGCCGCGTCGAAACTTTTATTTTATTATTTCTTACTTTTTATTTTGAAAAAAAAAAATAAACTCCGTTGAAAATCGTTTTGAATACCACGTATTTCCTGTTGTACGCACTTAAAAAGACATAGTGAAAACACATCGTTCGCTCGCTTTTTAATGTATAAGCAAAAACACGATTTTCATTGCGATTATATACGCATTGGTCGAAAATTTAAATTCAAAAAACATTTTCCGCTTGTTTTTACCGTTTTGACGGAACCGGCATTTATTTTAAATCATTAATATTTTTGAGTTGTTGCAGCGAATTCGGAAAAATAAACTAGTGCTAAATATACATTACTGCAATTACCGGAATGAACGAGCGATATATACCTACATAGCCGACAGGCATATAGTATAATATATAATTAAATTTCTAATTACTACTGCGGGTTACAAGTGGATTAAAAAATAATAATGGAAAAATTAATTTTCGTTTTTTTTTTTTTTTAATATATAGTTTTTTGGCTTATAACACGAAAAAAGAGTAGATAAATTCTGATATTATCGTTGTTTTTTTTTGTATATAAAAAAAAAACAAATCAAATTTTAGAAAAAAATTATCGAAAAAACATATATTCTTTGAAAATCTCAAAAAGAAATAATATTTATATTTTATTATAGTTGAAGAATATGTTGTTACTATACGAGGGAAACTAAGTCACCTTATATTAAACAATTAATAAATAAAAGTTAAAAAGTAAAAATAAATTTTAATTTATATATACAATTGACTCGTATTTAGTACCCGCAAATAGATTCTGATTAAAAGGAGCAGGTTTAATCGTATAAAATATGCCAATGTTTTGTTTTCAACGTAAGAATGTGTTTTCGTTTATATTTAATTTCATATAAGGTATTATATGTATATATGCGTGCAATTTTAATTAAATAATGACATTTTTTAAATATTATTCGAGGAAAAAATGTTTAATTAAATTAATAGGTGTATAATTAAACGTGTTTTTAAGTATCATCGTTCATAATATTTACGATTCGCAGGCGTAGTCTGCATAGTTGAAACAATAAAGCAAAATAATACGCGAATATAATTAATCAACTTTATAACCACACATAATACTCATATAAACATTTTCCAAACAAAATCCAACGAAAAAAAACGTTTTAATAATAAACTGGTAATTATTTAACGCGTGTGTCGACTGAAACTTAATATAAAATACATATTTGACATTACGTTAACACTTACTGAGATATTAAATAAAAAATGATCGATTAATAACACAATAGAAAATGAGAGTGTTACATTAAAAAAATAAAATACAAATCGCATTTTCCACATAATACTTATAATTTATAAGCTATACACATTGTACTGATTTAAAATATATATATATATTAATTATTAGGTAATAACGTACAAAATAATTTTTTTTTTTGTATATAAGTAGTTTATTCGTTTAAAGAAGTTGACCCGTTTTCGTGTTCGGTCCCAGGGCCCACTGCAGCAGGACTCTTAAACTGACCTTGATGAAACTTTTTTTTTTGCGTGATTCTGCTTAAAAATCAAATAATAAAAATCGTTTCAGTTATACTACAAAAGAACAAAATATAGATAATTGACAGAAATTAATAAATCCGTTGCTTCGTCGTTTGCAGTATACAAAATATAGTATATATTTAATTCTATCTATTTATATAACTTTAATTTCGTACATATAATATATAGTTCAGACTTTATAGGTATGTAATATTGTTATAGAAGTATAATATTTAATGGATTTTTAAAATTTTGAATGTAATTAAAATAATTTTATACATTTCATATATATATAGGTACATATATATATATTTTATTGTAATTTGTGAACTCGTTGTGGAGAGAGGAGAGGTCCTCGCACGAACTCGTCCTGTGTCTTCTCAAATAAATCAAATATACTCCGCCATCATATAATAATATAAAACGAAATATCAAAATTGATTTTTATATAACGTAATAAAAAATAACAACTGCGAAATGCAATAATAATAATAATAATAATAATAATAATAATAATAATAACGAACTGCTCAGGCTCCGTAGGGAGGTCGTCTATATTTTTTTTTACGTATACAATTTTCGAAATTCATCATATCGCGCATACGCAGTATAGCGTATATATTATTAGTTTTGGCTTCTGTTTTCAACTTTCCATAAATATATATAGGTACATACGTCGATAACAAGAGCAGATATTGTCGATGAATAATTCAAAAGTTCCAATTTCGTTCCATATATATTAGGAAATTATATATTTTATTAGTTCGATGTAATAAGTTTTAGACTCGTATATATATAGTTGTTCGGCTGAATGATTCAGACTATATATACACATATTATTAGACTATATATGCACATATTATTATACAGACTCCGTGTAAGGGCGGATGGGGAATAGAAATGTTGTTTTGCACCTTTACGACTTGTTTTTGCCATATTATGACGTGGTCGCGTTAACGAGTCGATTTTTTGGTACGTAAGAAGTACAGTAGCTGGTTAAAGAGCGTATTCCAGGAACAAAAAAAAAAGTGTCTAATAATATAAGGATTTCTAAAATACGTACGAGAGACAGAGACAGAGAGTCCACGGACGTCTCTCCGAAAAATTTCTAAAAATACTCGTTGACTGTCAACAACGGATTAGGTAGGTATATTAATAAAAAATAAATAATTGGACTTACAGATTAACGCGTGTACTGAATTATCTACTAAATAATCGGAAAACCGTATAGTAAAATGTATATATTTATTGTATGTAATACGAGTAAGTCAACGACTGAGATCTGAAGTGAAGATAATTTTCGTTTGGACCCTCCTCTACTGCCTAAATAAAACCCTGGCTGCGTGCCCGTGTGTATAGCGCGTTTTATTTTTTCAGATCTCACACATCATAACGTCCTTAATATTTCGACGACAAATCCATCGTTTTTCAATTAAATATACTATTTCGCGCACTGATCAGCAGTATATATTATAAAACGAAATTTCTACAAAAAAAACAAACGCATATAGAAGTTTCCGAGACTCGAATTTATTACAATATTTTTGGTAAATATAGGGGAATATGTATCTTCGGAACCGCACTATATAACAGGGCCGTGCACTGCACTGGGGTGACATATCCCGATAGTCTTTTTTTTTTCTACGGATTTTCGATCAAAACTTCAGAATAAGCTGCAATCTTATTCTTAAAGAAATTAAATAAAAAAACCATATTATGTGACCACCTGTAAGTTTTAATAGACATTATGCGTGTGGCTAAATCTCGATTATAAATAATACCTAATATTCAAATGTATACCTATACCATCAGTATTGGTATATATTATTATGGCTTCGTACCTGTAAAATTCGATTATGTATTATATAGGTACGCATTGTGCCAGAAATCGACCCACTGAAAATGTACACTCCGCATACGCCCTGTCAACGCGTTATTTTCGCGTTTATCGTTCATTATATAATACATAGCAAAACGGTCGATTCTAGGAGTTTTAGAAGAAGAAAAAAACGTTCAAATTCGTATTTTCTTACATAAATATTACCCTATAAAAAAAAAAACACTCAAATCGAAGTGTCGAAAAAAAAATCATGTACTAAGTAAATTTGTTGAAGACCCTGATATAAAATTGAAATCAAATAAAAATTCCAATAATACGCGTATAAAATTACAAATACTCGTATATTAACGCGATAAATGAAATTATTTGTACATATTCAAACACTGCAGTCTACATTTCGTTTACTATCGTGGCAGGAAGTTTCAACAAATATGAGTATAAATATTTTAAAATTAATATTTATAAATGAATTTTTTTTTTGATATTTTATTCCATAGTAATTATTTGTTTATTTAAATTTCCCTTCGAGTATAAACGAAAAATCGACCGTTGTTTAAATTTATAATTATCCTGATGTTAATACTATTATTATCAGCATAAAATACACGTGAAAAAAATGTATACACATAGTTTTTTTTAAAAGGACAACGGACAACTGGTTCGCGTGCAGGTTTTGGAGCCGAACGAATATTTTATTTTACGCCGTCGTCGTTGTCGCCGCCGCGCCGCAGTAACGGCCAACGACGAATGTCATGGCGCGCGGCGGGTCGCGGAGACGGCGATACATACGTTCTGGGGCGCGGTTTTTTACACGGATTACAACGTGGAACGTTGAAAATCATTTTCAGAAAATGTCGAACACATTTTTTTCTGCTTGTTAATTTTTAACTCGTTTAACCGACCGTCTTGCAAGTTACACGTTTCTCATTTGAACGACATTTCTGATCGATCGGTACACCTTATACGACCATTAAATCGTCAGACTTCGTGTATAGAGTCGGCCGAAAACTATGAAAAAAATTACACGGTGTAGCGTGACATTCTGGTCGTGACCACCGTTGCGCTTTATTTTCTAATTTATTTCAAAACCGAAGCCGGGGCGGATGTAGATAAGCTTTTTATTGTTACTGGGAATTCACATTTTAAAGGGACCACAAAAAAGGGAAAAAAATTATTCTCGTTTCGCTCGCATTATACGCATTCAGTATAACTGTAGAACAAACTATTATACTATAACGATACAATTCATCATTATTTATTTAAAGAGAAAAAATGTTTTTCAACATTACTTTTGCGAACCACCTTGTCAATCGTTTCATCGGATTCAACTCCGTTCAATGCAATCCTTTCTCACGAGCACAAAACTTTCCAAGCGGCCTTGCGTGACAATAAGTACTCGTCAAATATAATTCGACATAATTTAATTTTGAAAAACCATTTATACTCAGTACTCACAATTATACTTATATTTGAGTGACCGAAATAGTGAGTACTGCAGTAACTTGTAGCGAATGTAGAGGGCAGAATAGACGTTATATATAGCATACGGAATTATATTTGACCAAAAAATTTAAAACGCAAACGACAAACTGCAGGGCCCGGCAACAGACACAATATAGACGAGGGCCCACAGCAAGGATTTTTTCCTTAAGGGCCTATCCACCACTGAACCGAAGAGAAACCAAAGATACACTATGTATATATATATATATAAGTGTATTTATCGCGACGTTCAAGCACGTATAGTCAGGATTTTATTTAGGGAGGTCCAAATAAAAATGAATATCTTCACTGATCTCGGTCGTTGAGTGTTAAAATACATTTAAAAGGTACATTTCTACGGTTTCCCGATTATAGTTATATAATTTAGTACACACGTACACTGTCCAATTTTTTTACTTTTTTTTTATTATAATATCAGTTGTTGTCGGTGAACAAGTTATTTAAAAAACGTCGAGGGAGAGGTGGTCCGGACCCCATCATGCCGGTCTTCCTACCTCCTGCAGTACACGTGCCAGCTGACGACAATATTTTGCTTTTAGGTACACGTGAAGTTTTTATAACAATATATTGTTGTTATACATGTATGCGTTTCCGGTGATCTTTGCACTCTGCATTATTTGTGGGGAGAACCGTCTTGAGTCACCTTTGACGACGTGTTTGTGTCGGTTAGGTTAGGTTAGGCGAGCCGTTTTTTTTTTATACATATTATTTTATTCTTTAAAATAAAATCACGTAATATAATAATATTCTACGAGGTTTGTTAATTATTATTATGCGAGACGCGCATTGTAACTTACGTAATAATAACGTTCTATATGTGTTGACTTTATGTATGTACTTTTTTTGAAATATTTCAAAAATTGTTTCAGTATTGTTGAACTGCGATGATATGGTGATTATTACGATATATAGGTAAGTAGTACTGCAGTAACGTAGTAACGGGGGAGAGGGCAGGAATTTTTTACCCCAAAATTTTCACGTGTTCAGAAATTTTTCATTCCATTTTTCAGAATTCTTTTGAGATCATTAAAAAAAAAAAAATGATTAATTGTATAAAGGTGACTATAGTGAGTACAGTAACTCAACATAAAATGTATAGGTATACAAGACCAAAAAAGCATATTGCATATATTAAACTCATATATAATATGGATAGTGTTGGGAGACGGCGAGTTTTTAAATAAATCCGACTGTATTCGTATGCAAATAACGAATCAGTTTACAGAAATAAAACATTTTACGATTTTTATTTCGTTTTTTGATGTTCACGATCGCGCACGAAAATGAAAAATATATAATACGTTAATATTCGTAAAATTCAATTCCTTTCTCGTTTTACGCGCTTACAGAACTAACACGCAAGACCGAATTAATATACGCTATACGCATATAGACGATAATATTATGATATTATGCATGATCTCGCTGCATGATATGTTTTTTTTTTTATTTGTTTATCGATTATATTTTTTTATAATATACGATTCCTGCAGCGTTTATTATATATATATATATATGCCGCCGAGGTTTGTACGACTTAAATAATACACACAAAATATGTGTTTGATGCAACCGATGGCGTATAAGAATTTTACTGTATATATTATATATAATAAATATAATATATATTTTATAGGTACTATATACGAATGTAGAAAATCATATATGGCGGAACACCGCGCGAGGAGATCAAAAGATATCGGTGTGCGCGTCCCGACCAATATAATAATATAATAAATAACCTCGTACCACCTGCTTATATTCGATAATTTTTGTCCGGTATTTCTATTTTTTTTTCCACACACATTTTTTTTTCTTTTTAAAGACGTCGAGAAAGTAAGAAAGAAAAAATCTGGCGTATTTCATTAGCGCGTAGGTATACAGAATTGTGCCGCAATCAAAATCGCTGACGTTTTTTAGACAGTGGTTTCCAACTGGTGGTCCGCGGCGTAAAAGTTATTTTTATTTAATTCACGTTAATTTTTTGATTCGAAAACAAATTTTCATTTAAAGAATAAACAATGTCGCGTTGTACCTAACAAAATTTAGGGAGTGTATAATTTTGTTCCGTGTTATATATTATACGGTTCGCTTAAAGCAACAGCATCATTGCCACGACTGGCCGTACATAAAGTACGAGCTAATAATAGTCGAATTTAAGTATCTATAAATTCAAATGTTCTACTAAATTAGTCTGCGAATAACGAATATTGCTAACACCTAATACTTATAGTTTTTATCCAATACATGCGTATATTAAGTAGTGGTCTGTGCAGGTGGTCGGAAATGCGCAAAAGTCATCCGCGGCTTCGGGTGAGTTGAGGGAAACACTGTTTTAAACGAAGAACATAATAATAATAATTACGCCCAGTATTTTATAAGTGTATATATATATATACGTTCCGAAGCAATTTATATATATATATATATATATTAGGACAGGGATTTATTATATATGTTATATGCGCGGAGAACGATGATGTACGCCCCGAGAACGACCCTCGCAGCTGCAGGAGCAGGAGAATATTTTTTTTTATTGCGCAGCGCACCGCTCCCCGTTTTACAAAATATATGTACCTTGCAGTCTAAACTAGCTAAACGATTATTCGGTTTCGCCTCATAACATTTAAATGAATCCGTATACTTCTATTACTTAGTTCATATATAATTACTTTTATTTACTTTTTATCCATTTTATATTATGTAAATTATATTTAAAAATCTACGTATATATAAGTACGAGTTGGACTGGAAAATATTTTCAAACGAAAACTTTCGAACTTTCTAAAACAAAGTGATTACACGTGGACGATAATTATTAATAATTGTACTTTTTTTAAAAATTACACTACGTACTACAATACAGTTTTATGGGAAAACGGAATTATCCTTTATTTTTCTTATGAGACGACCTGTCGGGAAAACGACCGTTTGACGCGTATTCGGAGGAGAAAAGGTCCTGGCACTATAATACACAGCGTTTAAAAAAAACACGGACCCGAGCAAAATAAGGGCTACAATCGTGTTGCCTATAAACCTTCAATGGGTCTTGCCAGCAGTTACGATGGTCGACGAATAGCAAAACGTACAATACGACGTTATGTTTTTCTATACAATTATATTTTCGTCCACAATTCAACAAACAACACGGCGAATAAATTATTCAAATAATTTTAAACGCGATAGAGGTGAACTTGGAGGTGAATAGGTCGTTACAGGTCGGTGCGCAGTGCAGGCTGTCGTTGGTGTGCGCCTCAATATATAACGCACATATACCATTGATTAAATATATATATATACTATATTAATCAATGGTTTTCCGTACCTATAGAAACTCGCTGTTAAAATTAAAAATCACTATAATAAACAGTATATAATAGGTTTTTTAACGAATTCGTGTTTAATAGCTCTATATATGCAGTATATATTACATATTATATAAACAACGTATAGAATTGAATTCGTGTAATCGCGCTATTATACGTAAATATTTTGTTGTAAACAGTATCAAGTCTTAACGTGTATTGTATTTGTTAAAAATAACAATTTAATTATTTATATATTTATGAACTCGATGAAATATGAATAAATCGACGAATCTGAATAAAATACGAACGTATATATTATTAAATCGTAACTATATCGTTTTAGAACGATTCGAAAAGTGAAAATTCGAAGAATATTTATTACTTTTAAATCGTATTTTTATACTATATAAGTAAATTAAAAGAAACACATTATATATGGTTGAAAAAAACGAAGATAGTCTTGATTGAAATACACTTGATAAATACATATATATATATATATATATATATATATATATATATATATATATATATATATATATATATATATATATTAACGTGTAAGAGACGTATTTTCGGAATATTCAGAATAAATATTTAACGCGCAGCTTATAATATACGAGGTTGAAAAATAAATGCGAGGCCCATTGTGTAAATATAATTATACGTTTAGAGTTATTTATTAGTATACGACGTGTTTCCTTCTCAAACGCCTTAACACTGGTATATGATATGTGTATAATAATGTCCGTACATTTCGTTATAATAAACTGCAACGTGGGGGGTGGGGGCGGAATAGGTTTTCGGTAGACCTTTTTTCTTTCTTTGCCAATCAGAAAAAATAATAAATAACTAATCTTACAGGCGTATTCAAAGACAATTTACGATCCATCCGAACGACGTGGGTATAATACGTTGGATCGTTTATATAACGAACGCAGTCGTTTCTACGCCACACCGCGTGACGTTCTCGAGCAGTTTACAATAAATAAAAACGTGTGCGTCGCGTATGGACGACGTCCCGCAGGGGTGCGCGTGTACCCGAATCGTTTCAAAAACGCCCCAACACAATCTCTCTCTTCTGGTCGAACGTGTTTTGTTAGTACTCGTACACCTCCGTGCACAAGACCGAATGTAATGATTTAAAAATCCCTTTTGTCCCGCAGCTGTACATAACGATAACCGTGTTCAAGTGGTTCCACATTCCATCCGCCTTTGAGTCGCCATAATAACGTACGCATACTCGTATATAGGCGCGCGGTGTACTGCGCAGCAAGGCCGGGCCGACCGTGTTTGTCGACCGTTCGCATAACGCTCCCCGTTCACGCGCACTGGTGTTCGATCGTCGCACGCTGTAAAAACGCGTAGAAAAAAAATCTTTTAAATTAAAATAATAATAATAAAAATGGATTCGCAGTTAGGACCTTGTAAAAAGCGAAAATAAGGGCTTGTATCGTGTTGCTCTGCATACGTCTCTTTCAACGGTCCTGCAGGATACGATCGTCGACGACGACGACGAACAAAACGCATAATACGACGTTTTCCTATATATCTGAATAAATGATTCAGTTTTAAGCGTTTATTAACGCGATACAGCCGGTTAGGAACTTGCAGGCGAATAGGTCGTTGGGTTGATGCGCAATGCGATGTCGGTCTGGTAATATTATACTGAAGTTAAAAAAAAATTGTGTTTATTATCTTGAATTATTTGAGAAATCTAAAAATATTTATTCCGACAAGACGGTTGTGATCAGATCATGCGTTTGCACAATATAATAATATCTATTCCTATTTCAACGTTTTACGTCGAACAAATTTATGTGGAAAATAAATTAATAACAAGTGCAGCAATCAAATAATATTAATTCGTTTTTATCACCCGTTCCATTATATTATATTACAACGATTCTTATATGTGTAGTGCACACAATTGTAAAATAGAGATATACGGCTGTGGACCATATTATGTTCTCGTGATTTTTCGTTTTTAAAATTTTCGATAACGACACGTACAGTGGCGGTAATATATTTACTCCGATCGCTCTGTACCGACCCGTGTCGATAATTGTTATTTTTCGAATCGTTTATTTCGATTTACATGCATGGTGTACGCTTTATACTCAATCCCTTATATATATTATAAAATAAAAATAAATATATTTAGAAATAGTTAAACATACTATTTTACAGTACACAAACAGTCATCGCCTATTTTTAATGATGTCGTCATCTGACGGTTCTCGCGTACACATTTTATTGATGTCAAAGTCGATGTAAAAATGAACAATTTTAAAATTCAAAACTGATTTGTGTTTTTTTTTCTAGAGCACAACATCTCATTATTTTAATTCAATTATAATCATGTGTATTATTTATATTATAGTGGCTATAGTACTAAGTAATGTATGATGTTCGGTGTGAAACGTGTATACGTATAAATTAATTTTTTTTTTTTTTTTTTTGGTATGCGTATAGAATTTTTTTTTTGTCATATTGTACGTTTGTGTTTCACAACTGTGCAAAAACTGCGCGTAAACTATTTTCGAGCGAGAACGTATTATTATAAATCAAATATATTTACACCTGGTTTCATACAGTGTTATTAAAAATTGTTATTTTACAAAATAATTTATTAAAATCTCACATCGCACACCGTAACGTCGCACATTTTTTTCTTTTTATAAAAAAAGACACGTTGGAATAAAATATAGTGACCTTAACGCGCGGATTATATTATTGCTCTTGTGTTGCACGTTCAGAGTGTTTATTGTCGGCTTCTCTGTTCGCCCGGACCATTCGGGCTCGCGGCGGTCCCTATATCCACATCAGTTCCGCTCCAAAAACGGATAATCGAATTACCTTTGAGTATAGAAATACCTGAGTATAACTCGTTGTTAGATAGTATTTCGCTCGTACGTAGAAAAAAAAAATTGTTTCAATGCTTTTTTTTTCGTATAAACGCCGCAACAGAAATCAAGGCGAAAGATTTATTCGTTTTGAAAGGGAGTTGGCAGAAATTAGTTCGGCTGCATAGTACACACACACGCATTGGGGTGAGACCAAAAAAAAAAAAGGTTTTTTTTCCTGTGTAACCAATGATTTTTTTTAAACCTTAAACACTCGTGCGGACGTTCAATAATAGAAAAAAAATTTAAAAGTGGTCGAAAATATTACAGCAGTATGCGTGTACACTTTGCAATGCATCCCAATTTTTTTTTTTTGTAAATCGTGTACGATGTACCTACCTTTTATCGCGCACTACACAATAGTGTTTTTTTTTATTATTATTATAATTTGAAATCAACGTCGTAATAAAGTGATTCAACGTAAAAGAAAATAAATCATAAATAATAGGATTAAAAAAAAAAAATTGTATTTGATAATTCCTTGCAGTATGTAGATATTATAATTGTAATATTGCAAACTGCAATATATTATTAAATTCGTGTGATCGCAAAGTGATCATAAGTGACTTAAAGATTTTCGAAAATTATACGAATAGAAATTTTTTTTTTTTTGATTTTTCGCAATGCTCTCTAAATCCGATCAGCTACGATTTGAGAATATATTATTGTTATAAAAAGAAATACGTTATGCGGTTAAAAAAATAACATCCCTCGCTCCGCTCAGAATCTAAAATGAAAATACTTGATAAATATATTTTAAAAATTTTACACGCGTACAGTATCGCTCACGGTCGATCGACGAATGTTTTAAAAATTTCAGTTGTATAGTTGCTCGTGCAGTACAAGACGTTTTTTTCAGATTATTCAGAATAAATATTTAACCCGAAGCATACATACGAGGTTAAAAGATAAATATTGCCCATTGTAAATATATACGTTTAAACCGGCGTTATTTATTACTATACGACGCGTTTCCTTTTATATGTTATAGGTACACTATAAGATATCGTATCTGTAACTTCTCAGACACGTTAACACCGGTATATTATGCTATACTGCGTATAATATAATAATGTCCATACAGTTCGTTATACCTAATAACCGACGTGGGTAGGTTTTCGGTAGACCTTTTTTTGTTTCTTTACCCGACAAAAATAAGTATACATTATCTTCAAAGAATATTTACAATCCATCCAAACGACACGACGGGTCGTTTATAACGAACGCAGTCGTTTCGTTCCCACGACGCGTCTCGACATGTGATGTCCGTGTGTGTATATATAGTTTATATAATAAATAAAGTGTGTGTGTGTGTGTGTGTGTGTGTGTACCCGAATGATTACAGAACGCCCCAACAGAATCTCTCTGCTGCAGGTCCAACGTTTATTGTTTACTCGCATACCTTCGTGCTGCAGTGCACTGTAAGAAGCGCGCGTATCTCGAACCCCTTTTGTCCCGCAGCTGCGTATATACGCATCTAAACCGAGGCACAAGTTTGTCACGAATCGGGACCGGTTCGAGAGACAACACACCAAGTCGACTGTAAAATTAATAAATCAGCGTTTTGTCGATGACGGTACCAGCTATGATACAGAGAAACGTTTTTTAATTGATATAATTTTGAATTCCGACAATTGATATAATTGCGAATTCCGCGCTTCCAATACGAGAAACCTCTCGTTTTTATCGCCGGTAATAATTCATTTTTGGTATATTATATGTTCCCGTTTGCGTTTGATTTTTTTCGCTATTCGTCAATCTTGAAACAAATGTTAAAAACCGAATATTTAAATATATAGCGTCACCTGTATAAATCGTCTAATCGATTCGATCAATAATAATTATTGATATTTTATTATAATTCGAGTTTGACTCATATATAAGCTGGACAAATCAACTCGTAGTGACATCGGTTAATTTATGTTTTATCGAAATGTTGAATTTAATAGTCATATCTGTTATATTAAATCGTTTAAACGTTATTGGTAAATACAATTGAATATGATTTAAACACGAATATGACTTTCTTTTAATATAATAATATGATGCTATACGTATTGTGAAGAGTGAAACGTCTCCTATTCGTATACCAAGGAGTAATATTTTTAATTGACTTCTAGGTCCCGAGACGGGGAGGATTTAACCCGACTCCCAATCTTCTTAAATACACTACTGAACGAATTCATAATAGTAAAACAATTATCGTCTATAGTATAACGATGAGTTTTTTTATTACAATATATAATATTATTGTCGAGTACAACAAGATTGCAAACGAAAGCTTTACATGGAAACGTCCATAAAATCGAGAATGCCATAATGACATAATATAAAGTGTTATTATTTATAATAAGAGCGTAATATTCGTCCGATATCTCTACGAAATTTCTAGACGTCACGTAACAACTGCTGCTGCAGCGTGTTTCCTGTACGGTGTGATCTCGCGTGTGTTCTCAAACTGTAACTCCTTTTAAACGATTTCTTGCAAACGCGACACGTGTACGGTTTCTCCTCGCTGTGTATTTTCAGATGATTCGTTAAGGTCGAACTTTGCGCGAACTCTTTTCGACAAACGTCACACGAATACGGTTTTTCGCCGCTGTGAGTATTCATATGATTACTCAAAGTCGTACGTTGAGCGAACACTTTTTCACAGACGTAACACGTGTACGGTTTCTCGCCGCTGTGCGTTCGCGTGTGATTGAGCAAAGTCGTACTCTGGGCAAAACATTTCAGACGGACGTCACACGAATACGGTTTTTCGGCGTTGTGAATTCTCACGTGCCTCGTCAGCCTACCACTCTGTGAAAAGCGTTTCTCACAAACGTCACACGTATACGGTTTCTCGCCGCTGTGCGTTCGCATGTGGACTGACAGAGTGGTAGCTTGCACGAACTCTTTTCCGCAAACGTCACACGAATGCAGTTTTTCCCCATTGTGTGCTCGCTTGTGGTTCGTCAACGTCGTACGTTGCGCGAAAGATTTCTCACAGACGTCGCACGTATACGGTTTCTCGCCGCTGTGTGATCGCATGTGGTTCGTCAACGTCGTACGTTGCGCGAACGATTTCTCGCACACGTCGCACGTATACGGTTTCTCACCGCTATGCGTCTTCATGTGGTTCGTCAACGTCGTACGTTGCGCGAACGATTTCTCGCACACGTAACACGAATAAGGTTTCTCACCGCTATGCGTCTTCATGTGGTTTTTCAACGTCGTACGTTGCGCGAATGATTTCTCGCACACGTAACACGTATACGGTTTCTCACCGTAGCTGTTCATCGTTCCTCGCGCGTAATGTCTTGAATATTGACAAAATATTTTGTACGATCCGTAGGTCTGTAAATGCACTCGGCGAATTCGTAAATGTTTAAATTCTCAGTGCGTGCCTTATTGTTTTTATCTTACAGCAAACAACAATCGCAGGTATCCATAGTTTTTGTTTATTTGTTTATTTCGTTGAGGGCGACGTCATGTGTTATAATTATTATATAATAAAATATACTTTTCCACCGTTAATATAGTATTGACTTATTATATTTTCTTTGCGAATAAATCACGCACTGCAGGTAGGTAGACAAATTTCAATCACATACTCACGTCAGAAATAATTTGTAGGAAATCGAAATTATAGTTCCTATCAAAAAAAAAAAATTAAATAAAAAGTGCTGAACAGTTTTAGTGTATATTTGTTTTTGTACACTGTCTGCAAATTGCAGAAAGCAATCGTAAATCATCGCGTGAAAACAAATACTCTTATGCGATTATATATATTAACTCAGATTTTCGAGAGAAAAAACGTTCACTCGCGCGACAGTTTTTAAAAAGTTATTTCAACTTATTTATATTCTCGCTTACTCGTTTCGAGCAAATGGAAAATTATCTTTTAATTTTTTTTTTTTGATTGTTGTCGAATATATTATATTGTACAATCAGTTGTAGCCGATCGTTTCTCGTTTTTTATTTTTGTTCGTATAAAATATTTTTTTCTGGAGTCGTACAGGCCGTACCTACGCCTACTCGACGTCGATGAAACAAAAAACGAAGGGGAAAAAACCGGATTTCTTATTTCTACTACCTAAACCAAATCGTGTTTATACGTGGCTCGCAACGTCGACATTCCATTCGCCTTCGAGTCACTACAATAATATACTACGCACGGGCAGGTCTGTGTCTCAACTCTGTTTTTCAATAATATTATTTAAAAAAGCAGTCGGTATCGATATAGTCGCTGGGGCTGCAGTGAATATTGTTGGCTCGAGTGAGTTACTCGGACAACAGTTCACTGTTGATTTGAATTAAAAACTGTTTTATTCGTACTTTATGAAAATTGTTAGTGCAAATCATCACCGCAGTAAAATCACCGTTTTCTTTTACGAATGTCCTCCTCAACAATTAGCCACTGACCCTCTGATTTCTTTCGAAAAATCTAATAATTATATCGCGATAATTTCCCTCGAAGAGTAAGGAATCGTACATATACCTATACTGTAGCGAGGACAGACCGAATGACGTATATCTCATCGGACGAATCCCCGCAGAAGAAACAACAATTAATATTTAATTTCGAATACAACGTGTTTTGATCTCAATATTAATATTACTTTCAGGTCGAATCGATATTTTATATTAAAACGAGATTGTTTTCTGTAATTAAGAAACTCGTACGCCGATAATGATATTCATCATATTATATAATACTATAAAATAGTTGACGTTAATAAATTACTATAATCACTAATTTCTGTATTTTTTATTTCTATGCAGACCGAGACCGAAAGTCAGAAACGATCAGAATTTTCCGCTGACCTCGTTCCCCGACCTTTTATACGGGGGGTTTTTTTTTCAATCTATAAACGGTTGCGTGATAAAATTCAACACGAAACGGAGATTACAAATAAAAATTCGATTTACGCGTATACTGCTTCAATATATTCATATAGCTGTTTTGACGCGAAAATATACCATAATACATTACAAAGAAAAAAAAAACGTAAAACATATAGTTTGAATTTTACAGTAAAATGTACGCATACGTATGGAAAAAAAACGTGTTTAATTCGAAAACAATTATCATGCGCTGCCTCCGAAATTATATTATAGTCATCATATTATTATAAAATAATAATAATTATACAATACACTTTTTATTTATTATACTGTTATAGGGACTTTACTGTTGAAATGCATTTACTCGTACTCTGCGTAATTTCTCGAATATCGGTCCGGATTACGTTTCATTTGGACGCGTCGTATAAAGGAAGAATTTTCTGAAAGAATGTCGCATATTATAATTGGAAATACGCGTCTTTTTAAAACGCGTTTGAAATTAACTCGTGAAAAACGAATTTACGCGAAAAAAACTATTACGACGGTGGTACAAACGATATTATTATTAACTTTATATTATAATGAAATTGTTAAAAAGACCGTGGACTGTTGCGCGTATATATATATATATATAATATCGAGCTCGTCGTCGAAAATATCGATTTCGGTGCGCTTTTATTATTATTTTCACCTCTTATACGACGTATATAAAATCAACGAGCTAATTCAATTTTTAATCATTTACTTTCCTTTCAAGTCGGTATAATAATTTTCACTTTCGACTTTTGGCGGCGCGCGCTTTTTTTTTTTACTCCGACAGGTTCTAAAAATTGATCATTACATATTATTATAACTGTGTATACGAAAAAGATTTTTCCTTTTTTTTTTTTATAATGACAATACGCTCGGAAGTTTTTTTTATTATTATTATTATGATTTTAACTCGGGTATTTTTTTTTTTTTTTATGCGTTCAATAATATTAGGTTATACATATTATAACGACGTTTACGCTTTCCCCGTAGCCGTCCTCGATATCATTTCGTTTAATGTACCCCCCGTACACCGATAAATATTTTCCAAATCGAGTTTATTCTCTTTTTCGTTTAAAATTCAAATTATCCTGCACGTGAACACCGGCTCAGAAAAACAAGAAATATTCTATTATATATATACTACGTCATCGAAAATGAGTATAATATAATATTACACGGTAATATTACTCGTACACGCGCAACATTTTTTTTTGTTTTAGACCTTTGAAACGTCGTCGGCGAGTAAGCGATTCGGAAACGTAGTAGGTACGCAGTTTACCTCGACTATTCGTTACGATACAATTTTTTAAATATTATTTTGAATTCGATTATTTTCTTAAAAAATGTCTATAACAACTGTTGTAACACGAACGCGTATAATTATTCACAGTTACGTCTTTGGTTGTTGCTCGATGCCTCGTCGATTTTGCGCGAGTCAAATGTATCGGTAAAACGTACGTCGAAATGAAAGTGCGGTTAAAAGATAAATATCCGTTTGAAAAGGCGAGTTTAATCGATTCAATATTGTAATAATATTGCAATAACGTTTTTTTTTTTCATGCGTAAAGTGTTTTAAATGGGCTCTACGGCATTCCAGTTCTTTTCTCGAATATCGTACGAAAAAGAAACAAACCGATTACAATGTACAGAATATTTATTTTCCGCCACCTGTTGGTTTATACTTTTTGTGTTGCTGTGCGTCTGCCGTGAATAGTATAAAATCGTTCGGTTATTTTACAGGAAACGGAGAACGATCATCGACAAACACTTTCATAATTAATGCACCGAGATAAAATAGTAAAATATTTGATTTTATTTTTGTGGAAAATATAGTATTAAAACTTTTACACATATTATCAATATGTCAGAAAATATATTACGAGAAATTACATACTATATAGCAAGGTATACTTTCTACACTTATTTTAAGTTATAAACATGAAAAATTTACACAGGCAATCGTTCACTTTTATAATTTTACATTATTTAATTAGCTACGGTATACATACAATACAAATAATATAATTAAATTAATCGGGTATAAACGATTACATGAGTGCCAATAATTATTACTTATAAACACAAAATCGTAGAAATTTAATGGGGAAATTACAGCAAATATTAAATTTGTTCAGAATAACATATCGGTATGCAAAAATAAAAATTTAATCATTATAGAAGTGTGAATTTCCTACTAAATCTATATAAATTAATTATAATATACAGAGTGGTCCAAAGGTCATTGCACAGTTTTGAAGAACTTGTGTACCTCTGTATGATGAGTTTAAAAAAAAAAATTATTCTGAAAGTAAATTGCGAAGGGTCACAGTTTGAACACGTATATCAACTATTTTCTATTAAATGTTTACGAAATCTTAATTTATGTATATTTGATAATTTTTTCACGTGCAATGACTTTTGGACCACCCTGTATATATATTAAATTCTAATTATTCTAAATAAATTTTAACTAAATTTATCAGTTTATTCATTAAATACTATTATATAAACGGATGTTAATAAAATGTATATTGTATTATATATCTAACAATAACATGTGTAAATAACTTAATTACTTAACTATTGATTACTTAAAATGTTTTTTTTTTTTTATGAAATTTACCCAATGATTTTTAGATATATTTATCTATGAATATTAATCTATATTTATCTTATATATATGTTACTTACATACTAATAATCTGTACAGCAAAAAAAAAAAATTATTTTAAAAATAACAAAAATATCTATTCAATATTTTTAAATGTTATATTTTATTGCAGTGAAGGGTTAAAATCTATAAGTACTGTGTTATACAAATATATATATATATATAAAATACTAAAATTTTTAAAACATATTTGAAAAAGAAAGAAATATTTATTTATCTATTTTTTTTTTGCCTGTCCTGAAAAAAGATTTTCCTATACAGTAAAAAAAAAAAAAACAAATGCATGAACTTATGAGCCCTGCTAAAAACTAAGACTGTGAATTTAAAATGCATTGAAAATGTTTTTAAAATTCCAAAACCTCAAACTTTAAAAAATGTCATAAATATATATTATATAGAGATTATTAAATTTTTTATCTTCGTATGTAATTTAAATATTATATACGGATTTCAAGTTTTTTTTATAAAAAAAAGAAATTTCAATAAGCTAATATTTTATAGTTTCATGAAAAAGATTGTTGTTCTTTTATTTATAATTTTGAATACTGCAATATTATTATACTGCTGCTCATATAAAATATGGCATAAAATTAAAATGGAAAATATTGTGAAATAAGTCTCCGAAATGAAATATTTTGATTACAAAGAAAAAAAAGAAGCATTCCCTACAAATTCACAGCTTTATTAACCCTATAATAATAATAATAATAAATAAATGAATAATGTTTACTGTAAAAATACAATTATTTTCAATCGTAAATACTATTATATTTATATAAATATATAAAAATTCAATGGTTAAATTCTACTGGTGGTAGATATGCAGTTTTTTTCTTTCAAAAATAGTGTCCAGTGTTGATTCGGCGCATGAAGTAAAGGCCAATATTGTAACGTTCGAAAACAAAAGATCCTGAAAAAAAAAAATTTCTTAATATTTCAAGAATATAAAAAACATTTTTTATTCCGTTGATCATTTTCGAAGATGTGGTGAAATCTTCTGATTTTCCACTATTGTTTGGTTATTCGTGTATTCGATAACGAGAAACCACCGATCAGTTTAGTCTGGCGACTAGCGCATTTACCATATAATTAAATCATAGGCGTATACGAGTTATAACTGATATAATAAAGTGAGGAGGAGCTATTTTCGATTGAACGAGAGCTTTAGGGATTCCGATTTTTCATACACAATTTTAATTAGATATATGGGTTAACCCTTTAGCCTGTTTCACACTATATGGTTTTGACCGTACGGTGATATTATTCTAGTGACGTGAAGAAGAGCATAGACTCTTTCACACTACACGGTTACGGCAAAGTGCCGTTTAGCAGCCGTGACCAAATGCGTGTTTTCACATTAGACAATTTTATTCGTAGTGTTGACCAAATCAAGCTTGGGACAGACAAAATGTTTAAGTAAAACCGTGCATAAACCGTGTAGTGTGAACAACTTCGCTCATTCAGATTTTTGCCGTACGGTCAAAACCGTATAGTGTGAAACAGGCCTAAAACGATCAACATAATTAATATAATATGTTTTCACGGTTAATAAAGAAAAATCGATTATATTACGTACCGGTATTGCGTTTATAATTAGTGAGAGCATTAGGCCAACGAAGGCATCATTCCTTGCCTTTTTATTTCAATTATTACGCTCATCGTAACATTGTAGCATCGTTTCTCGAAACTGCGATGTCCTCGTGATCGTTCGGTAGGCCTCGGGGCATAACACATTCTTTCATTCAACTTATTATAATGCTCGTCGTCCATAATCCGTGCACGTCTTCGTATTTGGTTGTCGCACGGTTCCATATCATTACTCTTCGCAAGAACATTCAACTCGCTGCATATCGGCAACAGTTTCAATTGGGCTAGTCGACGTTTCAAAACGATTTGAGCACATCCCCTGGCCACGGCCAAAGACAGAGCCGAACAGATAGCACAGTGACACCTTTTTACAGACAACTTTTAGAAACTCCTTTCAATGCAATTAGTGTCGTCGACTACCTCCAGCCGTATTCGATAGGAAGACCTGATTGTACTACCGTAACGTTCAAAGCGGTACTGAAACTGACATTGAACAAATTCATAAAATATAACGGTCGATCGCAGCCAAAATCATTTCGGTGCAACGCAGCAATAAAAATACAATATTATCAACAGTACGCACCGTATTATAGCCGACGGATCTCACGTAATTTCTCAATGACATTTCAATCGACAGCGGCTATTCCGATAGCAAACAGTCTTCTCTCTCCGAATTAAAATTCAAAATTTGTGTAACGGAATGTTTCAGTTTTCGAAATATTTTTTAAGTGTCAGCTGCGCCTCGGGAACACCGCCGTACGACTGTGAAAGATCATGACGTATAAAGACGAATGAAACGAACGAAGCGAACGTCCAACGGATTTAACGACAAAACCAATAACTCGCGATCACGATTAAAGACACTTATAGATCTCAATAATATATATAGATCTATCTTAAATCGTGCTCGCGATTAACGTCAAAAAATGATAATATTATAATTACGCAGTGTTGCCAATATTCGGAGATGATAATATATGTAATCGTTAAAACGTATAACGACTACAATATTATCGTCAAAAAAATCGTACTTCTTATGATTTCATCAGAAATCGTGATATCTTATCACACAAATTAAATTTACAATATAAATCCACAGACACGTATAATATATAGACCGCGAACGACCAGCGTATCACACGTAATACACTAGAGCCAAGATATGTGCGAGAGAGACCATAGACCTGTTAACTATAGTTAATATAGGTGTATGAGAGAGACAGACTTAGGTTTTTTTTTCATGGATGATAAAACAAAATATTGTGGCAGCAATATAATATCCGGTTCCGCAGCGAATGGTGATACGTGATTATTTATTCATCCATGAAAAAACTTCTTATGGCTCTTTCTCTCTCGCACACATCTTCGTTCCGTACTTCTTTCTCTAATCGCGGTCTATATATTATTATACGTCTATGTATAAATCAGACATGTCCAAGTCACAGAATAGATTTTACATTGTGGAATTATTAAAATACGATAAATTTATTCTGTGGTATTGCAACGGTGTGGAGGTAAGAACCAGAGCGCGAGTGAGTGAGTGGTGGTTCTGTTTGGTGATGAGCGATTCTCGATATAATGGATCGATCTTTTGAATCGATTTAAACCGAAAGCAAAAGATCGATCAATAAAAAAAAAAAAATCGGTCACAGAAAATTGGTCTGAAAAAATTTGATGTAAAAAGATAAACCGCATCAGTCCGATCTAAATCGATTTTCATAGTACACTTAAAATGTTTGTGATAAGCATTTTGTGTTAAAACAGTAGTCAGTAACAGTTGGGTAAAAACAAGGGCGGATACAAGGGGGGAATGGGGCGATTGCCCCCCGTTCACAAAAAAAGTATCATATATTTCATTTGTAATTTTTTTTTTTTAATAGATAATGACCTTTTTTTAGTTGATAACTAACAAATTGCCCCCCGTTTAGGATCACTGTATCCGCCCTTGGGTAGAAATCTAGCGATGAAAGATTCTCACACCTCTGCGGTGGATCGATCTTTTGAAATTTTAAATCAATTTAGATTCTGTGTATTGCAGTCAACTGTTTGTTTAGAATATTATTATGGATACATTTAATAATAATAATAATAGAAAAAAATCCGATCCCATTCGATTCGATCTTTCAAAAATCGGATCGGATCGTACAGAGATCGATTAAAAAATCGATTTATTGGGGAAAAAAGATAGATCCAGATCGCCCATCACTAGTTCAGTTAACTACTGGAAAGTTGGCTTCATAGAGAAGGTAAAAGTCCTGGTTGGCTTGGAATGAGAATATTGTGCGACATCAAAAACTGATTATAATACTACTACGAGTATATATATGATTGCAAAAAAAGTAAATTTTAACATATTTGCATTGATTAAACGACGATCCCCGGGCCCTTCGCCACAAAAGGTCGAAACTATAATAATTTTTATACTTACCCGTGGCATATTTTTGATGCAGAAAACTGTGTGCGGGCACGAATGCGCGGATTCCGTGGACGACGGCGGTGACGAACGGTTGTGGCGGAGAAGATTTCTGTGAACGTCGTGTAATAAGTCCGTTTGCGTTCGCGTCGCGGTTTCCAGAAAACGTCGCCGTGAACACGGAATTTTAATGACGAAGACGCGTTTATAAGGGTGCGTGCGTGCGAGGTACGCGATTGACCGTTCCCTAGTGGACGGGTGATTTTGAGACGCTAGCAGCCTCAGTGGCGTGTCGAAGAGACATTTTTTGAGGCAGTTGCCTCACGGTAATTTTTTGGGTGGGTGGGTAAGTAGGTTCAGTGGTTAAAAACACATGTATTATGTATATTATACGTAATTTATATTATAATATATTATGTGGGTAGGTAGTCAAATTATTTGGTTTGCCTCGGGTTTGAAAAACGTTCTGCACGCCACTGAGCAGCCTTGTATTTCTTTCAGGGGTAGTGGTCACCGCCATCGACGCCGCACGCACGCACCACACTGTTTTGGTCACTCGTACGGTGTTTGTCGTAACCAGATTTCTCTTTTTACTTTTTTTTTTCTCCCCCGAAACTCGAAATACTGCAAGGGAATACGCTTCGATTTTGCGGAACGTAATTTTTTTTTTTTTTTTTTACTAATAAATTTAGAGAAAAAAATTTGTATTGACTTTTCATTGATTTTTTTTTTTAGAAGCCGCGGATTATACTCAAGCCAAAAACCGTCATCACCTCCCTCAAGATTATCTATTTTAATACATTTTACAGCATCTGCAAATACGTACGGACACTCCTCTTTGTTTAAAATATATATATGGTTATAATATAGAGCATTTTTTTTTTTTACGATTATTAAAAGTGTTTTGTAAAATAGTGTTGAACTGATTTGCGAATCATATAAATACATATTATATAAGTATACCTACTTACACTTATACTTGCGGGCAGTGGCGCGACGAACGTTTTAATGACGGAGATGCCTCCGCACCGTATAAAAATGACAATTAATAAGTAAAGAAAGTGTAATTTGCAATTTTCCTCGAATCAAACATTTTGATGCGGCCGCTCCAAAATCACTCGTTCTCCGCCCTACTGTTTGCGGGCGTGTCGGGAAGCGCCTGATTTGTGGTTACCCATTTCATTTAACGTACCGTCAGAATTACCATTAAAAAAACTAATGAAAATATACTTTCGAAATAAAATGAGTTCAATAGACAATATTGTAATATAATACCACGATATAAAGTTTTGTGTATATTATTATTATGTTTTTTTTTTTTTTGGTCGTCTTTTAAATCGGTTTTATGATCGTCGAGTTATTTTCTCGAATATTACACGAAACGACAGTCGAAAAACACCAAACGAACCCAACTGGTTATAATATATACAGAATATTAATTATATGTTCCGCCACTGACAGGAGCCCCGGTTAGCGGCTTACGTTTTTACCAACTGCAGTGCTGCTGTGCCTCTTCCACCAGTATATTATAGTATAAATAATAGTTCGTTTATATTTGATAGGATAAAAGAGAGATTGATCGTGAACTGCTAACTTTATCGGTCGATTTTCGTACTTATATATAAGTATTGTGATAAATTCGCTCGAGTAATTGTTCACAAAAAATATATTTTAAAATTATAAATTTCATCAGTTCGGGAAATAAAAAGGTGAATCAAAATACCATCACCGCGTGATAAAATAGTAAACAGTAAAATATTTCATTTCCGTAGAAAATAACGTATTAAAAATTGTACGTACAATAATTCGGAAAATACGTTGTTATTAGAAATTACATATTATACATCTAGGTATACTTTCTGTACTTGTTTTTATAAGCACGAAAATTAACCGGGGGAGTCGTTCAATGTTCATCCATCTCTCGCGAGTTAAAATAATTATACGCAAAATAGCCGGCGTGTTTTTTTTTTATTGTGTATACCAGTATACAATGCGTATCACAAATAATATATAAATTAATTAGTTATATACGATTATATATGTGTCAAAAGTGTGATCTTATATTCATTTGTTGTTTTCACGTCCCACTCTAGCTACACGAAGAAAGGTCCTTTTTAAGTCCCTCGAAGAAATTCACGTTCTTGTCAATAATGTTTTTACCATCCTACTCGTATAGTCGTATGTACACCTAACCTATACACCATTAGTTGTAGAACTGATATCAAATTTTATTTCTTCTTCTGGTTTTTTAAATTTAGTATTTGTTAAATTGTATACGCATCAATTGTAATATTATTTTAAACTTTTTTTATATTCTTATGTTATAATTTATAATAATTGTTGAAGTACAATGTGAAAACAACATTTCTAATAATAATAATAATAATAATAATAATAATAATAATAATAATAATAATAATAATAATAATGTGCGAATAATTATTACTTATATATTATAAGCATATAAAACCGTAGAAATTTAACAGAGTATAACGACGGTAACTATTACATGTGTTCAGAACAACATAATATGTTATTTAACGTACAATATAATAGTAGTGATATAGTTTGATTTTTACGTTATTGGTTTACAATATCAGTATACCAAAACAGAAAAATAATAATAAAATAATCGTTATAAGTGTAATTTTTCTAACTAAATCTGTCCACTTATACATTGCTATGGTGTTAATAATACGTACGTTATTATATTATTATACATTAATATGCGTAAATAAATCGATTACACTCGACTATTAATTATTTTTAAAACAATTTAGTCAGCGCGCGTGTCGTAACGACGTGTAGGTGCATTGGTTACGTGTCAGCAGTCGTGTCGAACGTTCCAGATGTACTTTATGAAGTTTGTGCTTCCTTCGAGACCATCGGACTATGTATAAGCAACGCGTGACAAGAATTCAAAAACACATTTAAAGTTTCAAAATTTTTAAAATTAATTTTGGAAATAAAAAAAAAATTCGGAAAATTCAAGTAGACTTTACGGTGAATTTTATTATTGCTCCGTAGATCTTTTAAGGTTCTGTCCAAAGCCTCCAAAGATTTTTTATGTGCCATCGTGCATTCATCCCAAACAATCAATTTACATTGCTGCAAAACCTTTGCCATTGCAGAGTTCTTCGAAACGTTGCAGGTTGGAGTTTCATTGCTTTGCATATTTAATGGCAATTTTAGTGCTGAATGGGCTGTTCGACCACCTTCAAGCAAAGTTGCTGCGATTCCCGACGAAGCGAGTGCAAGTGCAATTTTATTTTGTGAGCGAATTGTTGCTAATATTAATGAAATCAAAAAGTTTTCCTGTACCACCAGGTGCATCTAAGAAGTAAATCCTCCAGTTTCATCATTTGTTACTTTCATAAGAGTTTCAAATACATACTTCTGTTGTTCATTTAACAGTGGAAGATTTGTTTGAATTAATTCTTTCAAAGCGTTGAGATCATACAGTCTTTCTCGATGCAACTCTTGGTTAAAAGCGTCATGCATTGGACGATTGGGCGCGGTCAGGCCTAATTGAATTAATAGTTTGTTTGACATTATCAAGCACATGTCCTCAATTGAAATCAATGCTTCATTGTAAATTTCTTCACTGATTTGTATATTTGGATTTCCCATTCTATTCTGTATTTGATACAAAATATCATCACAAATATAATCTTTGTACTTGATCCACAAATCAATTGGGTTTGATGGGAAGCATGTAGATATGATTATAGAAAACAATGTTCGTATTTGATGAGCGTGTGATGATATTACAGCATCATTGAGAGTTTGATCCCAATGAGCGTCATTTTCAAGCAATTGCAAACGTTGACAGGCTTCTCTGTAGGATCCACACAATTCACCATCAACAGTTCGTAACTGTTGGAATGATGTTGGGCCACGTACATTGACTAATAGCAGTCGTAAGTAAAAACATTCATCATTGCTTGGATGAAAACGGTTTATTTTTTTGTACCAATTCAAAACCTATGATCTAGAAAAATATCACTCATTGTTATAAAAAAAAAAAAAAACCTATCGACACCATATAGAGTATAATATATTGTTTCCGCGTCCATCCGTTGGTTGCGTTTGCAGTTCCGCGAGTTTATTCGTCGATACCTAAATCGACACGTTGAAAAAAAAAACAACGGAAGAAGAACAAAACCAACTAATAAAAAAAAAACACGACCACCAAAATATGTGGGCATATAAGATACAAACGTGAGTTTTATTGTCGTTTCGGCGAACGTATATGGTGTACAAAATACGGCTTTGCGTATTACACAGCGGGTGAAGAAAATAATATTTTACTTGAAAAAAAAAAAGAAAACAATTATGATTAATTCTAAAGGTTCATTATAAACTCGCCGACGACAGCAATAGATGGACGAACCATCTTACTCACGCGCGTTTATTTTAAGAATTCGTCGATTTCATCCATGATTTCGTCCACTTCATTGTACTGAATAAATCCGGCCAATCGCATCGGTGGAATATACATCTGTATATCCTGGAACTGGTTTTCCTTGTTTCCGTCGTATAAATCTCCTTGAGGATTGATTCCAGGTATAATATTTTGGCATTTCAGAATATAGCAATGTTTGTGCGAAATCATCGTTTTGGCATGTCTCAAAAAACTGGTTAATGTAGTAGATGGTGGCTGAGCAGCTCTTTGTACTGCGTTCTGTGCTGTAAAATACACTCTTTGTCCATTTTCTAAATGCACAGCTAAGTGAACAACAGAAGGGTGTCTCTCATGAATAGGAAAAGAAAATATTCGCCAAACTGCTTCATTACTACTGACATAGCGGCCCATTTGGTATTGGGTAACTTCATCATTGGAATTCTCTGCACCAATTCCAATCACAGCCATATCACTCCCTTTGGTTACATATTTGCAAATGTATTTAATAGATTTCACTGAATGGCAAGATTCAACGTTGATGTGTGCTTTGAATGTCTTTGATAAAATGGGTGAATATGGAACAATCCAACGATTATCTATTTCAATATCTTGTTGATTTAATTTGACAATTGTTGATTTTCCATTGTCTGCTGTCGATCTGCGACGATACAATGGATAACCGTCATTACCAGTAATTGTTTCCGATATTAATGTCCGTGGATATCGTTTTGAACATTTACCATCCATCATACACGGTGAATATTGATTAAGAGTTCCACAGGGACCATGTATCATGTTTTTGATAACTACCTCATGCAATCCAGGATCTACTTGTACATTAGGGATTTCAGCTGATATCACTGCATCAACTTCATTTGGCCTTATATTTTCAACCAACCAAATCAAAATGTGTGCATGTGGCAACCCCTCGTTTCTGCCACTCCACAGAATACATCCAGCAGCGTGTCTCGTATCATTTGTATGGGAAAAAGAATCGTTTTGTGTACAATGTCGTACGTGTACGTGCGTGTACGTGTACATGCGTGTACGTGTCTCGTATCATTTGTATGGGAAAAAGAAAAGGGCTATTTTTAGGGTTTTTCCAGCAATAATTCTAATTTTTCAATAATAATAATAATAATAATAATAATAATAATAATAATAATAATAATAATAATAATAATAATAATAATAATAATAATAATAATATATAAAAAGTATATGTGTGCGAATAATTATTACTTATATATTATAAGCATATAAAACCGTAGAAATTTAACAGAGTATAACGACGGTAACTATTACATGTGTTCAGAACAACATAATATGTTATTTAACGTACAATATAATAGTAGTGATATAGTTTTGATTTTTACGTTATTGGTTTACAATATCAGTATACCAAAAACAGAAAAATAATAATAAAAATAATCGTTATAAGTGTAATTTTTCTAACTAAATCTGTCCACTTATACATTGCTAGGGTGTTAATAATACGTACGTTATTATATTATTATACATTAATATGCGTAAATAAATCGATTACACTCGACTATTAATTATTTTTAAAAACAATTTAGTCAGCGCGCGCGTGTCGTAACGACGTGTAGGTGCATTGGTTACGTGTCAGCAGTCGTGTCGAACGTTCCAGATGTACTTTATGAAGTTTGTGCTTCCTTCGAGACCATCGGACTATGTATAAGCAACGCGTGACAAGAATTCAAAAACACATTTAAAGTTTCAAAAATTTTTTAAAATTAATTTTGGAAATAAAAAAAAAAAAAATTCGGAAAATTCAAGTAGACTTTACGGTGAATTTATAATTATCGAGTATGAACCGGGGACTGGAACCTTTGTGATTTTTTTTTCACTTTTTGTTTTTGTTCTTTACACGTTTAAATTGCGGTTCGGGGGTTTAGCTGATTTCGCGGGTTAGTTCCGCGGTTTTGACCAGTTTCAATTAATTTCTTTTGCAATAATATTGATATCGAGTAACTACTATACTAGTGCAGAGTTAAAATAGAAATAATTTAATATACGCATTACTTGTTAATGTATAGAATTAACTAAACTTTTTAATTGCCCGGCTTTTTTCATAATAGAATATTATTAAGAGAATTGAGTTCTACTAGAAACTGGACGATGATAAACGTGTTTATATACATCACATAACTCATTAAAATGCTTGCCATATTTTAACCCAATAAAATTGAAATATTTTTAATACAATATAACTCAATATTAAACGATAACTTTATTCTTACACAAATGAAAACAGATAACGAAATAATTTTTAGAGCTTTTATTTGTGTAAAGTCCGAGAAAAAAAAACTGAATTTATTGAGAACAAAAAAAAAAAAAAAACTCCCGATCAAACCTGTACCATCAAAATATCGGTTACGACGGATTCATAAACGAGTTAAATAAATAAGGGTTCGGTTCCAGACGCTGGCTTAAAAGCTCTTAAAATCGCGACGATTATTAGAAGTTTTATATTATGTTGCGTATTTCGCCATTTTTTTTTTATTTTAATGGCGTTTCGCGACACGCCTCGGCGTTATTATATACACTAATAACGCGCCCGGGGGGTGTTTTAAAGGCAAAACTATATTATTATATTTATATTATATATTATACAGTACAAATAATGAGCAGGAAAATTTGTAAGCCTTCCAAATAAAAATCCTGAGTGCGAGCCTACTATATACACATACAATACAATATCTATATACGTACAATATATAATCTATTTAAATATACCTGCAAATCTACGAAAATATTACCTGTTGTTATTCATAAAATCTTTCAAAAATAGCATATAAGGTGAAAAGTACCACGGAGATCTGCCTCTCTCGCCGTTACGGAGATAAGGTCTAGACCGTTCCCGGCGCAACTCTCTTGAGTACGTGTTCCTGAGATTCACCCAACGGCTTTTGCAACTTTCCACTGCAAGTATAAATTAAACGCATCGTGTATACATTAAATATAAAATCTACATAAATATACCTATACCGCTTATTGTACACGATCGCAGTATAATTATGAAGCTTATAATAGATCAATTGTTTATGTACCTATATTAAACATAATTAATATTTTTCACTTGCACAGTGAAATTAAATCATACGAATTATAACGAGTGGATAACATTCGGTCACAGTATTTTATGATGAAAAAATTTATTCACTATTTCCTATCGCTTAATGGCTAATGTGTATTGTTAATAAAGATTCGCTAGGTTATCATGCAAATAACCGACAATTCTTAATTATCAATAAAGAATAATAATAATAATAATAATAATACAATTTTAGATTCTAAGTGAACCGAGGAATGTATTGGTTGTGTAATGTGTTTATTGTTATTTTTTTGCCTGTAATTAAAAATTCTTTCGGAAGGAGTGTTCCGATAAAAACGATTCCGAGCGGAGCCCCGGTTTAATATTATTTATTAAAAAAATTATAACATATACGAGTATGTATTATATGTATTGTATATCCTGTGCGTATAATTTTACTGAGTATTACATATTTTCGTGAATTAATACCTAAAAGGATTAGCGTACGACTGATATACTGACATTTTCAGGCATTAAACCGAAAATTAACCTTTCAACGACTATTAATTGCTTCGAAATCTATATTAATGCTATAATAATAGCCTAAAATGCAATTTCTTCAAAATATTCCCCTTTAATTCCGAAAATAATTACCCTAGAGTTTTGACATTTTCAAATAATATGTAATTTTGTAGTATACTACTCCAAAAACTTTTTTTCAATCATGAGCTTTTTATAGTCACCACTCATACTTTACAATGAGATCGAAAACGGTTTATTTTTTTTGTACCAATTCAAAACCTATGATCTAGAAAAATATCACTCATTGTTATAAAAAAAAAACCTATCGACACCATATAGAGTATAATATATTGTTTCCGCGTCCATCCGTTGGTTGCGTTTGCAGTTCCGCGAGTTTATTCGTCGATACCTAAATCGACACGTTGAAAAAAAAAACAACGGAAGAAGAACAAAACCAACTAATAAAAAAAAAACACGACCACCAAAATATGTGGGCATATAAGATACAAACGTGAGTTTTATTGTCGTTTCGGCGAACGTATATGGTGTACAAAAATACGGCTTTGCGTATTACACAGCGGGTGAAGAAAAATAATATTTTACTTGAAAAAAAAAAAGAAAACAATTATGATTAATTCTAAAGGTTCATTATAAACTCGCCGACGACAGCAATAGATGGACGAACCATCTTACTCACGCGCGTTTATTTTAAGAATTCGTCGATTTCATCCATGATTTCGTCCACTTCATTGGATTTTTCTGGGTCCACTTGTACAGAATCCGTTTGGTTACGAGTTCGTTCGGAGTCCGCTGCGTCGGCTCGTACAGGACGCGTCGCGGTCAGATCGACGTGCGCCGGTCTTGTCAGAATGTCAGCTCCACGAACGGGGTGCTCACGGTTCGTGTGGTCGTTGCGTGCGTTTCCTGCAAGGAGTGGCTTAAGTATTTGTCGCTTCATAACGTTTTGTAATGTCGAAGTACTTCTGCGGCGCCCTCTCAGGTTCGATGGCGAACGGTATTTGACCACCTTCTTCCTCTTGGATTCGGCCGACGTTGTTGGCGGGCCGTTTTGGTTGTCTTGCGAGCGAGACGCTTCGGGAAGGCCGTGACAAAAAGGTTTTCCCGTGTTCGCTCGTAACGGCGGCAATTCGGGAACTGCCGAAGTATCCATTTGCTCCGTAGCGTGTCCTTTTGACGCGTTGCCGCCAGAGCCTGACGGAGTTTGCAAGGACACAGCGGCGGGCGAGTTACTTGTTGACGGCCGTGCCGAATCCTCTCCGCCAGAATGATATCCTTCTTCGTCGGACGAAAGCGGAGGGGTGCCTGGCGGTGTTCGCGGTCCCGGCATATTGACAGCTATAAAATAACGAGATATGAGAACTGATATAAACGGGTCTCAAACAAAGACGGGAGACTTGCAAGTTCCGCCCTTTTTCACCAACTTTTCCCATCTAACCACCCTCCCAGTGGCGCATCCAGGATTTTTTCAAGGGGGGATCTAAAAAACTACATTATGAAAAACATAACTTTTAACAGATAACAGTGTCGTTGCCAGTCCATATTATCTTAGTTCATGGTTATTGTTGACAACCGGTGTTATCTATATCGTATTCGAAATGTTGACAGCGAAATATGAAAATCGTATCAGAATTTGGATTTTCATCGATAAATTTAATACTATTACACTAGCCAAGGGGGAGGTCCGGACACGGAGTCCACCCCCTTGGGTGCGCCACTGCACCCTCCTACCGCTATTACGTCACACGAAACGCACGAAAATCGTTCGGGCTGTCGGAGGAGACGATGTGTTTTTAGCGTACAAAAACTTGGCTCCCGCAATTCGTATATTAACGAAACCGTATCGAAAACGCACTTTTTCTACGGATAATTGTACACGTTATTTCAGGCATGTACCTATGTTTTGACAGAAATAAACGATTACTATTAGTGCGAGTGGTCAAAATCAACAATAAAAAAAAGAATATTAAGTTGTATATTTGAACAAAAAAAAAACGAACAGCGTAAATACCATCGGAAAACGCTCGTCCCTCGTACAACGAGTATATAATAACTTTACGAAAAAACGTTTTATATTATATATAATATTATTATTATTAAATACGTTCTAATTCTTACTGCAGTTATTAATGTCGTGTCTCTCGTTTTAAAATATCGACCGACTATCACCGTATAAAAAATATATTTAACGTTGATGATGATTTCGTTTTTTGAACAATACGTTTTGTGTTTTTGTGTTTACTAACGTGGCGGAGGTAGAGGGGGGGCGTTAACACATTGTTGGGGAGGCGCAAGAAGTCATCACGGAGTAAAATTTGTATTTATTAAATTATGGGGTGTTTAATCATTTAATAACGGCTAAACACTCATAATAATCTATAAAGTATACAAAAAAAAAAAGAGGCGATTAATTTTTTCAATTTATTGGAGAGGGGGTGTGAGATTTTTGAAAATCTACAAATAGCGTGTAGAATAGAAGAAATTTGGGAATCACTGCGTTCGACGGAATTAATGTATTAATGAATCGACGGAATTAAGGGGATTGAAAGCGGGTATTTTCTCTCTTTGTCTTACACACGTGAAACATAGCAAAATAGACGTTTCGTACTTCCAACGTACCGATCGATCTATTGGTGCGATAAGAAATTTGAAAACAGATTTGAATTCCTCGTGAATTTTACTACAAAACGACTTTCCCGCTTTTTTTATTTCTTTTTTTTAAGACCTTCAAAAATGAATTATTAACAATTTTTTTTTAAAATTTGTTCGGTATAATTTTTTTAAGGGTTTATGAACAAAAAAAAAAAATGAAAAAAGCGGGAAAGTCGTTAAATAGTAGTAAAATTCACGAGGAATTCAAATCTGTTTTCAAATTTCTTATCGCACCAATAGATCGATCGGTACGTTGGAAGTACGAAACGTCTATTTTGCTATGTTTCACGTGTGTAAGACAAAGAGAGAAAATACCCGCTTTCAATCCCCTTAATGACGCGGTCGGAGCACCGCCACACGCGTGCGTATTATTTGTGAAAATGAACGCGGTGCAGAAAAAACGAACGATAAACGTGTTAAAAAATCAAACGGCCCAGTGGGGCTATTCTGTAACTCGGTAACGTGTTAACGAATTAATTCGATAAGAGCTTCTTATTGAAATTTTAAAAATGTATCGAATTTTGTTATTGATATCGTGATCTGTAAATGACTCTATCGATACCTTGCGCTTACAAAGTGTATGTCCACCAAAATGATAAGAAATCGATAGCTAAAGACAATTTTCTGGGAATTTATAAATCGTTTCGATAGCTTAACGAACCGAAAGTTGTCGTTAACATGTCTTATCGAGTTACAGAATAGAGGTACTGTCGATATACGAGTAGTAGGTACCGCGCAAAAATATTCTCCCCCGATTCGTTTATGGACTTGAAAAGTTTTGAAATCGAAATTCTTTTCGTTTCACGTCGTCTGTCAAATCCAGAATTATTATTATATGCGTGTATACGTTGTCGCGCGATAATCGAAATTTCGCAAGAAAATATCTTCTGTACCGTAATAAACGATAGGCTGACGTTTATTAATTCGCGCGGATTACCGAAGACGACGAGCAAACGAGAGTCTGTTGGGCGCGCGAAACGTTTTAATTAAAAATAATAAAAAAAAGCGTACGAGATTTTTTCCCCGAATTATAATAATAAGTTGCGTATTATTCGATGGCGAAAGAGGTCTTTTTTTTTTCTGAAAAATAAGTTTATACCGACAGCGTATTATCGAAATTCGAACTAAAAAAAAAACCACCTTTTGCGCTAGTTAAATACAGCGATCTGCGATGATAAAAAAAAAAGTGCGAATATTTAAATTGTACAATATCGACAATGGAGAATATTATTATCGGTTCTCTAGTAATCTCTTTTTTTTTTTTTTGTAATTTTTCTACATCACAAATACTTTTACGGAAACGCGTTTTATACGCTCTGCAGTGAATATCGCTAAGCGAAATAATAATAATAATAATAAAAAAAAAAACACTAAAACGTATCGGATAATTTTTACTTGCGGTTAAAAGGGGGCCCGGTGTAAAACACCGTTTTATACCGTTCCAAATCCGTTTCGGGAGTGCGTGGGCGAGAGGAAATTAGACAAAAAAAAAATGAGAAACACCAATTATATTATAAAAACTGTATTCGCCTATCACATTTGGTCGTCGAAAGTGTAATGTCACAGATTGTACGAATAATATACGTTCATCTTAATCCGTGGAAATATTGTGAAACCGGACAGCGCGTTACCTGCGCCGCGTTAGGTAAAGAAATATTTGCGTTATTAAATACACGCTTCGTGCAGTCGCGTCGTCGTGGTCGACTCGTAAACCGAGAGCGTATTATTAAAACGTTTTTCTATAAATTCCCTCTAAACGTGACATTTTACCGAATACAATACGATCGTTTTGAAAAAACGCGTATAACGCGCGTATCGGGACGCGACACCGTGTCCCTTTGTGCGCATCACGTTTTGGGCACCTATACAGAAGAAAAGAAAATAATGTGTCCGCTCGTCCACCCGACCTATCATCGTCTGTTGACCGAAACGCACGCGTTTCTTTTTGACCACCCGCGACGGGTTTCGTCGCCGAATGATTTCCGAGTAAAAAAAAAAAGAAAAGAAACGTTTCGGATGATTTTCGATAGAGAATCGTGTTGATACGCATATTGTTGATTTTTTCACCGGGCACACGCGACTCGATTCGAACTGGGAAACACGAGCAAATTTCTTCGCTGTACCGACCGGTAGAACACCAGCGTTCAGTTGTTCGACAATACATTTTTTTTTTTTTTTACCTTATTTTCGACACGATTCCGTGTAGCGTTTTAACGCGACGTTGCCGCGATTCATCGCAAGGGGACATGTATCATACTTATAAACACGCGGAATCGCTACTTGTGGAATCGCTTGCAAGAGGACGTCAACAAATGCACGGTTTTCAATGGGTTTGTATATTGTAGGCAATTTTCAAAATGTTAATAATAATTAATAATAATTGTTATCTTTATTACACAGCGATATAAATTTGACAACGTTGCACCGAAATTCGTACGGAATCGTGTCGTGTTTCACGGGAACAATGCGACCACCATACGCGGGAA
Source organism: Slavum lentiscoides (assembly GCA_032441835.1). Lineage (NCBI taxonomy): Eukaryota > Metazoa > Arthropoda > Insecta > Hemiptera > Aphididae > Slavum > Slavum lentiscoides. The sequence goes on along the minus strand of CM063714.1, from coordinate 14,573,631 downwards.
TCGTCTTCCCGAAAAGGTAAAACGCACAAACGGAACGGTGATATCACCACCGGTCATATTAACCGGATAATAACACGGCCGGTTCAGTTATTTTAATAGTAAATATTGTTTATGAAATAAGATCAGTTTATTACAACGGCGGCGATCGCCTAATGTTTATATTCTATGACACACGTCATAGTAGCTGGGGACCCACAAAAAAAGGATCTCAAGTACAGGATTAAAATATTTGTTCAGCTAAAAAATAAAAAAAAAAAATAAATGGCTTATACAGCGCGTGGGTGGGTGCTCTCGGTCGCATCTATAGTTGTTAAACGGAAAAAAAAATTTGGGGAGGGCCTTTTGATGTGTGACGTCATAGTGGTTTTTTAAACACATCGGCGCCACTGATTTACTATACCGGGGTGCTGTTATAACTTATCACTATAATATTATATTACGGGGTGCACAGGGAGTTTGCGAAAAAAAGGAACACTCTAAAAAAACACATCGTTCCGCGTGTCTCAGATTATCTGCGGCTTAAATCGGGGCAATTTTACAATTTTTTTTTTTTTTAATGTCAGACGAATAAAACGAAGTCGTCCCCCCGTAAATAAAAGGGCGAAACTAATAATAATAACGTTCATGCTTACCCGATGTAGATTTTTTGAATGCAGAAAAACGTGCGAACACGAACGTGCGGATTCCGTGGACGGCGGCGGCGGCGGCGGTGGGCTGGGTATAGTAGTCGTGGAGTAGATTTCGTTGAACGTCCTAGCAGGTGTGCGGTCGCGTAGCGATTACCAGAATGTCGCCCGTAACGCGTAATTATTAAAAAGACTCGTTTCTGAGGGCGCGTGCGCGTTAGGCCGTTCGGTGGCGCGCGTCTGGTTTCGGTACGCGCGGGGTCGGTGGTGGTGGCGATGGCGGTGGTGGTGGTGGTCACCGGCACTGCAAACGCCGCGCGTATCGCAACATTGTTCTTATCATTTGTACGCACGGTGTTATTAAAAAAATCCTTATTTCGAAGGATCCAAATTTCCTTTTTTTTTTTTTTTCCGTTTTCTGTTTCGAAACCGTGAACGTATTATTATACGTTATTTCGATTTTTCGACGAATACACTTAAACCGCGGAACGCGATTATATTTTTTAATCGATAAATCGGTATTTATATTCGCTCTTCGCTTCGTTTTTTTTTTTTTTGTTAATTTGTAGAAGTCGCGGAATCCTTTGCAAATCACGACCGAATCGATAACTTCACGATTATCTATTACAAAATCGTCTGCTAAACAATTTACAACGTCAAATAATATACAGTTTCACTTTAAACTAAAAAAAAAAATATAATAGTGTTTTTTTTTTATTATTATTATTATTATTAAAGCGCGTGCGAAACATAGTGTCGACTCGTCGCAGTAGGCGCATTCGGTTTTCGCGTGTTACGAACGTCTGTGACGTCGCTTCGACGTTTTTTTTTTTTTAAAAACATTGTGGTATCGAAGTAAGACATATTACACTGGAGTGTATACAATAAACGGTGAACTACGAGACTCTGTTGGTACGTACATATATATTTATTATGATAATTAATACAATACGAAACGTGTGTATACGCGTCCGCTCAATGTCGGCGTGGAAAACGATTAAATATTTATTATTTAGAATAATATTGAAAACGTCTTTCAACGTCGCACAGGCGCGATTCGGATTAAATTATTACGTGGGTGCTGGATTTGTGTCGATCAAAGTGACCTATGATGTCTATGCATAAGCAAACCCAGAGTTTTACTTTTGAACGTGCCCGGCCTTTTTTGTAGTTATTTTTTTTTAATATAGAGGGAAGCTATAAACAAATTCACCCGTTTTATATGCGTTTTTTTTTAACTCATATTTTTCTTCCATACACTAAAGTCAAAATATTTTAAGTATCCAACACTTGTTTACCAACCAATATTATAACCTATTGTATAATATATTTTTTTTTTACTTTAGGGTGTGCCTTGGCACACCTGGCACACCCCGTAGATCCGCCTATGTGTCTATGACATAATATCAATATATCATAAGTAACGACAAGTGAAAATTCGATGATGCAATTAAAAATTTGTTAAGCACCCCAAGCACTTCCCAAATTGCGCCTATGTCAATGCGTCGTTTTAAACGCATCATAATATATCCGCAGTTTTACTTTCAATATAAATACGGTGTTTATTATTATTATTCGTCATTATATACTCTTCTTGCCGGGACTATTCGCTCTTCCGTGCAGTTTTCACGCTGTGTTTTATTTCAACGCGCTTCTCCGAAGCGATTCTGTCGGTTTTATTAAAAAAAAAAAATACTTTTCAAAAGTATTTTTTAAATACGCTCCATTCGAATACTTTTCCAATAATGTAAAAAAAAAATGTTATTTTTATTTTTTGATATTCACGCGATTTGAGAACTGTTCGATCTCTGAATAGTGGTTGTGTTGGTATTTGAAAAATAAATATTTTAATATCTTTTAATTTTTCGTTTCGGTTTATCGAAATAAATTTAAATAAAATTATAGTATACGTCGCGATAATAGTTTATAGTGACTCGGACGGCTTAAGCAAACAGTGTCGGGTACAAATATCACCGGATACGAAAAATCATGCAAACTATATTATGAAACGCAGCCTCGTTGAATAACCGTGTCCAAAGAGCATATTTTAAACGTCCCGATAGCAATTCTCGGCGTTCTCTCGAACAATTCGTGTCCGGGACTGTAGAGTCCAAAAGATTATTTACGAACAGAAACAAAACTCCGCAGGCAAATGTCGGAATAGTGTGGCCACACTAAAGGGATAAGGCGAAAATGCCGTTTAGACTAAATAAAATTTGGTACAAAAAAAAAAAAAAACTGGTTCGGTCGTTGTGAATACATACTGAACGTGTAAGTTCAATTCAGTACTTAACTATAGTGTCATTAGTCCATATAGACTTTGACGTACGGAGGAAAGTATAATTTCGGATAATCCGGACTTATATTTATACTCGAATTCAAGTAAACTTGTCGAACTCGTACTGCGTTTATAAAAGAACTTTAAAAATTATATTTATAAAGAATTTTTTTTTTTACTTTACTCCAAATGCCCATAATAACAACACATGAAAAAATAATACGATTTATAAACCTAATATTTCAATATTCATTTTCAATTATTTCAATATTAATCGATTCTCTACAAAAAGTTGAGTACATTTTTTTTCACTTGGCACTGCCAATATACTGGTCATCGTGCATTCAACGTTTAGTCTGTGTATTTAATTACACACACACACACACACACATGGCTTGAAGAATTCGAACATTGTATACAATGTCTGGTCAGTGTTTATAATGACCATTTTTCCATTTGGGCCGTAACGTAATGTACGATATAAAATGCGCAGTATAGCGTTTCGAAATTTGTGAAGTCGTTCAGGGTGGTCTTGAAATGAGAATTTTCCAGATGGCCAGAATCATTTTATGGCCTTGTGTCCCCGATCCACACGTTTCTACGTATAATAAGTAAATTTGTTGACAACTTGTTTGCATTAAATGAGTTTTCAATAAGTAAATTATTACGTTTATGTTTAAGACTTTAGCTTTAATAACGTAACCGAATAACAGCTTTATCAGTTGCCAAACGAGTAGTGACAGTTTACACCGAAACTAAAAACGTATAGATTGCGAAATTCAGTAATTAATGAACGTCTAGTGTTTGTTATGATGATATGGCGATTGCAAAAAATATTCTACGGAACTGTGAAATATTGTAATAAATTCAGCGGGCTAGAAGTCTTGAAATATTATCTGATTTATTGCGTTATAAATGTAACTAGTGTTATTTGTGAAGGTATTTTTCATATATTTTTTTTACCAACGAGTATTCACGATTAAATCAATAACATGTTTTATATACACATATAATGTATTATAAACTAATATAACAGTGTATTATACATTGTTTATATTATTGTACTAAATTATATTGTTTATACATTTTTTAGAATTTATTGTAAATTTTCATTAAAGTGTCCTTAAATCGTTTACGAGTTATTATATATACTTAATGTATATAAATATAATCTTTGCGTCCAACATGGACATTTTGTTTATGTGTTATTGGAAAAGATTTTTGGTGAGCTGAATTTAATATCTCGACCTGAATTTAGTTGTCATTCCCTCCCCGGGTGGAGTCGGTTATTGTAACATTCGACGCGAATTACCTACACAACCGACTAATTATTATTATTAAATAAAAAATATATTATTATGTGTTTTTGAATTAATTTTTTTACCCCCGATTCAAGGCATTCGCTTAGAAACTCGGGCCTGTTAAATAAAATAATATAAACTATTCGGTTTTTTTTTCAGTCGACAGCAAAATTAGGCGTTTAGGTTTCAGGTGTATTTCTGGCGGCGACAATTTTTTTCAATCAGCTATTATTTCGAGTCTAATTAATCGGTCCCTACAAGGGATCGGCTTCAGCGCTATACGCGCGCGCACGGCCGTGTGTTTAAAAATACAAAAGCCAAAAAAGACCCTCCCAAGACCCGGTGACGAGTTGATAAAAAAAGCATGTTTTTCTTTCGGTGTTGATTTTTTCTTCTGCTCTTAAGGATAACGTTTCACGGAATGCATAGGATATTGTTTTTCAACGACATGAAAACGCGTGGTAAAGATTTTAAAAATAAAAAATAAAATACATATGTGTGTATTTTTTACGCCCACGAAATTCACATATCTCGCATTTCAAGCGACTAATAATTTATACATCAACGTAATAATATATACATATTTTGCTATACTCTCGTTTCTTTAAACGTTTTCTCGTCATTGTCCGCGCTTTTTTTGCGTATAAATCACCGTGTTTCCGAAATTTTATGGTTTCTCACTATCATATAATATTGAAATTACCATAGAAATTGTACGTGTCCGTCCAATACGGCCGTGATATTGTTTTTTTAGGGATTCAATAACGTCCTGGTATACATGATCGTAAATTTGCGCCCTTTTACTGAAACGTTTCTCTCATGAAAATCGCCCTTCTCGTTTTCGGTGAATTTGCAGGTGCAAAAGAGTGTTAATCTGCGTATATTGCAGAACCGTTTCCAGTGTTCAATACCAGTTAGCATTTCTCCCAGCAGTCCATATACAGGTGGTAAATATCAATTATTATTATTTTACTTTTAACGTTATTTTACGGTTTAGAGACTTTAACTGCATCAGGCTTGGCTGCTGGTACATAAGCGTGATATATCGATAGCAACTCTCCACGCATTGTCTGCGCGAAAATTGTTTTAATTTTGTGCATTCGTTAATGTACAGTCGTACGTTATATTATGCTTTCAGAAAATTGTCTGGAATTCATCATAAAAATATACGAAACACTCGGCTGCGTGTTAGAATATTTATTAATCCTGCATCAGACAATTTAGAAGTGATTTTACCATCGCGTTTTGTCAAAATGTACAATGACGCTAAATTTTCGTAAAAGGATGTGGAGATTTTCAAAAATATTTTCGGAAAGGCGTAAACAGACCGCAAATCTTTAAAATTATTTTGCGTCGTACATCGAAGGGGTGAGGAGTTATTAAACGGTGTCTAGTATTGCACAGATGTACAAATTATACCTTTGTGCTCGTCGTCTACAAAACACTTTCGGTAATGGCAATATTTTTACCGAAATTTATGGATATCTCGTGGCTGATAAATAATAATTGTAAAGTCAATGATAATATTGTAAACCTATTATTTAATTTATAAGTTTATGGAATAATACACGAAAAATCGTTAAAATAAAAATAAATTAAAATAGAATTTTTATAGATAATAATATTCGTTATGTATAGGCGATTTCCGGTTTATAACGTAATACCCTAATTAAATGATTTATTATCATATATTATTATTACAAATTATTAGTACAAAATATATATATATATATTTAATGATTTTTACATTATTATCAGTTGAAACGAGTTAATAGCGGTAATATCAATAGTCATTAAATAAAATAATATACGCTTATGTATACGTTCGTGGGTGTGATCGAATGAACAACGAACACGGACTTTTCTATTGTATTACATAAAAAAAAAAAACACGTCATTGTAAAACCAATACATTCCTAGCTCCGCTCAGAATCTAAAATATTATAAAAAAAAAAAACGAAACTATATTTATTGAAATTTGATCGACAAAGCGTTATAAAGGTATCAATGAAATTTCGAAGAAATCGGCAATTAATAATATTACTGTACTATATTAACGCGACGAAGCAGCAAATTAATTTCGAGTAATTTAAAAGCAGTCTTGTCCAATACGATTTTGACGTTTTACAACACCTATACAATATACAGGCAAACACGCTTATAATTCTTTGCACGAGACCGTAGTTGGAATAAGCTACCTTATTAGAATAAAATATAACGCGGTACGAACACGAGCAGAAAATTTTAATAGCGCGCTCGCTATTAAATTTTCGGTAATAATTTCAGAAAAGATTTTATTTTTATTTATAAATTTTTTTGCAAAAAAAAAAATCGTAAAATATTTCACGCGTACGCGACAGAGCGATGATACGTGTACTCACCACTCCTGCCCAGCGTTTTAGCGATCTGGATCCACAGTTCCTCTTTGACCGTCCCGTTGTTGTGGTACATGTGATTCCTGTCGTACAGACAACGGTGCTTGCTGACGCATTTCGCCAGAGTCATGTCCTCCGGTATGGTGAATCGGTCGGTGTCCGACGGCATGTCGTACCCTCCTCCCCCCAAAGAAAAAAAAAAAAGAAGGAAAGTCGGTGACGTACAGCGGCCGTGTCGTCGGGTGCGCGACGTGCGACGGCGTTTTGACTGTCGGCCGGGCGAACGTCGTAGGGCTGTTTTATACCGCAGGGGGACGGGCGCGGCTCACGCTCCTGCACGCGCTCGTCTGGAGTCGTCGTCGAATCGCGCGACGTCTCAAAAAGGGGAAGGACCGAGTCCGCTGCAGTGTGCACCACAAAAGGTTTTCTCCGATCGAAAGCGTCCGACCCCTCTCCTCATCTCTACGGTTCCGTACGGAGACGTAGTCGACTTCTTAATAATATTGTACAGTGATAAGCGAAAAGTTTTTTCAGAACAGTTTTTTTTACATGGAATTTCATAATCCGGATTTTTTTTTTTTTCATATTTACTCCACGACGATATTTGCATCCGATTTCCCCATCCCGTTCGTCAATAATCACGTGCGGGAAACATAACCTAACTCGAGCGCCCAGTGAACTCTCGGCGTTCTCTCGAACAATTCGTGTCCGGGACTGTAGAGTCCAAAAGATTATTTACGAACAGAAACAAAACTCCGCAGGCAAATGTCGGAATAGTGTGGCCACACTAAAGGGATAAGGCGAAAATGCCGTTTAGACTAAATAAAATTTGGTACAAAAAAAAAAAAAAACTGGTTCGGTCGTTGTGAATACATACTGAACGTGTAAGTTCAATTCAGTACTTAACTATAGTGTCATTAGTCCATATAGACTTTGACGTACGGAGGAAAGTATAATTTCGGGTAATCCGGACTTATATTTATACTCGAATTCAAGTAAACTTGTCGAACTCGTACTGCGTTTATAAAAGAACTTTAAAAATTATATTTATAAAGAATTTTTTTTTTTACTTTACTCCAAATGCCCATAATAACAACACATGAAAAAATAATACGATTTATAAACCTAATATTTCAATATTCATTTTCAATTATTTCAATATTAATCGATTCTCTACAAAAAGTTGAGTACATTTTTTTTCACTTGGCACTGCCAATATACTGGTCATCGTGCATTCAACGTTTAGTCTGTGTATTTAATTGCACACACACACACATGGCTTGAAGAATTCGAACATTGTATACAATGTCTGGTCAGTGTTTATAATGACCATTTTTCCATTTGGGCCGTAACGTAATGTACGATATAAAATGCGCAGTATAGCGTTTCGAAATTTGTGAAGTCGTTCAGGGTGGTCTTGAAATGAGAATTTTCCAGATGGCCAGAATCATTTTATGGCCTTGTGTCCCCGATCCACACGTTTCTACGTATAATAAGTAAATTTGTTGACAACTTGTTTGCATTAAATGAGTTTTCAATAAGTAAATTATTACGTTTATGTTTAAGACTTTAGCTTTAATAACGTAAACGAATAACAGCTTTATCAGTTGCCAAACGAGTAGTGACAGTTTACACCGAAACTAAAAACGTATAGATTGCGAAATTCAGTAATTAATGAACGTCTAGTGTTTGTTATGATGATATGGCGATTGCAAAAAATATTCTACGGAACTGTGAAATATTGTAATAAATTCAGCGGGCTAGAAGTCTTGAAATATTATCTGATTTATTGCGTTATAAATGTAACTAGTGTTATTTGTGAAGGTATTTTTCATATATTTTTTTTACCAACGAGTATTCACGATTAAATCAATAACATGTTTTATATACACATATAATGTATTATAACTAATATAACAGTGTATTATACATTGTTTATATTATTGTACTAAATTATATTGTTTATACATTTTTTAGAATTTATTGTAAATTTTCATTAAAGTGTCCTTAAATCGTTTACGAGTTATTATATATACTTAATGTATATAAATATAATCTTCGCGTCCAACATGGACATTTTGTTTGTGTGTTATTGGAAAAGATTTTTGGTGAGCTGAATTTAGTTGTCATTCCCTCCCCGGGTGGAGTCGGTTATTGTAACATTCGACGCGAATTACCTACACAACCGACTAATCATTATTATTAAATAAAAAATATATTATTATGTGTTTTCTTTTTAATTTTTTTACCGCCGATTCAAGGCATTCGCTTAGAAACTCGGGCCTGTTAAATAAAATAATATAAACTATTCGGCTTTTTTTTTTCAGTCGACAGCAAAATTAGGCGTTTAGGTTTCAGGTGTATTTCTGGCGGCGACAATTTTTTGCAATCAGCTATTATTTCGAGTCTAATTAATCGGTCCCTACAAGGGATCGGCTTCAGCGCTATACGCGCGCGCACGGCCGTGTGTTTAAAAATACAAAAGCCAAAAAAGACCCTCCCAAGACCCGGTGACGAGTTGATAAAAAAAGCATGTTTTTCCTTCGGTGTTGATTTTTTTCTTCTGCTCTTAAGGATAACGTTTCACGGAAAGCATAGGATATTGTTTTTCAACGACATGAAAACGCGTGGTAAAGATTTTAAAAATAAAAAATAAAATACATATGTGTGTATTTTTACGCCCACGAAATTCACATATCTCGCATTTCAAGCGACTAATAATTTATACATCAACGTAATAATATATACATATTTTGCTATACTCTCGTTTCTTTAAACGTTTTCTCGTCATTGTCCGCGCTTTTTTTGCGTATAAATCACCGTGTTTCCGAAATTTTATGGTTTCTCACTATCATATAATATTGAAATTACCATAGAAATTGTACGTGTCCGTCCAATACGGCCGTGATATTGTTTTTTTAGGGATTCAATAACGTCCTGGTATACATGATCGTAAATTTGCGCCCTTTTACTGAAACGTTTCTCTCATGAAAATCGCCCTTCTCGTTTTCGGTGAATTTGCAGGTGCAAAAGAGTGTTAATCTGCGTATATTGCAGAACCGTTTCCAGTGTTCAATACCAGTTAGCATTTCTCCCAGCAGTCCATATACAGGTGGTAAATATCAATTATTATTATTTTTACTTTTAACGTTATTTTACGGTTTAGAGACTTTAACTGCATCAGGCTTGGCTGCTGGTACATAAGCGTGATATATCGATAGCAACTCTCCACGCATTGTCTGCGCGAAAATTGTTTTAATTTTGTGCATTCGTTAATGTACAGTCGTACGTTATATTATGCTTTCAGAAAATTGTCTGGAATTCATCATAAAAATATACGAAACACTCGGCTGCGTGTTAGAATATTTATTAATCCTGCATCAGACAATTTAGAAGTGATTTTACCGTCGCGTTTTGTCAAAATGTACAATGACGCTAAATTTTCGTAAAAGGATGTGGAGATTTTCAAAAATATTTTCGGAAAGGCGTAAACAGACCGCAAATCTTTAAAAATTATTTTGCGTCGTACATCGAAGGGGTGAGGAGTTATTAAACGGTGTCTAGTATTGCACAGATGTACAAATTATACCTTTGTGCTCGTCGTCTACAAAACACTTTCGGTAATGGCAATATTTTTACCGAAATTTATGGATATCTCGTGGCTGATAAATAATAATTGTAAAGTCAATGATAATATTGTAAACCTATTATTTAATTTATAAGTTTATGGAATAATACACGAAAAATCGTTAGTATTTAATAAAAACCAAAATAAATTAAAATAGATTTTTTATAGACAATAATATTTGTTATGTATAGGCGATTTCCGGTTTATAACGTAATACCCTAATTAAATGATTTATTATCATATATTATTGTTAGAAATTATTAAAATACAAAAAATATATATATATATATTTAATGATTTTTACATTATTATCAGTTGAAACGAGTTAATAGCGGTAATATCAATAGTCATTAAATAAAATAATATACGCTTATGTATACGTTCGTGGGTGTGATCGAATGAACAACGAACACGGACTTTTCTATTGTATTACATAAAAAAAAAAAAAAAAACACGTCATTGTAAAACCAATACATTCCTAGCTCCGCTCAGAATCTAAAATATTATAAAAAAAACGAAACTATATTTATTGAAATTTGATCGACAAAGCGTTATAAAGGTATCAATGAAATTTCGAAGAAATCGGCAATTAATAATATTACTGTACTATATTAACGCGACGAAGCAGCAAATTAATTTCGAGTAATTTAAAAGCAGTCTTGTCCAATACGATTTTGACGTTTTACAACACCTATACAATATACAGGCAAACACGCTTATAATTCTTTGCACGAGACCGTAGTTGGAATAAGCTACCTTATTAGAATAAAATATAACGCGGTACGAACACGAGCAGAAAATTTTAATAGCGCGCTCGCTATTAAATTTTCGGTAATTTTTAGAAAAGATTTTATTTTTTATTTATAAATTTTTTTTTTGCAAAAAAAAATCGTAAAATATTTCACGCGTACGCGACAGAGCGATGATACGTGTACTCACCACTCCTGCCCAGCGTTTTAGCGATCTGGATCCACAGTTCCTCTTTGACCGTCCCGTTGTTGTGGTACATGTGATTCCTGTCGTACAGACAACGGTGCTTGCTGACGCATTTCGCCAGAGTCATGTCCTCCGGTATGGTGAATCGGTCGGTGTCCGACGGCATGTCGTACCCTCCTCCCCCCAAAGAAAAAAAAAAGAAGGAAAGTCGGTGACGTACAGCGGCCGTGTCGTCGGGTGCGCGACGTGCGACGGCGTTTTGACTGTCGGCCGGGCGAACGTCGTAGGGCTGTTTTATACCGCAGGGGGACGGGCGCGGCTCACGCTCCTGCACGCGCTCGTCTGGAGTCGTCGTCGAATCGCGCGACGTCTCAAAAAGGGGAAGGACCGAGTCCGCTGCAGTGTGCACCACAAAAGGTTTTCTCCGATCGAAAGCGTCCGACCCCTCTCCTCATCTCTACGGTTCCGTACGGAGACGTAGTCGACTTCTTAATAATATTGTACAGTGATAAGCGAAAAGTTTTTTCAGAACAGTTTTTTTTACATGGAATTTCATAATCCGGATTTTTTTTTTTTTCATATTTACTCCACGACGATATTTGCATCCGATTTCCCCATCCCGTTCGTCAATAATCACGTGCGGGAAACATAACCTAACTCGAGCGCCCAGTGAACAAACTAATCCTCGACTAACGGATAATTAAAAAAAAAAAAACCCGTTTACTTCCTTTATTCGAAGGAATAATAATAAAAAAAAAAACTTACCTCTACGACATGCGCAGTTCCCTTTTGACCTCAGAAAACACGAGATCATAATAATTTTTTTGTAATATAGGTAACGTTTAACGAGCTGGAATTTGTTTTCTTCGTTTTATTATTATTATTTTTTTAATATTATCATTTTTCCACTGAATTATATAATTAAAACACCGCGTTGTTGTACAAGCCAGTGGCGTATTTACGGCGGTGAGATTAAGGAGATATATTTCCTTCTTGGATTTTTTTTTTAACGTATACGGTTATGATTGTGCTTTTCTTCTTTTTTTTAAATTTATCAGTATAGTTATAAAAAAAACAATAATATATTTTTTATTAGAAAACGCATTAAATGCTAGGACGTATGTTATTTTCACCTCTCGAACTCGCACATTTTTAAAAAGATTAAAAACATATTCAAAAAAAAAACTCTATGAAGGAAGTATAATGCATTACGAAATGTTATTTTTTCGTATTTAATAATTGATTCAAATTTTAAATATTATTTTCGTGGGTCGGACGAGTTTGCAATGCTATTCACATCCATAATAAATTGAAAGTAGGCGTTGATGAAATAATCGACGGAATCGCCATAAAACCTAGGGAGACTATATAGGGTTTGTTTTGTAAATGATACACATTTATTGTAAATGTATGAAAATTAAAGGTTTACGTACACTGTACAGATATGTGCAGGTTATTAAAAATTGATACCTGCAGTGTGTTTCGAGTGGAGGTAGTGAATTTTTTTAGTCATTTCCCTGTACCCCGAAAAGATCCTAAATACGCCGCTGGTATACGAGCAGTACGTATTTGCTTTGTCGTCGACGTCGTTCAGATAAATAATATCCTACGCTCGGTCGTTCTTACCAATGATTACGAAGGCGAATAACGAAGGCCAAGAGCATGAAAATTTATATAAATTGTACAAAAAAAAAAGCGAAAAATTCGACGCGCGTTTTATTCTTTAAGGCGCGCAGGGAATGAAGAAAAAAATTTTTTTTTGTCATGCAATAAGTCAGAGAACGTCGTCATCCACCCCTGTTACACGCGACGAAAATGTGATGACTTTGTGCCGCTGAACGCTGAACTTAATGAAGTTTTCGTCGCGTTCCGCTTCCAGTGAATAGCGCCCCGCATATTATTATTATACGGTTCTTTTGACGATTTCTCGTTATTCGACATATCACACTGTGTCTCCGCCACGTCGTGTCGTCGTCCTCTGATACTCCCGTTTAAGATTTCTAATCGACCGCTTTATGTATAACGGGGGGATACGGATTGTTTTCGAGTATATATTTATATTTCGAAAACGAAACTGTAAATATTTCCGATTTAGGAGAATTTAAATGAACGCTCAAAAATTAATTCGATACTTTTTGTACGTACTGTACATACAACTGGAACACATTAGTAAATTAATCTAAAAAAAATTACACGTTGTATTATTATTTGTACGTAGCGATATTATAGTATACCGGTTGTATGATTTTCAAAAGCATACTTTTGGAATCAAATCGTTTACAAATCTTTAACGTTACATTTCCAATTCATCTTTATACACGTTTATTTTTCCCGTTTAGAAAATTTTCAATCTATTTGATTGTTCTCGTTCAACAATGATTTCATTTATCTGGACCAACGGAACTGTGTTCCCTGTGACGTACGTAAATATATTTTAATTCGTGACAAAGTAGTGTTTATGTTCAACCTATATGCGTGTGTAGTAAGCTAGGTTTAGTTTTATTTGACTTGTTTTAAATGCAATAGTAAATGAACAAACGAGAAAAGACGAATGGGATGGGAGGACAAGTGTTAAAAAGACGCTTTTACATTATTTCACCGGTTATTTACCTTACTGGTCTTAACGGAAAGTGTGTTTCGGGGTTCTAGATTCGGGATTCGTTCAGAAAATAATTTTAAACTAGTTTAAAATTCGTGTCTGATACGAATTACTTTCTGTGAAGACTCGACCACCAAGCGAAAAGAAACGTAGGTATATAAAAAGAAAAATATAGAAGTACTTTAAGTGTTGGAACGCCGCGTTTGCAAATAACGAAGTCGACGACAAAAAGTAAAAAGAAGACACAGAATGTTAACGATAATAATTATGAAAAGTATACTCGAATGTACCATAATGTCCGGCGATTGAACAATTTTTCTTTCGTGGGAACGCGGCCACACTCTGCTGTAAAAGTCGGGAGAAAGAATGGCCTTCCTAATTATTTAAAATGATAAAAACGTAATTTTTTTTGTGATATCTAAATGGTTTTCCTGTTTCATTACAGCGGCAATCGTTATTGATAAGATTTTTTTGTTTTATTAATCTTTTTAGACTCTGATCGTTCAGAATATCGCTCGCGACTGCGCGCGTCTTGATATTTATAATGACTTCCTGTGCCGTATCTTATTTATAATATTCGTTTTTTGCCCTATTTGTTTAGACATTGGACAGCATATTTTACTTATGTTTGCTTATTTATCTACACGTTATTAAATTCCGGCTATTCGAAGTAATCGAGTGTGATTAATTTTTTAGAGTAAAATACCATTTACATCGCATTTCTTTCAAACCTACAAATATATTACATAAAGTATATTACACAACTTACAAGTATATTACATTGCGCGTACCAATATGTTCATTCTACAAATGACAAACGTGTAAACTTTATACGAGTACAATATGATTTACAATATTTTATTTTAAACTGTACGCCGAAAATCAGAAAAAAAAAACCGAACGAATTCAGGACTCGGCGAGAAATATAATATTATATAACGAAAACGGACACGTTTGCAAACACCCCAAAAAAAGAAACGACGCGTAATCTCCAAAACGTTATGGTAAATATTCACTCTTTTATAGAAATTAAACAAATTGAGCTCGATTATTTATACGCATTAAAGAAAAAAAACCCGTTTATATGATAATCGACTAATCGGTACCAGAAAAAAAAATTGAAAAGTCGGCTACGTTTTATTATAATCGTAAAGTATAATTTCGGCAGAAAATGTCATATATGAATGTACTGATTTTGGAAAAGTATATATGTAACGAAACTCGAAAATTGTAATATTTAACTATGTTATAAATTCGAGAGAAATTCGATTTTTGTCAATACGAATACATTATTGATAAAATATATTTTATTCTTTTTTTGTAAACTAATTTGTACGCGCGTATGTTTGCAGTATTTTTTTTCTTAAAAATCGTTTATAATAATAATAACTCGTCGTCTACTTTAATTAAATTATGAGAATTGTTTTTTAACGACCTTTATAATAGTGTGTGTCTCACACGTGTATAGGGAATTTGGAAATATTTATTTGCCAATTACAAAAATCGTACCCCGAGTGGCTGAGTATTTTCGACAAAAAACGAATTTATTATAATAGTATTGTTGGAATTCGTGCGATTGTACACATTTCTAATGGCACTGTAATTAGAAATCCATTTACTAATGCGTATATCGCGGGTTGCACGTGTGTCGTTACCGATTTGTAAAGCTTACATTCTTATAATAATATAATTTCTACAGTAATATAATATATTTTTTCTTTTTTAATTTTCCGTATATCGATTAACGCGCCTTTGCCTTCAATAATTGTAGTAAAAAATTACCAACATTTCATCATTACGATCATTATTTTCATTTGAAAATAATAGATCTTCGTTGTCACATAAATTATATTATTATTAGCGATATAATATGTAAAATATTAAAACGAGACGTATCCACGCCACTGAAAACCTGCAGTGGCTTATTTTACGGGACGAGGGGTTTTTCAGTTTAAAACTCCTCTCAGCACCAAACGGTCAATTAAAAATATTGTTGCGCATTTGTCAATTTATCTTAACACGTTTAACGCTATCTAATGTGGACACTGGACATCTAGTCGATAAAAAACACGCATTTTCTATTTAATAAAGAATACGCGGTTACGATTATGATTTTAACAATCTCACAAAAGAGTATAAGACAGAATTCTGCATCGGAGGTGTCGATATAGCTAATATAATTATTCGTTTATATTGAATAAATTATTTAAAATTGGTTGCCTATACATTTTAACATGGAACACTCTGGGGTTTAGCTACGCTCGCGATCGGAGGAAAGAAAGTATAATAAAATCCGAAGAAGTTCTCACTCGCCGAACTCTTTAATAAAGAAATAGACGTTTGGAATTTTTTTATTATAATTTTCCTATTTTCTTGAATTCTAATAAATACCGTATCAAAATAACCGAGTTCTATTATTCGATGAGTAATTTATACTACTATAAGTTTTTAAAATGTACTAAATATACATTATATAGGTATCTTTTTATTTAATTTATTACTTAAATATTTTATAAAACCGTTCGTATAGTGCAGACGACGTTCGGTATATTTTATTTTAAACGCCGTGCCCTCGAAGAGAGAAATTGAAATTACGCCGCAGAAAACTTGTCAGATTTCAAAGGGCGCATGGCGCGCAGCGCATTACAATATTATAGAACACGCCCTGTGAGCGAGTGTCCTTTGAAGTCGGTGTAATAGAGCACGAGCGTTTCAAATTTGTTTACACGCGAAAGGTTAACGGGTTTTGAGAAAAAAAAACCCCCCGTAATAATATAGAATTACCGTGTATTTATTTATTTTTTATATAATATTATTTCGAAATTCGAAGACTTACTCTGACTGCCGTACCGTAATATCAACGTTTTACTAAAATATTCGGTACCAAATTCATCATTTAGTACGTAATATGAAAATTAAATTTTATAAATTTTATTCTGTTTAAAATATAATTAAAAAAATTAGTATGTTAAAGAACTAAAACGCGTTACGTTTGGATTTTCGAGAATTTTACAGCTTTCACAATTATTCAAATGAGTTTTAAATTTTTTTTTTTTGAGGGAACGGAATTCGCAATGGCTTCTCAGTGCTCAGGACGGGTTCTCGCAGGGGCCGTCGTCAATTTTCACCATGTGTGTTGGGAGTTTAAACGTCGTCGACGCAGTTCACCCTCGTCAATCGTTCGTATTAATTCTGTAGGAGAGCGCAGCTCTCACTTTATATATATATTACTGCGCAGTACGCATTTAAATAAAACACGATGGAATACGGTATGTGTAAAGCGTGAAAATACATTGGAGATTATAATATTTTTTCCACCCGTTTTTAATGAGAGATTAAATGAAAAAACCAAAATAAATACAAATTTCCACCCGCCGCCGTCACCGATCGGTCTATACTGCACCGGTTTTATAAACACATATTGTTAAATAACCTGTTTTTTTTCACTCGTAACATTTATTATTATTTCTATACTTGTACGGTGTACACATATCACCGCGCATTGCCCCGAGCACATAACCAGCCGTTCTCCACTATAATACTATAGGTACGTATTTAAAACGTTAGAAAAACATATTATTTAGTATTTTATATATTTAATCCACAACGACGACGACGACGACGTGTCGACCACGAATTCTCCGATTACTCGGATCTACTTTAAAATCAAGACCGTATAGCCAGCAAAAAAAATTTTTTTTTTTTTGGGGGGCTGAGAGTATAAATGTGAAATAAAATAAATATACTAATTATAGAATATAAATCATTAAATATTATTTTAAGAAAAAATTTCGTTAGTGGGGCGGTTCTGAACCCTGAACCCCCTGGCTACGGCCTTGTTTAAAATCATATACGTATTATAATTATGTGTAGAAATTTTTTAATTTGAGTCTAGCGTCCCGTGTATATTTTGAATTCCGGGGATCGGTTCGGTATTTTATTATAATAATTTCCCGTGTAAATACGTTAAAAGTTTGAATAAAATTCAAAAACCATTCGGTGTATAAACGCAAAAGCCGTAATATTATCGATGATATCGATGTGGTCAATGATTACACGCCTAATCGTATCGTGAATAGTCGCATAATATTTATTGATATAAATTGGTATTTAACCGCGCGAGATGATATTATAGTTTTTAACGAATTTCGATAAGAGTAAAAAAAAAAAAAAAATAGCACCAAACAGACGTTTACTCGTATCACTTAATATTTTATGTAACCTAAAACGTTACATGAAATTGTTCGTACAGATTCAAAGCAAAACTTATCGTCGAAACACGTTCAACGGTTTAGGGGACGATTTTTTATTTTTTGTAACAGCTTTAGTCCTCCCTGAAATTATATTCAACTGATTATATACGTATGTGACGAGTCTACACGATCTGTAAAATCGAATATCGCGGTCGCAGGATGAAAAAAGTTGTGTCGTGAATATTGTAATACAGTACCGAGACGATTCGTTTTTCACGTGCATCGTGTTATTGTATATTATATATAAGAAAAAAAAAATTCTTTAAATAATTTATTATATCATTGTCGGGCGTCTTGGGCTCAAGATTTTTACGAACAAAAATATGCCGGCCGACATCCCGTCGCGACTCTTTTCGTGCGTGTCCTCGGTGCACGTTACACTGCTGTGTTCTATAGATTTGGGGTTGGCGTCGGCCGTACGTAAGGCGACAGGACATAAATTAAACGAAACGTACAATAGGGGAAACGAGAAGGAGAAAAAAATAAAATAAGACAGTTTATGGTGAAAAGGTCGGACCTGTACGAGGAATCGTATTATATTATTGACGACGAATGAGATAGAAATCTTGTGTACCGGTCGTCGCCGTCCAGCCGGACGCCGTCGCACACAGTCGTTAGTTTCGATATTTCGGGTTTATACCGTAAAATAATATAATAAAATATATTATTATGTTATTGTAAAGAACTCTGGCCGCAGGGACGCGCGTTATTAGTTCCAGACACGTGAAACGGAGGGGAGATAACGCCTGTCACGAGTTTTTTTTTTTTATTCTTAAGTGCTTTTTTTTCTCCTGTACCTGCCGATTTCGTTATTATAGAGAAATTTATATTTATACGTATTGAGAGAGAGAGAGAGAGAGAGAGAGAGAGAAAATATACCTTAATTCATACAAAAAAAAACCTCCGACGATAACGACGCGCCTTACGACTCGACGTTGGTTAAAAAAAAAAAATAAATAAATAACGCGTCGAGAAATCCTATCGGGTTTTTTTTTTACTCTCGTCCAATACTATTTAGTATAAAACATTCGGTTAGACACATTATACACTTACTTAACGACACGGGTGTGCGCGCTTCTTTGGCCTTCAGGTATTTTTCATTAGGCTAATTTATTCCTGGAATGAATAAAATCTTCGTTTAATCTGTTTTTACGCTGCGCTGCAGTGACATCCGGCCGTTCACCACACATTTCTTATTTAATTGGAGTCTATTTTTTTTTATATATACGAGTAATCCACTAAAAAGAAATCTATACACGGAATATCGTGTTCCCTCTCTCTCCCCAAAAAATTTTTTTTTTGAACTTTGGCGATTTGAATTGAATGCGTTTTGAATGCGAAACCAAAGGAGAAATCTAGTTGCTGTTTTTATGTTTTTACGCGTATAATCATTATAATTCATTCGCTTTCGTTCGCGACACACATATTGTTTCGATCAGATAATGTGGAAAAAACGAACAGATGTTGGACTTTTAGTACGTTTACGAGAGCAGCTATAGTTCGCACGGATAATTCGAACGTACAGACGATTTTTCGTTCCTGTAAAAATCGAAAACGACGAATTACCCTTGTTCGACACTAATTAAACGATAGCCGAAGGACCTGCATTGAGTGTATTACATTTTGGAGTTCGCGGACGGTATTCAGCACCAATACAGGACTTTCGCTAGCACACGCAGTTAACTGAAATTGTACTCGTCCGTCTCGTATACGGAGACCGATGAGACTATTCTTTTTACTTAATCTCGGTTTTTCACTCTGAGAGTGTGTCATATCTCCACGTAAAACAAGAAAATCAAATAAAGCCAATATATATATATAAAGGTTATCGGAAACGATGACGATTCCTTATACGGTAAGGTTATGATAGCGTTGCTTAGTATACCTACTTGTTATCGTTTCGGCAAATATTGGACAATGTTTTTTTTTTGTGGTTACAAATATGTATTTGATGGAGGGGAGGGAGGACGGATATAAGTACGTACCCGATGTTAGTGTAAAACTAAAGGCGAGGCAATTACAGGTGTGCTTGTAGATCAGATACCAGAATTTTCAATTATTTATGCCATGAAATTTTTTTTTTTTACTCGATAATTTTAAGTTTTGATATTAATTACAAAAGTTATGACTGTAACCATTGATTATGTAATACGTAATATAATGTAATACATATAATAATAATAATAATAATATTCTACTCATGACCGTATTCTGCTATCGTTAGGAAATGATAACAATTGTCAATGATGATATCATTTTCTTACCGTATTATAGGAATTGTCACATTTCCGGTAACTTATTGGTTTTTTTTCTTTTACGTAGAGGTTTTACGCACGCCACAGCTTTTCACCACACCGACGCAATTCTATTTTAATTATAATAATAAAAATCCTCTTTTTCTAATTAAAAAAAAACATTTATTTATTTTCTATTTTTTCGTTGTTCATGTTATATGTATCTGCAAAGACCTGTGTGTTTTATTATTTTCTCGACATTAATCTCACAAAATCCCGTGTGCTCCGGTTTTCATGTTTCGGCCACGGGTTGCTGTTTTCATTTTTTTCGTATACGAGACCATCGCACGGCGCACGATCGCACCGAGACGTCGCAATATTTCGCGTAAAAAAATTAAATAATCGCCGAACGCCTTTAAAGACGTCGGTTCGGCAACCAAATATTCGTGACTGTTCACGATGGACGTTGGGCGTTGGCTGAAGGTGTGTAGTAAGCAACTAAACACACCGACGTTATAGCGACGACAAAATCGTATACTACCACATTATATAGGGACTAGTAGAACTTTGAGGTGAATGCGTTACGACTCGTGACATTTTTCGTCCTACAGTGTTGTCTGTTATTCGGAAGCGTCTTTAACGCGAACTGACGAATACTATTGTCGGTTTAGATCACTTTTGTTATATTATTGACTTTGATTGATGTATATTGACGGAAGTCGATACACGATTATAATCGCGCGAACTATGCAAGCGTTTGCATCGATGCGCAATATTAATGACTTTGCCGAGGTCATTGCGAGAACGACTTGTCGACAATTCATATATACTGTAGTTTGACGAAATGGATGTATTTCAACGAGCACGTATACCGATGTAGCAATACGTATGTCGATATCGACATTATACCGATGTAGCAATAAAAAAAAAAAACAATTTATACGTTATTGATTTTGTATGTAATATGTCGAGGCGTATGTCACGTACAAAAGCACGGAATTATCTTTTACAGCGTCCGGCCCGAAGGACCAAATAACGTTTGATAATAATTAAATATGATAGTCGGAGAAGGCACAAAAAAAGCGTATCTTTCGAATACGAAAAAAATCCAAAAAATTATATTTATAGCAAAACGCCTTCAATTACGTTTGAGTAGGCAACTAAACACATCGATATGTTATTGCAATGAAAAATAACGAATAAATAAAGCAAACACGAAGAAACCAATTTATTCGTTTGCAAAATCGGAAGACAGAATTTCGATTGTGTTATTGTGTTTTTTTTTCTGTGATATTTATGTTGTTTAAAAAAAATTATTATAATATACGTTTACGAATACGTCTTAGCGCGGGATAAAGTAATTTACAAATTTTAGAACTACGTTAGTCATATGACGTATTTGGAGCACTCGTTCATGATATTCTGACGGAGACTGATTTAAAGAAATATTCTAAAAACCAATTTACAGTAATTGACGTTTTTAATTTACGATTCGTTTGCTTCGATTTATGTTAGACGTCAGGGCGTGGACTTTGTTATAACAACGCGATTGAAGAAAAAACTATTTCGCATAGACGTGATATAATTTCAAAAATAATATCGTGATAATATAAGAAATTCTTTTTGTTTTTTATTTCGATCACGGGTATATACGATACGCAGTGAAATCGTACGATTGCACGCGATTATTCTAAATAATATAAATAACAGATATTTAAAAAATATTTTCGAATTTTTTTTTTTGTATTAAAAGTGTTCACATTGAAATCATAGAGTGTCGAAACGCAATAGGTCTGTTGCAGGTCCTCATAATATACGAGTATAATCTTCGTGCTCTTTGTGTTTTATTCAAAATTTATACCCCAACAAAATTTGCCTTACGTACAAATAAAACAAAATTTCATATAATTTTTAGACCATCTATTTTTATCTTTTCTATGATATAGACCAGAAAATAACGAGAAGTCGCACGAGCGCGCATTTATACCATTCCTATATCTCGGCGAGAACTTGCATTGCCACAGTATATATATATATATAAATAGTTTTGTGTCTTTTAAACGTTCCTTGATATTTTATTAAACATTTGTCACACAAGTGTTGGAATTTCAATATATTGTCTTCTGCCAGGGGATATATATATATAGAACTGCAGAAGTATCGTTTCGGTGTGCTGTTGCAGTTATGCGTGGGCGTGAATCGACATTGAAAGAATGTACGTGATTAAAAAAAAAAAAGAAATAGGTGGCCAGCCGTTGCTGGCGTTATAAGTCGGTTAAATATTTGTTTTACATTTTGAAATTGAAAACAAACCGATAAATCATTTTCACGAAAAACGAATCTGAGCTACGCAATAATAGGTGTATTATTACAATTAAGAAAACATGACGTATAGTTTTAATTAATAACAATCTAAATAATTTTTGTTGTAATAAATATATGATAATGCAGAATACATTTCGAAGTAAACGAAATTTTCAACGATATATATTTTACAATTTTTTTCGATTAAATCGATTTTTATTAATTTTGAAATATATATGTATAGGAAAATAGCTTTTAAAATACATAAATCGTCCTTGTAAAAATCATTAACAAAAAATATTCGTTTTACTTAACAATTGAATACAGTGGGTACACACGGGGGGTTTGGGTGTTCAAACCTCCCATTGACTTTTACAAAAATATTTTTAGTGATTTTAGCACCATAGCACCATATTTGGCGCGCGACCGACGACGTCTTAATTTCATAGAAAAATAATTTTTTGTTTTCATGACTGTGCAAAATTCACCATTTTACATTGGATTAAATACACTATACGATCGGTATCGGGAAAGAACGACCACAGCATGTTGCGGTCATATTCCGTCGGTTGCGGAGAATCGGTCTAATGTGATTGCGATAGTGCGTTTGGCGTTTAAATAATTTTGGGTGTTCCCGTTCAATTACCGATTGTTAATAACCGACAAAACGCATAGTGTAGCTCCAGCCTAATAACTGCTACAAAACCCAGCTATATTTAGTTTGCATTTGATCAGTAATATCCGTGCGCGCTTTTCTGTTTGAAATCACGCAGTCGAATAATATAATATGTTCGTATTTATTGATATTGTCAATTTACCGCCAGCACCGCAGTTATATATTTATTTTATTGTCAAGTTTTGGAATTTAGCAAGACTGATATCTTGTGAGCGTTTATAATATTACGATTTACGAATTACGACTTCGAATGTGTTTTGTTTTAATATTTTGCTGTTCATTCGTATTTGTTTAAAATTTAAATATCGAAGAGAAATGAAGAGAATAAATGAATATTTTTGGCGGATAGTAAGAAGAAAAATATGGAACAATTATTCCTTTAACAGCTGAAGAAGTCATCGAAAGGAAATTGGATATTTTTTTTTATTATTATTGTATTATTATTTGATACGTTTTATAAAATCTTTTCAACTAATATATATTTTTATATAACCCCCATTGTGTGCCACTGATTGAATACAATACACATATAATAGTTAAAATATTATTATAATATATTCAATTACCTTACAATAATTACTATAACATCAGCGTGATACACGAAATCTCTTTGAAATGTCTGTAATATAATATAATATTACTAAATATAACAAAACATTTTTTTTTTTATTAATTGTAAGTCGTTGACGTTATATATAAAGCTTATTTACATACAATTTTACAAAAAAGAAAACTCTCTTTTCACTCCACTTATGACTTAAACTTAAAGTGTCATTATTTCAGAAAAAAATACGAGCAACAGCAATATACAAAAAACATTTGACAATTCGGTATTTAGACCAAGTGTTAACCGAGTAAAAAAAAAATTGTTTAAACCATCAAACACACACTGATAATGACTGTTTATCTAATATATTCGATTGCAGAACACTAATATAATTATACACTATTATTCCACTAATATTTGTATTATTGAAATCTAGTTTAAAAATAAAACATTTCGTAAGTATTCGGGAATACTTTTTGTGAAGTATTCAAAATACTTACTTATAATTCTGAATACTTTTTAATCGGAAATATTTGGAATACTTAACAGTGTAAATGCGTAATCAAAATTCGATAAAAAAAAAATAATGGGGATAAAAAAAAAGCCAAAAAAAAGTGTATTGTACAACAAATTTATGTCGCGAAACATGTTCCCGATGACTTCCGCGCTTCCGAAACCGACTTTTTTCGGTCGGTTCGTCGGTCGGAAGCTTTTCAATAAAACCGGAAGCCGATGCAGTCGCCCGTGTACCGACGATTTCGAGGCTAACGTTCCCGCGACCTCCCGCAGCGATTCGAACGCCATCTACCGGCGACGGCCGCAGTGATTTCGCGGTCGCGGCCGTCGTCGCACCGACCGTCAGATGGCGCCGAGTATTCCGTCGAGAAATAATAATTTTCCGTACCAATGAAATCGTCGTCAAACCACAAAATATATCAATTTCAAAATTCCGAATTATCTTCTTGAAATATTTCGATAAAATTAAGAAAAACAAAAACAAATTTTTTAAATATTCTTTTAGTGTTAATTATTATAACCCGTATCAATACATTTTTTTTTTTTTTACAATTTTTCGTGTTTATTTTTATATTTTACGTTGATGAAATATATCGTGCAATTTTTAGAATCCTGTGGCATATTATATGTTACGCGTAGGCACGAACTTGTTGAAATTTCGTGGAGTATCGCTGTAGAAGAATGAAAAGAAATAATTTAAGTACAATAATTAAAAAAAAAAAATTAGAATGTTATTTTAACGCGTGTTTATAGACATTAATAATTTCGTTTATTTTAATTTGCAAAAAAAAAAAAAAAAAAGAAAGAATAAATATACATTATAGGAATAATATACGATGATACGAGTAAATAACAGCTGATTAAATAATCTCATTTTTATTATTTTATTTTTTCTAGGATGGTGGGTTAGGTTTATCACATAAACGTACGTAGATAATTTAAAAACTATTGTATATTTTAATGCGATGAAAAAAAAATTCATTTAATTATTATAAATCAAAAAACAAATAAAATGGAGAATTTTTTTTTTTTGAAACTAAATATAATAGCTAAAAGCTAACAAAACGGTATAGGTACCTCTATTATAGGGATATACGAGCCTAAATATTTTTCATTTCAGTATTTGTCAATATATAAATACGTTTTGCTGATTAAATTCTATGAACAATATGTAATGTTCGGAAATTTCTCTGGTTACATATAAATGCGCGTTCGGTCATCGAATAGTGAAAACAATTTTTTTTTTTAAACATTCAAATAATAAAATTTAAAATTTAAATAAATTAAACCTATACGCGATAATGTACATGTTATTGAAACTACATATATGCGCTTCTAACACGGACCGAAGTAAAAAACCACTCCTCCGCCCCGCGGTATACGTTAATAATACGTCCTTTGTAAATACTCCATTCAATATATTGTAGTACGGGAAAACTGAATACAGAAAACACGTCTCGCGGGAGAAAGGAATATACCGTGAAAAGAAGTGGTGTAAAAAAAAAAAAAAAAAAAACGAGTAATCCCAAACACTGCGCAGCAAACGACACATGCACGCACGGACGGAGCAGCTGTTCGGAATTTTCGGCGAAACGTTTCGTATAGTGTGTGCCGTCGTGTGTGCGAGAACTAAAAGTGTAAATAAACCGCGGGCACAGAATATAAACGCGTCTCGACGCACGCGTGTGGGTGGGCGTGTGTGTGTGTCGAGTTGAGTACATTTATATAAACACGCACACGATGACATTCTTCTGTCGTATTAATAATAATAATAATAATAATAATAATAATAATAATAATAATAATAATAATAATAATAATAATAATAATAATAATAATAATAATAATAATAATAATAATAATAATAATAATAATAATAATAATAATAATAATAATAATAATAATAATAATAATAATAATAATAATAATAATAATTATAATAAAGCAAATGCATTGAAGTATTCAGTGCTAGAATCAGGAAAAAATTCAGCGACGCAAAATTATATGATATTTTACTAAAAATAAAAAAAAATTTTTTAACCTGATGATGACTTATGGTCAAAACTAGTTTGATACTTTCTTAGACATTTATCATACGAGTATACTACAGGGGTGTATATGTGGGGGAAGGGGCTGATATGGCTCCAGCCCCCCCCCCAAAATTTCAGGAACTTTCTTTACTAATTCCTATGCCCTATGGCTATAGGATGTAATATTTTTAATAAATTCCTTATACGTAGTTGTTTTTAAAATGTTGAGAATTTGGTAATTTGTCCTATTTTTAAGATTAAGGTTTGGATTAGAATTTAGAAATAATTCAACAATGATATTCACTCAATGCCTCAGCCCCCAAAAAAAATTTCTAAATACGCTCCTGATATACTTTAGGCATTTTTTCTTTATAAATTATATTAATTTTTATAATATATATATTGTTATTTATTATTATTATTTCTTATAGTATTAGTATATATTATTTTATTTTTTTTAAACGTTCGCGTGTGGATGACATGGGTCCAATGTAGGGATGACAAGAAAACCTTGGGGAAAAGTTTAAAAATATAGAATTTTTTTGTTAGGAAGACGTAGTGTTGGGTTATCGTGGATGAGGGTGACACGAATCCAAAAAGGTTGAGAACCACTGCTCTAGATTCTTGATATTTCCAAAGAATTATGTAACTATTCGTACTAAAATTTTTTGTAAAAAAAAGAAAGTCGTTTAAAAGTTTAAACCACGTATTATCGTCTGGCGTTTTATAGACTTTTGTGGTGAAAAGGTTGATTTTTGATTTTAAGACCTCAGAATCCGGTACCTATCCTTCATTGCGGTCTGTACAGAATTCTATTGCGATATTTCCGACGATTACGCGTTCGGATGAATACGAACCGTATGAATATTTAAGAATATTCCCCGTAATGTCTGCGAACTGACGGTCGGGGTCGCCTCTCCCCGCGGGCCACGGAAAATTGGTGGCCTCGAGCAGCTCGTGTATAATGTTCTATACGCCGTGACAGTTACAAACCTACGTCGTCGTGCAGTCTGCGTTCGTGTATATATTTATAAATTATTTATGTATAAGAAACGCTTTTTGCGAAAGTTTCGGATACGGGCGGGAAAAAGTCGTTGCACTGCAGTATACGCCAACAAGACGAATGACCAGAAGTTTTTTTTTCGCTACGCCGGTAAAGAGGAAATTCGTCCCGAGGGTGGAAAGAAGGCGGGCAAAAAAAAAAAAATGTTTGGCGCGTAAAACGTGCGAGGTCCGTTTGAAATGTATCGTCGCACGCGCTGCAGTGCAGTGAACCGGCGAGATACGCGAGATTTTTCAGCCGCCAAACGCTGCTGTCAGTCGCGTATAAAATATCAGTTTCTCTCAAAAAAATGATAACGATTACGATCGGAGGAGACTGTGACGAATATTCGGAAAACTCGGTCCAGTGTACCTATACAGCTAATACTATACTATATAAAGCGGGACAGTGGCGTGATTTGCTTATACGTTTTCTACGGTATCGCGTGCTCGCGGGCAAAAACTTCCACTCGCATCCAACCAGAAATGTTCGCAAAAATTTTTTTCCCCTCCGCAGCAATTCACAACAATACGCGTGTGCGTGTTTCGAGTCGATTTTTCAAAAACCATATTTTCGCTACAAAATTGAAGAAAAAAAAAGTGTTTTATTCGGCGTATCGCGTTGCTTGTCGCTGAATAAACGCTCGGATTTCGATCGAAAAACTCATTTTTGAAATTACGTACCTGCTTGTAACGAATTCGGAAATTGGCGTAAAAGAACAAACGCCGAAATCCGAGAAATTGCGCGCGAAATCCCGAGCGGGTAAGCTGCAATTACATAAAGGCACAACGATTGCGATGCATCGGACACGCTATGCGAAGAGATGCTTTTGAAGGGGGAGGGGGCAGTATCGACCGAGTGGGAAAAGGCCGAGAGGTAGACCGAGGAAGCGATGGTTCGACGGGTAAGCCAAGTGAGTCTTGAGTCCTTACGCCGGACGTATAGAAGATTGGAGTGAAATTATTCGGGATAGAGAATGATGGAAGGCTGTAACGGTGCAGGCGGCGAAGACTCTTGGAGAGTTATAAATCCTAGGAGAAGAGATAACGAATTCGAAGAATTCAAACCGTCACGATGTCGAAACCGATTTCACAAAATTCTGGTTGCATCGTCATTTCAAAAGAAAAAAAAAACAAAAAACAAATTTAAAATAAAAAGCAAGTCGAACGAAAAAAGTAATATCCCACAATATCGTCAAAATTCAACATCATTCCGATTTTAGGCGGATAAATATGATAAAACCGATTTGCTGGTCACGTAGGTATAAATAAATTCAAAATTGAATTCCGATTATATCCGAAAGATACGAAAATTTCACATCGAAAACGATGAACATTCTGTTTCGGGGGGGAAAAAAACTCAGTCCTCTCTCTCTCCCCCCCACACACACACACATACACATCGTAATGCGCGTGGACATGGACGCGAACAGATCCTGCAGGCTGCAGACTCGATTTTACAATATTATTTGAAACGAGACATTTATCGACTGTATTTTTTATTGGAAACGACACGATAAGCTGCATTTTGTACGGCTAGAACCGCGGAAATATGTTTTTCCCGTGTGAAATGAAATTCTCGTCGTCGTCGTCGTCGTCGTCGTGCGCATAAGCAGCTTACGAGCTGGATCTATGATCTGGTCCAGAGAGGAGCGAGTGAGAGATAAAGCAGTCACTCCGAGAACTTTAACGGACTTTACGCGAATTCAATCTCGCTCGAAATGTTCCGCCGAATAATATAACACGAAATATGATATGTATTACTATATTATTCGCTGTTGCAGGGATTTACACGCGTCCGTCTGACAGGTGTGTGAAAAATTGAATTTGCCTTTAAGTTTTACAACGCGTTTTATATACGTAGATAGGCACGCATATTTTTCGCACCGTCCTGCCTGACTGTGGACGAGGAGACACGACGGAATCTAATCTGCAAAACGTCCCGGGAAAATGACAGCGCGTTTTCGGTATTTTTTATTCTATTTTTTTAAACAAATGTGAAAAAAAATAGACGTTTCATTATAACACGTATCGCGCGTTTACATTAAAACATGTCGTGTCCACACTGCTGCAGTGAAACAGTTATTTTCATGAAAATTCGGGGTAGTTTTCGCGAAACGGTTGCGCAGCAGTCTTGTATATATTATATTCGTATACTATTATTTCAAAAGCATATTGAAATATTCGAATAAATTGTATTTCGGATTAAATGCCCGTAAAACATACACACAGACACACAATATGTGTGTTTTATTTTAAAGCTTTAGAGACCGCACCACACTAAATACGTATTTAATAAGCCAAGATTATATTTAACTACGTAAAGAGTTAAAAATATTTAATTTTACTTCACTCGTCGCGTATTTGCATATATTAATACGTTTAAGTAAAAACGTTCTATTACCGCTGCACGTCGAGCCGTATATTAATAATACTCGTTTTAAACACAATGTCTATATAGTTTTAATAAAAACGAGTATTCGTGAGTCAATTTCTGCGTTAAATTTACGGTAAATTTTAATATTTGAAAAAAAAAAAATTTTTTTTTTACTACTGTTTTATGTAATGTGGGAAAATTTTCGCTAATTATATTACGTTATTAATTCTTATTATATAAATTCATCGTCGTTCAAGTCATTTTCGTTACCTTAATTATTGTATTAGTAACATGTACTCTGAAAACTTATACTTTATGTATTTCAAATGATCCTATCGATCAATATTTTGTAACTCGAACTCTCGTCATCTCCGTACAGCCCTTGGGTCGGCGGAGGTGACCAACGTTAGTTTAATTATACGTGTAATTGTAATCTTTATTTGAACGTTTTTATCCAATGTGGGAACTCACATAAACAATATGAAGTTCATTATTAAATTTATAAATTGAGAAAAATAAGTATTTTGAAAATATTTTCCATGTAGTGTATAGTAACTCGCTTCAAATTTTGATCTTAATATTAATATGATTAATGATCTTATTTGTTCAATAACAAATACACAAAC
Organism: Slavum lentiscoides; assembly: GCA_032441835.1. Lineage (NCBI taxonomy): Eukaryota > Metazoa > Arthropoda > Insecta > Hemiptera > Aphididae > Slavum > Slavum lentiscoides. The sequence continues at coordinate 14,543,284 of CM063714.1, read as the reverse complement.
GTAAAATCGCGAAGAAACACCCTCGTCTTACACTTTTAGGTATAGAAAAAAAAAACAGAAAATTTATTATTTATGTACCTTAAAATGTTTTATATTTTATTTAACACGAGCGTATTAATAGGTCAATTACTACATTATAAAACACATAAAAAAGGATATTTACTTTATATAAATACGAACGAAATTTAAGTACCTCGTGCCGTATTTTTTTTATTGTTTTTTTTTTTACATTTTAAAGACTAAAATCGTTTATATTCAAACCCGCGTGTTATTAACTGGTAAATGTTAATTATTTTAGTATACCTAAAACGAAACGTAATTGTCGAAAAAAAATCGTTTATATTCTTATATTAATAATACTATTTTTTTTTTCGAATCGTACGCAACCAGCTCTCGTCGTCCAATTTTAACTGATATAAATCAGTGCCTTCCAGTTTCGTTTATTTTACTCGTTTCCATTAAACGTTGCGCGTCCGAGGAAGGACGAGACCGACACGTTTTGATTAGCTGCAGGTTTCTATTACTTGTTCGCTCTCTTCTTTCGAGAATTAATATCATTATTTCTAATCCGGGTTGATTATATCATATTCTTATGTACAATTATATATATATATATATATATATATGTATGTATATATAAACTATTCGGGTAAAATTTTAAATCGTTTTTCTAATTAATGCGTTGTGGCCGGTGGACGAATTGTCGATAATTAAAAAAAAAATTATTATTATTTTTGATTAATTCATAGTGAAAGATAATCGACATAAATTACAATAATATAACTTTACTGTTTTTTTTTCTAATTTCTTAAGAAATATTAATATTAATGATTAACGGTAGTTTATAAGAAATATTATTTGGTTTTTATACTTTTTTTTTTTTAAATATTTATATAAATGGCTAGGAAAGTTGACATTTTTTTTAACTCGTTAAATCATATTCATATAGATAAAAATAAACGCATTACGGCAAATGTCTAAAACGAAAGTAATTTGATTTAATTAAAAGTTAATATTTTCCAATAAACACAAAAACTCGTATGATACGCAGTTCGTAATTTGCTTACAATTCCCCCGGTAACATACATTACTTATACATATATACATAATATGTATTTATATATATACAATATATACATAAATAAAAATACGCGACCCTTTTTAACACACGAAGTTAATAAAAAATAAATAGTATTTTACATAAAAAAAATCAAAGGCAATCGTGTTATATATATATATAATAATAATAATAATAATAATAATAATAATAATAATAATAATAATAATAATAATAATAATAATAATAATAATAATAATAATAATAATAATAATAATAATAATAATAATAATAATAATAATAATAATAATAATAATAATAATAATAATAATAATAATAATAATAATAATAATAATAATAATAATAATAATAATAATAATAATAATAATAATAATGATAATAATGCACATTATGAAATTCGATATACGAGAAAGAAAGAAAAGAAGAAAACATATTTTATTCCCCTATATATAGTCGCATTGGATATAATATGTACATTGTACGTGTATATGATATATTAAATCAAACAGGTGCTCTGCTCGGCGCGGGATGCTGGAAATTCAACACTTATAATAAGGGTTAAGATTATTTTTGTTGTCGACGAAATATTCCGTATACACAGAGGTACCCTCATCCAGAGTCTTTTATTACTACAATAATAATATGTTTTTTTATCAGACCGATCTCACCACCATAACCACGCCTCCGCGGCTATACATTCATTCGCTACGGACGTATAACTCGTTTCATATTTTTTTTTTTCGTTCGGACCAAAACGCATAACAGCGTCTCCCCACGAACACGGTAGAACGTAATCGTCGTGTACATTTGAAGTCGAAAAGTTTCGGAGGAAATATAGGAAAAAAAAAATTCGGAAACTCATTGAGCTGTTAGCAGTAAAGAGGAAATGCGGTCATGATGAATTTTTTTTAAAATCCATACAAGAGAGTATAGGTATAGTGAAAATCTGCTGAAAATTAGAAATACTCGCTTGAGGAATTCTATATCAGAAGTATTGATGTATAGTTAATATTTTTATTTCTTTTTATGAAATAAAATATTTAAGATCGGTTATTATTTTTAACGGGGAAGGCTTAACGGTTCAACTGTATATATGTTCAGGATTAGCGGAAAGAACGCAATAAAACCCGAAGAAAGTTCTCACTGAACTCTCCAATATAAAAAAAAAGTTTGGAATTTTTATTATAAAAACAAAATCAAATAAATAAAATAATAAAAAGGGATATACGTGAAAGGAATAGAAATAAAAAAATAAAAACTATAAATTAAACTCGTAAATAATAAATGTGTATATAAATAATAAAAAAGAAATGTACTATACGTGTATATACCGATCGAGCCAAAGAGTATTATAAACGTGTAGGAGTTGTTGTGTTAAATTAGTTTGTTTTACTACCGGTTTCGATAAAATGTCATCCATCGGGTATTAAACGAAAAAAAGAAAAAATACAACAACGGAATAAAAAAACGAATAAAATTACACGGAGAAAATTATGAATATTTCAATAAAATTAGCTTAAATAAATAAAACGATAAAACGCGGCAAAGAAATTGCGTACGCAGTGAATTGAATTGTTAAAAAAAAAAACGATTATGGCGTGTTATTTATATAAAATAATATATTATTTTTAAAATCCGTTTGTGTATTTAAAATATTTTTGAATTTATTAGGTTTAATTTCTTTGTATTATGCGTAATTCTTCCAAAAACCGAATTCGTGTAAATGTTATACTGTATTTATTTAACACTTTTTTTAAGCCGTTTTCCGTATTAAACGTAATATTATGATTATTTCTTTAAAAAAAAAAGTGTTTCGCACAATTTGAATTTCGGATTGGCTTTTTTCAATTTTTATTTCAGAGATGTTTTTTTTTTTATATATACCAGTACATATTATTATATAATACGTTATTTATACGCGGTGTGCCACGACTTCGGGAAGTAATAGCTGGTTATGTAGAAAATTTTTATTATTTATAGAACGCGACCGAGGCCTATACATTTTTTACAGGCCGTTTCCGTTTGCACTGCAGCGCATTTATTTTATGTGTTTTATACGCAGAACGCGGTCACGTGGAAAATTATTTGTACGCGTTTAAATAATATTGTAATAATATAATCGTAATGCAGCGTTAAAAAAACGAAAAACATTTTTTTTAATACGGTCGATTTCACAAATACGCACCGAATGAAATATAATATTTCGTTGAAAAAAAAAAAATATTTAAGGTATAAATTTATGTATAGCGCGCAGAGAGATATTTTCAAAGACACCGGCGGAATCATCGATTATTATATATGTATATATAGCGGCGCACATAATCACACACTTTTTGAAAACAAATTTTACATATTTTCGTCTTTGGAACGGGAGAGGAGATGAGGAAAAATTGTCCATCCCTATTGTATCCGGCCTTGTCGGAACGAAAGATACACGATTATTACTTGTTTTACACGCGACAGTGTTATGGCTTTTGATTCGCAATTATTTCTAAACGTTTTCGTTTTGCACGACCGCGTTTCAGAATTAAAACACTTTTTTTTTTTTTCATAGCTTTTCTACGATTTTTACGCTTGCGTCATATTTTTAACGATTTCGATTCGTCTCAACATTTAAATATTTTTTTGTCACTCCGAGTTTAGGAAGCGCCAACCAGCCATAGATTCCCGTACGAATGCCCGAATCCATTTACCCGAACGCCCGAACGGACGAATGTCCGAATTCTATTTTCCCGAATGACCTGTACCCGAATGCACAACACCCGAATAAAAATCGCCCGTAAACAAAAGGGCAATACAGTTTTATACACAAATGCACAAATTTTGGTTTTATTACAAATTTAGCACTGAAACGTTATATAGCGGTAACAACGGGAAATTAAAAAAAAAGTCAATTTTTATCTACCGATATTTACACCACGGAAACGTATTCGAGCGGTTCGAAAAGAGAATGCATTTCGAAAAAAAATGATTCGGGCGTTTGATCATTCGGGCGAACGGTAAAAGTCATTCCGGAAAAAAGAATTCGGGTATTTGTCCGTTCGGGCGAGTGGATTCGGGCGTATGTCCGGGAACGAACCAGCTATACCGAGGGGAAAAGGGGGAAAAAAAGCGGTTTTAAAATTTATTTACGTATACGTTTCGAAAATTAAATTGTACCTATTATAAAAACGAAAACGAACGATTTTTCCAAATCTGTATTGTTAATATTTTAACGCCCTCGGTGTACTTTGAGCGGCGGTTTTATTTATTTTCCCGACCGATTTATACTGTCGCGTTTTTTTTTTTTGTATTTCCTTTTAATTTTTAATGACGGAAATCCTTTTTTTTTTTAAATTTTCGTTATAAATAATTTCGAGTTCTATTTAAATGCGGCATAAAGTATACCGTTGAAATTGAGTAAAAAAAAAAATAATAATAAAATTGAACGTTATATGGAGAAAAAAAACTTAATTAAGTACACGCAAAGTTTTAAAGGATATATTTTTTTTTTATTTCGTAACCGCGACATTTTAAATTAATGAATTAATTCGCTTTGATTATAATTTCTCGTCCGGCAGAATTGTTCGCGCGTTATTTTATACGTTTTCCGAGTATTTTCGTATTTTCGATAAATTATACAAAACCTATACCGCCTAATGACCAAACTTTAACTCTCTCGAGGCACCGGCGAAAGACTCGAGTATAATCAAGTGCGAGTATATAGTTTTCTTATATCATTATAAACACGGTCTGTGTATACAATAAAAAAAAAAAAATTTCTAACTACAAAAAAGGACTTATCTACGCTATATTATATGACTAAATATATATATATATATATACAGCTTGTGCGCAACTCGTATGTTTTGAAATTTTCATGCGCAAAAGACACTACTTGTATTATACGTATATTATATGTTATATAACGAGATAAAATTGTTATATTATACGCGGAGAGCCCTTCGCTATTTTTTTTTTTTGCCCCGAAAAATTAAAACTATTCGTGCGTACCTGCACAAGCGCGCCGACAAAACGCGTTTTACTCCCTTGAAAAACTCGTGTATATAATAAAGACAACTGCAGCGTGTACCGTCAGAGTATAATAATCTCTGTGACGGTAAATTGTGTTAGATAGTGTCCAGTGAGTGTAATCGTAATGAATTATATTGATTCTCGAATGAAAAATTTTTTTTCGCATTATCTTAAAATTAATTATCATTTTTTTTTTTTTTTTATTTGGCCCGACATCAATAATAATTAGTGAATTAGTCACGATACTGGAAAGATAACGAATATATATTATGTTTTGTTATGATTTCCAACATCCGAAACGGGTATAGAAGAATTAATGTAAATGCACGAGTTAAACCGCGGTTCGTGGTTAAATATTATATTCAGCCGAGTAATATTTTTTCGCGCGTTTAACTCTTGCCCGCGTTTCGCGTTTCGTCGACGACGTTACGGAATTTATAATACAAAAAAAAAAAATATATTCCCCGGGGTGTCGTGTAGGTACCCGGTAAATGTCCGAAGCGAAAATTTACGACCACTCATTTTTGCCGTGTACCAACCGCTCGTATACCGCGCCGTGTGGACTTTTCAGAGCACATTGCGCGCGTACAGGACGATCGTATTGTGCAATTGTACGTGTGGGCGATGATGTAGTCGCGATCGAAACGTTTGTGAATGATTACAAACTGCAGAGTGGAGTACGAGCAGAGCGGCTTTGCGGACGGCTTAATTCGAGAGTTACTGGTAAAATTTTAGTAGAAAAAAAATGTCGAGTCTTAATAGAGGGATTACAGAAGAAGAAAAAAAAGTAGATGAGGAAACAAATGATTTTCGGAGGCTGTTATAAAAAGGAAAATGAAAATAATCCACACAGACAATTTTTTTTTTTTTTTTAGCGTACAACGTATACGTTTTAATAAAATGCCATCGACGAGCGACACAAAATCACTCGAATCCGTCGACTTTAATCGACATAATATTTACACGATTATAGATACTTATAAAATATATTTTCAACCGAACCAAGCGCGCTTATTCGTGATTTTACCATCGGGTGTCGATTTTCCTTTAAAATCGGTAAAATTTGGAAAATACTTCGCAACAAAAAAGTACACTGAAATCTGATTTTAACTCGCCAGTACGATATTATTGTTTGTAAACTCTCAAAATGAAAAATGTTTTTAAACACAATTTAATATAACAATTAAAATGTTATTCGTTTTATACGCTTATTTTGTCAAATTTAGGCCGTTCAGGCAATTTAGCCTTTATTCGCCGCGCCACTGAATATTATTTTTTACAAGTATACCAGGCGCGGTGTATACTCGACGAGGTAACGTTCCAGTTTTCCGGTCCCCGCGGAAAACGACCGAACGGCTTTGAGGGCGCGCGCGCGGACGTCTTAAAAACGTTATCGAGTCGGTTTTTGGCGATATTTGCAACACGCGTTATACACATACCTATATGCGGTGTACAATTTATATTGTCGAAAAACTTTTTGTATAATATTCAAAAAAAAGTTTTTGTACTTTATTTTTGTTATTCGAGGTTAAAACGTTATAACATTCTCGTATACGGAAATAAGAGTCGAAATTGTGTTCAGGCCATTATAGACGTATAAAACAACTAGATTATGCAAATCGACATTATCACCGAAGCCGTTTGTGGTACATTGGCAATTTACACTATGCTGCAGTTTATCATCGCGTCGTATTCGTAAGACATAAATTTTATTGGAATTTCAGTTAAAGCGGTTCCCATTTTTGCGCAGACTCCTTAACACTGGTTTTTATTATATATTAATTATTTTTCGTGCATCTATAGTAGAGTGAAATAAAATGACATATTATGGTCGCATCTTGTTCCGCGCGTTATTTTGTCGCATCGTTTTATGGAGGAGGACGTTCACAAAATACATAGAGACCAGTGATTTGCATACGTAATATATATATGGACGGATCCTTACATCTTATCTTCCGGTCATTTTTTAAGAATTACATGGGGGTGGCTTATTCTTTCTTCCATTATCAAGTTACTGTTTCTTCCACGCTTAAAATGTCACGATATGATAATAACAACGAATTTTAATAAAATAACTGTCATCATCACAATAAATATTATGATTTCATTACAATAACCTTAAAATATACCAGATGCGAGAAAGAGAACCATTCAAATAGTGAATTCTGTCTTCTTTAAAATGAACCACTATCCCATGCACTTTCAATATAGGAGTAGTCTATCCTGAATAGATATTTATTGTCTATGATGATCTGTTTACAATATTGACGCATATTTTGTATGGGTTTTATGAGTTATACATGAAAAATAGGACACCACCTGCCGTACGTCAAGCACTGAATAATTAAATGTTGTACACGTTTTAAATTGTACGTTTATTTATTTGTATTGACAATAATGGCATAATAGCTAGGAATAATTTTTAAATTAAATGAAAATCAAAGTACACAATAGATTAACAACAGAATTATAATATTTTATTAATAAAAGACAAAACATTATACGACATTCGCGGTGCCGGATTTAACATGGGTACACTTCCTTTTGTCGTCCCTGCAATATTATTGAATTGGTAAATATCTCTACGTATTTCATACGGTATATAATAACTTCGGATTTCGAAAATCCATTGAACACTATTAGAAAATTATCGATAACCTACCGATTTTTTTTTTCTTAAATTTTTTTTCTCCGTCTTCCGTGCGCTTCGTCGTTTTATTAAAACGAAAATCCTCTGGGACCGTTCACACGAGTTTTCCCCGTTTTCATTCAACTCTTAAATCCACACACGTATGCATTTCAATATACGCGTTTCGTTTTGTGTTTAGGCACGATGATTGCGCATATTAAAATGATCGAATGTCGTCGATTGGCTAGGAAAAAATCCTCTGGAAAACGTGATTCAATTTCCATAAAATGTCTGTAGGAAAAAAAAGCGCCGCGCCATTGGCAAAAAAAAAAAAAAAAAAACACCGACAGGACGTAATTGTATACTTAACGATTCGAGATTAAAAAAAAAAAAAAATTAAACATTTATTATCGGTACATATACCGCGATTAAATTACAAACGATTTCCTTTATCGCGTTCCTTTACATAATATTGTTTGCTTTACAATAATAATATATCGTTGTGCATTATTATTATTATTATTATTATGTAATTCTTTTAAAAATGCCGCGTGACGTAAAATGTTAAAAAACAAACATAATAATAAAAAAAAAAAATGTTTCAAAGTTTATACACGAAAATGTTATGAATATTTTATAATATATAAAAACGTTAAATACACGAAAAACATAAGTTGCGCGACGTCTTAATTTTCTCTTACGCAACACTGCCGTTATATAATACTATACAGTATTTTTATTATAAGTTCTTCGACTATACTCTCGTTTTTGTTTTTTAAAGAGAAAATATGCGTACAACAATTAAATATTTTTTTTTCGCGTAAATTATACTCGTTTTTTATTATATTTATGATATTATTTTATATTTAGTTTCGAACGTTTAAATGTCAGTTATTGTCCGATATTTGTCAAATAGCGAGCATATTATATATATGTACGGTATGAATTATTTTATTTTTATTTTTCACCACGAGCCGGTCTGTATTTGGGGGGGAGAAGGAGAGAAGTGATTTTTTTTTTCTATTTGCTGGTTGGTAAGTTTTTAGAAATTTTAATACCACACGTATATGTGTATTGCTTTTTAATAATTAAAAAAACCAAATTATTTTAAGCGATTCGTTACTAAACTTATTTAATGTGAATTTAAAACGAGTTAATTTATAAAAAAATATAATTATTATTAGTAGATTTTTGAAATTTCTTCTGCGGACTGTTGCCGGATAAAATTCTCACAAACTTCGTTATTTATTATTATTAAATCAATACGATTTTTCGGTCGTATTTGCTTCGATGTTTGGTGATGAAGAGAATATTTAAAAATAATATTGTATTCGCGTACTCGGGGAGTAATTGAAACACCGTTTTCGTATTTATGTATTTTAGTTCTATAGAACAGAAATCGTAGAAAAAAAAAAACGTATATTTCGCCATTCGAAAATCGATATTGTACGCGTTCGTTTAAACTCGAAGTAAATCGGGTGAGGATATATTTTTGAAAACGGTCTATTAAATAATCCTCAAGATGACGCGTTGACGTACAACGTTCAGTACTCCGTCGTCATCCACCGACTTAATGTAATAAATCTTCATTGCCTCGACTGACGACACCAGCCGACGATGACTAATTTCAAGAGTGGCGCATCGTTCTCACACCGTACAACGGCAAAAACGATTAAAACTAATTATACACAATATTTCGTTTTCGCAGTGCCGATACTGCGTCCGTTTTGCGCGACTCAAAAACCGTTTTAGAAAAAAGAGAAGTCACAAGAACGTTTGCCCGAAGCCAAACATCGATATTTCAATTAATAATATTATTGAAATTAACAGTCTAAATAATCGTACTTTTACTGAAATCGAATAAGAGTACGAGGATCTACGACAGTAATCTAAAATAATACGTATACGCGTATCGCATATCCATAAAAAAAAAAATCCATCTGGAGGAAGTTTGCGTAATAGTATATATTGTACTTGTAAAACCCTAGTCGGTGGAACATTATAGTGGGAATATCTTCCATTATCAAACTGGTTTTTTTTTTTGGTGACAGTGGGCGGGAGAGAGTCGACGACGAGACGAAAACATTACGTACAGACAAAAAAAAATGAAAAATGAAAAAATTTAGAAAAAAAAAAACGGTATAAATCCGTATACATACTTAATATATTATTTATATCGTAATAAGGTTTTGTTTTTTTTCTCCAGTACCCCGGCCGTACACAACTGCTGCGGCGATAATAAATCCCTTTAAAGCGTATTCCATTCGATCGTTCGAGCTTTATTTTCGTTTTTTTTTTTTATTCGAAAATAAATACTGTTCATTAACGTTTTTTTATGGGAACTGTAAACGAACCGTGTGTTACTCAAAAGACCGCATTCGCGTTTTCGTTCCGATCCGATTATACAATTTATTTTCTATAGGTACGTAACCGCGGCCGAGCGTTAATTAGTTAGAATTTGTTTATATTAACGCGATGGGTTAACACCCGTTAATTAGTTTTATATTATCTAATGTATAACATCGTCGGGTTCATTAATTAAAGTTATTTTCACAAGCTAGTTACAAACAGATTTATGCGTTTGGAGACGTACGCGGGGTTCCAACAGGAGAACGAGTGAATGTTGACAATCGTTTTGCGTGTGATTTTTGCCCCGAAAAATTGCGTTTCAAAATATTTTTCAATAAATAAATGTAAACGTATTGATAAACAGTCGATTGGTTTTTTTTTATTTTATAAAATATAATTGGTATTGATACAAGCACGGCGACGAAAATTATCTTCTTTTTTTTTCGTTGGTTTACCAATATTAAAATATAATATTTTTATTCGAAACCGTGCGAATTCGCGTCGGCAATCGCATTTGAAATTTGGCGGTTTTATGCGAGCAGTCTTTAATTAAAAAAAAAAAAAACGATATAATACGACAGTACGTGATTGAGACGAAAGTGCACGTGTTGAATATTAAACGGAGTTTTGAAGGAATTCAGCTGAGAACGAGAACGCTCTAAAGGACAAGGATACTATTTTTCCTGTTATATTAAAAAAAAAAAAAATTTACATGCTGTGGCTATAATAGAGCTCTTACTCTCTCACTACATATATTAATCCAAGGGTGTAATTAGAAATTTGTTTTTTTGGAGGGGGGCTGAGGCATTGAGTAAATATCATTGTTGAATTATTTCTAAATTCTAATCCAAGACTAAATCTTAAAATTAGGACAAATTACCAAATTCTCAACATTATAAAAACAACTACGTATTAGGAATTTATTAAAAATATAACGTCCTACGGCCACAGGAATACATAAAGAAAGTTCCTGAAATTTCGGGGGAGGGGAGAGGCTGGAGCCCCATCGGCATAAATACGCTCCTGTATAACTCTTTCCGACCAATCGCTTTACGATTTTCGGCCGTCTGAAAACCAATTGAACGTTGAACCTGACTCAATGTTATCAAATAATTTGATTTCAGACGAGAAAGGTGGACCCAAACGGATTGTCTCGACGATTTCGTCGGTCGAATTTACCAGTCCTTTGACCGTAGACGTTTCCGTTCTTTTTCTACTGTCCCACTTAGAACATCGTTGAGTATTCCGTCGTCTTTTACAAATCCTTTAATATTTTTATTTTTTTTCTCGAATAGAAATATTTTTTACACGCGGCGGAGAAATACGACGTCTGCGCGAAAAAAAATCCAAATCGTAATAATACACTCGAGATTCTTCGGGCATAATGCGTAAAACTGATCGTCAATTCTATACACACATAATAATATTATTATTCGTATAAATTATATTGGAATTTATAGAAATGAAAAAGAAAAAATGCCATAGCACACTTGAAAACGTCTATTCAAAATGTGTTTACGCGTAAAAGCGTACGAACGCGGCAGAAAGAGAAGTTTATCCTGCTCTACAATACTCGGGGGATTTATAATATTTTCACGTTTTTCGATGACAAACAACCGCCGTGTACCAATAATAAGCGAACGGATCAGCTCGTACGGAAAAACTCTCCGTTTTTACAGCTGAGCGATTCTTTTTTTTTTTTTTATAAATAACATTCGTCCGTCCGACGCGTATTATATTTTCTATTATGGAAATAAATCGTCCTTTATTATTTATTATTAAAAAAAAAATATATATATATATTTTATTAAAATCTTCTCGTCGAGTAATACGCGCTATTATATAGTAATACACACTTTTATGACGGCGGCGTATTTACTTCGTTTAAAACAAAAAAAAAATTATAATAATAATCCCGACAAATTCTGTTCGAATTGATTAATAAGTTGTAGTCGAGTTAAGTTCGGTTTTTTTTTTTTTTTGCACTACTAACTTAAAACACAATGGATCGTAAATTGAATGGATTTCAATAAATTCCGTATACACAATACGTTCTTTTATTTACGGGAGAGGGGAGGAGGATGGAACAAACTTATTCAAGCTATACTCGGCTGTCGACGACGGGAGTTGGTTTTGAACTCTAAGAATACGATCTCTCGAACCCTTAAATTGATTTCTTTTTATGTACAAGTATATTCAGTGGCGTAGCTATAATAGAGATATAATATGTCTTCCCCTCACGAACCGCGGTTTTTAAAATAATTTTTTATCGATTTTTTTCTAATTTTTAAAATTGTACAGTTATTACATTTCTTTTCGTTATTTATGCAGTACATTTCTGTATAAGTCGGGATCGTATTAGACCACTACTAAGACTATTATAATATTATTATATAACATAATCATCCCTCCAAGCCGTCAGAACAAAATCAATAATCGTAGCTGCGCGGACAAACAAAAACAACTGCCGCGCGTTATTTGAAATTCAATAATATCCTTTCAGAACGTAAAACATCCGTGTGTAACAAACACCGTAACTCTTTATGTAGATTGTCTTTGACGGACACGAAACCCGATTTGGACGTCCAAATGGACGCTTTTTAACATCCGTACACGCTCCGCCGATTCTTTTTTAAATCTCGCGTACTTACTATTTTTTATTTTATTTTCCGTCTTTAACGAAATTAAAACGAACCCTCGAACGACGACGATTCACTCTGTGAACAACACGTGGGGTCTGCAAACTTTTCACCGACCACCGTCCCTGCGCCGTTGTTATTATCCCGTACGGGATGATTTCTCTCTCTCTCTCTCTCTCTCTCTCTCTCTCCTCGCCATCTCTAAAGATAATATACGAGTAAAGACCGCCCCCTCCCGCCCCCGGCGCGTCTTAATTCCGAGGCTTCATATTGCGGAGGGCCCCGGTAATGGCGTCGTCGTTATTAGAGTGTGGTGTGCGCGCAGTGTTTTTTCCCCCCTTCTCATCTCTTATCTCACGACGAGCCGCGCGTATTTTAATTTTCGATCGAAATAATAAAAAGCTAAACCCTCGAGGAGCTGGGATTCACCGAATTATAAGTTTTCACACGTTTTTTCCCTCCTCAGCAATATCGTATGTATGTGCTTTCGCGCGTTATTATATAAACGCAATCGTTCTCGTTTACCACTCGGTCTTATAGTCCTTACACACGACTGCAGCGGGCTCGGAGTTCTTTAAGCGCTCGACACGGTCCGTATATTATGTCCTCTTAAATTGTATAATACGCCAGTGTCGTGCGATATGTAGATAAGCGTACTTCTTCGTCAGCTCACGCGGCTCATCCTGCAGGGTCAACGCTGACTGCCATACTCATCTTCGTCCTCTGCGTCTTTCACTCGCGGGATCATCGTTTCGTCTGTTTCTCGTAAATCCTTCAACACCCCGTATACGGACCACCTTTGCAATGGTCCTTTCGTCCTCCGTACACGCACTGACCATTGAATTATTTCGCTCTTTGCAAAGGCAACAACGTTATAGGGTGTCTACATAAATATCTTCATTATGTCTAATTTCGTACAGCGTTTTTTTTTTTTTGCAGCATTGTACGTACGGACTATTGTCATCTCCCTTCGTTGTAGACCGCACGCTTCATCGTCCGTAGATCTCGTATACGTATGTACTATACTACTTTTGAATTTCGTAGACAATTATTATGCTAAAAACGTAGTACGTAATATTACCTTGATAAATAACAAAACTGTTGTTAGAAAAATAATTACTAAACATTAAAAAAAAAAAAGAATTAGCGTCGAAGTTCATGTTTTTTTTTTTAAAGATTTTAGCGTAATACTAGATTTAATTTTTGATAAAACACGTCTTAGGTCAGCATCTCAAGTAGTAATTTCGCCTCAAGACTGTTGTTCGGAAATAACGTTCCAAATTTGTTTCCCGTCTGTTTAGAAATATAATACTCGATTTTATTTTCGCCTTGACATTGCTTTTAATCGAGTAAATCTCACGTCTTCCCAGGTTTGGAACCAGCTCCGATCCGACCGTCAGTGTCATTATTTCAAAAACTGCACGTTTTCTTAATTCGTCACAATATAGTGTACGCAATGATACGCAAACGTGCGAAGACCGATAATTTTATAACAATATTGAATTCAATAATATTATTTCTCTTTCCATTTTCCTCTTTTCTCTTTATTATAGTAAATATAAATTCGTTTATATAAATAAATGTGCATATAAATTAAATTTATATTTTAAATATGTCAAAAAAATAACTAATATTCGAAAACTGAGAACAAATACTCACTATATAATATATAGGTATATATATATATGTATATAGTGAGTGTACACACAAATAATAATTATTCCGCGACCGACTTCGTCACGAACACTAAAAATATAATTTTTTTTTCGAGTAGTTATTACGCAATTTCGAACGAAACGCACTTCAAACATAAAGCGTAAGACGTCAGCCTGAATTCGTAATTAATTTTGTAAGTCGTATTTACTTTAATATTCTCCTGCAGTCCACGGGCTTTCATTAACTCGAAGTAACTTTGGATCACAACTACACGTATATGTTCCTAAAAAGATTTTTCAAATTATTTGTACGTCTATATAATATTAACAACAATAATAATTATTATAAATACAAATAATGATAATAATACATTTAAAAAGTAAAGTATATACGACGTTGTATAAGAATAATACTGTGTAGTAAAAAAAAAACAGTCGCTCGTTTTCAAATTAAAAAATTAATTCGACCGTTTGTTTTGAGAATATTTTCCTTATTATTATTTTTTTCTCCTCGACGAGAGAACGAAGGTTTATTAATTTAAAAGTCTTTTTTTTTCATAATTACTTTTTTCTTTTTTTTTTTGTAAATCGCGAGAATAAAAACACTTTTAATAAACAATGATTCGAGAAACGAAAGTTATTAATAATTCTCCACGTTGGTTGGGGACGAGGAAGAAAAATATTTCTATTCGAACGACCTACTTTCGTATAGAATTATTGTTTTTAATATTATAGTTCTGCGCGGAGATTACGTACCGTTTACGATCAGCGAAAAAAAAATTCTTTTAAACGTATTGAAAATATTTGTGTATTGTAAATAATTAGAGAAAAAAACTGAGACTCGAAACCGAAATGAAATATTTTAATAAATATCGGTTTCGATTTTGAACGCTAGCTATACATTGATTTTTGCGCCCAGTGGCGAGTAGAGTTTTGCCCATAAATACAGTTTTCTATTGAAAGCGCACGTTTTTCGATACACGACGAGTGCAATGGCGATTATAGTAAATATTTTCAATCCGCCGACACTCGAACAGCAAATGCGGCCTAAAAACATTTGACGACCCGGGCCCCTAACCTAATATATAATATATCGAATAATTCATATTATTTTGATAAGTATAGAGTGGAAAAGATATAATTGTTAGATTTTTTTTACAGCCGAAAATATAAGTTGAAGGCTAAAAAAACTAATTTATTTACAGTGATTGGAATATGAAATCGAAATCTCTGATACAATATGTATTGTCGAGCAGAATATAGGTAGTCGTTCGTCACGTGCATTACACCTATAGTTTTTCTACCGGTTTTTAATTTCTATAAATCACAAATCACGAATTTCTATGAATTCACTGTACACGCAATTTCTTCGCCGTTTTTTTTTTTTTATATTCTTAATACCCAACGATTATTATTATTATTTTTTGTGTCAAAACCGGTAGTTTATTGAACAAAACCGCTACAACAACTGATATTTATTTTTCACATATATGTTTCTTTATTATTATTTATATATACGAATTCGTCGAGTAATAATTGACATAGTTTCTATTTCTTTCACGCGCGTATCCTCGTTTCGTTCTTTTATTTATTTTCGTTTTTATTTGTAGTATATATTTGTTAACGGTAACGTGACCGTCAAAATGATTTTCCTTTAATTTTCGTTACGTTTTACAAACATTTATATAAATATACACCGAGTTCCGCGATCAGAATAAAAAAAAAATCAAACGAATCGTTTTCGAAAATACGTACTTAAATATTCTTTGAAAAACAAATTTTTTTTTCGAATATTTTACCTGACCGATATTACGCGCGGCAATCGCAATAATCCTTCTATACATATACGGTCCTGAGGGCCCGAGAATATTATCTTGACGACGATTACTTAATATACGTGGGCAGTCGCGGTATGTGCAGTAATATAATACTGCACGGACGGGTATGTCGTTTATAGAATGATCGAGCTATGGACGATGGAGGCCGGTGAACGCGAGTATATCATTCGAACCGGTGGTGAACGGGTGTGGGCCGAGGGGAAAATTGTATTATCCTTTGCCCTAACAAAAAAGTAAAAAAAAAAAAGGAATAAAATAATATACCGCGGGTACGCTATTACACGGCTTGTGTACACCTATGCACACGTGTATGTATACTGCACGTACAGGATGTCCCACGGAGATCTGACGAATATCTTTTTAAAAAAAAGAAAAATCATTTTATTTATTTTTTTTACACATACTCATGTGTTTATATATTAAGGCGCCGACGAGAATTATACGAAATGAAAATTAAAAAAAAAAAAAAATCATTAGAATTTTTTTTACTTATACGGTTGGTTTAATATAATATTACTGTATACCGCGGTTTCGACTTAAAATCGAGTAAAAACAAATCGTTTTTCCGTCTATTCGATATTTTTATTTAATTGACTTTTTTTTTTTGTAATTGCCGGTATAGAAACTTGCGCGACACACTTTGATATTGTAAAAAAAAAAAATTGTTCGTTATAAAAACGGACGTGTCAGTAATTTTTCATTTTTTTTTTTTTTTTGCTATTTTCAGATTGTTACGAAAATTTAAAAATTACAATAATTTTTAAATGAGTTGAAGTTTGGTGATATGAACAGATCTATTTTTAATTTATTTATAGTTTTCATAATTTTGTTGAAGGGGAGATGGTTGTTGTTTGCATAATTATAGTTACTTCAGTTTTTAAATAAAATGTATTTTTAGAATTTATTTTCATTCTTTCTGTAATTCTACGTACGAAATATTAAATAATATATTTATTGCAAAAAACGCGCGCGTTCTTCGTCCGAAATCTAAAATTAAAATTTTCTTCTTAATTTTTTTTTTCGCAAAATCCAAATTCATGCGTCTGGATTATTTAAAATTTATAAAATGTTTTTCACTCGATTGCTATTACTATACATTATCCAACATGTTGCTATAAAACATCTCAATTTATTCGGTTAAAAATATTTGAATTCAAACGAACTCTATTGATTATTTTCGTCTATAATATTAATAAAAGTCATCATTAAAAAAAAAAAAAAACGAATTTTTCTTCTCGACGTCCTCATAGTTCAAAAAAACAAATTTTCTTTAGTGTGTTAATATTTATAGTAGCTATTCGTTTTTGAAAATAAAGTACTGAAAAAGATTTGTGGGTCCAGTGTTTGATAGTGAGCTAAACATACGGCGCAGAAGGAAAAAATATTGAACGAAGGGAAATCACTGGAGTTATCACTGTTAACGGCTACATTGGCTTGGTCATACTGTGCGAAAAACAGAAACCACTAGTACGAGATGAGCAGCATTCGAATGGCGACCGACGGGAAAAGGACCAAGAGGTAGGCGTAGAAAGCGATGGATGTATGGAATAAGAAAGGATTCAGGAACGCTCGTAGTGACGGATTGGGAAGATAGAGACACCAGGATCGTGATGATTGGAGAACGGTGACGGTGGCGGCCAAAATTCTTACAGAATTGTAAAGCCAATAAGAAGAAGTTAATATTTATGCGATAAAAATATTTATAAATATAAGAATATTTCGAAATTTATTTTATAATATTATTATAGAAGAAAAGTCATACCTTGTATATAATATTATATTATACGTACGTGTCCGGCGGACGTTTCGAGTTTTTATTTTTGACTATTCACGCGTGTAAATGCGTATTGTAATGGACGTGAACGGCATTCGTATGATGTCCGACGCAACGGCAACAGCGACAACAACAGTACCAACAACAGTAACAACAACAAAAACAACAGCACCGACACACTGATACATATCTGCCGCGACGAAGAGAAAACCTGTGGGAGTCGTTGTATTTTCGGTCTTCTATTATTATTACGTTTATTTATTTTTTTTTACGACCATACGTGTTTTCTCGTGTATATTATAAAACAAAAACTCCTCGCCACATAATATCACAAACACATCGTCATATAATATCTGTAGAGATCTTTTTAAACTTTTCCGTCGTCTCTTCTCTTCTCGAGTATACATTATAAATACGTTTATAAAATTAGTGGATCATCGTCGTAGTCGTCGTCCTAGTAGGAGTAGGTACTATTACGTACATGCATATATAGTAGTAGTCGGACCGAAATTGGTTCGTTACGAATGTGCGTACGGACGTCGGCTCGGTTTGTTATTATTCTTATTAATATTATTATAATTCGGCGTTGATAGTGGAAACGTGCTCTGGAAACGCAATCGAGTTGTGTTTTTTTTAAAAAAAATATTTTAGATTAAAAAAAATAATAACGATAATAAACCACCCGAAAAAAAAATTCCCGTAAGACACGTAAAGTTCGGGACGATATACTTAAAACGAAAAAAAAAATAAGAAAAAAAATCCGTAATAATCGCGATAACGATCCGCCGGTTACTGGTCACGTAAATTTCTTGTACCTATTTAGTGGGAATAAAATGCCGAGCGTCCTGTTGCAGTGGTATTTCGTTTGTTGAGTTCCCGCGCCCAACCGTTTATATACTCGTATTTTAACGCGCTCTCCTGCAGCTGTTGTTGTTCGACCGATAATAAATTCCGACTCGTTCGAACGTCAACAAAGTATTTTATATGTACATAACGAAAAAGTGTGTTTTTTTTAAATTCACGAAATTTTCGTCGGATTTTTCATAAAAATTCTGTTTTATTTTAGAAAAAAAAAAGGGAACTCTGCTTCAGTAGCGTGCCCAGGAAATTTCAATAAGGAGGGATGTTATAAGTAATTAGTAATAATACATTTTAATAAATTGTCATGGTAATACCAAAAACTCAAATGTTTATGTTTCAAGCTCTCCAAAATCGTTTCTAGCTTATAATTGTGTACATTTGTAAATTGTTCTATAATTAAAATGAATTTAAATTATAACACACTAATACCAAGTTGTTCAATTAACATAACATACGTTATGTATAGTAAATGTTTATTGTCATAAGTAATAACTTTTTGCTATAATAACTAATAAAAAGTATTAAGTAATGACTCTAAAACAGCTCTTATAACTAATAAGTTGTTTTCTGTAGGTCGGCAAAAAAGACAATGGGGGATATAACCCTAACCTCCCCCCAAGAACACGCCATTGCTCTCCTTTCTCTATATAAATACGTATATAGGGAACATTATAGTATTCCGCGATTCCTACAGTTTTCAATAACGTAATTACGTCAATGTTCGTTTTAAGATGTTTCGCGTTACAATACGCTCTCAATGCTAACAAGTAATATTGACTTCTGATTAACCGAGTTGATTTTTAATTTTCGAATTTAATAAAAAAGAAAAATATATAATTAAATTTAAATATTTAAAAAAAAAAATGAATTTACTCGCCCGTAATTACTATATTATGAACCGGGTAAGTAATATTCGGTGTTTTTATCGCGTTATCTGCACATTTTGATCGTAATGATAATATATTCCGTGTTATCGTTAGAACTTATATAAAGCATTTTCGCAGTGAACTTCTTCTCCATGAAATTCCTCTCCTATCGGACGTCGGAAATCATCGTGTTAATCCGGATTTTTTTTTTGGGCAGCCTTAAATATTTCATTATAATTGCAATTAAACCGCACTTCCACAGATTTTGTAATCAATTTGTTCTAGGCCTCCCTCTACTTCTGTCTTTCCCTCTAAAACGAGTTGTAGAATTTGGTATTTCTGTCCTCTCATCGTGTGCCCTGAAATATCGCGACTTTCTCGTTTCGACTGTTCTTACTATTTCCTTGTCTTTCTCCGTTCTCCTGCAGGGCAGTTGTCCTATAGTCCCGCAGTGAATTATATGCTATTCAGCTTAAGAGTATATACTGGAACGCGCACGTTGAACGAAAGCCGGAGCGATGCTAGACCCCCCACCCCAGGCGGCTAAATAGTTACTCCGTCATTGGCTGTTGCCCCCACCCCAGGCGGCTAATAACTGCTCTGTCATTGGCTGTTGCTGTCGGCAGCAGTCGGCTCACGACGGTTTCCGCCAATCAGAATACCGATAGAACCTCGCCTGCGCGAAATTAACCGAATTTCGTCCGCCGCGCGCGGTATACTCTTAAACTGAATAGCATATATGCAAAGACATAATTAAAAAAAAAATCGAAGGTCGGGCGTAAACGAGTCGATTAAATGTAAAAACACTCGACCAGCCCGATATATTACGATTTACATTTAAAATGTCGTAAATAAGACGTTTAAGAAAGACGAACGGGACGCGAACACAATCCGTAAACATAGCAGCGACCGTAATCCGCAACGTTAAGCGCTTTGTCTGCAAATCACTCGCTTTGATTTCACTTAAATAAACATTTGCACGACGTAATAAGAACATCGTATCGGGCGGCGGACTTTTTTTTTTTTAATTAACAACGCAAAATCTTCGAAGTTTTTACAATTTATTTTTCCGTAACGTTCCAAGCGTTTTCGGAAACGCCGATAATTTCCATAGACTTTTTTTTTTTATACATATCACGAGTAAATGTATACAATTTGAAATTTTAATAATTTCACGCCGCGCGCCGAACAGTATTTTAATGTTAAAAAAAAACCCCCGCGTTGTTTAAAGAGTGTCTGGAAAACGTTTCGAACGACGATCGGTTGCATGGAAATTATTTATCGATCGTCCGCGCCCGCGCGAGTGTGTGTCCGAATTCGCGAGCGGCGAGACCTTATGCTTGTGCAATTAGTTTAATGGCAAACACGCGCCGAGAACTTTTATTCGTATACGCCAATCGCGTATAGCCGTTTCGTGCAACGCCGAATACGATCTATTTTATAAACGTTGCTGTAATTATATCGAAAGGCTTTACCGGTTTAATGGTTAAATAATAAATTAATCGTGGAAAAATTAACGCCGCTGCGAAACCGTCTCGGATAATACCGCGGGATCGCGCCACACATATCGATTATTATCATCCTAATGTAATACTATAATAACGTACAACAGTGTAATATTGTTCGCCCAATACGGTAAACCGTCGTTTCTAAGGCATACTCGTTAACCAGTAAAATAATAAGTAGAAAAACGAGCGTACGATATGGCCTGCAGCGGCGTACTTTCGATTTCTCTCCGAATCCTGCAGGAAGAGGAATTCCAAATAAAACATAGAAACTTCGCGTCCGCTATAAACGATTTTATTTCGAATTAAAATTTTTTTTTTTTTTAGTTATAAATCGAATAAAACCGATACACGCGCGTATATACAAATCGAATAGCAATAAATGAGTAATTCGGTTATTTTTGAAAAAATCCGTTTGGAATTCGGAAGACAGAAATTCCAAACGTCTATTTTTATTGGAGAGTTCGGTGTCAGGACTTCTTCAGGTTTTATAACCGCTCTTCATAACCGATTTTAAATATTAACCGTATCAAATGTAGAATTCCTCGAGTAAGTCTTTTGCAGATGATCTTTTTTGTGAGATGTTTTAAATTAAACTTTTTGGTCCTGGAGGCCGGAGTTTAAACCGAACCCTTTTATAAATATACGCTATTGACTACAGCAGTGTATCGATGTCAGGTCTGGTCGATAATAAATCAAATTGTTTTTTTTTTTTTTGGTGGGAGGGGGGAAACGACTCCATTTCATTTCGATATATCGTAATAACAACATTGTACAATTCGAACGGAAATTATTTGCTAGAAAATTTATAATAACTCCATTCTGCGTAATGATTAACATATTTGAAATTTGAAAACTGGGACAGAATAATAACCAATCTTGACGGGAAAACTCGAAGAGATTTTTTTTTTTTTTTGTTAGCTACGCAATAAAAATGATGTGATACGCGTATTAAAATTTCTCCACTAAAAATCCGTGATCTTCATACTTACGGTTCTGATGAAATAAGCTTGATGTGAAAAAATATAATTCTCCGAGATGGCCTTTCTAAATGTCATTAAAAAAAATAGTTTACCAAATAGTTAAATTAAAAATTATCTTATTATTAATCTTATACACAGACGGTTTAATATAAAATACCGGATTATCATTTTTTTTTATAGTATTGTAATTTTCACCTCTTAAAATTTCTTTTATAAAAGACTGTCTTAAATTTTGTTAAAAGAAATTAATATATATATATATCATTTTAAAAATAGCATGTTTAGCCTCAAGACAATTATTTCGGTTTACTCGCGATCCGGAATCCGTGTTGTAAAAATATGATATAACATATAATAGTACTGTTATATTTATACGAGTATTCGACGCGCACAACAATCCAGATAGACCAGTGCGCTCATTAAACAACCGTACGATTATTAAAAAAAAAAGAAAGAAAACAATCACCATCCAATGAAGGTTATTATTATTTTGTTGTATATTTAGTTGTTATTATATGACGTACACGGCAATCGGCTTATAGTTAAAAACTCTAATATATATGTATTTTGTAATTACAAGAGAAAAAAAAATATTATCTCAATTCATACGCGTACTGAGCTGGAAAATGTGTTGATAATTTATCCATATTATATTTTAGACTTATAAAAATTAAACATAGATTTACGGGACTTTAAAAAAAAACATTTAAATTGGTTACGGGTTGTAGAAATGTTGCCTATTTGCAGCGCCGTTGCGATCATCGATCTGGTCGCTGGCAACTTTTCATAATAATTCGCACAATTTTCACGTTAAAAAAAAAAAGGAAGAAAAACCTTAATAATTATTGCGTACCAAGTATTAAAATACAAAATGGGAAAGTATTTTATTAATATCTATTAAAAGCGATTTTGGATTAGAAGGTTTCACGTGATTTGCGTTTTCCGAGCCGAAAAAAATCGTCATCCCTTTGATTAAATAATTATATATGTATACGTTTAACTCCGAGTTTATTCCCATAGCGTGTAAACGACAAAAGTTATCTAATTAAGTGTTTAATACACGTGAGCATTGTGAGTTTAATTTATACAGATAAATAAGTTTTTTTTCTAACATTTGTGTAAAGTATTTTTTTTTCAAAGACCGAACGAAAAAAAATAGTTTATTTCCTACAAAATCTCAATTGGGAGACAAACACACAAAACAAATCTAGTACTCACCGTTTACTGTGAGATCACTAGGTTTTTTTTTTTTTTTTAGTTTATTGTAAAACTCGGCGTATATGTATAATCTGCGTTGAAATTTTTATTACAATAAAAAAAAAAAAGAAATTTACGTTAGTTTTAGTTATTTGCGCCACTAAGCCGATATATGTGTATAGGTAAAAGGGCTTATAAAAATAACGTCGAAAATCAACGTTCAAATGTTATTATAATTTCATTAAATATTTCTATTCGTTATAGACACATATTTTTTTTATTATTATTATTTCTTACACGCGTATCTATATAAATAGGTATAATAGTCATTCGTTTATTAAATTTTTTTTTTTTTTTAATTATCTTGTGCACAATACATGTATTACGTAATATTACAGTAATTTTAATAGACCGGAAACACCAACGTCAAAATCGTATCGCGTTCGTACGCCGGCGGTATTTTTTAATTTAAATTTAATACATTTTATAATTAAAAATAATAAATGTTAAATAAGAAACGAGAACGTTTTTTAAAAGCATATTTTGCCGCGAAGATTTTTTTTTTTTTTAATAAATGAATATTTAATGCATTTTACAGTACATATATATATATATATATATCAATTTCGAGTTGAACAGGCAAACGGGCGCGGGGTGGGAACGCGATATTAAGAATGGCGCCAAATTTAGGAGTGAAAATGACTACCGTTTTCATTTACTCCTTTAATGGATTAATTGCATTTAGAACCAGAAAGTATAAGCGAATAGAGTGTTGCAGAAGGGTGTATAGTATACCGCAGTACCATTATAACGCTTTTTCGTTCTTTTAATTATTATTTATATTAAAATCCGGAAAATTTGACACGACGTTTTTACCGTTTTTAACGCTATACAACGCGATTGTATGAGTTGTAGTTATTACAATTTGTACGTTCGTATTCACAGTATGTCTCGGGGCTTGCAAAGAAACGTTCGCCGCGGAACGCATGCACCGACAACGTTAAAACAAATATGTACTGTACGACTAATTTCCGGCAATAAGTAACGTTATTTATTGCATTTATTTACACCTATTTGAGTAAATTATTTAGATACTTACATTGTTTTTGGTCCAAGAGAGTATTATAGTATAGTACGCTGTAATTTTAGCTTTAACTGTTCGATTATTAACGAAAATAATGTAAAATAAAATTTTATTATACGGAAGTATTTGTAAACATGTAAATTTTACTAATTGTCTGTACAACATGCATTCAAATACTTTTCCCCGTCGAGTATTTAAATAGGTATATTATATACCTAAAAAAGAAAAGAATATTTCTATGTGTATTTGATAATATTTTTATAGAGTGACTTTTATAAAATTGCAGGTGTGTATACGCACGACGAAATAGGTTTTTTTCATACTATAAATAAAAATTACAACAGTTGTATTTGTTTTCAGTTCTATATTCAAAACCGCTGTGAAGAGTATCGAAAAAAAATATCGAAATATAACAAAAAAAAAAAAAAAGAAAAAAAACAATGAAATAAATCACGAAAACATCATTACTACAATATAGGTACGTTTTATCCCGGACGATATTTATTTAAAAGTAAATTGAACACAGCGAATTGTTGACAGTCCACGTAACTGACCTATTTAGTTATTTATGAAATTTATCATTATGAATTAAGACATTGCAATTTCCATTGCATATCGATATTATTACAATACATTTTCTCTACGTATTATGAAAATTTTATATGAGACTGACGATTATATATGTTACAGAGATTACGGTTTTCTTGAAGTCACACCAAGTCTATAACGCTCCAGAAATTGAAAAAAAAACAGCGATTAATCGTCGTGAAATTTGGCAAAATAGGCAGAGATTATACTGCGGCTGTAGAAGAAACCTATGGTTTCGGTTATTATTTGTTATTAGAAGTTTGTGTTCCTGGCCAATATAACGAGAGACCGTAACAACATTTTGCAATGCACCTACTGTAACAAATATTGTAACGCGTTGACTTTTCTTTTAGTATATTTCGTTACGTCGACCAGTACAGAACGCATTTATATTTCGTTTAAATAAATACAGTTAATCAACGGATTTAAAGATGCATCCAGCAATAAGGCGTGTACTGGCCGCGTTCAGGACGTGTACAGGGGCGGTATGGTTGCGCATAAGAAGCGTACTAAAAATAACATTACGGCATTTTTGTTTCAAACGAAACACTCGAGAAGACGATGTGGAAATCGTCGGAACATCGCCCGAAAAACAGGTTGACGAAACGCAAAAAGCGGTCGACAACCAGTCGAATACTACCACTAGAATAGTAACGGTCACATTAATCCAAGGAGAAGTTACTCCACCCTCGGTGGACAGCACTGCGGCTATCTCGTGCGAAGAAAAGCCAAAGGTAGACAGCGTTTTCCTATGACTGAAATTTTGATTCTCCTATGATATATATATATACATTTTTTTTTGGCAATTTTTATTGGCCTGAGACGTATGCATTGTTCTATAACACACCGATTTCTGATATTAATATTTTTGGTTTGTAATTTAACTAGACTATATAGTATTATGAACTCGGTTCTGTTAAGAACGTCTTTATTTTATGTATGTATCTGTTACAATTAATGTGTGTGTGTGTGTGTGTGTGTGTTTTCATTCAACACAAAATGAGAAGAAAAGGACAAGACGGAAAAATAGAGGAGAGTCAGATGTGGACACTCTGTTACCTGCAGGGGAAATAATGAACGAGACAATAGACGTTAAAGAGACGGACGAGATCAGCCGTGTTCTAGAAACTCCGGCAGATTCATCATCACTCACACCTTCGGCGGTCATATCAAGTTCCACTCCGAACAGTGAAGTGCCGGTTTGCAAGAGCAAAGTAATTATCCTTATTATAAGTGTATATTAGACCGTAACTGGACTATAAAATATTATAAAATTAGTGGTTCCGTTAAAAAACGAATTCAGCTCTTTTATGTTAATAGCGTATGAATTTTGTGTGTTTATGACAGGAAGGGAAGAAAGAAAAGAAGGCGCGGCGTAAAAAGGGTAAAACGATAGCGGACTCATTGCTAATCGTGCAGGAACTATCAGAGAAAATAGTTCCAGACGCAGACAAAGGTATTAAAGAAACCCCGACGGATTCATCGACCATTGCACCGAGTTCCGCTTTAAAAAATGAAATGGAGCCGTGTGAGAAACTGGGAACTGTCATTGCGGAACGACCGGGAGACTCTGTAGAGGTCCCGGTTAAAGAGACGGACGAGACCAGCCGTGTTCCAGAAACTCCGAAAGATTCGCCATCACCCACACCTCCGGCGGTCGCATCAAGTTCTATTCCGAACAGTGAAGTGCCGCCTTGCAAGAGCCAGGTAATTATCCATATATGTGTATACTAGACCGTAAATGAACTATAAAATATTATAAAATTAGTGGTTCCGTTAAGAACGAATTCAGCTCTTTTATATGTTACTAACGTGTGAATTGTTTGTGTTTATGACAGGAAGGAAAGAAAGAAAAGAAGGTGCGGCGTAAAAAGGGTAAAGCGAAAGCGGATTTATTGCCAATCTCGCAGGAACTATCAGAGAAAACAGTTCCAGACGCAGCCAAGGATATTAAAGAAACCCCGACGGATTCGTCGACCATTGCACCGAGTTCCGATTTAAAGAATGAAGAGAAACCGTGTAAGAAACTGGTAAATTTCGTTGCAGAACGACCGGGAGATTCTATAGAGGTACGGACACATTGCACAGTAACGAATAAAAACCCCCAAAGAAAACGTGCGAATCACTCGGAAGATGCACCGTGTACCAAAGGTTTGGCATTGCGACGAAATATTCTCAACCAATTCAAAACGTATTTTTTAATTTTGTTTTTAAGAACAACGGACAGAAACTAACAGTGACCATAAAAAGAAACCGGCTGACGCTTTGAACACGTCCGGGGATACCGCTGTTAGTAAATCTTCTGGAGATTGGCGACGTAGTACGTTAAGTGTAAGTACACATAAGAATTTCACTAAACGCCACACACAGTCCACACAATTTTTGAAAAAATAATTCGTATTTGTATATAAAGACTATCTTCGAAATAGAACGCAATACTTATTCTAATATAATCGCTTTTATCAGAATATTTTTATAACAAATATAGCAGTCAGCTATTGCAAAACGCAATACCGGCGAGGTGAAAACGGCTGCGACGAGACAAAATGTTACAGACGTCGAACAACCGCCGAGTAATGAAGTCATACTGAACAAAGCCGAAAAGGCGTGGGTTCCGAGGATCGCTATGAGAAAACCTGCCGCAAATACGTCTTACGCCAAGGCGGCGGCAATTTGTCAACCAAGCACGACCGAGGTACCTGTTTGAGTTAATACAAAAATTACGAATGATTTAAATATCTTAAAATTCTTGACATCCGTTATGACGGTGACCAGTTCGGATTTCGTGCACCTGTATTCCGTATTGTGTTAATTACGTT
Organism: Slavum lentiscoides; assembly: GCA_032441835.1. NCBI lineage: Eukaryota > Metazoa > Arthropoda > Insecta > Hemiptera > Aphididae > Slavum > Slavum lentiscoides. The sequence goes on along the minus strand of CM063714.1, from coordinate 14,515,405 downwards.
TCGAATACATTTTCGTGTCATCAGGAAGTGATCAAAAGCGCCAATTCGATATTGAACAAACTAGCGACAGGAAACGTAGGAAAGTTAATTGAGAATTTCAAGGCCTTGCCGATCGACACGATCGAACGTTTGGAGAAAATTACCACTATAGTTTTCGATAAAGTAATTTATAATAATGTAAAAAAATAATTATAATTATCAATTTATAATAATACATTCTAAAGGCGATCATGGAACAAAGTTTCTCGCCTCTATACGCTTCATTATGTTCGGCCATGCAATCTGTGCAAGTGACTTGTGCCGAAAGTAAGAGAACGGCAACATTCAAGGCATTTATTATTCAAAAATGTCAAGGTGCATTCGATGCGGACAAGATTCGTCGAACGAACGCCGCGGAGGAACTAGCGAAAATCAATTTGTGCAAGAATCCCGTAATATAATATTACCTATATATATATATATATATATAAATCATTGATTATTTTGTGTTCTAAATGTGATGTAGGAGAAAAAGGAAGAACTTCTGCTCAGCCACGAGGAGAATGAAACGAGATTTCGTAAACGTTCGGTGGGAAATTGCAGGTAACTTAATATAATTAAAAAAAATAGAAAATCTAAATATAATTTACTTACAATTATGGGTACAAAACTTTTTTTAAGATTCATCGGCGAGTTGTTTAAGAATGGCGTGGTCTCGCCCAATATTATGATGTATTGTGTAACGAAATTGGTCGCAGAACGATCGGAGGAAACACTAGAGTCTCTATGTAAATTGTTAACGACTACTGGAAAGGAACTGGAACGAGTACGTTAATAATTAATTATTTATTATTTTAATTTTCGTTTTTGTGAAGAATTTTTCGCAAGTCTTTTTAGGTGACATTTTTTTTTTTAAATTTCAGTACGATCATAAACTTATAATTTAACTTTTGGAAAACTTCAGAGAATAATGACAATTTTTTTTTTAATGAAATTATTCAATTCTTTTGCGTGAAACGATGTTTTTTAATAAAACATTAAAACGCGTTACCCACGTATATAATATTATAACTAATATTTTATATTCTAAAAATTTGTAAAAATTTACTTAAGTCGATATTATGTGGTCTGCTCCAATATCGTTTTTGCAGTTTTACAAGTTAAACGATACGTTCGAGAAGCTCAAACCTTTGTCGTCCGATAAAAGCGTCATTACAAGAATCCGATTCATGATCCAGGACGTAATGGATCTAAGAAAGAAAGGGTGGTAAGATCTAGTCCAGTAAGTCATGGAACGGCGATGGTGCGTCAATGACATGGACCAGTAGCGTATCTAGGATATTTTAAAGTGAGGTGTCATATGTATAAATATATATTTTTTTGTACGTTATAATATTATACTTAAGAATTTAAATTTACAAAAAAAAGTTGTAATATAAACATTAAAACAAAATAATATAAATCCACTTCCGTGTTTTTTTTTTTGATACTAATAACTGAATTACTTATTCGATTGTTATGTTTACTTCACGATGAATGCTAAATCATTTAATCTGTTCTGTCCAACAGAGTTACGGAGGTATGTTTTAATGTAGAAAAACTTCTTTCGGCTTCACATAATGTGACAGAAAGTGTAGTAAAAATCTAAAGAAGCTTAAAAATATTTGGAAACAAATCTTTATTGCACTTATCCAGAGCATCAAGAACACAGTTTATTTAATTTAATTCTAAATACCTATGCCATAACTGTACTTCTGTTTTAAAAACTGCTTGATCCATGTCATTTGAATAAAACTCACTTGACTCTCTTAAAGAATTTTGATTACAATTCTGATCAGAAATAAGAAAATAAAAATCAACTATAATATTTTTGTGAGTTAAAAACCTATCATTTAATTGTTGCAGTATATTATCAATGAAAGGTAAAAATAATGTTATTTTAAAATATTGTTTTGGATCATCTGTAGATCGCCCGAATTTTTGACGTTCGGCCGTTCTAGGAATATTAATTTCAAAATCCATTAACTTCGATCTATCTCATAAAAATATTTTTGAAATTCAGCATTACAACTATTTTTAATAGATTGTAGTTGAGTAATTATTAAATTTATATGGTTTAAAGCTTAAAAACAGATCTATGTCAGTTTTTTGTAAATATGCACGTGACATTTTGTATACTGAACGATTTAAAAAATTATAATTAGGCTAACATTTAATTCTGATGTCTGAATGGCTTGGAACGTGTGGTGTGACCTCATGCCACGACTATTAACTATAGTTGAATGATTGATTATCATATTAAAATCATAAGACTTGGATCGATAAATCCGCTTTGCCATAGTCCTTATGGTTTATATTTAAATATTTTTAAAGTACGATACGGGCAGAGGGGGTGTCATATACCCGAAACACACCCCTCCCCTGTGTACGTCACTGACATGGACCACCACGACGTCAGCAGAGATGGTCATTTTACAATGAAATCGACGATTCGAAATTGCTTTATCGAAGCACAGCGTGTCCGAGTGACACTACAAAAGGTTTCATGATAAGAAAATCGATCATTTTCACCGTTTTCACACAAAAACGATTTTGCCTGCGGATAGGTACTAACTAGAAACCGATTAACTCGTACACGAAGTCATGAACCCGATTACGTCGCGTTGTAATATTTGTCTTTTTCTGTACATAATCGGGACACACGTCGTCCGTAAGTCGATCCGTCTAACGAACAGACGATAAATCGTATAATGTTTATATTATACGGACGCCATTCGGTCTTCTTGTCGTCAATGGGCTCCGGGATTTGTTTGGATTACGTGTCGTGAATCGCTAACGATATATTATAATTATCTCCGTAATGTGTGTGCTCGCGTGCGTGTGTATTTCGGATAAAGAAGTGCGTTTCAAGTGCGCGCGCGTTGAGATTCGCACGCTATTACGTGAGTATTTTGTAATTGCTGGAGCGCATGATGGCACGATGATAACGTCCTACGATAGCTGTTATGTCATACCGTCGGCCAGTGTTTTGTTTTTTTTTTTACGTTATTTATATTGCGTCTTTTACAGTGGCGTATTTACGGGGCTCGGGGACATGTAGGGGGCTCGTACAAAATAATAATTTACATTTTAATATAGTTTATTAACACGGCGAAACCGATGTTTGTTACTAATTTAATACCGATTGTGACTTGCGATCACCGAGAAAACCATTCATATTTCACACGTTCTCGCGGTGTTTTATCAATCTATATCGTTATCGTACACGGACGTGACCACTTACGACGTTTATACGTATATCATATACCTGGGTATTGGTTCATTGTGCGGTAATAGATATAAACCACGGTTGCAGATTATTTACAACCGTGGTATTTACCGGAATAGATATTTACCGTTTGCTGATAACAGCGTTAACATCGTAATACTGAACACGGGGAATGAACCGTTTCGTAACAGTGAGTAAAATGCAACACTCGTGACGGTTACTTTTTACAGGAAATATTTCAACAATTTCCCCCCGATTTCGTTGCGTTTTTTTCGCCATTTGTTCAACGTAATATTAATTATTAAATAAACGCGTCCGAAAAAAAAGAGGATGACAGACTTTTCTAACGTCTACAGCTATTATAAATATTCAAAATTAAGATACTATATATATACATAAAATAATTTTTAAAGTCAAATATAATATTATTAAATGAAATTTTGATTATTATAGAAATGTCTTTATTTTATCGTTAACGTTTTTTTTTTATAAAAACGAATATTTATACCCATTTTAAATTTCGTTGGTGTCCCTCCCCCATTAAACAATTTTTAATTCGCTCGTGATCGTTCAAAACGTATCGCTCGGCTACGCTTTTAATATTCGCGCACTTATATGTGTGCGCTAAAAACGAGAGAATTTTTTCGCGTCCAAACGAACGGAGATTTGTGATTTATTCGAAGGCGATCATATTTCGTACAGGTTACTGCAGGGGAAGAAAAAGATTCCGAGCGATGCTATGTATACGCTTAGTACTTTATTTGACTATAAAATTGCAGGTATTGTACGTTTAGAATTACTAAAAAAAAAAAATACGAAAAATCGTTCGTGTCGATAGTTTTACAGAATTTCGTTTTTTTTTTACAATTTTCGTGTAATTTTCTTTTAGAAATTTTCAACACAATCCTTTACGGAATTAACGGGAAAACGTGCGTAGAAACAAAAATTATAGACACGCGTGTGTAAAGCTCATGCCGCTGACCTTATAATATACCACACGAAAAAATTGTTCGGGAATTTCGCAGGATCACAGGTTAGGTTAATTATATAAATACAACAGTTTGACGTCATCATACAACGCGTTTTCGTAAATCCGATTTCGCGCGTTCAGAGTATCGATTCCGTTTATTTTTACAATAAAAGGCGAAAATTTTTTTAAAAAAATACAAATTTCATTTTCTTAAAAAACAATCGTTAATCGCACAGCTGTGTCGTCGTCGTCGTCGCGTCGGGTGGTCATCGTCGGCGATTGAATTCGATCGAATAAAACACATGTCGGAGGAGACGCAAAAAAAAACTAAATTTTTTTTTTTTCTACCGGCCGTTCCGAATGATTAACGACTGCGCGTGTACAGAAGATTATAATATGTAATTGCATAAATTTAAAACGTACACAATTTTATAATATACGCGTACACGTTTTATACATGTAACACACGTCTGTAACACGATGATAATCATATAACTATTCCGTGCGAACGCGGACCAGGAAGTGTTGGCACAAAGTGTGTGCGATTCGCCAAGGTTACGGCCGCCGCCGCCGCCGCAGCTGTTCCGCCGAGCGGGTTATCAACGCCCGTGCGCGACCATATAATAATAATAAAATATATACACACACACATAATATATACATAATCCGTTTATTATTATTATTATTATGTCGAATTTCGCGAGATCCACGGCCTTGTGCCCGCCTCTGAAACGTATACTTCGCGAACGCATACTATATAATATTATTATAATCATTTTGCTGACAGGGACGCGCGACACGCCGAAGCTGGTCGTCGCCGCACGTTTGGTACAGCGGTTCCCAAAACTTCTTTTTTTTTTTGAACCGAATTCAACCGCGGTTAATACTGTCGGTGCTGCAGCGAATACCGCAAGGAACATAATACACAAGACAATAATAAGGAACAGAGCCGTAGATAGGATTTTTAAATAGGGGGGGGGGGGGTCAGTGCTATCTCGATTCGTGCATTATAATCGTGTATCGTAATGATTTATCAGCATAAAAATCTATAATCATGTTTATCAATGTTTATAATGGCATAGACCAAATTAAAATAATGTTATTATACACATTGTTATATTAGGTACTTATTTTTCATAAATAACAAATCTACTTAACGTCAAGATGTTGGTCAAATCTAAATATGAACCATACATTTTACTGTAACATCTGCAATGCTGTTGTGCGTAAAAAAAAATTGAAATTTCTACTTTTCCGATGTTAAAGGGGGGTTGAACCCCCTAAACCCCCCCGTGTCTACGGCCCTGATAAGAAACGTAATAAATTATTACAAAAACGAAAAATTTAGGTAACGTGGCGTAGCCCCCCTGGATTTGGCCGTTTAAACCCTCCATCGTTTTTTTTTTTTAATACGTTTTAACCTTATAAATGTATTATAATTTATACTAATGTGTATTTCCTCAATTCTACGAGTAAAAGCATAACACTTCCGAAAACTTGTCCAGAAAATACATTGATAATAATAATTATTATCATTTATCGCGAGTACATTCAACAAGCGACATTATAGATATCTATAATTTATTATGGTTATTCACAGATTATATATGAAACCAGACGGATCACTGACGGCGATGTAAACAAGAAATAATAACGCAGCTATAGAAGACATATTGAATCAATTGGCAAAAAAAAAATAAACATTTTTAAAATACGACTGTTGTAAACTAAGAGTAAATATTTTAATTAATTTTATTTGGTTATTTACTGCATAATTTTATATAAAACTTAGATGTAATGTGTATAATGATAATAAATACAAAAGATATAAGACTTTCATAATGCAGTGTTTATATATTTATTTTTATTTTTTCTATATATACCTACCACTGAATCTGGTGCTTGTGTGGTTCAATAAGAAGATGAGCATTAAGCAACAAACCTAACGAAAAATGTAAAAAAAAAAAAATTTATAGTTTTATTCCTACTTAAACCCCCCCCTCCCCCATTGCATAATCCTGGCTACGCCACTGGTGGTTGCTGTTTATTTTTGGCGAAATTTGGACCGGTGTCTGAGGCCAGATTCTGCGTTGAGGTATTTGGTTTTATAGTCGCAGTGTAGGAGATTAGCTTCAGGAGTAAGTAAGAGTAGTGTTTTCGCTTTCTTATCGTCACGACTGCTGTCTTTCAAACTCAGCCGACGTGCCTACGTTTTTTCTGTTGAAGGAAGAATTTTAATTTTTTGCCCGAAGTCCATCGAATTTTCAATTCGCCCGTCGAACTACGCTTCTTGACCTGTTGGGAAACATTACTGTAACGAATATTTTACTTGTTTGAGGTGATCGAAAATAAATTGTATATACATTTGCATGAGCCACGGTGCCCTTGGAAAATAAGGGCGGGCGAGAGTGAAACGGGCGATTTTAAAAACGACTGTAAAATATCAGGTGAGCATGGAATGTACCTATACTTGTTTCGAGAAATTAAACGGTTCGGAAACATATATCTTTCAGAATATTCAGTGTTCGCGCTTTAACGGTATGACTCGTGTTGTTGGAGAAAAAATCCAGTTACACGCCGTGTCGAACGAGTTGTGGAATGCAAAAAATCTTGCGACTTCTGTGAATACACGGCTCTGAATTAACGGTGACTGCGTTTCGTTCTCAAAAAAATACCTATGGATTTTCAAAATTTTTTTCTATGAGGATATATTAAGAGTGGAGTATACCGATGAACACCGACGACACTGGAAGACCTCAAACAATAAGATGTGTGGCGCAAATATCTCGGAAAATGCTGCGAAATGTCATGTCCAGTTTTCAAAGACTTCTCGAAGACTGCTCGCTCCGAGATGGACGCCGTTTTACGGATATCATTTATAAAAATTAAAATTAAATTCTCGTATTTTCGTCGTTTCGTCAATTTTATAACACGTTATTTTAGCCACCATCGTGATAGTATTTGTGTGTTCTCCTCTCCGTACCGTTCCGTATAAAATCATCGAATAATAAAACGTCAAACGCGTTTATATTTCAGATATTATAATCTGTTAATCGGTTTTTTTTCTCTTTCATAATTAGTATACTCATATATACATTTTTTTTTTTCGTTTTTTGGCCGTCAACTAAATTGTTCTTATCGCGTAATTCTACGCGATGAATATAATCAGCACTTGATTTATCGATATTGCGCAACGTTAATGTTCGAAGCAAAAAAAATTATCTCTCTCTATATATATATATACATAAATTTGAGACCTAATTTGCGAAATCGTCCACAATATCCTTGGAATATGTATGTATATAAAAAGTAAACGTACATTTTTTTTTTTGCTATTAACGGACTGCTTCATTTACTTTGTCTGCGGTACCATACTAGCTGTACTCGATAACGTATTATTAACATTTGAATTAACGCAAAAGATAACGCCGTGACGTCTAATGATTCTTCATTGGCGACACTTCTCGTTCCACAAATTCTATAGGAACGTCAAAAAAAAAAGAATTGTGAAAATTTCTTCACGATCAGATTGTCGAATGACGCAGTTTAATTTTCTAGTAAGCTTTTTAGACATATAATTTCGCACATGGATCGTTATTAAACCGAAAATCTAGACGCGATTATTATTATTTTTTCGTTCCCAAAAATCGAAACCGATTTCGACGTGAACTCGAAAACATTTAGAATTGCTTGGAAAAAAGTTCCTTAGATAGAATAATGAATAACTCGAGGACGGTCACGTACAGTATTTGTTCTTTTGTTGTTTTGGTACAAAAAAATAAATCCCAGGTTTTTTATTTTTTTTAATCACACCTCGTTCATTAAAGACATTTAAACAATAAAATTAATTAAAATTGTAATGTACGCTCACTTATCACATCAAACAGCGTACAGCGACTTGTACGTATTATTGTGTAGCGTAATACTTTTTTTTTTATATATATATTTCCTTTGTCCTCTGAAAATGTAATTATTATAATTTGCCTGGAGCATTCCGGTATTATTGTATATTCTATACCATCTGTACATAAATTCAGAGACGCTTACGATATACAGTAAAACATTTTATATAACGAATTTTTTTTTTTTTTTGAGGATCCCCGAAATTTTGTTTAAAAAAATGTCTATTTAACGAATTCATTTTGTAACGCGTACTGTAACACGCGATATCGAAACTAATCCAATACGATTCAGGCAATTCAAATGTACACAGATACGATCTGCCTCGTTAAACTCTATTACCGTTTTGTTATCGATTGTGATAGACTTTTTACAAGTGTATTTTCCTATAGAAGCCGGATTGTCGAGTTCGTTGTGCACCCGTTAGAACGGTATCGGCGCACGTCCGAAAAGTTTTAATCCGAATAATGAATACAAGTTTAATACGATACGTTTATTATATATTATACTTTCACTGTTACATTCTGTGTAACGGAAGTATTTGCATACTACGCACATTCATTCGACAAGCAATAGATAATACGAGATTTTAAGCGGGAAATAAAAAGTAATTTCTTTGTAAGAAAATTTCTGAACTGAAGAATTTCTCTATTTTTTTTCTTCAAAACAACCGTCAAATATGAAAAGAGGGTGCGCCGTAATTATTATTAATGCGATATAATTTGTTCTCATCGAGATTTTTCGGTATTCTGAACGAAGCGAGGAAACTATTGGTTTTAGATTGACGTTTATTTAAATTTTTTTTCACGTGCACAAGTTATCGACTGGAATGAGTGCTTCGATCATTAAACACGTACTCATTTTCCGGTATACTTTTATGTGGTCGTTTGTCGATTTTCTCAATAGTTTTCTCTAACGCGTGTCACTGAAAACTATCAAAAAAATTGATAGTTTTCGGTAAAAATTTGGTTATTGTAAACTTCTGCAGCATTTCGTAAAAAATAATAGCTCTACACACTTGAAACTTACACCGAATATGTATAAGTTTGCACTATAAATAGGCGAAAAAAATTTCTTCCGATTTTTTGCTATTTATAGTAAATATTAGATGTTATTTTATTTATAAAAGGGGTGATTTTTTTTTGTGTTAAGAGCTGAAAATTTTATACAAAACAAGTCCTACGTTACTTCGACTACGTTCCATAAAATCTTCACAATCCTAAGTTGAAATTTCTGTTTTATATTATCACTTTAAATTTTCCGAAATCACACCGGAGTTTCGCTCAGAATCGTTTTACCCGAATACAATGATTTGTCTAAAACAAGCAAAACCTAACAATATTCGCGGCTCCTTTTTTTTTTTTTACTTTTTCTCCTTTCTGTTTTCATTATTATTATTATTATTATTCGTTGCCAATTAACGCGCGCGATAACGTGACTCTTATATACAATACGCGAAATATATTGTAATCGATATTATTGACCGCGACAACGTGTAATCATTATATAATATACCGGCTATCGCGTAATTATGCGTATATTAAATAATAAATAATATTACTTATCGATTGAATTTTTTTTTTTTTTCCGTGAACGTGTTTGTATGGGCTGAAAAATATGCGGCGCGCAATATTATCGTTATTGTGTGCGCGTATATAAGGAAATTTGCGAAAAACTATTTTATATTACGATACAGGAATATCGCGAAAAACGAATAAATCTATTGGATTTCAAATTGTATTTGATCGAACGTTGTCGTGTCATTAAAATATTGCGTACATATGGAAACGTACACTTTCCACAGAATCGGCGCATATATCGTTATTTATTAATTACCAGGGCACGGATTTTTTTCGCATTTGCATTTGCGACTTTTCTTCTATTGTTCCGATTTGTTGCCGAGTACATTTTAAATTCGTTTTATATAAGTACACGAATTTAAATCTAAAATTTTTCAATGCAGTTTTTTGCATTTTTTTTTTTTCAATTTTTTGGCGATTTATTCGTTTATATAACAGTTTTAGCTATTTTTCAGTTTTGTTCACGTAATTTTACTTTTATAGTACTTTCGAAATGAATTTATAAAAATTCAATTGTAATAAAATTATCGATCTGTAAACGAGTACACTGCGTATATTATTAGTCAAATGTAATTTACGTTATTGTGTGTATAGTCGTATAAATAAGAAGATAGGTACCATATTATAATATAGCCACCAGCAGCATAAAATCTAATGATAATTAGATTGTTAAAATAAAAATGTAAAACATTTTTTTTTTTTTTGTAGAATTCAAATATTATAATTAAAAAAAAAAGTTGAAAATAAATGTGAAATTATAGTTTATTAAAATATTTGTATTCGAAGTGTACTGTAAACTATGTAAAGTAAAAAAAAAAAAATTAATAATAATGAATTAGAAATAATTATTACAAAACGATGTCGTTTTTAGCGCAATTTTTAATTTTTTAAGTATGATTTTCGGTAATTTTTAGTGCGATACTGCAATCGATTTTACTAGTTTTTTTATTACTATACGACACCCGTGCCCTATTAATTACTATAATATATTTTGCACCGGTTCGGAATAAATCACATCCCCACGCGTTTAAAAAACACAAAAATAACCTCGTCCATCGGCTGTATCGAATTCTCCGAGTTTATTTCATTGCGCGAACACAGGATTGTTCTTTTGCGGGACATATGTAAATTTTTTACACTTACAATAAATATTATCGATCGACATTTCAATTGCCTTATATAAAACATATATAATCGTTGTAGATAATCCTTAATCCGAACAAACGCCTTACATTGTATTAATAAAAACTCGAAATACGAATTTTCCACTTGCGTCTCTTATACGCGGGACTTATATAATAATTCGCGCATTGTCCCCGACCTCGCGACGCTCCTAAAAAGACTTTTTATTCTATATAAAAAAATATTTTATAAATCGTAATATATATATATATATTATATAATACTTTAACCTCGGTATTCGGTAAAAAAAAAAAAATCAATTCTCGCGATACGCGTCAAAATTATTATTATTATTTTTTTTTTTTTTGCAAACGAAAATAATATTATAATCGCTATATAGGTCCACGGCCATTTTATACACTTATTGGTACGCGTCTGATCGTTATAATACTCAAACAATTCGCGATATCGATTGAATTATGCAAATTTATCTGTGCCGTTACTCCACTGAACTTGAACCGTTCAAACTGTTGTGGACGCACACGACCTCAAATTCAATTTATATATTAAATCACTTATTGTACTACATACGCGTACTTACGTATAATATTGCGCGCTTTTATATAAATGTCGATAAATCCAAACACAGACTACGGCATAACGTTTAAAAAATTTTTTTTTTTGCATTTTTCGCTATACACATGAAAATTCCAAATTATAAACAATATATTATTATTATAATAATAATATACCTCGTGCCGGAACGAGATTATAATTTTCGAGTGCATGTCGCGCGTATTAACGTCGCGACGTATAATATTTATAGCCGGTAACAACAATATATATATATTAATATTTTATGATAATTTTTTTTAACGCGGTGTAATGGCGTATAGTCTATCCGGTATTATATAGGTTTACAATATAATAAAATAGTGAAAACAAAATAAATAAAATGTGTAAAAAAAGGATACGCGAAAGAAATAAAAAAATATAAACCATAAATCAACGCTGGTAAATAATAAATTTGTATATATATATAAGAATTGTTTTATTAAATTTGTTTATTTACATATTATAATATACGATATTCATACATATAGGTATTATAGATATAGTATTTTTCTATATGGAGATCTAATAAATGCAATTATATATATATATTGCTATATTCGATTTTATTAATTTTATTTATTTATTTGTTGTCATTATCACCGAACGTATAAAAGCTGCACTACAACGTATTACTATAATTTAGAATTTTTTTTTATAAATATATACATTAATATTTTTATGAATCATAAAAATAAAACGCTGGCGTTAGAAATGTGTATTTAATATATTAATCTTCCTTTTTCGCCAATTTCTTGAGAAAATTTTTCAAAATAATATCAGTTCCTGTATAATATATTATATATTAGTAAACGTATATGTTTCATATTCACGTTAGAAATAATTAGTATTCTGCGTGTATTATATGTTTTTATACTAAATTAAATGTATTATTTATCGTAATAAGTATGAATGCAAATATTAAATTACTTTTGAAGGTTTATGCAAATTTATTATATATATATATATATATATATATATATATATATGGTTAAGCACGACATGCTAAAAAAAATGATTAAAATATTGGTCATAAGGAAATGGAGCGGTAAAAAAATGAAAACAAATTTACGTATAATATTGAATTCGTAATGATTTTTATATTTTACGTCCGCGTTTCGATTAATACTGTTTCCCGGACAATTTTTTTTTTAGGACCACCACAATTTTGTCGTTTAAAAAAAAATTTTAAAAATAATTGTCGATTGACGTCAAGAGTTAAAGAAAAAAAATTTATATATAAATCGCGCAATTTATATTATGTAACTTAGCGATATATTTATATAGATAAACATATAATTATTATTTATTGGACATTTTTTTTTCATTTATCTCTCTCTCTCTCTATATATATATATATATATTTAAGGATTAAGTTATCGAAAATGATATGCTTGGATCTGTATTTGCTTATATTAAAAATTACCATTGTACGCAAGTGAATGCAAATTCAAACGAAATGGCCTATGACAAAAAATTCCAAAAAAAAAAAAAAAAATTTATAAATATAATACACGTATAAACGCTCGAATTTCCTAAACGGAAATTATTATCAATTCATTTTTTTAGTGGAATACATTTTTTTTATTTAATATGCCGATAATATAATGTATACAAACGCATTTTATTAACCAATTACTCGCAGCTTTGTATAGCGGTACACGCACTCGACTGCAGTATTATATAATATTAAATTTGTACATACATTTTGTAAAATAACTGCATAAAACCGAATAATTTATGTATATATATTATACAGTGTGAATTTAAAATTTTTTTTTGGCATCACTCGGCCGTTATGTGGAAAATTTTATTTCGTTGTTTTTTTGTTTGTTGTTCGTTATTGAATATTATTTATGTCGACCGTTTTCTGAAATACAGAAAATATTTTATTATTATAGAAAAAAAAAATTGTATATATATATATATATACTCTTTTATACTACGAGCGGTTGTAAACTATTGATTTTCCAGTATCGACTTATACGCATTTGCAAATTTTAAATTTCAATATTTCCTTTACGAATAATTATTATCAATTAAAAATTTAGCCTAGTCTAGGTAAAAAAAAAAAACCCCGAAATCTTTTATTACAATAATAAATTCGTATACGCTTAAACGTTTTTGTCGAAGCGTTGCCGAAAATATAAATTTTACTTGCAGCGTACGCTTCTCCATACTATTGTCACGCGTCTCAGCGCTTAAACGCTTATATCATCACTCGAGAAGTAACATATTCGTGGGATTTCAAAAGTAAACACGTGAATAATATTCCTCGACAATATTCGTATTAACGAAACCATTAGCAGGCGCAGACCACTACGAGTAGGGATGGACTTTTGTTAAGCGGTACCCCGAAGAGTTCCAAAGTATTTGTCGAAAAAAATGTCATGTGAAAAGAATTTGTACAGATATTACGTTAAAATATTTATTATTAATTACACACGCAATAAAATCGTATTTTTCCCCGTTGTTAAAATACTATATAAATGGAACGCTATTCTTAATAACTAAATAGCGCACGACGAAAGGATAATATCCGGTTGTATTGGAGAGATCGAATTTTGTCGAGCGAATTTTAGATTCCGAGCGGAGCGATGAATCTATTGTTTTTACAATGATGTTTATTATTATTATTTTTTTTTATCCTGGGTACAGATTTTCGACCGGAAGGAGTGCTCCGATCTCTTCGGTCACAGTTTGTTTCCGGCAGCGATTCGCGTCTATAGTCGGTACTTCAGAGAGGTAATTTTTCGATTTTCTCAAAAGCACCTAAACATTATAACTCAAAAACGTTAAAAACGCAATTTCCTCTCAATCGATATTGTTGTTTGTTTCTTCGTAATTATGAAACTAATAGTCATAGAAACCTGAAATTTTCACCGAATATGTAACATTAGACTGTATTTACGAGAAAAGTAAGCTCCGCTCAGAATCGTTTAATCGAACGCTTTCATTGCTTTCAAATGTAAAATAAAAACAAAACTCTAAAATCTTTATCCAAGTACAATTCACTCAAGCGGTATCCTCAACAGGGCCGGGCCGAGCGACAGTGTAGCGCTCCTGGCAATATAACAATTTCGTGCGCCTCATCAAAAAATGTTACTCATTATGACAATAAATGTTTAGCCTTGACTACAGAAAATTTGTAGGTACTGTTAAATGATCACTTAAAAAGTAAATTTACTTATTTCTTAAACAAAAATTACTAAATTTAAGTATTAACGCGTTTATTCATATTTAATTTATTTATTAATACTATTTATTCTAATTTATATAAAACGTGTCAAATTTTACGCTCCTCCACTCATTCGACACGTCGCGCCTTTGGCAGGCGCCACCTTGCCAGGCCCTGATCCTCAACACACCGCGGCTCGTTACCTTTGGTTTTTGTCTGCTCAAAACTTTGATTTTTTTTTTTTTTAGACGCTCCTCTGAGTTGTGCTAGTTGTACGATAAGGAAAACGCGTTTAATAATTATAGAAAAAAAAATTGTTTGTCTCCGCTAAACGAGAAAAATCGCTCTGTATAATACATAAAGTTATTTACGACGCCGTTTTATATATCATATAGTATAGGCATATAATAACATATTTTATATGTAATACACGCGTTTTTTTTTTTCGATTAAAACGTCTCGGCCTAAACGCGTACCTATACATAAATTCGTATTAATTATACGGCGCGCGTTACCGCCCAAAGCGGTTATCGTTGTCGGAAATAAGCGTATATAAAAATGTAAAAAAAAAAAAAAAAAACAAACATAAAATTATATACGTTCACACGCGTTCGTCCAAAGCTCTCGTGGGTATATACACACGTATATATATAATACATCGATACAGATTGATTGATTATTGGGCCATAAACGCTATGCGTTATATTATTCTAGTGTGACCTATAAATTCGATAAAAAACCGAATAAGATGCACACGTATACACATTATAATATAGTCTTAGCATAATCACACACGTGTGTGTGTGTGTGTATGACCCGCCGCTCGAAAGATCAACATAATCAATCTCGTATTACGAAGCGTATCATAATATTATTATATACGATATAATATGATCGTATATTTAAAATACGTTTATCGCGCCGTCCTCCTTTTAGTGTCGACTAGAAACGACAAATTATTATTGGCTGAATTCGTTTCAGAGTTTCTCCCGCCACTAACATGCGAATCAAAAGTGATTTTTGATATATTTATTTAATTAATAATTGTTTTTTAAATTGTTATCAAACCGAATATGCACCGAATTAGTTTTTCGATCGAAATATCCTCAAAAAAAAAAAAATGTAAAATTATTATTGTTAAGTAATAAGTGATTTTTTTTCGAAAAAAACCTTGAGAAATAAATTTCCAAACGACGAAATTGCAGTATACGCTATAAAAAAAAAAAAAATGTTTTACTTAATTTCTATATAATTCGTATTGTTATTTATCGTTTTCGGGAAACCCTTTGTCTATACTTTAATTCGTTTACTCGTATTTTTGTAGTTTTCCACAGTAAAAACCGATTGTGATGGATTCGATGGTTGGACAATTCGCTTGTATATTCTTAGAGATATCTTCAAAACGAAGAACGGTATCAACTAAGATGTGAAAAAAAATTCCGGCTGTAATTCGTGTACATAAGTCTGTTATGATATATTTGTTTTAAAGGAGAAAATTTAAAAAAAAAAATTTGCTTTTTGACATTTTTACAAAATAAACGTTTTCTCCCCCCACACACACGTTTTAAACAGAAAAAATAAATCACTTTGAAACAATAATTTTAGGAGTTATCGCTATAAAACTTTAGTTTTTAGACGTTTTACGAAATTTAAAACCATTCGATATACGTATATAATACGTAATAATAATAATAATAATGCGGCTGCTGTCTTTAAATAGCCTTTTTCGTTTCAATCTGTTAACGGCTTAATTTTAACACGACGTGGTCGCAGCAGCGGTCTATTTAAATCTCAATATTTTCCGATCGGAGTGAAAAAAAAAACTATTTTTTTTCTCTTCAGTTTTCGAAACGGCGGGATTTATCGAAATTCACCAGTTTTTTTTTTTTTAACGAATAATATTATCGTTGTCACGTTATGTGTATATTATTTATGTTCGTACGTTTCGAAGCCAACGCCCTTGGTATATTATAATAAACGATTCGTTTTGTATATATACAAACATAATATATATATTTAAGTACGCAATAACACACGTGCGTCGGAACGAATCTTAAGTCTCGAATTATTTCAGACTCCAACGGGCACGTGCGTCGAGATAAGATGGTCGATAATAATCGAGTACGGGTATACCTACGCAATACTGTTAAATCGCGGAGTAAAAAAAAAAATTACACTATATTTCTAGTATTTTATTGATAGTTATTACAGCGAACGCGGACTTTGATGTACTTTTTTTTTTTTACTATCCGTCCACATTCGAATTCGTGATAAATATTTACGTTTTTTTTCTAACGAGTTTAAAAAAAAAAAAATTATAATTTCCCTATATTTTATACCGTTAATTCGTTTCTGTTTTCATATATATATACCAAATTGTTCGAACGACGATTTCGTTCTCGATCTGAGACACAACTACGCGATGTTTGTTGACGATTAATTTCGTCTCGTTATATATACGCATGACCATTGTCAAGGTAACCACGGTTACGTTTATGGATCGCGGTTTGCAATTTAATAATTACATAAGTGTACGCCTTATGTGCAATAATATGTAACAATATGTACCGACTACGTAACGAAGCCTATATGTATACGAGTTCACAAAGGGGGAAAAAAATAATAACAATTCGCGTAGAATCATGCCTGTCGACGGACATACTTACCTATACACGCTTTATTATTATTATATAATTTATACAAATAATATTGTAGTGCGAAAATAACGATATTATTCCGAAGAACGCCTGGTAGTTTAACACGTGAAACATTCTTTTAAACTATACAAAAAGCGTTCGGCGGTATAAATAATGAACAGTGCCGGTAATATTAACACTTCGTATTAAAAACGTAAAATTTATTTAAAAAAATAAATATAATAGAAATTTTCAAACAAAATATAACGTATACACGTCTCCGGAATAATAATAATAAAAAAAGCTAATTCGAATTTTGCAAAACACATTACAAAAAAAAAAAATCGAACGTAATAAATTTAAAAAAAATTTGCAAACGCGTTGAAAAAAAAAATATATTTTTTATATCGAATAACGCGCCGTAGTCGATCTAATATTAATTCAATACGCACACATTTTCTTTGCCGTTTTTTTTTTTAATTCTGACCGAAGCGACTTAATTTTTTCGTTTTAACTCCGTGTATTTTTATCGTGATATTCATAATTTTCCCCGTGTAATTCGTTCGTTTTGTAGTGTTTTTCCTTTTCTCTGGATACCATTACTTTTTGTCGAAACCGGTTGTAAACGAATTTAATACAACGACTCGTATAAATATATACTTTTTTATTTTTCATAATACTCTTTGGCTCGATAGCGTATGTATTTACATATTGTACATATCATTTACGAAACATTAATATTTATAGTAGAACGTCGACATTGAAATCTATTAAATTTGTATTTCTTGTGTTATGTCTATACGTATCCTCTGTATAACGTCATTTTTCGCGTTATTTATAAAATATAATCGAACGATCGACAGCCGAATTGTGAGATGATTTTTTTTTTCTTTTAAATACAAGTTCTCGGGTTTTAAAAAACGGCTGAAACTTTCGTTTAGTCTAAATTATTTTTTCCGACAATTTCCGGCCGACTCCGCGTGTATTCTTTAGCGTTACAATACGGTAGCGCGGCTAGAGAGCGCTACGAGTACCTACTGTAATTTCGTTTGAAAAACGAATTGTTTCCGGCGATGAAGCTCTGAATACGCGTGTCATTTACCAAACGGCCGCAGTGGCGTATTTTCAATTTTTCTGTGGACGGAGGAAGGTTTAAAACACAGAAATCTCGGCCTCGTTATAAACGATTTTTTTATAATATTTCGAGTAAAAATATTTTTGTTTAGTAATAACAATTAAATAAAACGGATAAATATAGTATACACAGAAATCTAATAGGAATTAGTTGCTCATCAATGTACAGAAAAAATTGATAATAAAAATCCCAATAATAATATAATATATAGCGTATGGTTATAGCGTCGGGGTGCATCGCGGATTAAGATAGACTGGATGCCGAACGAGAACGAAAAAAGTGAATCACGGGAGTGCTTTTGGTGTGTCAAAGCTACTAGCGCCGTTCAGCACTAGTGGATACCAATTTATTATTACCAACCTTATTCCCTAGTATCAAATCGGTAGGTAATCGTTAATAATTTTCCTAATTCTTGGTAAATAATAAATAATCATTTCCTGAATTCTTGGTAAATGTAAATAGCATTAGTGGCATTTTCTGCCAAACTCTGTAAGCGCAGGAAATGATTTGGTATGAGAGCGCTAGTAGTCTTTACACAACAGCTGGCTGCCTTAGCACTTTTGTGTTTCAATATTTTGTGTGATGAGAAGCTTCGTTCCGCGTCCAGTCTGTCTTAATCCGTGGGGTGCATAGATAGATCGCCTCCACGTGGTGCACCCTTGGCGTATAAACTATCGTTTATACCGATCTCATGGCCTGGTTACATGCAGTCCAATCAAACACGATATAATAAAAATTCCAAATTCGTTATTCGAACGTTTTGTGCGAGAATAGTTCTTCGGGTTTTATCGCGTTCATTTTGCCGATTGTGAGCATAGCTGATGGAGTTCTTCACGGTACTCTACCTGCATACTGTTAAAAAAAAAAATGTTATAATATACCGTAATTTTTGTATTTTTTTGTATTTAACACGAGCAATACACGTAGTAATATTCATTATATTAAAAGTAGAAAAAATTACACAATTCGTTTGACAGTAAAACACGATTGTGACGTCACTAAATAAGTATACTAAACACACCAATGCGCATAGAAATCCTAGCAATATACAGTTATAACAATATTATTCCAATGATAACAGATTTTTTTTTCCTTTTTTTTCATGGCGATTTCTCGGTATAAAAAAAACATCCTATTTTCTGACGTAAAAAGCTCGCCGTCGTATTGTTATTACGTTTTTTTTTTTCGTTATCGATTTTACCGGGGAAAATCTCGTAAACCTTAAATCTGCAGACCTTTACCGAAATTATATCATCTGGAAATAATATACACACGCGTAACAAATAATTTAGCTTGTATATCTTTTATTTTTCTGGTCTGTTGAATATAAATGTATTATGACGACCCGTACACGTTATGGTTTCTATTTTTTTTTCCACACGGATTTATCTCCTAAAAATCATATTATACTTGTTGTAACTAAAAAACCCCCCTCTTTTTTTTTTTTACAAAAAACCTTTGGTACGTTTCTCGCGGGGCTCAGTCATGCGAATGCACTCGTCGGGACCCGAAGACTGTATATAGCAGGGACATTGACAATACAATCGTATCGTCGTACCACTATTACTACGTCCTATATAATATAATAATAGAAACGGGTATTAATGTACACGTATAGCCGGTGAATACGTTCAAACGCAATGCGTACTTAAATCCTTTTTTCTTTTTTAATAATCCGCAGGATAAAACACAAATCGACAATCGCGTATTCACTAAAATCGCGGTAAAAATATTGTTTTTCCCTTCTATTACCGGTATAAACGACGATTCGATGCGTTCGACATGGATCGATTCGAGAAAGAATCGTTTATTTTTTTAACGCGCGTAGGTTAGTTATAAACCAAGTCGGTTATTTTCAGGCATTATGTTTGACAAAAGTGATATTTATTTTAAACATTGTTATTGAAATAAGCCAAGACGGTTGTTATTATATTATTTTCAAATCCAATTTTCATGTTAAAAATACAATATATATATAATAAAGTTTTAATATCGAATTTGTGTATGACACGTGTTAAAATAATTTACCCCAAGACTAGGGGTTGGTTATACAGGGGTGAAATTGCGGGGAATATGGGAGATGGTTTTCCTCCCATGGGATTTATTTTTTGCATAATATTATCTAATGTACAAAAAAAAATAAATATTTAATAATACAAATAATATATTTTTATTCTTATTTTTTGGTTAACAATATTTGACCAGTATTTATCATAATATTCCTCGGATTATCGACCGGCGACTTATCGGTAACTGGTACAGGTTAGGTCATCGAAGAAAGTTTTACTCGTATTCAGGTGTCGGAGTGAAAACAGATGAATCACTCAATAAATCAGCCGAAAAACGAAGAAAATTAGAAATTTTTTTCAGAAAAGATGTCGTTTTTATTGAGGAAAACAATAAAAATATAAAACCAACTCTGATACCAATGTCGTTAAAATTATGGATCGTCCAATGCTAAATTGTATACTACCTCCCATAATATGTTATTCGTAATCGCGCCACTGTAGTTAGTAAGAAAATAATTGCAAAATTTAAATTAATTAAAATCTACGTGTTTACTATTGAAACGCTGTGGTTTAATATCGATACAGACTATATAGACAACGGTCTATTCGGTACGAAAAGAGAACCACTTAAGCTAGACAATAATATTATTATTGCACGGCCGTATAAACAGAAAACGTTTTACGACCATTCCCGGTCTATCCCCTATACACAATGATAACTGATGTTCTGCGCTTTGGCCGCGCGCACAATCGTTTCATCCTTTTTACTCCATCGGTCCACTTCGATCGAGTCCAATGTAAACGGGTAAACGAACAGCGCACGTTGCCCTCTAACCATCGTTCGAAAAACACGAGTACACAGCGTCGTGTTCCAAACCGCGGCTGGGCCGGCCGACTGTCCGTGAACGATTAATCAAGTCGACGAGTTTCCGTGCGCAGAATTGTACGGGGACGACGGACACCTCCTCCGCGGTCAGACCAAAGTGTCCGAAATGACGCGCGCACGCGTGTACGGTGCGATCAGATAAACGCGCAGTCGTGACCGTTCTTCGGAAACTTCGTTAAGTCCTAATGAACTCCATTCAGACTCCCGATGACTAATGGCCGTTATAATTGAAATTTAAACCGATATTTGCTGCTCGTCCGGACACGCCGCCGCGGAATCGTACGAGAAAATTCCGATTTCACAAATTTCCTAAAAAAAAAAAAATTGTGTGTGCTTAAGACCACACGACAGAAGTGAAAACTTCAACAAGGCGAAATTAATAATACCAAATACAAGTTTATAATATGCGTGTATAATATTAAATTATGTTCAAGAAAAAAATTAAATAAATTATACTCAACAATTATTTTAAATAAAATGTGATTATTGGTATGGCGCACACTGTTTTCACGTCGATACTGAATGCGACTGATGCGTAATGCTCTCTCATGTAACGTTCATTCGGGTTAGTTCGGATTGAGTATAGGAGTCGAATTCTGCCGAGCGAGTACAGCAGTGACGCTTCGACTATCTTTCTCTCTCGCTCTGCAGACTGTTCCTCTCATGCTTACTCGACTCCAGCCGACTTCACCCGAATGAGCGTTACGTAGCCGAGCGTGACGGCTCAGTTCAATTCAGTACCTACAAAAAGTGCTGAACGCGCCTAAAGAAGTTTTCACTTCAAAACAAAACAAATTCATTGAAAATGAAAATTTATCGAGTATTAGAGCTCGATAATTTTTGATATGTTTGGCAAAAAAAAAAAAAGGCGAAAATTGAATTCGTCCCGTGTTTGCTGCTTTTCGCCCCCCGTCATATTTTGAAAATAGTAATTAATTTTTTTTTTTTTTTTGAAATTATCGTAATACTATTTTTTTTTTTTTTAAATCGAATTTAAATCTCAAAAATCTGTTTTTGTGAATTTGAATTACGGACGATATTATGTGTCAACGGGTTTTTTTGCATAACGTAACGAAAATCAAAAACTTATACTATATAAAAAACGACCAGCGTCTTGTCTTCGTAAATTTGGTACTTATCACTTTTCACGACTGTAAATACGTATTTTATTAATTTACTGCGCGAGTACATAACTTTTTTTTTTTTCTACTATTAATTAAATAAATAATTTTTTTTTCCAATTTCGATTCACACGATTTGTAAATAATAAAATAATTATTTCGGTATAATTCCTATAAAATACCGGATTTTGGTAAATTTCATCTGGTAACTCTTATAGATTGAAAAACGACGATGCAGGTCCTATACTTCCATAATGATAGTGATTTCGATCACTTTTCAGTATACGACTCGTGTGCGGATCCGAGTCACCAACAACGCGTTAGTAATCGATTGGTGTGATTCAAACACGAACCACACTGGGTTTCTAACGAATAGCTCCGTGTTTTTTTTTTCGTTCTCCCATGTATATATCGTCGTGATATTCGTAAATCGTAATACTCACGAAACTCTTTGTATATAAGGCGGCGCTTGTCGCGTGTTAAATAATACGTCTAATGCAAATCTTCTTGTCCTAATAACACTAACTATATTGTTATAACGGCCGCCGTAAAACGGTGTTAGTACACAGACAGAAGTACAAGAGAATTATTAAAAGCTATAGTTTTTTTCGACTATCGTAGAGCTTCCCGCGCGCGGTCCTCGGGGGTATCACGTTTCGTTCGTAAATAGCACTTACGCGTATTAACTATTTATAAAGGTTTAACGCACGAACGAATATAAGAACTTACTTAAATACGACTGTATACGAACTATGTGCTATACGCCGAGGATTTAAAAATATTATTATTATAGCCTTTTTTTTTTTTTGTCCTCCGTTTTGTGCAGGTTGTTTTGTCATTTTCTAACGAGAGAGAGTAAAAAAAGAGCGCGCATTTTTATTTTTTACATACATACGACCGCGCACTGTCTCGCGAAACTCCCGGGTTTTCTGATTTATGACTGGAACGGCTTATTGTCTTCTGTACAACACGTCGTCGCATAACCCTCGTGCCGGAGAAATCCACAGAAATACGCGGAACGTACACTCGAGAAATCATTTTTTTTTTTCCGTAAGCGTCCGTTATTGCGAACAACGTTTCTGTCAACTCCGGAACGTCGTGCGCGCGTTTCGTCGGGACAAAAAACTAATTTCGCCGGGGGGTTTTTTTTTTTCGAAACTTCTTTCCCTTTATATACGGTAAAAGTTTCGCGTATTCCCTCTAATAATATACGATAATATTTTTGGTTATTAAAAATGATTCGTTTCGCTCTGTAAAACCGTTGCAGGTCAGCTCACTCGGCGGCAATTATTTATTTTTTTCACGAGGCGAGCCCTTCAGATAAACGGTACAATATAACAGATTGGATACAGAGAAATAAAAAGGCTTGAAAAATAAAAAAAACATTTAGTTTATAATATTTGAAGGATGGGTCGAGATTGGCAGAACGCATTAGGCGGGCAACGGGGGAATTGTCAAGGAAACTGCAGGATGAAGATGTATAGGAGTGAATGCCAGGGCTGGATTTAGGTATGTGGCGGCCTATGGGCGGAATATAATGTGGGGGCCCCAAATCGATAAACAGGACAATACACGTTTTGCTTATTAAACGACATTTAATATTGTTCGTAGTGCCTATACAACACTATTTACTCATTTAATTTACTTAAATAAAAACAATCAAAACGGGTAAGTAGGTAATAATACCACATTATGGAATTGAGCCATAAAAAAAAATTAGTGTGTGAGCGACTTAAACGTGAAAACAATATGTGTAGGTAATAATTAAAATTAAATGCCCGCAACTTTTAGATTCTGAGCGGAGCGATTTACAATGATGTGTTTTTTTTTGTATGTGTGTACCCAAAAAATTCTACCAGAAGGAGTGCTCCGATACTTTCATGTAGCACCTTTTCTGATAGTTTGTATTTTAGAAAGGTAATTTTTCGATTTTTTCATTACTTTTTTCAAAAGTCAGGAAAAACTACCGAAAATTACATAAAAACGCTAAAAAATGCGATTTCGTCTTAATCGATTGTCGTTTATTTATTACACCGAAGCTCCGCTCAGAATCGTTTTATCGAATGCGATGTTTTATCATTGCTTTCAAATTTATACACGCAAGCGATATCCACAACACCCCGCGGCTCGCTACCTTTTTTTGATTTTATTATTTTTACAAAAATCTTCTATATTACATTGTATTTATTATTGTAATTGACGGAAATTTAATTTTAAACAGAAAAATAAATTTTCATTTTTTTTCATTTTTTATTATCCGTAATTGTAAAACAATTACAAAAGTGCGGGGGCCCCGAATTTGTGGGGGGACTCTGTGGGGCACGCGGCCCGCTCGGGCCTCGCCTAAAAATCCGGTCCTGGGCACTGCGATTAAGGATGCAGAGTTTCTTTTTCCCCAACCCCCAAACGATAACCGCGAAATTCGAAAATTGTGGAAAAATTAAAATTAAAACGATCGCTTTTTTTATATAATAATACGTGCGGCGTTATAAAGACGTGTACGAAATATGTTTGTACACCGGTTTTATTTGACTACGGGGCGATGGCGTGCAGGAGTGATTAAACGGTGGCTGAGGGGAAACTCGATTTCCATCGTTTTCTGTGCGCGCCTGTGCGTTTATATTGTAAATAAATAAATAAATACGCGTAAAATATATAGCGGCGCGCTGCAGAATAAATACAGCTGACAAAACAAACAAGACGTTCACGATGAGCTAAAAAAAAAAAAAAAATAGAAAAAAAAAGGGGGAGATACGCCGAGCTTGTTGTTCGCGTGTAATCTAATAACGACGACGTCTTTTCTGCTGTCCTCCTCGTCGCCGTCTATTTATCTCGCCCCGGCGTATAATAAAATATTTTTTTTATATACCGACTATAGGTATACGCGTGGAGATGAGGAGCGCCAAATAAAAAAAAAAAAAGAGAATAATTGCGGCGCAATATATTTATAAAATAATAATTTAAGTCGCGACACGTGTACACGTGGAAAATAATATTTGTCGTTTGTGGTCCGCGTCCCTTATATTGTTATGTAATAGTTACGCGATACATATTATATAAAAAAAAAAAAATTATATTTTTTTTGCCTTCGAAAATTTTTTTTTTTACTATACGACCTGGTTTCGGACGAATATTCTATTGCGTTTGCAGACACGTGTTTGAGTGCCGTTTCGGACGTTGTAATAATATGTAAATTTACGACGACCGACTGAGCGTGTTGTACTCGTATATAGAGATAATTCGGTATATCATCGAAGTAGCGGCGGATTAAGCAATTTGCCGCCTACAAGCAGAAGGAAAGCAGAAGACAAAAATGTTTTATATATCTGTGGGTAAAACTGTATAGTTTCACTAAAAATACAAATATACGTTGACCACGGGTATGGGGGCAATTCCATTGAGACAAACAATCCTTTATCTATCTTGATGACCACAGCACTCGAATGTGTTAAATAATTAATAATTAAAATATTATGAAAGTTAATATTTTTTTTTTTATGAATAGCAAATTTGCCGCCCTTAAAATTTTGCCGCTTCAATCACCTGCTTGTTCTGCTTGTAGAGAAACCTGACGCTGCATCGAAACGGATTCCCTGCAGTTTCGCGTATAAATTTATTAATATACCGCGGCGTTTTACGAACGCGTTAAAGCTTTGGTGGATCGCTGATTTGTTCGGGAATATTTTCATATATATATATCCATGTTTTCAGTTTTCGTCTGACTTTTCGGACTTATTGGCAGAGTCCATCTTCACGGCGATTATACAGTTACAACCGCTCGGACCAGCGACTGTCGCTCTGAAGATGGACTCTGCAATAATAATAAGTCCGGAACGTCAGCCTAAAACTTAAAAAATATATAGATATATATCTGAAAATATTCCGAATAAATACGCGTTTTAATAACGTCCAACGATGACGGTATTGTTACGCTATCTGTTTTCTGTCGCGACTGTACAAATTTCCATTTTTTTTTTTTTGACCATCAAATATAAATATTCTATAAATCAAATGGTGTTCATTTCGACTACGAAACTGGATTCGACCGTCAGTTTTTTTACTGACGTGAAAAAACGTGTTTTACGCGTGTACACCATCTCGCGTAATACTCCCGTTTGAGACACGCTGTCATAGAGCAGCGGTTCCCGACAACTCAACTCCCGACCGTTGACGATTTTTGTAAATTTTCAACCTCGCTGTTTCAGCTGTCTCCTGATACATAACGAACAATACGGAATACAATATTATTAAATAAGCGATACGGTAAATATCGACGGAAAATTATTGAAAACTAATTTTATCGACGTCGGACACGATAATTTAGTAAAAAATTTCAATTACTTTGCTAGCTCTTTGACCAGTCTAAGATGTTACTTAAAGCAAATACTTCCTTGGAACTGCGAATAGAATTTCTCTTCCTACAATAAACGCGTTCGTTCTTTAATTTCCCAGTGAAAAATCTTTTTTTTTTTTTTTATAAAACTGAGAAATCGATAAAAATTTACCGCCGTCCGCCATTGCAGATTACGGTTTCTCGTTGATCTTTGGGCCTTTGGGCATTGGGATTTATATTTGGGATTTCGCGCGAACGTCTTCGAAATCTGTAATTACTGCAGCTACGCGGCGAGTTTGAAAATCGTATAACCTATTATCGCTGTAGTTCAATTCCAACGTAGTACAACAAACGTTTTAAACGAAAGAATATAAAAGCCGCGTATTTTTATACCACGCTAATAGATTTTTAATAGACGCGTACCGCGTGTATTATTGTGTGTATAGATCTTTATAACACAAAAAAAAAAATCCAACGTTTTTCTAATTAGAACCTCGGTTTATTCTATTAAAGAAAAAAAAACCGAAACGAGTAGAAATGTTTTGTAGCGCGTCTCACAAAAGAACACGGATGCTGCGCGTAACGCGTGCTTCGTCACCGGGAGAGTATATATATATATTTTTTTTTGTACATTACTTATTAAATTTGTATCCATTTATAATACGGTTGTTTTATATAGATATGTACGTAATGAATTCCACGCATTCAATGCAGTTACATTATATTATTTATATACTCGTTTTTCGGAGGGAGAGAGAGAGAGAGAGAGAAAAATGGTTACACGCCCCGCGAGATCGGAATAATTTAAATGTAGTAAATATGAGAATAATATTTTATACTCGTAATAAGCGTTCGGACAAAGTCACGTAATCGATTATTAAATACGCGATGCTGGGCCGTGCTAAGGGAGGACAGGTGGGCAAATGTGTCTAAAGGGTAGGAGGAAGAAAAAAAAACAAATTATTTCGCTTTTTATTTCGATATACGAATATAACTCGTAGAATTAAATTGGATAAATGAGAGAAAAAATTGTTACCGATTGAAAAAAATATAAAACCGTGGTTCCCGAACTGTGAGTCGCGCAGGTTTTTCACATTTCGAATGGATTTTCGTCAACAAGAGCTGAAGAAGAACTGATCTACATGTGAAGACGATTCGTTAAAAACGAGTTTCAACCGTAATTCAATTGTCGTCTGCATGCGACACTTTCTGCTACTAAAACTATAAAAAAAAATTACAGATCCCTTTCGATCCTTCTCGTGTATAATTGTGTAGTTGGAACTGCGTCACACTCCTCGTACGTTTCAAACCGACCAGAGTCGACGTGGACATTAATTTAACTGATATTTACTATAATAATAGTATTTTTATTCACCACACAAATCATAAGTTATACGCGATGTTATACACATAGATACGTTTTTACGTTTATTGAACAAATAGGCCTGATGAGCAAAAAAAAAAGATCGATTTGGGTGGGATGGAAAAAAGTCGAAAATTTTCAAAAACGAGTCGCACCAATGAGCCTGTCCTAACGTAGAGCAGTGTTTTTTTTTTTAAGCCACTTATTTTGCCCGCGAAAACAGGGCAGTGGCGTAAGAAGTTCAACCGAGAACTCCAAGAGGAATTGAAAACGGATTTATCAAAAGCCGGAGAACACAACGACGGCTGAGACGCAGTGGCGTACATACGGGGGGTTTCGGGTTCAAACCCCCCAGGACCAAAAAAAAAAAATTGTGATATTATTATAAGGCCCGTTGCGCGTTATAACATAATGTTTTAATTTTTACACTCTACAACGGTGCACAGGTATTGTGTGCACTATCGGCTCCTACTCATAAATTCCTTCATGCGCCGTTTAAAGGGATGGTTTTAGTGTTGGTTATTTTTTTTAAACCCCCCCCCCCCCAGAACAAATTTGAATGTACGCCACTGTTGAGACGTGTCATTGCGTCGGACTGGAAGGAAAAAACAACGGGGTCGATCTCGGATGGGCGGGAAAAGATTTGGAAACGGAAAAACCGCGAAAAACGTAGTGGATTGGGGGGCGGTCGTCGAACAATCTTAGGGGGCAGGAAGAAGAAGAAGAAGGCGCGAATTTTTAAAGTCCTCCTATAGCATACACGACGCGGTAATACGGTCCAGGATTTTTCCAAAATCAAAATAAATGAGCGCGTATTCTTTAGGTACCTACGTCCTAGTGAGCAAAAGCCACTGCAGACCCATATTATTACATAATACGTACGTGTCCTGCGCAGCGGTGGTACGCGCGTATAAATATAATATTGCGGTTATGTATGCGTACGTCCGGAGTGCGTTCGCTATTCGGAGTGAGCATTCGTGCGTACGGCCAAACACGTTCACAGGACTTGTTTTCGGGAAACTCTTTTGTGCTCGACAGAATAAATTATTTAAAAAATTCTACTATTACCGTCCGTTAAACGAGCGTAATAACTTTACTTTTGTAATTATTATAATATGCACAACGTGTGTGGATTCGCGTGACGTTTTCGTTTCTGTCGAATTCAGAGTCGCGTGATAAAATTACGTAACGTGAGCGGACACGAAATTTCGCAGCCGAATTCACTACACCGTATAAAACAACGAGTCCAGTTCAATGCGAAATTAAAACTCGACCCGGACGTATATATACTTATATAGTCGTTCGGTATAACCGAGTTTTACCAAATCCTGAAACAGTTGTTCGCGACCGGGCCGACGTGTCCGTCGGTCCTTCGGATCCGACGCGGTACAGTGACGAAGCGCAAAGTCTGGAGGCGGAAAATAAATGATTTCGAATTGAACAGCAACGATTATTAGTAGTAAAACGTAGAAAAAAAATTAGTTGTATATGTTTATTAAAATTAAGCCGGATAAAGTAATGGCAATAAACGTAAATAGGATTTTGATTAAAGAAAAATATAAGTACAGATGAAATTCGAAGTGTGTCCGTAGGCGGGCTCAGTGGGTATACAGGATATGCAGCTGCACACTCTAATCCAGCGGTCCCCACTACGCGGCCCGCACTAAAGTTAAATCGTTCATTCTAAAATCCATATAAAATTTTATCTTTCTATTTTAAACATGTATTGAATTACCAGTTGGACAGATAAAAAGGCACCTACGATTATGAGTTTATTCATTTCCACCGGGTAGTCTTGTATGAACAGTTTATCCGTTATCGCTTATTGTCATTAAAAATGTATGCGGCCCGCAAATAATTTTCAAAAATTACATTTGGCCCATTCTAAAATCCTAGTGAGGACCGCTGCTCTAATCTAATAAAAATATGTCGTATTAGGCAATTATTTAAAAAAAAATAGTAATATTTTTTAAATAGGTACCTTGACAATTATTAATTTGTAAAAAAAAAAACCCCTTATTATTATACAATTATAAATAATTTAAAAATCAAAGTATTTCACTTTTTTCCTTTGATCGGCTCAGAAATCTGACCTCTTGCATACCCTAAGCATAAGGCGTGTGTCCGCCTATGAGTGTACGTCAGTAGTACTTTGCGCGCATCGAACAATAAAGTTTGTTAAAAGAAATTTTTAATTATAAAAACGTTTTAACAACGACGACGGTGGACAGACGATAAACGCATCCGGCAAATTCAAACAGCGCACTTCCTTTAAACACGAATTAAATGTTACAAATAATTCGAAACGGAATCGCGCGATGCGAACAAACAAATACGAAAAAAGGACGTATTTTACATAAAACACATGTTTGAAGGATCGGGTTACGTGACGAGTTTTGTTGCTTTTTCGAATATTTAGTTTTTAGCTAGATATATTTAATATTTTTAAAAAAGCCTGACTTTAAACGAGATAAAATCCAAAACGTAGAAATTAAATTGCAAGAAACTGACCTCATAACGAAAAATTACCGGAAAAACGTAAAACGTTTAATTGACACGAGTTTTATTAAAATATTAGAAGCGAAAAAATGCCTGTCGAGCACCGGCCTCTAATTATATTCTTTTCCATTAAAAAACAGTGTGTAATAATAAAACGCGACGGAATTTCGAATGAAATGACAGTATTTGATTGTGGAAAAAGGCGAAATATATTTATTCGTTACAGCGTATAGTAGGTATACGAAAATGAAATATTCAAAGCGTGTCCCCCGCGTGCATATAAATACGAATAAAATTGACGCAAAATAAAATGTTATGTCACACGTATGTACGTAATGTGACAGTTTTGAGCAAAACTATAATATGCGAAAAATTAAATTTCGAAAAAAAAAAAAACACGCCCCGTTTCATTCGAATAATCCGAATTTATGCCGACGATTTAACCGCGAAAATCTATTTAAATAAAAACAACAACTCATTCGCGCGTTTACGGAACGGAGACATTTTTTTTTACAATATATTTTATTGGCCGCGCCATCATGCATCTCAAACCATACCCTCCATACCGATTTCCAAGTTCTTAAAATCACTGAATCGGCCAAGCTACACGACTCCAAATTTCGAAACCGCTTTCAAAATCACACCAACACCCTCGTTCAAAATCTTCTATCCGTCTCCATCCCTGGAAACCCTCCCAGAAAGCTTAAGAGACAACGGCCCCGAGATCTGACAAATCAAAGGTAACAAATAACTTTTGATTCACGCCGCGAAGTGTCTTCACTGGAAGATCCTACGATCGTACGCCAAGCAAGCCCGTTAATAATAAAATAGCCCTTATTCTTATTGTACCACGTATATGTGTAATTACAGATTGTGTAATTTTCACAAATAAAAAAAATATATATTTTATAGGCACGCGCCGAAGTATTTACGGAAAATAAAAGTTCTCGATATTTGGGTCGCGATAGAAGAAGAATTTTTCGGGAAACAAAAAAATTATTTCACGCGCGTCTGCAGTGCTCGTCAGCGTTAGGTTTATCAAATTGTACCTCGTTTTCCAGTCACGAACGTATAGTGTGAAGGAATAAAAACGACGAAAAACCACGTCGTTCAATTTGTTTTTTCGCTCGTAATATTTACATTTTTTTATTTTATTTTTTTATTGCGGTTACACCTGGTCGTAATAATATATTCGTTTGTAGAGAGGGCTCTATACAAAAACGCGGAACGCGTGACGAGTACCATAAAGTACGACGAGACGACTGGCGCGAAATGAAAACAAAAAAAAAAAAGATCAAACTCGTTTTTGCCGCGATGATTTTTTTTTTTTACGATCCCGTGATATACGTATACGCGTACTTATATTTGTATGTATTCCGTGTAAGTGGCCGAAAATTATGCGAAAATAATGGAAACAATTTTATTCTCTGGCCCGCCGAAATTCTTAAAACGCAATAAAATATAGGAAGAACGTTGGCCTCGTTAAAAATGACAATACTGTTTTCCGACCGCGGTTATTTCTCACGTGTATTGTTTTGGCGTTCGCGAAAACCGAATGTACAATACGCGAGCGTAATACGGAGTGTAACGAAAAAAAAAAAAATCTCTCACCGAATTCACGAGGCCATATTATAAATAGTCGGACGATCGTTTATCGAAGGCTATTTGTTTCGTCGGCGGAAAGACGGGTTTCAAAAGTTTTCAAATTCGGTCATTGAAAGTACAGTAGCTCGTGCACGTGTTCGGGTTAAAACGGCGAGGCGAAATGCCGACGTTTTAGGAAAAGACTTTCCACGACGTTTAGCGTAATTTTCATTACGGGACTGCGCAGTGTCAAAGGTCTTTCGAAACGGGTTGTTCGTGTTCCTGTAAAAAAGAATCGGGCCGAACGTCAGATGATAACGTCGAACACGTGTCAAACTGAAAAAAAGTCTACTCGTCGTGCTAGCCGAGAGCTTAGGATTTCACACCTTGACTGTTCGGCTTGTTGGCGTTCGATGCGGACAAAGGTCTACTTTTACAGACTCTCTTACCGCAGTTGACCAGCACAAAACGTCTCGATTCCGTTCGTTTTATCCTAGCGCAACGTGCGGGGAAAGAGGAGAATCACGCGTTGTGTCATCCTAAGGAGCCATTTTCCGTGCGAGCTAGAAGATTAACAGACACGACGGAACAATTACACGGTATCATCGAGCGCACTAGGGACAGCCCGAATGTTTTGTATTGAGTCAAAAACAGTACGATCCGTTCTCCTTTACGGAGAGCAATGTGACTGCTAGTTCGTGCTTAGACGTTTTGGAGCTGATTTCAAGAATTTTTTTCGTTTGCCGTTTTCCACACTGGCATTCAACAGTTGTGAGGTTAATCACGTATTATTTCGCCCGATCATACGGTTTGCGTTTTTTTTTTCTGTATCGTTATATCGTATAAAAGACACAGTTAAACAGTTTACGTACCTCCTCTTTGTCGAGGCTCGGAAGAGTTAGTTAACCGGATCGCGTTAATGAAGTAAACGCCGATATGCTGAAAAACACATAATACACAGGAAGAATTCCATTATCTCGAATCGATGCAGTGTCGTGCGATAGGTCGTATCGCAGGACAATTTTAAATATTTCAGTATTGAAACTCAAATCAGATCGATTTTCACGATAATTGAATTCCGGGGAAAGATTTTTTTTTTTTTTTTTACACACTCTGTATAATATAATATTATTACGTGCGTGTACAACAAATAGGTCGTGCGTGAAATAAGGACGGCGTTTTATTATTTAAATGTTTCGTTTTTTTTTTTTTTTTTATTTCAGCGTCTGCTCTAGTGATCCATCCGGGAGGGCTCGGAGAAGCCCCGTCAAGACGCGCGCGGCGGATGATCCGGACGGACGGCGAGTGAAATATTACTCGGCCGGAGGAACGGCGGCCTGCAGAAGACCCATAACTACGGCTCGGAGGTCGTGATCTCGCGCGTCGCTCGGTCTCATTAATCGAATAATACACACTTCCTCGAGACAAGCCGAGATTTTCGACCGACACTATGAAACGTACCGATATACCTTTATATATTGTACGGTCTCGGATAAGATGCATCGGTATCGAATTCTCGAGGGCGAAACATTAGTAGTAACGTATACGCGGTGCCGTATTTTCTTCGACTTCTCTCTTTGGGGGATTAAAATAAAACATAGAAACTTCGTCACCGCTATAAATAGAATTCTGTTATATTTATTACGATTTGGAAAACGGAAGAAAATTCGGTCGATAAAAATTCCCGAACGTCTCTGTTTTGGAGAGTTCGGCGAGAAGAAACACTTTTCCACAATTGTGTATGAGCATGACTGAATTAATGAATCCGAGACTGTACAAATAATAACCGATTTCTAAATATAATAAATATTATCAATACCTGTGATGTATAGAATACGTCCAGTATTTTTTCAGATTATCACTCTATACTCTTTGTGAGATCGATAGAAACTCTCGTCAACAGCATTTTTTTTTTTTTTCTAAATAGAAAATTGGGGTAATGTATCCGCGAAACAGTAGCGAAGACGTAGAAAATGTTTACGATAAAACCGTTTCACGGAGGAAAGAATGCCGAAGGTCACAGTTGTACTAAACACTGCAGCTGTTTTTTTTTAAATGCACTCGATTCTCAAGAAACTACCGAGATTAAAACGCTCACAAATTTTTAACAATTAAATACCTATATTGTAATTTAATTTTGCGTAAAAATTGCTTGTTGAAATAAAGTCTTTAGACTACTCTTTCGCGTGAAGCGATTGTTTCGATTAAAATCATAAAAGCGTATATTGGATACTCTCAATTATATAGTCTCTCACATATTTTTTTTATTTCCGTACCAGGAAATTTTCCCAATTCTCGCTCTCTCGCGTAAGGAAATATATGGCTTTCGCGGGACTAATTATAAATATATATATATTATATATACATATAATTCTAACGGATTAATATACGCGCAGCGGAATAATCCTTTGAGACCCCGAAATACGCGTCGTAAATCGAAATACAATATTATAATAACGACAATATTCGTCGTCGCCGTATTCCCTATCGAATAAAGCCATATTACAAAAATATATATATTTTTTATTTTTATAAGCCTTATATAATATGCGTATAACGACGCGGCATTGCGATTTACGATTGTATTCTGTGTCTTTTATTTCGAGTAAATCGTCCCGGTTCGATCTATATATCTCCGCGTATAATGACTTATTTATAGCTCCCTGTCCACGCAATTTTTTCTCATCAAAAATTTATTATTTCCGCGTAACAAATGTAACGTTACAGCAACCCCGGGCGTCTTATTATTATTGTCGATTTATTCGTTTTTTTTTTTTTTTTAAATTATTTTAACCAAATCCTAATCGAATCAATAAAATATTGCTTGTTAAGGTCGGTCGGTCACACTCAAAGTTCCAATATAAAAGAAATTATATTAAAGTGACACAATTATTTTACAGTATCCAAACGTTTCTAAAAGGTCTTTCGTCGTATATAATCCGGCTGAAATTCCTTCCAGTCCTTACGTACAATAACGTTTCAGTAATTTGGGACGGGGAGGAACCAAAACGAACTTCACGTTTGTGGACTTTAGAAGTATGGTCAATTTAAAATTTCGTTAGTATAATTAAATATATACGAAAAAAGTCCATTTAACTAACAACTATCTTGATCACCTAATAAATTTTCCGGGGGAGGGGAAACGTATCCAAAGTAACAGCAGTTTATCAGTGTCCGAAAGAAAAAAAAACACTCTGGACAAGAATACCTGACGTCAAACGACGAACAGAGCGACGGCTGAAATACCTGTTCGTAATTCTCGTCCGACTGTCAGTGAAACTGCACGAGGTTTATATTATGCGAATTGAACAGCGAAAAAGGGAAATAAAAAAAAAAAACGTTCGTTCAAAATAGGAAATTATCTAGAAAAATGTCAACGAGTATACATACACAATAATCGAATAAAATGAAATTCTCTTAAGGAGAACGGCAGAGTTGAGGAGCGAAATATTGCAAGGCACGGAATCCTCGTACCGATTCGTTGAAAACGCGAAAGCAGTTTGTAACATTTGAAACGATAGAACGATATTCCACTGAAAACTTTACCTAAAATTCAAAGGGTTAAAACGCGTTTTTCGTCGACGGAACTGATAAAACAATATGTTAATCCGAAAGTGTTCCAAACGCTCAGTAACAAAACGCTTTAACGACAAACACTGTGACTGTTATGGATTCAATTGCGGCGCAGCGTTATCAGACCAGTCCTGGACCTTGTTGCTCGGATCCACCAGTACATCATCATCATCATTATTACCATCACGCGGAGCGCGATGTTGTAATATTATCCCCCGGAAAATATATTCGTCGGAACGGAGGCTGGAAAAGTGAAGAGATTCGAAACGGACGTTCCGTACAGTATAATAGTAATAATAATGAAAGGAATTCTTTGAAAGTCGCGGGGACCGCGGACACGCTGTTTGTGCGCGCGCGTACGAAAAGGTTTTACGGGGCCTAAGCGACAACAATGAGACGATATATTGAATGCGAAGACTATACTCTAAAGAGATTACTTTTACTCCTCCCTGTACGTGCTACGCGTATATTATATTATTTATATTATTATTGTTATTATTATACTTGTTTACTCGCCTATATATGCTTCGGAGAATACTGTGCAACAGCTCTGCGAGGAGACAAATGTATAATATTATAATACATTCGGCGTTCAATACGCGGCGTCTGACAATATTTTTGTAGCTTCTGGTGTACGGACGCGCGTCTATATTGTTGTGCGGAGACGATAGTGATCGATGGAGTATAAGAAAAAAAAAATTATAATAACAATCCCGTTCACCGAAGAAACGACACGAGACGATACGTCGTGTCGGAGATTAATTAGTATAATAATATGATTTACAATGTGTTTATACGCGGCGAAACGACAAGGTCGTAGAGGAGTGTTTTTTTTAGCGTCCAACTGGTTTTCCACGATATAACGTTTTTTCGCCAATTTCCTATTTTTCTTCAATTTTTTAACGTACATAATATATTTAAAACGGCTCGTGTCGGCCGTTAAATTACAATGACTTATAGGCGATAATATTCATAGCAATAACGGAATATTTTTTACTATGGATGAATTTAAATTAAAATTTTTTTGGAAAAATTAACACGCGATTAAATAAAATGTACTGCAGATGACTTACGCACAACGGTGATTATCGTAACAATATAAAAGCTTATATTTTATATTTTTTTTAATCTCGGAAATTAACAACGTAAACCTCAAGAATAGAACAATTTGTTTTTGTATGGAAAATTTTTTGAAAAAAAAACTTTACTTTTCAATATTAACCAGCTGTCATATCGTTACTGTACGGTTTTAAAGTGTATAGTAGTGCCTCAGTTTGTTGATATAGGCAGAGAGAGAATTTATTATTCGCAATGATCGTTTTATTCTCAACCAGTTCGAATGGTCCGGCGGCCGATGCCTGTAAATAAATTCACGATAAAATCGTGTCGCGCGTTTTACCGCTTTTCTAGAAAACTATAACGGATTGCGACCGACTATTATTATAATAAATTAAGAGGATTGAAAGCGAGCATTTTCTATCTTTGTCTTACACACGCGAAACATAGCAAAATAGACGTTTCCTACTTCCAACGTACCAACGATCGATGTAGTGACGCGATAAGGATTTCGAAAGCAGATTTGAATTCCTCGTGAATTTTACTATAGAATGATTTTCCCACTTTTTTTCATTTTTTTTTTCACCTTAAGACCTTTAAAAATCGATTATTAACATTTTTTAAATTTTTAATTGGTTCAATTAATTTTTTAAGAATTTATGCGAAAAAATTAGAAACGTGGGGAAAGTCGATCTCAAGTAGATTTCACGACGAATTCAAATCTGTTTTCAAATTTCTTATCGTACCACTACAACGATCGGTACGTTGGAAGTAGGAAACGTCTATTTCGCTACGTTTTGTGTGCGTGTAAGACGAAGATAGAAAATGCCCGCTTTCAATCTCCTTAATACTATTATAGTTTAGTATTTGCAACGGTTTTATAAAACGCGCGGGTTTTCAGAGTGTCAGACACTCCGTACTCGCGGTTACAACGTTTCGGGCATTTATCGACGAACACAGAAAACGCGAATATTATAAGCGATTCCAAAAATAGGAGATAAAAATTTTGAAAGCAGGATCGGGTAACGAAATCGAAGTTTTTTTTTTTTCTTAACGCTTCTCCCTAAGAAACGCTTTTAAACTTTAAACCGAAAACGCGTTTAGATCCTAACGCGGATTTCAGTATTTCGTATTACCGTCGTACATACGAGCGCACACTGTGTAACGATATTCGCCGAACACGCGCAGGAAACAATTGTGGGAATTTGCTGCGTTTGTCACGAACAAATAATAATAATATTACGTTCTCGCCCGTGTTTTTCTATACCGAGGAGATTGAGTGTGAGCGGATATAGTACTGCACCGGGCGACGGGATGAAAACGGTAAAATCCGAAACGTTGTAAATTCGGTAAGTTCCGTACATTATGTTTTTCTCGAACAAAAAAAAAAAAACTCGAGTATTTTCCAAAAAGCACTTGTAGTCGACAAATTTCCTCGTGCGTTTTCATACATATATATATATATATAATAAAGAAAGGGAAACGGAAAGTGGCGAAATCCCGAACTCTCGACAAATGGAGGAAATCTCGTAACACCGTTAAAAGAAGAAATCCAAAATCGATTACACACATACGATTGTATTGTGACGCGAAGGACACACTTTTAAAAGGTGGTCCGAAAATTTTCACTCGTTTTCTGCTATTATAATGCGCGACGAGCGTTCGACACGAACGTTGTGTATACACAACAATTGAAATTCTTTTAATATTTTCCGATTTTCACACGATTTCCAAAGTTTTGTGTGTTATAAATGCACATATTGGATTGCGTTCACTCGGTGAAAACACGTTTTTTTTTCAAACTATTTAGGTTGGGAAATTCGACGAAATCGCGAGTTGTGGACTGCATCCTGCGGCTGCAGTTTACGAAACGTATATAATTTAATTCATAATCCGTAGATGAATTTTATAAATTTTTATGAATTTTTCGCTATTTAACAGCAGCCTGCAGCAGGCGTATCAAAATCCCGGTTTTGTGCCTCATTTTCTTTTTACTACTCGATCGATTTTTACCGTACGATCAAGTAAAACACGGGCGACGTGCACGAAAAAATTACAAAATCTATATTTCGTGGACGAATTTTTTACAAATGTAAAATTCAAACTCTATGGAAAATAACACGTTTTATTATAACTACAATATGACCGTGTCGTAGCACTCAAAAATTATTATAAATTACAGTCAGAAAATTAACGTCCCACTGCGCGGGGGGCGTTTAAAATCAATGAATCCGTTATTTACAAAAAAAAACGTCGAAAATATCAATACTCGAAATGACTGAATCGAATAAAAACGATAAATTTATTTTGTAATAAATAATTGTGATTATTTAGATTTTACACTATATAATAATATTGTTAATAATATTAATAGAATTTTTTTTTCAAAGCCAAAGCGGCTTCCATTAAGTAGACTTCCGCATTCAATAATTTCTTCAACCAGATGATGCGCTGAGTTTGAAAAGTACGCTGTTCGTAGTTTAAAAAAATTGTCTTCAGTAGGTATTAAAATTCCGGATGGAGGTTACCTTTCCTTGGGGTATAATCAATAGCGAACACTGTCTAAAACGTACAAACGCCCGCGGTTTTG
This sequence comes from Slavum lentiscoides, assembly GCA_032441835.1. Classification (NCBI taxonomy): domain Eukaryota; kingdom Metazoa; phylum Arthropoda; class Insecta; order Hemiptera; family Aphididae; genus Slavum; species Slavum lentiscoides. Next base: position 14,476,011 of record CM063714.1, on the reverse strand, counting down.
AAAAAAATATAAAAAAATTACACATTAAAAGACTTGTCCGTGGAATATTTTTGATTTTCTTTTAACAGCCTTTAAAACATTTTTTTCCTTAATATTTTGTGACTTCTCTAATAAGACTCGAATTTTTTCGGGTAAGCACTAAAACTTCGTGAATCGCAAAAAGACGTTGGAAAATCGTTTTTCCGACTAAACGAGTGGCATACAAATTTCGAGTATAGGCATACAAATTCATACTAATTACGTACTAATTATCTGTAAAAAAAAAAAAAATTGGGAATAATCGATGGGGGGGCAGGGGCCGGGGATAGGTACGTGACGGATTCTCAATCTTGAACCGAGTGGTGGTCTTTAAACGTGTACTCGCCACGCCACTGGGTACGTATATAAATATTCTGATTGCCATGTGTTGTCCATTTTTTTTTTTTTTAGGAAACTCATTATAAAATATTCGACGTTTACGAACCACAGGATTCCCGCGAACCCCGTCGCAACGTGCGAAGAACATAATATAATGAATCGAAAAACCGATTTCGGATTTAACGCATAGTGAACGGGCGTGCAATATACACATGTAAAAATTATATACACAAAATATAGTATTGTACATAATATTCTGTAGACTCGTGTAGTAAATTGTGTACAGCTGTTGGTCGCGGTGTACCGCGGCTGAGACCGGAGCGGATACGGATAGGCGAGGTGCTCGAAATCGGGTCGGGTCGAACGTGACGAAGGGACGAGTTTGGGGTTTGGCGGGACGTTTGAAGGAACGCGCGAAAAGGCGGTTAATCGTTAGGGCGCGCGGCCTGAAACCGAAATTATAAGAGCGAAATTGACGTCGGCACAATATCAAAAGGCGTAGAAAACGTCGATTATACGAAAACCGCGTACTTTTGCCACGCGTTTGGAAATGGTTGGACAGTGATTTTTTTTTTGTAATAATCGACGACTTTGTGGTGAGCGAAAATCCGAATTTCCTGAAAAATTAGAAAACGTCATTCTATTTATAACGTCAGCGGCCCACGACCCACAGATCGGCCAGAAGGCGGGAGATTTCTCGACTCGTATACGAGACGCGGTACTGTTTTATTGACGAAAAAAATAATTATAATGATATTATACGAACACGTCGAAAAATGTAAAGACATTCGTCCGAACAAAATTCCATAATCCTGCGCGGTTCCAATAAACTATTAATATGTCCGTCAAACGGTCCGCGTAGAAAATTAAATGATACGCAGTACACAAATTCTGGCACACGTGGGTTAAGCCTATTAGAGTTTAAGTACGTATCAGTCGAATTGGAGAAAAAAAAAGAAAATATTTCTGAAGATACACGACAAGGTTTTAATAAATACGTATATAATCCGATAAAAAAAGAGTGGGTTTTTTATAAAATAGTATTATTAAACGTGAATAACGTTTTGTACATACTTTATACGAAAACACTGCGTTGTAAATATTTCATTGTTACAATGATGTGTAAAACGAATTGGCTGTTTGAAAATTACAATCATTATTCACCTTTATGCAAGGCCGTAGCCAGGGTTCAGACCTCCCCTGAAATTTGTTCTTAAAATAAAATTTAATGATTTATATTCTATTATTAGCCTATTGTTTTTATTTTATTTCATATATGTAACTCTCAGCCCCTAAAATTTTTCGCTGGCTACGGTCTTGGTTATACGTGAGTACAGATGCTTTCGATTCACAACAGTCAGAGTTCGACTCTACACGAACGATTGTTTATGAATTTGTAATGATTTTGATTGGGTTGGGTTAAGTCACGTACAGAAAAACAACACGATAATAAGTGGATTCCCTTTGTAAAAATGCGATTATTTTCTGTCCGAACGTGACCGCGTGAACCAATCGTAGCGCGTACGTACCGTTCTCGATATTTATCGCGCAATACGATTTCAACAATGTTCAGTGTCTCGTGTGAAAGCGATTGGACAGAAATATGCATCTGTTCTACGGTGGAACGATGAATAGCCGGAACGCGTAAATCCAACGAAGAGCGCTTCTCACATACGTTTTACAGTTAATAATAATGGAAAAATTATCATTTTTTCCACGAAATGACGCGTATAGTCACACCGGAAACGATTTTGGAAACACTGGAATCGGCGCGTATCATCTTATAAACGTATATAACGCTAAATTATCGGGAAACGTATTTTTCCTATTACAATTTCCGTATACGGAAATAAGTTTTTTTTTTTTTGAAAAAAAAACAATTACGAATCCGAAGAACAGGAAGCCCGTTTTTTTTCTTCTCATTCGACCGCGACACGCGGAAATTTAAATGGAAATTCGTGTTAAACAATATTTTCCATTCGCCGCTGTTTTACGTACGCTTTATCCGAATACGACGTTTTGCATATCGCGCTGACGTTTCGAAAACAATTTCAGACTTTTGCGCGAAGAGTTTCGCACACGTTCGTGTGAACCGCAGCTATATACTACTTGCACGTTTCCCCTCGAGTAAAACTTTTTAATTACATTTAAACACATAAAGAAATACGTGCCCATTTGTGTACGCTTCGTGTGTGTACCTTCTAAATGGGATTTGGTCGAAAAACAATGGTACCACCGCCGGCAAAAGCAGCAGCAGGCAGGCGCGAGGTCGTGTGGCGGTTAGGTCATATTTTTTTTTCGGCATTTTTTTTTTTTACAATTTTTATTTATTTTTTTTGTATTGTTCTATAGAGACGCTGTCGACACGCGCGTGTACAACGTCGTTGTTTCAATGAAAACCGCGTGCCCGCGAGATGATATTCGTTCTGTCTAATGGGTTCAGACTATATACGCATACTCGTATTTTACCGAACAAACGCCGCGACCGTCTGAATAAATTATATCCGCACACAACGAAACGAGTGAAATGTATTATGACGGGCCAGAAGTCCGGCCGTTTCGCGGTATACTTGTGTGTATTTGTGTAGGTCATCATTTTACCAGCAGTCGAGACCGGGGCTGAAGAAGGGATGCGCACCGCAGTGCTTTTCGTCCTCGCTCTGGAGAAGGCACTGAGAGAATACTGCAGCGAAATGACGGCGCGGTTTATCAATTAATCAGAATACGATACGGCTTCTCGGTTTTTCTGACGATTTACACGTAATAGCTGACGTAACTCGCAGACGCACAACTAGAGCCGCCGGATTAGAGCAGCGTAGAAAATAGGCTTAGAAATCAATACTGAGAAAACAAAGATAATGGAATTCGTCGAGATTGACTCGAAGTCGAAAGACTTATAGTTTATGGAAAAAGTTAGTTATTTTAGATGTTTTGGAGCGAGTTAAAGCGCTAAGAATCGCCGGGCAACGGTATATATAAAAACCTAAAATGCGTCTTAAAATACACTGATGGAGTTCTAAAATGATATCAAGAAAAACAAAAGTAAGATTGTACGTTGCTATTATAAAACCAATTCTTAAGTATGGTCGCGATACTTGGACGACGACCAAACAGACAGACAGAGAAGCTTGAGAACTTTCGAAACAAAATCTGAAATAAAATATGTGGAAATATCATCGATGAAACAACGGCGAACTATACGAAATAATTGAATTTGTACTGATAACAAGTTTCGTCAAAGGCCAAATGACACAATGGTTAGGTCAGATAATGAGGAAAGAAGAAAACGAAACAGAGCAGCAATGGAATGGAAAAATAAGGAAGAAAACCTAGAGGAAAACCCATTGAAAAATAGATCAAGAAAAAGATTTTAAAAGTCGAGGATTTGAAAACTGGTAAATAATAGTTCAAGATAGAGAATTGTAGAGAATTTCCTTACTAATCTAACGCATTGCAGCGTAGCAACTCGAAAAATCACCAATCGATACGTGTCACACACTAAAATATAATATCGAACATATATTTATTTTTTCAAAATCGATATAGATATTGTGATGTTTTTACATTTTGTCGATCTTTTCATTTTATTTCACGTAAAACCAGTGGAGTCAACCCCCTCTGCCAATGAAATATCCACATCGACGAGTAATAACCAAGAAGAAAGATTTATTAATGTACTGAGACGAAATGCAAATGTAGAAAAAGGGAGAACGACGTGCATGGGACGTAAACGAAATAACAGTTAAACGGGAAAAGAAAGTAGTCACCAGATAGCGCTACGTCACAACATAGAGGGCGTGGCAGAAAGGCGCATATAAATAGCAGTCAGTCTCGAACACCGCACACACCACGCTACTAACGAACTACGTTGTTCGCGTCTGACCGCCGTGACTACACTGAGCGGTTTCGGACCGCTATTTATAAGCGCATTTCTGCCACGCCCTCTATGTTGTGTCGTAGCGCTATCTGGTGACTACTTGCTTTTCTCGTTTTATAAAATATTATTTCGCGTATTTCAATGAAATGAAATGAACGTAAGGATTCATCTTTCCTCGTTGTATACTCGTTTACGCGTTTACTCGTTTATTTTACACTTTTGCTATTTATTTAACGTTTACTCGTTTACTCACATTTACACGTTTATTCGTTTACAATGTACACGATCGACCGAGTTTGTCGTCAGCTAAACACTAAACGCTCGATCACGACCTATGATCATCGCGCATTGTCAACGCGTACCGTAAGCGCTGATCGTCGGTCGAGCACTAATTCCAGCCTTATACATGATGTTCAAGGGGGATGGCGAAAATGACGCATAACATAATTGGACCAACTTATACGACACAAGTCGGTGCTGTTAGTTTAGAGATATACTACATTTAAAAATATCGAATCTCACGGGCGGGTGGTTGGGGGGAGGCGATCCACCTATCGTCCCCTTATAACCGCCACTGCGCAAAACAATTTTTTTTTAAACAGCCTAAACGGATAGACATTTTTTTTATAATATGCGATTTTGTATTTACAATATTCAACCGCGACGGAAATATCAGCGTAATTTTTTCGCAAATTATATTGTCAAGTATTTACACAATAATTTTTGTAGTTATGTAAAAATTTACCAACAGGTATATTAGTCACATTATCACGTAGATATAAGTACTTTTTCCAAAACCCATAAAGTACTCGAGACGATACAGTGTCTTAACCGATTGGTTTTCGTGTTTTATCAGGTAAGACTTGACGTGTTTAAAAAAAAATAAAAACGGTTTAATTTATCAGAACGGAGATTTATTAAAATGTCATGCAATTTTACGTTTAGAAGCCGACGTCGTATGGAATACACGGCCTTGTAATATATTCACACCGTTGTCGTCCGTTCGTGTAAATATAACGGAATTAAATTCTAACACTTTTCGTTTACCCGAGCGCGCGGTTAATTCTCCTTATTGCCTTATATACAGACAAACACGACGCCAAAGTACCGGAATAATAATAATTAAAATACGTCCGCGTATTGAATTTTACCGTAATTTATACTTTGTCGCGCAGTTTCGGGCATTCGAAAAATTAACGTACCGGCTGCAGCTGCAGAGGAGTACACCGGGAGCGAGCGTCGATCGAAGCACTTCCCCGACTGTCGGTGGAAAATTAATTGGTTCTCGTATTCGTTTACTCGACGAGACGGCCACTCGTATATGGTTTTCAAAACGTTCAAGTATGACCGCGTGTACATCATCGTCGCGTCTCGACTGCCGAAAAAAATTTCCCGAGAACGAGGGGACTTGTTATTTTGATAAAATTTCGACGTTACAAAAGTTAACGCGGTCTGATTATTACAATTGAGGAAGAAAAACTATATATTTCTACCTCTCTGCGTAGACGACGACAAAAGCGTATATACAATGCCCGAAGTGCTTTTTGAAAAAGTCGTTTGAATTTTTCTTTTTTTTCGTAAAATATGTAATTGGATACTCGAAAACGGATTCTTCCCCGAAAATACAAACAACAACGAAATTTAATTTGGTAAAAAAAAAAAAAATCTCAGTGCGCGCATCATCGTATTGTGGATTAAATCCGCGGCGGATAATATTATTTGGGAAATTAAATCCGATCATGTTGCGTTATTGTCGGGGTAACCGCAGACTTTCGATTTTTGCCGAGAGAAAAATTAAATCATCCGCCGAAATCGTCTGAAAACGTAGTATAAAAATTAATTTTAATTTTTTTTTTGTCATATCGTATCGCCTCGAGATATATAATATCGTGTGGCGTGCAACGTTTTACTATATAATACAACGATATTATACGAGAATGCTCATTCGCGCCGAAAATATTCGTACTCTCGTCATTTGTGCTCACTAATTCGAGACGACGACAGCATTCGTGTACTATAATCTCACCGAGTAAATCGTCTGTGGCGATTTTTTTTATATTAAAAATAAAAGAGGTAAAAACCTTAAAGGACTTTAAAAGGTCACGGCGGAAAATTATAATCGGAGGTGCTGGAGACGGCGTAATACGAGAAAATCGTAGCTAGTCGATTTCTATGAAATAAAAAAAACGGTCCTTTTCGGGGCAAAAACCAATTATCTTAAATACGTTTCCCGGGTTAATATTGTCGCCGTCCTACGAACTCCGAACACTGAAACCGCGTAGATTTCAATATATAATTATTATGGGACCGTAGACTTGAGAATTTTTCCATTTCAAAAAGCTTTGTGCCGAATCGATAGTAATTTTGCAAAACGCGGTTATTGGACACCTCTCGTTCTGACAAAACGTCTATAGACTTCAGGCAATCCAATTCTACGAAACCGTTGATACTATACATTATATCTTCCAGAGAATTTCATTCGTCAATATATTATAGTTCATTAACGTTTCATCGTTTCTAAAATATTTCTTGCTTACGTGTAGCACGTCTAAAAAGTCGCCAGCGTTTTAATAATAATAATAATAATAAAAAACGGAAAATCAAATTAATTTAATCGACTATCAAGTTTCACAATCGTATAACACGGTTAAATATACGAGAACACGAAAATATAAGGAGAATAATGATTTAATTATTTTTGTAAAGCATACATTTACTAACTAATGGCGGTTAAAAACTTTAACGACGTTTTTATCGTTTACAAATTTCTTTAGTGACGTCATCGACAGTATTCCTTACTCCGATTGAAAATTTGTAACGAATAAAGAATAATTTTGAATTTTTTTCCAAAAATTTACAAAAATTCGAATATTTCACGTTCCCCCCATCAAATAAGGTCAAAGAATTCTTTATTTTATTTTTTTTGCAAATATATACGCGATTTGGCTTTCGACCTCTGTGAATAAGGGATTGGTAAATATTTGACTTGTATGCACGGCCAATATTACTGCAATACAAAGATAATGAAAAAAAAAAAAATTATGCGGGATTTTCGTATTGTGTTGTACAATTATTCGTACTTTTTTGATCTGCTAATTTCTGATTTCTATGAATTATTACGTTTATTTTTTCGTATATTTTACAAAAAAAAAAAATTACAGAAAATTTAATTCATTCGAATATTCAAAAAAAAAAGAATTAAATGTATTTTAAAACACTTTTATATTTGAAGTAAAAACGTTCGACTGATTTAATAATATGATATACGCGGCGCGAGATTATTTTTTTTATTCGCCCACGACGACGGTGTCAACGATCGTTTGAATTATTTCCCGTGTCGAAATCGATTCCGTAGAACAATACCGCCGATCGCCATAGGAAATAATGGGTAAGTATATACGGGATTATTAAATTATTATAATTTAAACCGTTTTAGAACGGGTATAATATATCGATCACAGTGTTTTTTTTTGTATTCACGCGATTTCCGTTATACTTTATAAAAAAAAAAAAAATCGTCGTATTCTTGTCATATTCCACACTTTTTTTCAATCCGAAGATTGGTTTACTAATAAAATGTTTCTCCATTCCTCTCTATCCATATAGCAACTTTCTTTAACTCCTTGTGACTTTCTTTTCCTAAATCTAAAATAATCTGCTTCATATAAGTCTGCCTGGGTCTTCCTCTTCCTGCAGGTTGCCCTTCGATTTTTCCTTCAATTATATAGACGTTATCCATGCGTTATTCCTTATATAGGAGGTGTCCTATCCACTTCTTACTTATCTCCCTTATTGTTGCCCATATCGACCTTCTTTCCTCTATATATTCTATTATACACCTCTTCATTCGACACTCCTCGATCTGTTCAGATTTCGTTCATTCAATTATATAATATTATACTGTGGTTTTATTCGAAATTCTAGAAAAAAACACACGAGAGAATTATTTGGGAATTAATTTTTTTCAATTCACCGTTTACCCCGTGTATACGTTATTACGTGTGACACGGAGTACCCTCTATTTTTATAGTACGTCTATCAAACACTCGAAATCGAAAAGCAATTTCGTGTAAATATCTTCGAGCTCGAGTATTTTTTTTTTTTTTTATTCCAATTACTTTTCGTCATATTATTGTATTATTTCACAGCAACGTTACTACGTATAAAATATTTAACAACGATTTTTTACCCCATAATTCGTGTCTAACAATTATTTTCGATAGAACGCGTTTGTTTTTAAATAACATAAAATCGTAACGTTTTCGTACAGTACTAATAACTGAGGGTTGTAAAAGATACGTAATTCAAAATAAAATTCAACCGTTTGTTTGTTATTTTCGAAAAAATCTAAAGATTCGTTGTTGTTTTTAAAATTAAAAGTACAATGCAATTCTTATATTACCCGATCGAGTGGACCGCTCGAGCCGGGATCTACTTTTTCCAACGCGAAAATACATATTTAACAAAGATGTATAAATGGTAGCACGCGCGGTGGAGGATTTTCAATTTTTTTTTTCGCCAAAATTTTCAAACTTGTGGAATTGCTCGATGTTCGCCTCGAATTGTGTCCCGGAGCAATTGAACGCTATAATATTATGCTGGACGGTTTGCCGCTCAAACCGACACTCGCAGAGTCGAGTCCGAGTCCTGACCCCGACGGGTGTGCTTAAAGGCCGAGCAGAAAATGTCGAATTAGAGGATTTTCGTTTTTTTTTATTTATTTATTTATTTTGTATTTTTTTTGCAAATGCCATCTCACTTATGCGTGCCGACGTTCACGTGTAGATAATTCAATACTTGACGTTCCGTGGAGCGACTCGAGTGAATTTCAAAGTACTTATCAATATATGGACTGTGCGTGTCTTTATTTATAATTCAGCGTTCTCTTCGTATAGGCCACGGGTCGGTAACCTTTTCCGACCGGTGAACTGTACGTTCAAAAATTTTAATTCTCTGACGATCGACGCGTATTTTATATTCAAATACATTATTTCGTACTCGAAAACGTTTGTACTGACACGGCCGGGTCGAATCAAAAATATTTTCATAATATCGCTTTAGATTTTCTCTCGATCGAATCTGTTCGTAATAGACTGTACGAATAAAATCCTTATGCATTAAACGCATAAATATTTATTACGTTTCACGTGCTTATTTCACCAGTGTTTACGCAGGGAGATATTATATCTCCCCTTTTGGCCTTTTTTTTATTAACATATATACGTTATGGTTGCGTTTTCCTTTTATCACTTTATCAATAACCGCGGCTTGTAAAGCAATACATTTTTTTTTTTTTTTATTGGAAAACATTAATCGCGTTTGGACTTTTTGTAATGTGTTCAACTCATGAACGCGCGTTTTCGTGTTCTTGAAAAGATTAAAAATATATTTAAGACACTTCGTGAAGGAGGTATACACGTATTATTCACTATTTATTTTGGAATATTTTTTTATTTTATTTTCAGAGTAGGTCGAACGGAGTTTGCAATGTTATCCATCCGTAATAATATTGAATTGGGTTTCGAGGAAAATAATAGATTGAATAGCTACATACAAAAAAAAAAAAAAACATTACACTTTTGTTTTGTAAACGATATATACATTCCATTGTAAATAAATGAAAATTAGAATTATTAAAAATTGATATAGTCCTTTTCACAGCACTAGATACTAGATTGCAGCGCAAACCGTGGACCATTTACGTCAGGATTTCTCAACGTGTTCGTATAAAAGCGCGCCGAAACTAAAAAAAAATTACCATGATATCTGTTACATTATACATAATATTAAGAACCAATACGTATTTACAAACACGTCCTGCTGTCGAAGTGTTTGCTCGTGGACATGTCATGCTGTGTTACGCTAAAAAGGGAGAGGTCAGCATTTAGGGAACCATGGAATGCCAAATTCAGTCCATGCGTCGCGCTGCAATCGAGTATCTAGTGTCGTGAAAAGGACTATAGTGCCATTGATTTTATATAATATACAGATAAATAAATCAATACTAAAAGTAGTGGCGACCGACCGCTGCGTAGAGACGGCCGTCAACAAAGGGGTACACCGCCGCCCATCGTTTATTGATAGACTGGTAATGGTAGCAAAGTCCAAGAGTCGGCGATAAACCTTTAATTTGTTATCTATGGGGAAGACCAAGTTATTCTCGGCCATAATATTAGGCGAAACGCGACAAAAAGCCAGCAGACAAAACGGCAGCCGACAAAAAGCCAGCGTGGTGTTTTGTCGGTTGACTTTATGTCGTTTTTAGGAGTTAAACCTTGTATATTACCAACATATTTTTTTATTTTTTTTTTTTTTATTGATATTAGGTAATGTTTTCTTTGATGACTGATAAATGATAATAAATGAATTATTTAATCTATTCTGTGGTTGTGATAACAACATTTCATAATTATTTTGCTGGCTCTTTGTCGTTTTAAATTATGATGAAAAAATATCGTAAATGTTGGCATGACTGAGAAATGGTCTTTTGGCGCTGATTTTTTGTCGTTTATCACTGGTATTTTGTCCGCTGGCTTTTTGTCGGCTGGCTTTATTAGCCTGCACCATATTAGGTATATTTTGTTTTCATAATAACAAAACAATACAGGAAAAAATATTTCATACTATGGAAATTCTTTTTGCCTTCGCAATAAACATTTTTGGGGCCAGCGAAAAACCCTGCACGGGCCCCACAAAAGCCTCTCGCCTCGCCGGCGCTGAATTTACAAGTGTGCTGGGAAAGTACCGCAAACGTATTTCCTCACACAAATCAATAGGTTCACACTCGGCGATTGTCATTTTAAGAGATATATTGTTTAACGCGCTATGACAACGACATCTATCGATTACCCGTATGAATAAAAATTTAGTCGCCAAATATCCCTATAAAATGGTCTATCCGTATATTATACAATCAATGATAGTACCTACCTACTGTATATTATGTGTTTTGAGTGGAAGGAGAAAATTTTTTTAGACATCTCAAAGAATTCCTAAATACGGCACTGGATTTCACGTGTAGTGCACAATATTTTATGAAATCCAAGTGTAATGGATACGATAACATTTTACTTGATATATTTTTTTTTTTGAAAAGGACAGAAAATGTTTTAAATTCTGAAATTATCAGTCCAGCAGAACGAGAAATAACGGATATATATTTTTATTAATCAAACCGAAGTCACGTATAAAGTATATACAGCGCAAATGTCACAAAAAAATATTTTTTTGTTATAAATTAGACGAAAAAAAAAAAATTTTGAATTTCCATAATATACTCGACGAACCGATGAAAAAAATAAACAAATGGTTTCCAAACGCGAATTCGTATTTTCTCACACCGTCGGCCTACAAGGTCACTCGGAAATAGTAAAAAAAAAATGTACTCGCTTTTAGCGCAACAGAATCGTCCGATTCGTTTCTGTTATCGATCGAATGGACGGTTGGACTAAATCTCTAGACCAGTGATTCCCAACTCAACTCAAGCCTCGGACCACTTTTTTTTCGACTACCGCACGACCAATAACCTAATATAATATATTGAATAATAACTATAGGTAATAGGAAATTATAAATGCAATACCACAGTAAACGTCGAGGAAAAATATTTACATTGACATTTGCGTGCTAATTTAGTAAAAAATTTAAATGAATTGGTACTTAATCAACGTACTTCTTTGACCGGTCGTGGCGTTCTTGGAATGATGCTGTTGCTTAAATCAAACCGCATATTATATAACACGGAATAAAACTTCACTCCTTACATTCGTCAGTCACGACGCGAAATTGGTTATTCTTTAATTTTGTGAGTTAAAAATTAAAAGCAGGTGCCTTATTAAGTAATACTGCGGACCGTTTTAACTACAGATTAACGTATTAAATTTATTGAAATGTTTAAACACTACATTAAGAATAGAAATTTTTTCCAATACAGTACGGACCGATTCATTTTTCATCGCGGACCGGCGGTCGGGAACCACTGTTCCAGTCAATATATATATGAACTTTTTATAAGCACTTTTTTGTCGTCGGCATGGGGAAATCAAGAATATATTATAGTGTTTAAGTCTTTCTTCGGACTCCGAACTCGTATGCGAGCATTATTATAATAATAGTAATTATTTTCTCATTATTCGCGTACGCACCACGTGCACGCGGGCGAGAAACGTTTATCGTCGTCTGCGGTCATACATTTGTTGATAATCATGTAACGCGCGCGACTCCTTCTCCGATAATCTCTCGGAACGATGGTTATCTTCAATAATAATTGTTACGCGTAGGCGCGATTACTGGAATTATGTCGTTTTATATACGATTACGTTGTTACCGGTGTGTAAACAGCGCGTTCGCGTTTAATTGTCGTTTTTTTTTAACATTCGAATCGTTTTTTACACGAAACTAGGCGTATTGTACTCGCGTTAACGAAACGCAATAAACGCACACGCACGATAGCGCCCGAAAATATTATTATTATTATTACCCGGAGTCGTCCGAGCTCTATTATTATGACAGACAAAATCTTCTTCGTGATAATTCACACGACGTTATATAAGATGTCAAGCAGAAAGTCTGTGTCTGTCTGTCTGTAACCGAATTACTCTCACGAGACGTATGCTGCAGCGTCGTAGATACGGCGAGGATGCAAACAGGGTTTCCACTCCCCCCCCCCACCCGCCCCTAAACATCGAAAATTCGTTCTCGTTATTGTAAAACGTTGGGAATTGGAATCGCGTTTCGTCGTTCGTGAAAAAGTAATAACGAATTTCAGTGCATATTTGTAACGGTATTATTTATAATTGTATGGAGTTGAGAATCTCGAGCATTATGCGCAACGCTCTATAAGTTCGTGAATATAAACGGGATATAAGTAATATTGGATTTTTTCTTGGTTTTGCATGATTGCGTTGGAAAAGGTGACGGAATTCTGTACGAGAAAATTCGATAGTTTCCTCTTGGATTGAAAAAAAGAGAATCTACTCGTCTTCGTAAAAACCTTAAACAATAACGATTAATTCGGAAAAAGTTCGTCGGGAAAAGGCGACAGGCGGCCACCTGGACGAGCGAATGATGGCGAGACGAAGACAATTTGAGATAGTCTCGTTGATTACAAAGTCGCACGTTTTTCAGTAGAGTTCGTCGGAATTTAAAAAAAAAAAAATATATATTATTACGTCCACGAACAATTCTCCGTGCAAGACGAGTGCTCCGCTATCTCTTAAATTCTCTTTCCGGTAGAAAATTCGTGTGTGTAATTATTACTTTAGGGAAATCATTTTTCGATTTTCCCAGCCGGCGTATTCAAAAAAAAAAAAATACGAAAAAATGTCCGGGAAAATCTTTGAAGATTTATTGTACCTTTATCGTTTTTAAGATCCGAAATGTTTGTTATAACTACCAGATATGTAATACGTATTATTTTAATTTTTAAAAAAAAATGTATTACAAACAAAGCTTAAGGAATCGATTTTTGGAACGTAATCTGAAAACAATATTACGACTCTAAAACACTCGTCTAATAGTGAACAAATTCGTTTTATAGACTCGGTGTCAAATCTTTTGCATGATTCGCATAAGTTTTTCTGCACTTTCTAACGTACGAATAGAATTTTTTTTATACTTATTTTTCCGTTCGAGGTAATGTGCGAAAATTTCTGACGAAAAATATTCCACTGTTGTTCCACGCAAACACTCTTTCATTTTGTTCGGTTCTTTTACGAAAAACTTTTGAATTATTATATATTATGTCCCATTCATCACTGCTGTTCGCCGCGGACGTCTTCGAGATAGTGTTTATTATAAAGAAAAAGAGGGTTTGAAACCTGTTCCATTGTCGCATTGTCCATTCGATACATCAAACGTTCTACCGACTTCAATCAACCAACAAATATTCGTATTACGGTTCGAATCCAAACAAACACACGCTCACGCGTTATATTGTGTGTATACCTATGCGCTGACAACAGAGTATTTGCAATGGTTCGTTAATGCAAAATGTGTCACTCATATTCACAATACCAAGTATATTGTGTAGGAGGAAAAAAAAAGACATTCGTTGGACGCGGCATGCGGATCGTCACGATGAAATATTATTCGGCTTTTGAAATTTAAAACCTTTTTCAATTTGACGTGAAATCATTTGAATTTACATACGTACATTCGTTTCTTAATCGGTAATAATATTTACAAATTTTTTTTTTTTAATAAAAATGTATCTACTTGCACTTATGGTGTCAACAATAGCAGGACATTAGAAGCGAGCAATATTAATAGTCTGTATAACGATGAGTCGAATACGGTGAATTTCGTTTTTTTTTCTTTTTAATATAAATTAGCCGAGTCCAAAGTAAATCCCAACTATATGAACAGTGTTATGCATTAGTTAGCTAAACATTTTTAATGTACAATATCATATTTAGACAGTTGTGAAAACAAATATCTAATCGTTATATCTAAGATGACTACATTTGTACCAGTGGCGCCCATCTCTTTTGAAATATGTGGTTCAAATAGTTTTAAAAAAAACACCATTCACCCACCCACCCGTTATCAACATTCAATCCTTATTTATTTTGAATAAATTAATTACTATATCTATTATAATTTGATAATATTCAAATTATATGACGTATAAAAATCATAATTTAGGACGCACAAATCACCAGGAAGCTACCACCTCCTAATTTACCTGGTTCAATTAAACCACCTTGACCCCCCTTTGGGCGCCACTGATTTGTACCAATCTAGATAAATAGAGCGCATAGTTATTGCTTATTAGATGTTTACGGATGACGTTAATTATAATTTAAATAATTTTTTTTTAAATTTATCACAATATTGTCATAAATATAATAACTGTTTTTGCCGTACAGCTCACAGTAATAAATTGTAGTATTATTGTTAGTGTGGTTCGCCCACCGAAAATTCAATTCAATTCAATTAATCCTCTTTCCAAATGTAATAATTCATTCGGTTTCACAATAATCACAGCCATCTCTACGCGGTATAGCGAATTATTATTCGTATTAATTATTTTTCTTATACGTGATCGATTTTTGAATGTATTTTCGTTTCGCCCTCTCGAAAGCTAATCACTCATAAACGTACAGACGATTAGAGCAGTGTGCCCAGATAGCATACAAATATTTTAGTAATGAAATTCAAACATTCTCTACAAATAATATTTGTAAAAAAAAAAAATAATATTAATTTTCCAATACTGAAATATAAAAATGATGTTTTTGAAATAATATAGTAATATTATGTGGCCAAAGAAATCGCATTAAAATAATAATACTCGAACAATATTATTTAAATAATAAAATAACGTTTCTATTACATAATTTTTCTATTAATATTATATTATAATAATTCGATTATATTATTTTTATGTCGTTTTAATTTTTAATTTCCTCTCGTTCTATTTTGAACGTTAGTACAAACCCACGCGGAACACACACATCTATTAGATATCACATGGATATAAAAAAAAACGATGGAAAAAGTCCGAAAAAAAAAATGCAAAAAATCGAAAAAAAACAGCCGTGGCGGTCGGAGACCGCGGGTGAAATGGCTGGGAGCCCGGGCGCGTATTTACATACCGTATCCGAGTTCGGCCGCATATGGCTAAAACGCGTTGTGATCGGCTGTTTTTATGCGTGATAATATGATGTATGTCTTTATCACTTACCTGTTAGAAGAAAGGAATAAAGAAAGAAGGAAGGATAAATATATATGCTCGATGGCTTAGATACAGAAATTAAGGTAATTTTTATTATATATTATTAAAATTAAGTTTTATTATTTAAAACTATTTTAAATAGGTATACGTATATAAATATTTATTATAAAAATAGCAATGTATATATAATACAATTAATATATATTATAAAAATATAATATGCTATGATATATTTACGATAACGGGTAAATGATAAAGACGTACATATTATCACGCATAAAAACAGCCAATCACAACGTGTTTTAGCCATATGCGGTCGAACTCGGATACGGTATGTAAATACGCAGCCCGGGCGGCGGCGACCGCGGACCGCCACGAAATTCAGGATGACGTAAGCAATACAAAAAAAAAAACAAAATGTCACTCCGTAATAATTGAAATTCAATGTACCTAATATTATTCCTAATTCAGGTTTAATCTCGATGAGTGAAGTTTTGAAAAAAATCTTAATTGAAAACAAATTCGTTTTTTTGTTTTCGTTATTTCGTGTATATCATTTTTTTAATAACTTTTTCTACGTGCAAGAAACTTTTTATGCTTTCTTAAGGGGATTGAAAGCGGGTATTTTCTCTCTTTGTCTTACACACATGAAACATAGCAAAATAGACGTTTCGTACTTCCAACGTACCGATCGATCTATTGGTGCGATAAGAAATTTGAAAACAGATTCCTCGTAAATTTTACTACAAAACGACTTTCCCACTTTTTTCATTTTTTTTTTCATTAACCGAACAAATTTAAAAAAAAAATTGTTAATAATTCGTTTTCGAAGGTCTTAAAAAAAGAAATAAAAAAAGTGGGAAAGTCGTTTTGTATAGTAAAATTCACGAGGAATTCAAATCTGTTTTCAAATTTCTTATCGTACCAATAGATCGATCGGTGCGTCGGAAGCACGAAACGTCTATTTTGCTACGTTTCATGTGTGTAAGACAAAGAGAGAAAATACCCGGCTTTCAATCCCCTTAATTGTAATAAAGTATAAAAAAAACGTTCAACTATTTATTATTATTATTAATAATCACCGAACGGTGCAAGTCATTTCGTTGAAGTGATAGGAATAAACGTGTCCAAATACTCACGACGTTTATATCGAATGTCCACTCGAATACGTTCGACTTTCGATGTGAATATAATAGAAAACACACCATTTAACGTGAATATTCGTAAAAAAAAAAAAACACTTTCTGTAAAGCGTGTTAAAAACGGCCGACGCGGTTGTTTCGTCGTTTTCGAGAGGTTTTCAAAATGATATATTCGCCGCTCGCGCGAGTCCTCGTCGCGCGCGCCACACACGTTAATATATCCGAAAATAAATTCGATATTTTTCAACGTCAGCAGTTGACTTACACGTTGTTGTGTGTTTATTCGTTTTTTCTTTTTTTTTCTATTTCGCACCTTAACGACCTTAATGCGGCCGTAGTGAATAATTTAAATCGTTGCGCTAGACATGAGTGTACGCGATTTGAAGAAAGAAACGCGAATGTAAACGTCTGGCGAAGAAAAAATTCGATCGAAATTCGCTTTTTACCAAAACGAGAAGTCAGTGTAGTTAAATAATTGAAATTTCTCCGTTTCACTCGGATCGCAGTCGGTTTTTTTTTTTTTGGTAAAACGATTTTCATTCGCTTCAAAAATAATAATAATAATAATACGACGTACAATTCGTATCCGTTTAGCGGGTAGTATTATTTTTCTGCACATTTTTTCTAGAATTTTTTTTTTTTTTTTCCTGACAAACCCACGTCTCTGACGCGGGTCGTCACGGGTACGTTTCGGCGTGTGTCCCGGTACGGCATCCCGGGCGCAGGCTCACGTATATCGCGCGTACACAATGAGAACGAGTATATAGTCGTAAAGTAACGTGAAATTATTACCACCATTTTTTTTTTTATTATTATTATTGCCGAATATTCTCGGTCTTCCAAAGCCATGGGCGTATGCGTATAAAAATAATATAATATGCCGCGTATATACGTGTATATATATAAATTTCGAAGAGAATTTTTGCTTTTCTTTCGCCTTTTTGTCACGGTATAATCCGCGCGTTCGGTAATCGTTCGGATAATATCGCGTACAAAACGTATATAGAACTGCTGCAGTGGTTGACGGTGGACGGTGACGATAACAATATACGAAATAAATACAATAAACGGGGAAAATGAAATGAAAAAAAACGACGACTGCTAACGAAAGCTATAAAATAGCGAGTCGACGTGTGTCGTAAAGCCGAAGAAACGAATCAAAGGAAACACCGCGTCATTCGAAAACGGTCGTACCGTTTATTATTACCGAAACCGGTGGCGCACTTACAATTTGTCTCCCTGTGGGGGTTAACGTAAAACGCAGAATCTCTCCGTCCCGGCTAGAAAAAAAACTAACGATTTTATAATAATAATATCGAATTAAAATATATATATATGTAAATATATATATTTTTTTTTAGTAATAAATGAAATAAAACAGATAAAGTCCAAAATTAATAGATCAACTCTTCGAGCAATTCGAATTGTTTCGAAATATTTATTAGAATTCGGCAAACAGGAAATTATAATGAAAATAAAAACGACGTTTAGTGCGAGAAATCATTCAGATCTCATTGCTTTATTCCCTTCAATTGTGATCGCATATAGTTATAAACCCCGTTACGCGCGTTAAAAATAATAACCGATCCTTCGGAAGAGTCTTTCCGATTTCTTTCAGATTTTACTACTCTTTGATGATAAAATCTTCGCGCGGTAATCTTTAAAAAGACATTTGGCGTAACGCGCGTTTGTTGTAATCGACTACGTGTATGTGTACGTGATCATGACTATTCCAATAACCTTTTTCTCCCAATCCGTTACTCGTATAGTCTCGACGAACTCCGTCCGTCCATCGTTTTTTTTTGCCTTGCCTCCGCGCCTCGTTTCCTGTCGGTCGATATTCGATATTCGTTTCTCATTGCGAGCACACAAACCGCCGAATTCTCCGATCGTTCACGACGCGGCTCGTTCGCGCAAGGAACTTTGGTGATTATTCCCTTATTTTCGCGTTTTCCTTCTTTCACGCCATCTGTTCATTGCGCGATCGAACACTAGTAGTACTTCGTCCCGAAAGCTTCTTAGTTTTGTTCCGTTTCGCACTGTCATCGGCCATGCTCGGAAATTCAACGCGTCGGTCTTACAACAGCCATATTTCGATTAGAGGGAATTTTCTGATTTAAAGTGTTTATAATTAGCGCGAAAAAAAAAATGTCCTTTCCGCGTTGAAAATATCAGGCGAATCATTATTTCAGAGGTTCCATATATATATAGTCCATTACTCGTGAACACTGAAACCAGACGCGGACTCGTTGGAATAAGCAATTCGTAGGTCTCCGACGATATTTACTTTCGGTACTTTCGGTCCTGTGGCGGCCGGAGGGAGTTTAACCCCTTTTACACCCGTTGAAAAATACGCCACTGAATTACCGTTGCCGCGCGACCGGAGAGGATCGTTTAGCGGGCGGAAGAGGCTGCAGCGTCTCATTCGCGTCACCGGTATTAATAATTTTACTTTTGCGCAAATCACCTGGAACACCGCCGCCACCACCACCACCGGCGTCGGCGGCAGCAGCAGCACAGCACAGCTGTGTATAATAACGCGGCGCGCGCGCGTGTGTGTGAATCGCAGGGACGTAGGAGGGACGGCAAAGCGTATTATTATTACTGCTTTGGTGCGTTGATGATAATGGCCATTGCCGTCGTCGACCCCGCTTGGCGGATGAATAGAAAACGGCTGGTGGAGGGATGAAGGGATGAAAAAAAAAAAAAATGCCGAACCCCTTTCATTGTGTCGTCGGGATTTCGTTGCGGCGCACGAAACACACCCCTCGGGCCGTTGGACCGCGCGTTCCGCGATGCGTGCGGCCCCGGCGCGCGGTGCGCGAGATCCGACGCGCGAGATTGACGGGGCGAAACACAAAAAAATAATATTGTCCGTCGTCGGCCGTTCACGTCCAGTTAGAAAAAAAAAAAAACAAAATTCACTCGCCTGCGCAATTCCAAAACTACTTGGGCCCGGTTTTTCAATCTATAATTTATCCGCCAGATAACAATAGATAGTTATTATTCGACGGATAAGGAAAAATAAATAATTATCGGTTTTCAATGTCCAGGTAGCGCTTGTTCGACGGATAAATCATGAAATAGTTATTCGGTATAACTTTTTCCACCGGACAAACATTTATCTGACGGATAACGGATTGATAACACGAATTATAAGCATTATCGTTATTATAACAGACAACAGAGTAAAAACATACAACATCCCCCGACGCGTTCCTTATCAATGTTATTTCGTTGACCAATCGTAATCAATTGATTTCGTGTAACTCGTTCCGTAATGTACTATTGCTATCACCAATCAACACCACTATCTACCGAATAATTTTATTCGCCGATCTGGCTATCTGGGAGATAATTTTACATTGAAAAACACTTATCACTTTATCCGGAGGTTTATCTTTCGAATAAATTTATCCGACGGATAGCTATGTCTGACGAATAAGTGAACGATTGAAAAACCGGGTCTTAGCGGCCTCGACTTTTCTCTCTCTCTCTCTCTCTTTTTATACTCATTATTATCGTTACTTATTTTTCGAAAAAATAATAATTCGAATAAAAAGTACGTTTTATTTTTTTTTTTTTTTAAAGAAGTTACGTACAATTTGTTGCGTAGTATTTATTGCTTTTTTTTTAAAAAATATATAACGAGTCATAGTGAGCTGTGTTGTATATAGGCGTCCTGCGATACTTACATATAAAATTCGTGTTTTTTTTATTAAATAATTTCGTAAACGAAATGACGTGTGCGCTTTAATGTTTTTTTTTTTTTATTACATATTTTATTTGGTAATAATAATAAACGAAGACGTAATATAATCGGATATCCGGTATTAGGATCACTATTTCTGTACAATATTTGAGACCCTATTTCAAAAACCATAATTACAATTTTTTTTTTTAATTATTCTAATTAATTAGTTCACACTAATTGGAGTTATACAGTTAACGAAGTGAAAACTACATGTAAATAATTAAATAATGAAAAAAAAAACAATTGTTTTTGAATGAAATTTTACATTTTGGAAAAGATAATCCATTTTCGGCTCCTATCCCATACGTTTCTTAATACGTCAGTTTTCGAAGGAAAATTTGTGTGTTTATAAAGTTAACAAATTATCAAGAATGTCATATATTTAAAAATTAATAAAGAAAATTCACGATTTTCCCTGTGGAAGACATGATAAATCTTTGAAAAGCATCGTCAACAATAGCCTGATTAAAAAAAGTTTTAAAAAAATAATAATAATAAGAAACAAAAAAAAAGTACATAATGCTGTAAGGTTGACATTTGAATCGGAGTAAAATTTGCTTCTGCGAGTGCTGGGGTAACGTTACCGCAGCACGCGCGTGAAAAAACCGGGATGTCTCAGGTCTGGATTAGGGTAGAAAATTTTTTTTTTTTGGTCGTACAAAATTGTACAAAAAAAAGTACATAATACTGAATAATTTTATGGTGTTCAAATTCAGAGGTGGCTAGGTAACTCGCCAAAAAAAAAAAAAAATCGCCTCTAAATCCGTATTGCTAAGCTTTTTTCGCTTGCGTTGTATGTTTTATTTCTAAAACAAACGTTTAAAAATTTCAAAGCGTATATAAGTACGTGAACGACAAATATATATAAAAAAAAAATTATTTATTTAAAAAAATCGCATTGGTCGACCGCGGTTAAACATTTCGAGACTTCGGCAAAATAGTTTTTGTGACAAAAGGAAATAGAAAAAAATTTTCTGTTTCGAGTGGCATCCCAAATAAGGCACACGAGATTTATTCGAACGGATTTCGGTTTTTTTCCATTTCCTCGAGTTGGATTTTTGCGCTCGTGAATCGGACGAATTCGTTTATTGTCTAAACGCCCACGACGATTATCAACATCAGTCGTCTTATAGGAAAGGTTTCGTGTTTAAAAAATATATCGTATTATTCGATCGCGTACCCGATCGATAATAATAATCGAACGGATGTGTTTAACGCTACTACACGTTTTTTCTTTTTTTTTTTTTTGCTTTTCTAAGCTCACGCCCCGACGTGCGCATACGCGAGGGATTTGCATAATACACGGTGGCGGTCACGTTCGTCGAGAAACGTTTGACTGGAAACCGTTCACGGAATACCGTAACCCGAACGTGTTCGGCGGGGACGGTTAACGACCGAGCGCGTCCAACAACACATAATCGTATGCCTAATACTACTTTATTATAATATATTATTACGTACTGCGTTGTGTCCCGTGTAATAATAATAATAATAAAGTATTGAAACGGTATCAGATCGAAAGCGGAGGTGATTTTTCCTCCGAATGCGTTTACGTTTCAAAGATCGAGATCGTCGGTGAGAATCGTCGGTAATGTACACACACACACACACAACGTGTTCACCGTGAAAAGTATCGTTGTAAAAACGTTTACCGTTTCAATTTTGATTTAAATTTTTTTGAGATCGATACGAGGGATGAGAAAAACACTTTAAAAAAAAAAATATTTCTAAATTTTTTACCTCGTTTTTGTGATTTTTAAACGGTAACCGGAATCGGTTTGAAGATTTTTTAAAGGGATCGGAAACGGCCAGCGCATTCTTTACACTAAATATCCAACGATGGACTAGAATACTAGACGATAAAGTCGCGTCGACGACTTTGAATTTTCGAAATTGTTTTAACGTAATACTTTCGTGAACCGACAAATTTATCAATCGAGAAATTATTAGACCTATTATTACTTATTAATTACTATAATAAAAGCTATTATTACGTGATATTTTCTAGTTGACTCGAGTCGCGGTCGTTTTGATATTTAATTCATTTTTACTTCTTTTTTTTTCGGTACGTATATTATTCGTTTTCAAATAATTATATTTCCAATATGTGTACAAAAATCGATTGTTGACTATAAAAACGGGATTTGTGCGAATAATAATTTTGTATAAGTATATTATTGTAATTTTGTAAACGACGATTTTTTTTTTGAAAATTGATTTAAACTTTTTTTTTTTTTAATGAAAAAACTCGCTGAATAATATAACTTGTTCATCTTTACCATATAATTTAATAACTAATGAGTACACAAAAATGACGAGTTTGGTTAGTTATTGAATATTATCTCGACCTTTATTTATCCAATAATTGGTGCCTATACTGTCGGACGAACAAAAAAAAAAATTACAATACTTTTGTAAACTGAAATTAACAAAAAAAAAAATGTTTGTAACGTTCAAATTTTTGTAGTTGTTTATTATTATTATTATTATTATTATTATTATTATTATTATTATTATTATTATTATTATTATTATTATTATTATTATTATTATTATTATTATTATTATTATTATTATTATTATTATTATTATTATTATTATTATTATTATTATTATTATTATTATTATTATTATTATTATTATTATTATTATTATTATTATTGTTATTTCAAGGTCCTCCGTGTCATCTGGAGTAATATTTTCGCAAAAAATGTCTTGGATAATAATATAATAACGTCGGATTTGCTGGAGGCAGCGCGCGGATGCAACGGTCGGGTTTTCTAACCGCGCGCGTGTACATTTATTACGTATATACGCACAAACGTTTGCCGCAACGAGCGTTCCGTTCGGAGGGTAGAGATTTTAATTTGTTTTTACGCAGACCCTAATGGGGATAGTCGGTCGACCCTCCCCGGTACGCGTACGGCGCAGGGACTCGAAAAGGGACTGTTCGGAGCGCGGCGGAGGGTCCGGCGGCTGCGGTGCTCGACGGCAAACGACAATACGAGTGTGTTATTGTTATTTCGTTCGGTGAAATATATTCTCCGCGGTAATAATAATACGATTAATTAAAAGAAGCGAACGGATCGAACTGTTTTTTACGATTTTATACAACGTCCGTTGTTCGCGACGATTTGCAGCGGGCCCGCCGGCGAAGTATACGGAAAGGCAGGTGTCCGCTGGCAAACTCCGTAGGTAGCATAAAATAAAAAAATTCAAAAATTTACCTACATTTTTTTTTTTTTTACACATATTTTACACCGCGGGCAGGGAGCGAGTGATTAGACACTGTCGCGAACGGTTTCCATTAAAATATATTTGTAATCGGCCGTGTCGAAGTGTGCGTGTCCGTTCGGCGAATGAAATTCGGCTTCGTTCGATTACGATGATAATACGTTTGGTATTGCACACCATCGTCCCATATTTGCTGATCTATAACCATATATAGTTATTTTTCCGTATCAAAAACTCGTTTAAGCATACGTGTGTTGGGATTTGTAATAAATTAATACATAAATAAAAAAAAATAATAATAGGTAATAATAATAATAATACAATCGTTAATAACACGCAGCTGTCCAATGAGAAATTTAATATACGCGCCTTTTCGTTCTTCAAGCCGAAATCCGCGTCGGTGTTGAATTAAAAACGTCCTAAGGTTAACGACGATAGCGCAGCTGATACTATCGCAATGGTTTTTTTTTCATACTGCAATATTATTATTACAATATCGTATCTCGTACCATCCGCGCGCGATGCGCGAGCCATACATAACGACTCCGACGTACATGGATATTGGCTATAAAATTATATTTTAAAAATGGTGTACGTTTCGTCCGGACGAAATATATTTTACACCCGTTTTTTCGAAATCTCCAAAAAAAAAAAAAAACGTCCAAAATTTAAACAATTTTAACGGTTTTCGAACGGTATAATATTGTAGTGTATACTGCAGGTTCTTTCGCGTGGCTAATAAACTCATCTGATAAGACGAACGTCACGCCAGCCCCCCCCCCCATATCGAAATCATGAATTTTTTTATGCATATAATTAGCACAGAATTAGCATGAATTTTCAAGCCTATTTTCAACATTTGCACGATACTAGTTTTAGAGTGATATCATATTAACTGTGGGGGGCTGGCGTGACGTCACACCAGCCCCCCACACGTTTTAAACTTTAAATTTCGACATTTTTTTTATACCAAAATTTAGCACGCAATTAGCATGAAATTGCACGACTGCCGCCGAAATTCTCACGTCATTATTTACCTGGCAAAACAAATTTTCCTGTTTTTACCCGTCACGACAACCCCCCCAAAAAAAATCGAAATACTTTGAATTTACCCGTATTCGAATGTTCTTAAAATAAAACGAAATTTGATTTTCGTCCGATCTGCAATGTTTACTATTATAAGACTAGATGAGCTGTTGCAGGATATCGATGAATTGTATTCGCGGAACGGAAAATTTAGATTGACATAACGGTAAATTTCTAAAGAGTCATTAGCAATATTTACGTTATAATATTATGATATATTTCTGTACCGTTATATTATACGCTATTCAATTTAAGAGTATACCGGAACGCGCACGTTGAACGAAAGCCGGAGCGATGTCTAATATAGCTACTCTGCCATTGGCTGTTGCCGCCCCCTCCCCCAAACGGCTAATAACTGCTCTGTCATTGGCTGTTGTTGTCGGCAGCGGTCGGCTCACGACGGTTTCCACCAATCGGAATACCGACAGAACCTCGCCTGCGCGAAATCAACTAATTTTCGTCCGCCGCCCGCGGTATACTCTTAAACTGAATAGCATACAGATAATATATATTCTGTAACTACACATTATGTTTTTACTAATTCGAAAATTGTTCGTATTCAAACTCGTATTATAGCTTTTAGAAAAAAAATTTCGAGAATCAAAGCCCCCAATGCGAAATTTTTTCCTGCTTCAACACACAAAAAAAAAAATATATATATAAGTAAAAAACAGGTCGCGCGCAGGCCCTTAATAGATTTTCAAAATGATTTTTCCGACTGAAATCGACGGATATAGTTCGAAAAGTCCACGCGAAAATATATACGATTATTATACAAACGGGTTTATTTTCTTCGTAATATTTCCAGAACACTTTTTTTTTCTCATTAAAATTCATATTATACATTTTCGCCGATAAATCACGCGACGTCATCTGTTCGGATCGTTCCAATTGGTTTTTTTTCCTCCGGAAACGACCTCGACGTATGATACACATTATACACTTTATATCCTTTTTTGAAGTTGGCTAGTGCGATAAATCTTCTCTTGTTAATACCGACTTCTTGGCGTGGCAGTTTTTATTTTATAGCCAAAACCCGGCACAAAAGTGTCCCATGTATCTGCGGAACAAAAATGAACTTTACTATTGTTTTCCCTACACACACACATTACTCGTTTATTTTAGTAAATAGAAGTTGTACTGCAGTTTCGGGCGAGTGGAGAAAAAAAAAATAATAATAACGAAAACTCAAATGTATCACAATCTCGAATATATCTCTTAGACTTTTGTTTTTTTCTCCCCAAAATTTCTCCTTTGCCCTCCCCTGAAAATCCAAAAGTCACGCGTGTCAATACGACCAACATCGAATTTCCGACAACGTATTCGGTATTTATGTCGCGATTTTACAAAAACTTTATTCATTTTTACTATTATTATTATTATTAAGCGATACTTTTGAACAGTTTCCGGGACACGTTCACTTAAAAATTGAATCAGTTCAAGTTCGCGATCAATGCGCAAAAAACTAACTCGTTTACGTATCCATACTTTTCCTTTTTTTTGTAAAAAAAACGTCTTTACGTTCATTCTTTTAAAAATATAAAACAAACATTTGGTCGTATATTTAAAATTTTTGTATTATTTTGAATATAGTTTATCTGCAATCTGTATAAAGAGGATTATTATAAAATTAATTTTTATTACTTTGTGTACAAAACCGATAAACACATATATATACCGCATCTATAAATAATATTTAGACACAAAAAAAAATGTTTACAAACTTAAAACCAAACTCAACCAGCTTTTAAGAAGTCTCGCCTTATGTCTTGCTCGTTTAAAACGTTAATCTTACACGCCGGAGAAATATTTTCATCCTCGAACTTAAATTTTTATCCCCAAAAGATTTTGTGAAGTCACCAAATAATAAGTTATCGTACAATTTTCTTTACTACGTCTTATTATTTACTGATTTATTACTGCACATTTACAAGAACAACCGTATTATTCGCGTATCAGTTGTTGTTGCTATTATGTCGTGAAGGGCCCATAGAAAGTCCACGTATTATAATTCTTATAAATCGTGATGATATAAAATATTTATTAGGAATTATATATAAAAATTAATTTTTTATTTTTATTACATTAATTAAATACATTTGTACGGCGTGAAAGTCGTTCGAATTGAGAATAAAAACGTCGTTCACGTTCGGAAATATCAAACTGAATTCCACAAATATTTTTGAGTCCTTTCGGCCTATTGGCGTTTTTGAATTTTGAAAAAGAAACGATAGAAATCGGATAATTCTACGAGGCGAGAGAGTCTTACCTTTGACGCAATTTTTCGTACTACTACAGTTGCAGGCTCCGACAGTTTTAAATTGATTTATATAATATTTAATTTAATTTTTTTTTTTTGAAAATAATCTCACGGACTTATTATTATTATTTCACAGTTATTTAAATTTTTCTGCGCGGAAAAATATGTGAATTATTTGCAAAAAAAAACTTGTTTCCAATATGTTTACCGTGTATCCCCGAGTCTATACACGCTGTACGGATAGCATACTTAAAATACTAAATTCATACGGAGTAAAATTGAAATTCTCCGGCGTTTCATGCATATATATATATATATATTATACATATTATACATGATAAACTCGCAAATTA
Source organism: Slavum lentiscoides (assembly GCA_032441835.1). Classification (NCBI taxonomy): domain Eukaryota; kingdom Metazoa; phylum Arthropoda; class Insecta; order Hemiptera; family Aphididae; genus Slavum; species Slavum lentiscoides. The sequence goes on along the minus strand of CM063714.1, from coordinate 14,448,271 downwards.
CATTCTTTTCCTTCCCGCATCTCTGTAATACATAAATTCATATTAATACGTTAAAAATGCGGATGATTTTTTTCGATTATGTGTATAGGTAAGTGTATTTTTAACATAATTCTTGAATATTTTTTTTTATACCAGAGAAATTTAATGTAGAATAGAATTTCGGTTTTTCGCTCGCTAAAACAATAAATTCGCTTGATTTTACAGGAGTTGTATAACTATACGAGAATATTACAGTTATTCGTACCAACAAATTGTATTTTATTGAGTAATTGAGAACAAAATATTATTTAGACACATATTTGAATATTTCTACACGAACAGTTGAATAACAATTTTACTCAAATCTTTTACAACACTGCAATGGCGTAACTGATTATCCGCAGGCCTTGCGTTGTGGGGGGTGGTCTTGCTCAGTACCGCAGAATTCGATAAAACTCCGAGGAAAAAAAAATCGTATGGATTTACGTATTTCATATTAAATAAAAAAATTATACTTCTCGGATTTCGAATGAAATTAAAAGTAAAAACACTGCTTCCGAGTAATTCTATACGATGGCTATATATTTTGCTTTCAAGAAAAACGCGAAATGATGTCAAAACATTTGTAAATTACGTTTGTACAAAATTATAGAGTACGTAAAAAAAAAAAAAAAAAATTAATCGAAATACGAATTATACATTTTAAATATTAGAACAATTTTTATAATTATTCCCTTCATCTAATAAGACAAATCATATCGATAGGTGTTTCTCGAACAACGACCCAGAACAACGATACCGTTGAACGAATTGAAACTAATATCGCCTTAAATTTCTCGATTTTTAATAACATAGGACATGTTGTACGTGAATAATTACGTTTGAATAGACCAATAATTAAAATTTATAAAATAATAAAACGCATATAGTGTTAGGATTCGTATTTTGATCGCTGATTTTTAATTAATACTTAATTTTCAAATTTTTAGAAATACAACAAAAACCCATATAATATAATCTTAGTGAAAATGTATCATTTTTTTCTTCGAGCCCCGTTTTTTCGGTACTACCTAAACTGCAATAGTAATAAGATAGGTACGTTTTTACCGCCAAACGTAATGACGCATTTCGATTAAATACCAGTTATAAACGTTTCAGTGCAGCACTGCCAAGCTAGTAGCTGTTAACAACTCGATCTGTAACGCAGCACAATATTATAATAATTGTATTCGGTGAATATTCACGTTCGGAGTGAGTGAGTCGACATGCTATATGAACTGAACGAGTTGAAAATTCGAAAGATTCGACTAAACAATACAGAACGATAATATCGTTACAATAACGATTCGCGATTTAAGTTCAGGATCAGGAGTGATTCGATGTGTTAGACGGAGACGAATTTGTGAGTTGGGAATTGACTTGATGAGTTGAACTGATTCGTCTAAATGAGACATTCCCATCTCCGTGTTTAACTATAAAATCTAATATTTCGCCGTGTATAAATAATAATATATTATTGTGTCGAGATAACAAAATCCTGCGCAGCCGGACGCGTATCCCCTTCCCCGGGAATTTCGCGCCGAAATTCGATTATTATTCGAGCGTTAATTTCTAAAACGTTCTACACGCATTTTTCGTGTCTCAAGTACACGCCGTGTGACGTTGTGTTTGAATATTTATGAACTCGAATGAACACGTACGGGCGCACTGTCTGCGTGATAATTTTTTTTTTACAGTACACACATCGTATTATAAATCGTACAAAAACAATATTATAATATTATTATTTATTATGCGGCTGTGTGCGATTTTCTATACCCGTTGCACATCGACGTATATAGGATGAAGCCCCACCGGCGGCGCCCACGACGCCGGTAAACCTGTACAGAAAATTTCGACTTTCTAAATAGTGAACAGAAAAAAATAATACGCGTACGTTTTGCTGCCGATTACAATTATAATTCTATTCGAATGAAACAATTACAATTTACGTAATTTATACTTTTTTACGAATTGCGAGTATATGTGTAAAAAAATTTACTTTCTTGTTTTTTTAGGACGATACAGTTTCGTGGGATATTTTCAGTGCGAATTCGCGTTTTGAAATCGACGCGCTCGCCGAGTTAAATTCCTCTCGTCGTCGTCCAACGGTTGACTTGGAGTAATTTTTTTTTCCCCGACGATTTTTTTCACAAATAACAGAATAACGACGAGAAATATGCTCGAAGCTGTTTTTAATAAATCAATCGTCTCGGTTGCTTAAAACTGAATCGTTATTACAGCAGAAGACCGCGGTGTATCCAAAACCCGGTGCACATTCCTTATCCATCAAGTTCTTTTTCGCGTATATCACACCGCTTAGTCGGTTTTTTTTTTATTTCCATCAAAACCCATTGACGGTCATTTACTTCCGCACGCGAAAATTCAAAATCATTAGATATAACGCAGTCTTTTTTTTTTTTTATTTCAAAAGAATCGAACGAACGGCCATGTAAAAGTCATTATTTTCAAATTTATTTCCGGCCTGCCACGTGAAAAATCGGAAAAATCAGATAAGCGAAAAGGGGGTTGTCGTGGAAGAGAAAATACAAGTAAATTCGTTTATTCCATTGCTTTTTTTAAAATTAGGTTAGATAACAGCTGATAATTAATCAATCGAACACAATGAATTGTCGCGAAGTTGACGTTACCGAATTTTAAAATGTAACGGATTAAACGAAATCATTTATCTTTTCTCTGGCACCACACCCGCTTACCCGATGTCTGATTTTTGTTTTTGCCCTAAGCGTACAGTCCGTACAGTCGATTTCGTGTACTTACATTTGTTTTTTTCGCGTGCGCCTAAAACCGAGACGGAGAAACACTACAACGGATTTCGCAGAGTATAAACTCGGCGCCGAAAATAAGGTTTCACCACCGAAAGTATAGCGCAGAAGTGACGCGTACGGGTCTGTGCTGTGGAAATTGCACGGTCGGGGCCGTGTATTATTATTTATTTTTTTTACTTGTAAGCGCGCGCGACCTCTGTACAGGGGAGTCTTATCGTGTGCCGTGTGTGTCGCCGAAGCCAAAAATATGCCAGACGTTACACACGAAAATCTAACGGCGTTTATTCTACAATATCCTTTTTAATAATAATATTTTATTTTCCAAATAAATGAGAAACGTCACGGCCGTACGCGCGCGCGTCTGCACTCTAAGTACCTGTTAATTTTTTTTTTTATTTAAAAAATTCCGTGTATAAATATAATAACGTGGTGTGACCACCAATGTCGTGTGATGTTTACTCGAGCTCGAACGCCGTTATTATTATTTTTTCCCTGCCCCCCCCCCCCGTTTCGGTTCGAAAGCCAATATACAATTTATATATATATATACGAGCGACGATTCTATTTTAACTGCGTAAAAACAAATAATTTGTCTCTAAAAATACCGAGTTTGTTCAAGTTTTTCTGTTGTCCTAATATTTGCTCGTGTATAATGCACTTGACTTTTCGTTTAAACGTCCCGCCGTACACACACTGATCTGCGCGGTAATTATTATATCTATACAGTAAATTAAAGTAGAAAAAAAAAATTAATAAACCATTTAAAAAAATATATAAACGGTTCGTTATTGTGTTATTTTCGACGAAATTCGTGAACGCGTAAAAAACTACAAAAAAAAAAAATACATTGACGATGAGGTATATGCGTTTATTTCTATAGTTGATTTCACTATACAACGTTAGGGCCAAACATTTGAAAATATCTTCTTATATGTCAGGTTTTAGAGAGAAATCTTTTTTATTCTCTCATACATTTAGACTTTCTTGTCAGCTCATCTTATATAATTAATAAAATATACAGTAAAACAAGTATCGGATAATTAAAAAAAATATTTTAAATACGCGCTGTACTATCCGCGATACTTCATAATCAATTCGGATTACCACTGATTTCGGACCTCGTCTTTGAGTCGTTGCTAAACAGTTCCAATCCAATATATTACCGTGTACAATGTAAAATAGAAGAACCAATTTTTTTTCTTTTACACTCGTAATGAATAATATTATATTATACCGTATATTAAAACAAGACAGTATTATCGATTGTACACGCGTCTGTTTTTATTATTCTACACACGTTTACGTCCAGGAGGAACACGAATCTAAGCAGTGGCGTTCTCAGGAATTTTCAAAAGGGGGGGGGAGTTTTGGATAATTTCTAGAAAAATATGTGGTGGGCTCTGGGCCCACACCACCTTGATTATGACATTTTTAATAATTTCAAAATGAAAACGAAAAACAATACAATATTCAATAAAATTTTTATTTTTATAATAAAAAAAATCTAATTTTCTTGGCTTTTTTACCAGATCATCTATCATTACCTCAGCTATTAATGGAACTCCTCCATGAATCGCTAACACTGTAAGTCCATTGAGCCGGTAGTCTACTTTTAAATAACGTTCAGTAACAATTGTACTTAAGTAACGACTAATAATAACGAAAACGCATTTTAAGCATCACACATAACGGGTATTCTGACGGTAAAACGGATTCGGAGAAACGCCTTGGAAGAAATAATACGCGTTATTTTTTCCTCAAAAAAAAAAAATTCCGTTTTAGATTCCGGACTCTATATTCTATAATTGTATTATAATAAGATTATAATATTGTAAATATCAGTTATACGATAAGACAATGAATATTCATATCCCTTACAAATATAATACGAATTGGTTGCAAGGAAAAAAAATACGGCCAATGGCGGGGAGGGGGTTTAAACCGCACGAATTTAAGGGTATTTCGCATGATGGTATAGGGACTTTTATTTTCGTGCCACTATATTATTATATCTGTGGTGATTGTAGGATTTTATGCGGCTCGTCGGTAAGGTTCGGGCCTTAACGCGAAGGACTTTGTTTTAGAAACCTATCGGGGTGAGACGGAGGAGTTCGTAAAATTCTTCTCTACACTTTTACAAAAGATTTGAACGGGATGGAAGGGGGAAATTTTTTTTCTATTAAACGTGTAGAAACGGTAATTTCGATGCTCGGAGGAATAAACATGAAACGCTTTGGTGTACGTGGTACTTATTTTAATTGTATGTTTTACGCGCGCGCGCGCGCATAACATAAAATCGTTTGTGAGTTTTACAATCGAAAAAACGCGCAAATAAAATATATTTATACGTATATTTCTCGAGAATTTATAACGTTTTTGTTATACATTATTATATAGCCGTATATTTTATGGCAACAAATTTAAAACGCCGCCGCATAGTATATAATATAGTTCCCCCGAAAATTTTCGCAATTCCTTTCGCTTTTTAAAATAACGGACATTTAAATTTTTAATAGACAAATATTCTCGAGTTATAATTCGTATTCGTCCGCTTCTGCTGATCGGGATTTCATTAGACCAGTGGTTCTTAACCTTTTTTTTGGTTCAGCGCCCCTTTATCGTAATAACTAACTTCTAACGCCCCCCCCCCTCATGAAAAATCAAATTTTCATGAAAATTAATAATATTAATAAATTGTATTATTTTTAATCTCCGAGTTTGAAAAAGCTCACCTCCCCCTCAACGCCCCCTTCAAAACTATCGCCCCCCGGAGAGACCGGAAGTCGAATGATTATTGATTTGATCACGATAATATTTTCGAAATTCGTTACGATTCACGTAGCATACGCGGCTATTGATGGTGGAAAATTTCGCCGAAAAAATATAAAAATGCGAATAACGATAAAACATTAAAATACATTATATTATTTAATATCCGTATAAAACGCGTATAATAAATACCGTTAAAAAAAAAAAAAATTACTCGTAATAATATCGTTTTTCGACATAAAATTACACGTAGTCGTACCTATTAAAATATAACGATAATTACCTACGTACGCGTAATACGCGTTTTACATACAAAAAAAAAAAAACATTATCTCGTTTTAGTATCAGACGTTAAGCGGATGTTTATAATATTCATACGGTAATCACGATGCTTGACAAATTCGGAAATAAAATAATTTAAAAACATTGTACTCTTTTTTTTTTTCGATACGCTCTATTGTACGTATAGTGTAACTTTTCAGTTTTTTCTCGTCGTTATACGTAATACGCGACGTATATGCTCCTCAATCGTGTGTACGGCGAATATTGTGGCGCATTATTATTATTATTTATACGAAATCTTACAAAAATTAATGCATTTTTAATCGCACGGAGAAAAACGCGAATAATATTTATTCGTCGCTAATATTATAATCGCGTGTGACGCGATACTAGTGGAATATAATAATACGCGGCGATAATGTGTAATATACAACACGTGTAATATGCATATGACCTAGTGTTCAATAACGAGAAATGTATTCTTAAGATATCGAATGTGTCATGAAAAGTAATACGTGTAACCGTAATACTCGGCATTTAGCAGTAATTTAAAATGGGAGAGGAAGTGGTATTGATTCGTCCTCGAGACGTAAGGAGGTTTTTTTAAAAATAACATTTGTATTCGTTTTGTGATTTGTTGAGACGAAAATAGTGATAATCAAGAACGTATTATGTTTTAAATATACTCTGTAAATTATAATGGATTATTTTCAATGTTCATTGACGTTTTAACTATTTTGAGAGAATTACCTATTCGTAACAACGTAATCGTATCGATAAAAAATAAATAATTTGTATCGACGAACTAAACGATAATAGATATTGTAAAACGACAACGCTAAGTCTTATAATTTTCGTTTTATCGATAATATCACAACACAGTCGGATTGTCAAACGTCATTTAAAAGTGAAATTAGTTTTCGAGGAAACTGCGCCCATACGCGTGCTATGATAAAAATTAATACACAAATCACATAGTTTGACGAGAATATAGGAGGGAAGTGTACTCCGGGTGAAATTTCAATTCGTAAAATATTAATGCGTTCTATCGTTTTACAATTTAATGACGGAAAACTCACGTCGTATAAAGATACGTTTTTAAAATTTTATTTGGAAAACATACAATCCTTCAAACACATTTGCAACACGTACTTGACGTACCTCGTCTACAATATATATATAAATAATCTAAAAGATTCCCAACCTGACAATTATACGAAGAAGAATTTTTATTGATCTACAATATGAAGACGATTCGTTAGAGATGAGTTTCAACCGTACATATTCCACGGAGTTCTCCTAATAGAGGTCATAAAGGCTGCTTGCCGTACAATTCTCCGTATAATTTCGGATTTTCGATCACGGATGCAGTAAAAAAAATTTAATTTTGAAACAAATTCCAACTGTCCATCTCCTGTTACGTCTCGAATTGACCGATGTGGAAATTTATACGCAGTTATCAAGAACTATCGAAAACAAGCGCACCCCCTTCGCATTCGACTAATCATAATATAATTATAATAAATCATATTTTTTTTTGAAAATCACATTTTTGTTTGCTTTTATAATAATTTATAATCATATTATTACAATAAAAATTTGTTTTATTAAAATATAATAATCTTCTCTTCTTTCGCTAAAGCCTTGTTGTAGCGAAAATAGACTTCCCTCTTCTCTCTTTAACGCTACTGAGTCTCGACGCGTGAATAACCGCCGCATCCAGCCGTTTCAATCGTCTCTCCTACGAACGCCTTCTTCTTCCTTCGCGTCCATCGATTCTTCATTCCGTTATGTCTGTTATTAAAGGATTACGTGTTATTGAGTGTGCCATAAGTCTTCCGCTTCTCGGTCTAATGATAGCTGTGTTCTCCCATATTACTCGGAAAATTTCCGCATTTCCTTTCCGTACAGCTAATTATACGAAGTAATCTTCTCCGGGTTCACATTTCCGTTGCTATTTATTTTAATAATTCATTAAAATGTATACAAATTGTTAATACTTATCCGCGTCAGCGTTGAAACCGGGTATACTTCCCACCCCTGAAATTTTGTTTTCCCTACCCCCACTCTATTGAATGCGGGTAAATGAATAATTAATTAAACGTTTATGAGTATATAAATATAGTAAAAATGGGTGAATTTTTACTACATCGATTCCACCTCTTACAGTGTTTCCACCTAGGAAAAAAAAAGGTCTGAATTCAACACTGGATATACCGCTCGCACACCGAAAACCCGGTCGTTTTTAACGTGTGGCCAGATTTAACGAGTTCAACACTCCGCCGAGGCGTAAAAAAAAACGATCAGTTTAATATTCAAAACGAATTCGGAAAAAGGGGTAGAGAAAAAAAAAATCGTCCTAGCCGAGTATACGACGAATTAATTTGATTATTTATACGCGGGAAACGGGCCGACGATTTTGTCCGAGAAAAGAAGATTCCTTCGGATACCCGAAACACGCTTCGCGTCACAACAATCACTCTCCTCCGGCCCCCGGCGCGCGCAGGTACGCACGCGTGCTCGTCCCCCCCACTCCATCAGAGTAGTGGCGGTCGTCCGCGGTAAACTAATCGGATAATAACGGAAGACGAGACGTGCCGGTGCAGTGCAGTGTGCGTGCGCGAGCACGCAACCGAAACTCCGTGAGACCGGAAACCGATACACGTGAATTTCTTTACTCGTAACTGCGGTTTCCTGTGCGAGTATCGCCGTCCAAGAAACCGAGAGGAAAACGTCCGAGTACGACACGCGTCCTTCCCCGCCCCTCCTGCGGCCCCACCCCCACCCTACCCTAACCGAGTGCGCGTTGTCGCGTGAATAATACGAACGTCCTGCGGTGTTTTTCGAAGAAAAAAAAAAGAAACACTCGGCGTTCCTACACATACGCGCTTTTGGGCAATGGAATTTACGCGATTTTTTTTTTTTTTTTAATTAAATAATCCGCGGCTGCTATGGCCATTGGATATATCGGAGTATGCAGTGTATTTATATAAGGTTGATAAGATATGTCTCTAGCAGGAATTGGCTGAGCCTAACGATATTGGCCGGATCGGGATTTAAAATCTCAGCTAGGTGATCGGGGATTAGCAATTCTCTTTTTTTCGTGCTATACGCACTGCATTCGGTGAGAATATGTTTCACTGTGAGGGGTACCCCACAGTGTAAGCATGTGGGGGGGGGTCTTCTTTTTTAATTAAATATGCGTGCGTGAGACGTGTGTGTCCAATTCTGAGACGGTCGATGACGGATTCATATTTTCTTGGGGTGTTGGTGGGGAATGTCCAAGGAAGTATTGATTTTTTAATTTCATTAAGTTTAGTTGTCTTTTTATTCCATTCTATTTCCCATTGTTGGAGTGTGTACATTTCGATAATATTTTTTAGATCACTGTAGGAGAATAGTTACGCGATTTTCTCCTTCGCCGCTACGAGTGATATTAGGTTTTTTTTTTCTAAACTGGACGGACAGAATGACTTATAAGGAGGTCCACAGGCGTGTCCAGACCTCCGTGGCTGGGAAGGGCAGTTGTAAAATTTTAATTTTTCACTCACTACAGTGATCTGTATTGTATATCTATATTATGTTTGTGACTTTTTTTTTTTTGTCGTACGGCAATTACGCAGTACCTGGCATTTTTTCACCCCGCAAAATTAAAGATTATCTTGATCATCTTAAAATTGGTTTCCTGCGCTATTACAAACTAATAAATAAGGTCAATCAACTAACGTGCTATATAATAGGTACTCGGTATATTATATTTATAGTTTCAACCACGGTAGATTATAAGGCGAGAGGCCAAGAATCGAGTCACCGGTGCCCACCCTGACTCCCCCGTAGACGCGCCTGTGAGGGGGTTCTTGAATGTCGGAAAGGAAATCTACTGTATATGGAAAAGTTACGGTAAAAAAAAAAAACGGAACGAAAGGACGTGTAATTGGGCACGAAGCGTATATTATACTAAAACTAATCACGGAAGATCGGGTGGAGAAGGCAGTAATCGTAGAGGAAGGCCGCGAGATTAGAATACGTCCGACGGGTTAATAAAGGACCAAGGTTGTGATTTTGTGTGCAAATGAAAAGGAAAGCGGATAGTGGTGAAGAATGGAAATTAGCTATGCGAACCAATCTTCGAAACGGAGAGAGAGAGATAACGGCGACAAAACGGATTTTTTCGCCATATTTTTTTTTTTTTGCCAACACAAAGAAATCCGCGTTGTATTTGTCGTGAAAGTTCAAAGTCGATATTGTTCGCCGCTAGACGCTTTTGTTGGTAATTCGAGAAATATTATTATTGCACAATACATTTCAATGTCAACAAAACGGATTTTTTTTTCAAATTCATACCGAGTAATCGCGTTTTCGATCAAATTTGTTGATGAAACTCAACGAGAAAATATTGACTTTATTAGCGTTATTTAAGCCGATAACCGGAGATAAACCATAAACGGTATCGAGGAAATGTACATAAAAAAAAAAGTCGTTTGAATTTCTATAACTTGAAATAGTCAGTTCCAAATATTATTGTGAATCGATCAATTTTTATATCGAACGCGTTAAACACGTTTAACGTTAATAATTATGTTGACACGTATAGTAATGACATTATTCGGATTCGCTTTTTAAATAAAACGCGGTTATGACGATGATTTTATCGATCACATAAAGAAAAATCTTCAGGAAATCGGAACACGACTATTACTTGACCGATTCTACGTCAGAAGTGTAATTAATATAGATATTCGTTTTTATTTCAAATAAAACGTTTATGTGTTTTAAAATCGGTAATTATTTTTAACACGGAAGAAACTGTGCTCACAACAAACGGCGAAAATAATACGCGCTATATAAAAAAACCTAAAGAGTTCTTCATTGAACTCTCAAAAAAAAAAAAAAAAAAAAATAGACTTTTGAAAATTTTGTTTTTTTCGTGCAAATTCATACTTTTTTTTTAAATATTCTAATAAACACAATACCATGTACTAATACTCGACGAGTAATTGAAAACATATAGGTTTTTTTTACATTTATTATTGAATTGAAAACGTTGTATAATATTAAAATCGTGTGTACCCGGAGACGAAGTTGAGTGAAATTGAAAGTAGGACACACGCAAAGAACAACGTTCTCGCGACATATCGTTTTTTGGAGTGTACTCACGAGCCGGCACGATAATAATACGTTTCGGTATAATACATTTTTTTTTTTTTGTTGTTGTTGTAGTAGGTGTGTCGAAGCGTCCTTCTAGAAATTCGTTATTTTCGTACTCGTCTGTTCTGCGAAACGTCTCTCCTGTGGGCGCCCATGCCCGGCGAGATCCGCGTGCATTATCATAATAGTAATTTATTCGCTGAACTGAAAATGCCAAAAACAATAATTACGCCACAAACTACGCGAATTAAAATAATAATATAATTTCGTGTACGCATACGGAAAGCGCATCACGAGTTCGTTACGGCGGGTTATGTCGGTTTTACTAAATTCTCATTAAATAAATAAAATTGCACGTCAGAGTGATGTGCAGTATAAATAATTCCATTTTTATTGGATCTCACCGGTAAATAACTACTAAATAATATCGCTACTTAACCGTATATATTAACACATATCATATCATTACTAACGTTTCAGTGCACTGTATAAGCGATAAAGGAATTCGTATGCAAGAACAGATCAATATAAAAAAAAAATAGTTTTATATCTAGTCCATTAATGACGCAACTGATCAGTCTATAGTATAGTGCGAAAAAACAGAAACTAAACGAATTTAGTTGTTATATCCCGGCGGCAGTGCGTTATAATATTATTCGATGATTAAAGATCATAATATATCTAATTCTTCTCTTTTCTATAATGTTTTCGGGTTCATAAAATATAAAAATCGAATGTAGGTGACGAATGAGCTGCTATCATACATAAAAAAAAACTGTTTTGAGTTATTCTAGAAGTGTACGAATTATTATAATTATCGAGTTGTAATCGGATGGATTGCAGATAGGACAGCGTTTAGAGTTCAAACAGCTTGTGGATTAATAACCTTAACCTTAAAATAACCTTAACCTTAACGAAGATATAGCAGACGAAGCTTCATTGAGCATATATTATACGCTCATTGAATAGACGAAATGAAATTATCAAAAATCCTAAAGCTGTAGTTCGTTATCCCGTTTCGACAGTATATATTATGTAAGATTGATTGGAACTTTTTTTTTTTTGGTAGGACATACAATTTTGACATTAAAAAAATAATAAAAATTTTCGTTTTCCGTTAAGCGTCACGAAAATATAACGCTCAATGGTTGTCTATCGATCGGATCTTTTTCACCAGTAAGTAAAAGGATTTTAAATTTTTTTTTAAACTACTGCACATTCGTTTGTTTTAATCGAACGCGCACGCGCGTAACGCGTTCCGATGGATTTCAAGTTGAAAATTCCCTCTCGTTATTCAGGATCGCATTATTCGAATAACGTTTCCGCGGTTTTAATTTTCCTAAATTACCCAAGCCGGACGGACAATCGCGTTCCGTCTGGCTTCACGTCGTATTCTAAATCTATAATTACGCGGTATCGTTTCGAACACAATACAACATTGGAAAACATACAAAACGTATACACGTTTATTTTATTTTTTTTCTCCGTAAATTTAAATTTTTTTTTAAATTACACACACACACACACATAACCGGTGTGCTAGTTCGAATCCCGAGTACTGCTTATTATAATAATATTAAATATATTCTCCTATTGTGTAAGTACAAACGACTCACGCACTCGGTAAAACTGTATTTTATACATAGATATTATGCATAATGGATAGGCCATATTCGTTTTCAGGCGTTCTCGGATCTTCTGTCTCACTCGCCAAATATTCAGGTAACCGATACGTAGATAACAGAATACACTATTTTTTTTCAATTATTATTTCACGGAACATATTATTATTATTTCATGGAACGTATTATTATTTCATGGAACAAATTATTATTTCATGGAACAAAAAATAATTTCTTGCCGAGTAGGATAGAAGAAGATATGATTTTATTATTGCTACCACTCTTCTTTATTCAATAACGCTGCCAGCTATACAATATATTCTATACATATGGCCTATCCATAATGTATTATCTATATGATTTTATACTACACCTAAAATGTTATTACAACGAATTCGAACAATTCGACTTTAGCCGTGGCGCTTAAAACACAATATTATTGTGAATATCGAGCGTTTAACGCGCGCACATTTCTCGCGGTAAGACGTAAGTAATTGAAACAATATTACCGTATCATTATGAAAAAAAACCTTAATACACCGTGTTGATTACGTGTTATACGTTCGATTTAATATCAAAACATTTTTTTTTTTTTAAATAATTAAAGTAATATAAGATAAATCGAAGATATTCGAGTCTGTGCAGTTCGTATAAATTCGTATAAATTAATAAATTATAATTTCGTATAAATTCTAAAGGGAAAATGTGTATTATAAACGGCCGCACTATATTATACGCTCGGCGGTATCAGCTTATGGAAACGGGTGTACTGGACGTTTCAGCTACGTTTCGAAGAGGGTGCGTCACCGGCCGTAAGGATCTAGAAAATTGAATCTTATCGTCGTCTCTCGGTCACGGCGGCTTTCACTTCCATCGACGCATAAACGTATTATACACATAAACGTGAAATATTATAATACGGTATTACGTCTACGTCAACAGCTGTGTGTACGACGATAATAATTTGTACACTTACTGAAGTAGTACGTATATGGACTATCTCTTGGATTTTACTGTGCACACAGTCGCGCGTCATTCGACGGGTATAGGAGGCGACGGAATGATCAATTTTTCATGTCTCGAAATGTTCAACAAAAAATCGATTTTTTAAGTGATACGCACGAATATAAAGATAAATATATAATTATTTTGATGGGTAAGACACCGCGAGGAAAAGAGCCGTTTGTAGGTTTGAAAGCAGGACACTATTTTTTTCGCCGAGTCGAAAAGAAGACGGAAGTTCGGTTTGCCACGTTTTTCGCCTTATCTTAGTCTTTGGAAATAATAGAGATCGCCGGATCTGGATCAAACTCATGGACTACAACGAACTGGTAAACAATAATTAACGAAAAATACTCGGCGCGTAAAACGTATATTAACGCGTTGTTGTTACTAGGCACGATAATGTTCTTATTGATGTAAGAAGCGATTATAAAAAAACATCAAAAAACACTAAAAAAAAAAAAATTACGTTCCGTCGTGTGTTCAGTACATGTGACGGTGCAGCGTTCAAAGGGAACGGTTCTTTCTCTCTCTCTCCCCTGTGCTGCAGGTGGTTTTTCTTTAACATATATGTTGTATGTATATTAACATAACAATGTATATTTAATTGTACAGAGCGATTGTGAGCAGCAGAGGTGGTTTTTTAAAACGATTTCGACAGAATTTCGCGTTCCCTTACGTTCACGGACCATTTTTAGTTTTACAAATATCGTAAAAAAATTTACTTTTGAAAAAAACCCCGTACAAAGTACGCAATTATTATTATTTTTAACGCGTTCTTGTGGAGTTTTTGAAAAAAAAATTCAGTGCTGGAAATACACATTTCGATTCACTATACTTTCCTAATATTAATAGGCTGAAAAACAAATAATCAAAAACAGTTCCGCGGTAGATTCGTTTCGGGTGGTGTGTTTGAAAATATCACATGTATTAATATATAAGTTAGGCACGTGACTTTTGATGAAATGGTAATCGTTTTATGCAGTCTTTGATTTAATATTCTTATAGAAATGTATTATTAGATGCAGGCGCGGATCCAGAAATCACAGAAAGGGGGCTATACGATGATAACAGCTATTTAAGATTATACTTATTTAGATAGTTAAATGTATAATTTTTAAGCAATGACTAACAGCCAAGGGGGGCTAAAGCCCCTTAGCCCCCCCTTGGATCCGCGCCTGATTAGATGGAACATTTAATAAGTCTTTTATATACTTTTTAATATTAGGATTAATTATATTTATATTTTGTAAAAAATTGCGAATAACATTTGAATTTTTTCACTTTGTCTCTATACACTTGTAAAAACAGTCAAAAACACCGTTAAAATAGCGTCGGGTTTCGAATTTTTTTTTTTAATATCTAATAGATCAAAATTGATCGGATCGAGGCTTGACGACGCCCTATTCCGTCCGGAGCAGACGAATTTCTTTTTAAATTTTAGATTCGTGAATTTTTTTTGTTATTCTTCCGCAGGGGGATATCCTATAAACG
This sequence comes from Slavum lentiscoides, assembly GCA_032441835.1. Lineage (NCBI taxonomy): Eukaryota > Metazoa > Arthropoda > Insecta > Hemiptera > Aphididae > Slavum > Slavum lentiscoides. Next base: position 14,433,147 of record CM063714.1, on the reverse strand, counting down.
CGTGTCTGGAACGCGTGTTAAAAAAAAAAACGAGGTCAACGATCGCATAAAGTTTTCTCGGCATCGCGACACGTTCGAAAATGTAATTTCGGCAAAACAATATACGCGCGCGCGACTCGTTTAACGCGTTACTACTCGCCAGTTCGTCGAATATCGGCGGAGCACGTGAATCGTATAAAATCGTATGATTTATCGCAAATTTGTTTTTATAAGCGTATACAACTCGGGGCTGTGGTGAGAACAATAATAATAATAATAATAATAATAATAATAATAATAATAATAATAATAAATAATAATAATATAATAATAATAATAATAATAATAATAATAATAATAATAATAATAATAATAATAATAATAATAATAATAATAATAATAATAATAATAATAATAATAATAATAATAATAATAATAATAATAATAATAATAATAATAATAATAATAATAATAATAATAATAATAATAATAATAATAATAATAATAATAATAATAATAATAATAATAATAATAATAATAAATAATAATAATAAAAAAATAATAATAATAAATAATAATAATAAAATAAATAATAATAATAATTTTCTCGTTATTTTACATAATACTCTTTAGCTCGATTGTGTGTTCGCATATACACACATATGTGTGTATTTGTAATTTTTTCATACATATTATATGTATAAATTAAAATTAAAATAAGTTTCGTTATTAATTTAAATTATAATTATTATATATTTTTATTTATTTCGACCTGTACCGGAATGTTTGTCGTAACACGAATTTTGTTTTGCTACCTAATTTAAACGTATATATTTCGTAATTATCGAAATTGATATTTTGGCGATACACGATTTTTTTTTTTCGTATTACGGTTATATTTAATAGGTAAAACTTGTATTGCAGAGCTCGAGACCGTTGAGTCTCGCGGAATAATTTATTTATTACAATATTAAATTATTAGTATACGACTTTTTTATGATAAAAAAAAACAAAAAAAGATTAAATTCGTAAGACAGGTAAGTGTTTACAATGTGAACACCGCGTTTTCGATAGGACGCAGTCGTATTCATAATAATTTAGCCTAAAAATCACTATAATATAGCTCCCGTACGGTTCTGGTTGCCGATAATATGACTAGACGTGTAAACAAAAAAAAAAAAACTGTTCGATTTTCGCAAAGTTCTCTCGGCCGTCGTCGGTCAATGTTTATTGCTCTCGCCAAGTATACTATATTATATTATATATTGCGCATTAGCATACAATGCGATGTCGACGGTCGGATCGCGGACGAGATTAAATGAACGTCGGAGGCTGCGGCGAGATGAAAACGACGATATTATTACATGTATAGGACCGCGGACCGACCGCTTATATGGCGAGTTCTTTTGCGCGGGACGACTTGTCGTCGTCAATTTATATTTATACGCGCACAAGAGCTATATAAAGCTAACCGGTCTGTACGCGGAGCAGTTTACAAAAAATACAGTTTTTTTTTTTTTTTATTAGCGGAAAAAGTACTCGTTTATTAACGATTATTCAAATTTCAAACAGTATATACTCGTATTATGTGTAATCGAATATTCTCAAGAAAAAAAAAATTATATTTCGCGAGTGTTCGCTTGGCAACGGTCCACGCAGAAATAGTTTTTTTTAAATACGTATTATTATGTTAAATAACGTTGTTAAAAAAAAAAAAAAAATTATTTTTTTGTCTACAAATCGAACGACGACAAACGTATAGGGAATAGGTAGAAACGCTTAAAAGCAAATAATATGTTCGGAATGTTTTTTTTATACGTGTCTCGTGTGTGAACAAACAACGCGTTGATATTGAAACGTACGTTATTATACAACGAATTTATATAAATTCGAGGCGCGAAATTAATATTTATTTATTTTTTTATAACGATCCGTCGCGTTATTTCGGCATCGACCTATAGCGTCGTAATGTCTGTTAAACGCGGGACTATAAAATATTACATAACGACCGTGTGTACTCGTATATCAGGAATAAGACATTTGTATTTGTTTCAATGTCGAAGCTATTAATTTCATCGGTTCATTAAACGCGCGTATATACACTGCGTTTATAATTCGCCGTCCGTCGCGGGGTCGGAATAATAGTATACTGAAAAAATATTTTTTTTTTTTTTTTATATTTGTAATATGATTTTACATAATATATTATTATTAAAAATATTCCCGAAATAATAGTCGAGCGAAAAATAAAATACGGAAATCGCGATAACGGCATTATTGCTGTGCGGAAAGTATAAATCCGGAATTATATTATGTTCCGTGACATTTTTTATGTCAGTGTGTTATCGGTGTATTATTATTATTATATTGTACTCATCCTATAACGAATCTAAGCGAGCTTATAGACACCTCCACTCGCTCGCTCCTGTCGGAACTCAAACTAAAAATTTCCATTGATTTGTTCTGAAAAACCACGTAAATAGTTACTGAAGTGCGCGTGTTTGGTTTGTTTGACGATAATACACTGATAACACACCAATCGGAGAGCGTACTTGAATACAGGTGCCCAAGCCACTGAATTCAATACGTGAAACGCGTATATTAATCAAAATATGACCCCAGACAGGAGGCCGCCATATGCATTCTGTAAGGTACAAAATTCATGGAGAATACGATGAAATATAGTTTTTTCCCGTGATATTTATCGTATTTTATTATTTACTTTGAGATAGCAGGACACAAAACGACGTGCTTATAGTATCAATGTTAGCACCAAAATCGATGATTTTACCATAACGAAGTTGGTGACAACTTGAATGAACAACGGAATGCGTATGGCGGCTCATTGTAGGGGTCCATTTTTCATATAGGAGAGTTATACAGAATGCGCGTTCCGTGTATTGAGTTCAGTGGCCCAAACGGACCCCAGAACGCTTATAATATACTATTCAATTTAAGAGTATACCGGGCGGCGGACGGAAATCGGTTCATTTCGCGCAGGCGAGATTCTATCGGTATTCTGCAGATTGGCGGAAACCGTCGTGAGCCGACTGCTGCCGACAACGACAGCCAATGACAGAGCAGCTATTAGCCACTTAGGGAGGCAACAGCCAATGATAGAGTAGCTATTAGCCGCCTGCGGGGTCTAGCATCGCTCCGGCTTTCATTCAGCGTTCCGGTATATTCTTAAACTGAATAGTATATAGTATGTATATGCGCGTACGGTAAAAATACCGTGAACCGCAAATTAGATGTGACTACGCATAGGTATAGATAATGATTAATGAATATTCCCGTGTTTCGTAAACGGGCCGCCCACCACTCCGTATCTCCGCAATGCCCCCACCACTATTCGTACACGCATGCGCGTGCGAACGTTACGCGTCATCGTCGCCACGTCAGCGCGGTCAGGCTATGGACACTCCGCCCCCACTATTTAGATTCTTTTCATTTCGGAGCGGAATGATTGATGTTAGCGACACAGCGGAAGAACATGATGTTAGGAACAAACCTGCGCATGCGCACTGTCAACGCAGCCGGTTTCGCGCGCATTCCAACGCGCTACAACACGTCTCTACCGTAATCTTTTTTTTCCGTTTCGTCCGCCGATCGTACCATATCAAGTACAGATTGATTGTACCTACCTACATAATATTAATAAAAATATATAATTTTCTAAAAAATATTATATAATTGTATTATTATTATTATTATTATTATATATAATATTATTACACCTATGAGATACGAGTATAATAAATAAAAACGTACAAACACAGGTTCTATGATTAATGATAACACAATGTGTAGATAAAAACATCTCGCATGGTAAGAAATTAGTGATAATTACTAAACAGCTGATTTCAAGGCCATTGAAATTATAATCTCGAGAACAAAGGAAAATCGTTCAGTGTCCTATCTATATTAATCTGTGGCGCGGTGTAGCTCGACGCGTCGTTTCATTTATCTTTTACCCGTCGTAGTCGCCTGTCGTGTCGTGTTAGGTGTGCGTCTACCACACTGTTCTGACCCGAAATAAAGAAATGGCATAGGTACACTCCGGTAGAAACGGTGGTCAGCGTAGACGACGTTACTAATATTGTCCTGTCGAATTTCTGAATTCTACCGGGTCCGCCCCGTGTCATAGGGAAATCATAATTTTTCTCAATTATTTTTAGAACGCGAATCGTTGTAAATGTACTCGAAACAAAATAAGTAATATTAAATGACGAAATTAGGAAAACGTTCGGACTATACGATACGGATTACGTTTACGTGTAATTAGGAGAAATGTCGATTTGGGAATTATACGGGAAAAGCGATAAAAAATATTCCAGATTTGCATAATATAACGGTTACAATATTTCGAAACGAATTAGGCGTTTGGGGTAAAGCACATATAATATTGCGGCGATAAAATCACTTTTTAATATTTTCGTGTATCGCCGCCGTCCGGGAACGCATTGATTTCTTCACGTGTAATAACATGCAGGCCAATCGCACACTTTTTTTTTCGGAAACGACCACCGCGAACAAATAAAACGCCAAGTCGAACGTTTATATAAAAAAAATTTTTTTTTAATTACACCGATATAAGCGGTTTCTCAATAAATATCAACAATATATACTCGTATACTATTTACGACGACGACGACGACGAAACATAAAATAAAAAAAAAAACACGAAATCATATTTTGTAGCCCGATAAAATACGTATAGATCTGTTGTCTTTCGTTCCAATTTAAGTAATTAATTCAAATAATTATTATTCGTCGTTTCGGTTGACCGCGCAAATGCAGATTTCGAAACGATATAACCGTGTCGATACAATGGCACCCGCGAGTATGTTGTTGTTAAAAAAAAATCATGTTTTCAAAATACTTCGAGTATAGTTAAACGACAAATTAGATGAATACGCAGATTGATCACTCGGCTCGAGAACAAAATAATTGCAAATAGGTACGCTCTTCTCATTGGTGGACACAGATCAATGTAGGTACACACAACGATATAAATTATTGTGCCAATATTGTACAATATTGTACATCTTCTTTATTATCTTAAATAATATTATCATAATAATACTGGTAAAAATGTAATCAAGTCAAAAAACGTCCAACATTTTCTTAATATCTGATTTAAATCGGTCAAAATCCATTTTTTTTTTTTTTGAAAGTTTTCTTTTCTATCGTGTTAGGTATACATTTTTTAGATTCATTTTTACTGTATTTTCTACGTATTTTCACGGGAGTAACGTTTAAATTTTAGGTACGTACTAGTATATTGTGCTATTTATGCGGTGACACTGATTTGTGGTCTGCCGAATGACGTCATTTTTTTTGTTTACATCGTCAGTGATCCATCTGTATTCGTCTAATCTATGGTTAAACGATTGAAATTTACATTAGAAAAGGAACATAATAATATCTTACAATCATTGTTGCACTGAATGAAACACCGTTAAGGAATGAAAAAGGAATTAAAAAAAGGTAATTTTCTTCATAAATCTGGATTCTATATGTATGTACACGTGCGACCGTAGGAAAAGTGTTTTTGGCTCCATCTATTGACGGTTTCATACGCAACGCGTTTCATGTGTATAACGTCAGTACCTGACTGCCTTTCAGGATCGTTGAAATGTGATGCTTCAAGCTTGTGGAACGCTTTCGGAAAGATTTCTATTGAATTTCTTTCTTCTTTCTCTGTAACGCTAAACACGGCCGAATAAACGACACTATACTATTTTAATCATTCGATTTCCGTAACGCTAAAAATGTGTTTAACATAAAACCTTTTTTCGAACGTTTTTAACCCGCAGCTAGTCAATTATTATTAAAGCTAATGCTATTGTCGTATTGATTACAAAAAAAAAAAAATGAAATTTTTGTTCGTTAAAATAAGAGATTTTTCTACTCACTACAATTATTATTATAATAATACTCAACAGCGATTTTATCATTTTTCCGGTTTCTACGGTATTGTAGCACTTTTGTAGTGCGAACTTTTTTATTACTTTATTCAACGAATATAATATGCGTAGGTAGGTACAAAAAAAAATGTGTTCTTTTAATCGATATCGAAACACCTGTCGGTTGCTGAAAAACGATTAATATGATTAAGTAAACTAAACGGAGTGCGATTTAATTCCGTTCGACGTATAATGTCGAAGAAGCGAACACGTTATTTCGATATATTCGTTCGTGTACGGATTTTCTCACGTCTACAATTTTCAAAATTCAATAAATACAAAAAGGTTTTAGCGCGCGTGTCTTTAGAAATAATATCTAGTAAGCAATTTCGATTTTCGAGTTACCGGAAAACTGCTTTTCAAAACGAATCGCCTCGATATCCTAAGGGCCTTCGCGAAACATGTCAAATATTATACTACATCCGCGGCGCATTTTGCTCTAAATTCGTATAAAGTTTTACTTAATATCGTTTTCTTGTATCAATATTGCAATCGTAATAATATAATTTGAACTCGAGTTTTTTTCCGATTAAAAACGATAATATTAATAAACTATGGGTTTACTGAAAAAAAAAACCAAATAACATTCTGTTCTTGTGATAGAAAAACCTATCTAAAAACACCTTTTGTAAAAAAACTTCAATAACGAAAATACCGTTTTAAAATAATAAATTATTGTTTCGTTGTACAGGGCGACAAAATCGAATGAGTATAATCCAAACTTTTTAAAATTTAGTAAAATTTCAATCTTTCGTTTGAAATAATGCAAAAAAAAAGAACGAGAGACGAGTGCCTGTTGCTTCTTGCTCGTAATATTTCGATCCCAGACAAGTGTCGGTGAACAATAAGTGGACCAGTTTCCTTCTTACGTATAAGGGTAAAGAATGAAAAAAAAAAGCGATTTTCTGATGAAAAAACCGGTCCTGTTGTTGCCGGGAACCCTTCGATTTTCCGAAAACCGTTATTGCTCTACTACGTATAATATTATATTTTGTATTTAAACATACGACGGACAATGTATTATAATATACCTATGATACTGTACGGTGAACGATTTCGGAGGCGTGGAAGTGCTAGAGAGGAACAGAATAATACCGTGAATAGTTTAGTCGTAATACGAGTATGTAGGTATATAAGACGATATCGCGGAAAACAATCAAAATCGAACGCACGCCTGGTCTCGTAATTGGTATATACTCGGATAAGTGTTTTAGGAACGATTCTAAGATATCACACACACACAGTTATTTATATTATATGTATCGTGTCCGGAGTTGTGTTTATTATTATTATACGGACTCGAGCATAAAAAAATCGACAAAAAAAAAAAAACACTGCTTGTATTATATACACACACGAGTCAGATAGAATATTTTACACAACGGCCTGCGCGTCTATTGTCCGCATTATATAACGTTTTAAGTACGAGTGAAAGACGTTAAGTCTTTGATTATTTCCACGAACCAATATACACGAACAGGAAAAAACGTTTTCACAACGCTATATTGAGTTTTATTTACACGCTTGCACGAAACCAATTTCTACTTAACGACTTGTGCATTTTTATAATAAGTGTTGGAACGGTAAAACGAACGGACGAGAAAAAGTAACGCGAGCGTTTGCGGTTAATTGGAATGAACGAGAGGGAGGGCCGAAATTCGCCTTCTGATTTTATGAAAAATCGATTAGACAGCAATAAAATATCGTTAAACGGCGTGTTCGGACCCGATCCGAAACGACGATCGTTACAATATTATTTCACGATTAAAACGACGACGTTAAACAATATTTTATGCATCGCGCCGCCGCCGTCGATTCGCATACCAGAATCGACGAGAACAGAAAACACGAACAACGTTTTGAATATCGTTTTATTTTTTTATCCCGTCGATATTGATCACAGCGCGTGAATCACTTTAAAGTCACCGTTTTATTTTTCCTGCGTGCGGCCGTACGTTTTTTTCGGGTTAGGATTAGGTTACCTCGTTCTTAACAGTAGGGCGCAACGTATTGATATAAAAAATTTAATTTTTGTTCGTTGCTCACGTTCAATTTTCCGTTTCGCGTACGTTATTAATAATTGTCGACGAGCTTAAAAAAGACATATCGTACGATTAAAACGTCTAATGATGCAAAAGTTCCCCTGTCCAGTTGGTGTTATTTCAATATTTAAAATGTTTCTAAACGCGTAAGAATAATTCACTAAATCTGTGCTCGAGAAAACGATACCTTCGTAATTGTTATTCAAACAGTTCCGCGAACTCATTCGTGTCGATCGGAATGAAGGTTTCGGAAGCGTTTTTGACGTGTTTCTAATTCTTGAAGCGCACATAGTGCGTGCAAAACAAATAGTCTTCTATCTATGCTGGGTTTTATATGTCGAAACTGTAAAGACTTAAAAATCCAGTAGTCGCATTGAAAGTGTTTGAATATAACTCTGGTCAACGAGTTCAGTAAGTCGGATACAAATAACCGAGTAGATTCAGAATCGTTTTCGTAGAATAGTGTCGTCCTTCAGACGTCGTGGTACTGCTCTTATTCAATTTTTTTTTTTTTTTAAACCTGGAATCGTCGGAAAAACGAGTTTATTGGCTTTATTTTCTAATTAATCGACGCATGCGTTTATTGTAAAACTGCACTTGCAAAATTAATTCTCTCGATCCTCATATAGTCACGATACCAGACGAGCAAATACTTTTTATGTGCCGTTTCGGTCAACGCGAAATGTACGAATTCAGTAAATATAAAGTGTGTATTACCGATTTATTCGCACGTGCGACTCTTATAGTGTTTTCAATGCATGTTTAAATGTGTTTTTACAATATTTTTATAACCTCACATAATTGTATACAACCAATTGTGTATATCACTATTGGCGGGCGACTGCTTGCTTAAATAAAATAAATAATTTTGGAAAGAAACGTATTAAAATAGTCTGAGATTTTCAAACAAAATTAAGCCAAAAATCTTGTACCGCGAAATGTATTTCGGCACCTCGTGGCCCTGAGTCATTGGGTAAATCAAGAACGTATATTTGTAGAATTTTTTTTTCTAAGTTTTTTTTTTCAGGGGGGAAGAGAGTTAGAAAACTAAAACAAAAAGGATATACTCGATCCGCGGTCGGTCTATCGTTCGCGTACTATACTCGTAGTTGATAGCAGTAAATATTTCGTAGCGTACATTAAAACGTGCGTGACAAAGGGACTATTTAAAAAAAAATTTTTTATTACAATTATTACAATTCAAGGCTGTCTCGGTATGCACACATATCGTCCGAACGGCGAGAACGCGTACAGAATTACGCGTCGGTGTGACTTTTGATTTTCTCTGTCTATTTTTTCAAATAGATTTTCTCGATGACCGCGGCAAGGACGATAGCTATTCAATCGATTGCAATGCTATTGCAGAACGCGCCGTTTTAAACGTTAAGATGCGCGCGCACAGTGTGCTGAACCGGCAAAACACTTTTATTCGCGAGACTTCTCGTGAAAAAAACACTAATTATTCGAATACACGAGAACGGTTCGTAAAATAAATTCGCCTCCCAAAAAAAAAAATTAAAAATTTTTCTGAACGTTTTCAATAAAACCGTGTTACACAACAATATCGAACACTGCGTGTACACGCGCGTATTGTATTTACGAATTATGTCTGTATTGGTTAAAAGTTGAATAAAAATTATTGTTTTACTTTTAAAAACTAATATCAGAATGATTTTTTGTTTTTACCGCACGCGCAATTTCACTCGCACATTTTTACGCAAACAAATTTTCATTTACCTAATACACGCAATACAAACACAGTACGCTTTACGACGAATTTCGTTCTCGACGTGTTAAGTATAATACATTGGGTTAGGTCGGGTCATACAATCATTAGTTATTTTCGTTATTACAATTAATTTCAATTTGTGTATAATACGTAGGTCTTCCAAAAAGTAACGATTATTTTCTAAAAAAAAAAAAAAAAATCTTATCGATTTCGGATTGAATTTTTAAAATTTTATTTTTTAGAGACGTTTTCTTCATATAGATATACAAATAAATATATTTTATATATATATACGCGTAAAAAAATATTAATAATTTATTGTAGTCCTTTTTTTTTGTCTATTTCTTTATCCGTTTTATTTAATTCTTTGCTTTTGTTTTTATCATATTACATTAGCGTATTGTTATCAACTATTTTTTCCCCGTCTGCACTGACGACGATTTTCAAAACCGTTTAACAGATGACGACAGAAAAGATGTCGTTGGATTTATAAGCAGATCCAATTGTTTTTAAGTGTGTTTCGTTGATGATAATCTGAAAATTAAAAACTCCGATGGTCCATTTCCAGTTATTACAGTGTTGCCCTTCGTATAATGCTAACGATTCCGAGAAAAAAGGTTTCCCAAACTTAAGGTCATAAAAAACAAATTAACTCCGAAATAAAATCAGTTGAAAAAAAAGCTGTCCGGATTTCCAATGGATATCTATAGAGAAATCTGTTTGATGTGATATTATTATTAACAAATCTGAGACTGAAAAATGTTGGGGGGGGAAATGTGTATTAAAATCTCCAGTGCTGTAAAGTTTTCATTTCCCGGATCCCGATCGGTATCTCTATAACTGGACAACGAAAACGCGCTGTTTGCCCGTCTGAAAACCATCATATCCGTCATCGCGGATGAAGAAAGCCCGAAGAAGAAGTAGTGCTGGACAAACGGTGTTGATACGAAAATATTTAGCTGGCGTGAATGAAAACGCAGCCGTGCGGGAGTCGATGATCTATGGAGGATTGCTGATCGCGCGTGTAGTCTGGATTGTGAGGCGAAGAAGTAGAAGAAGGAGATAATCGGCACGCGCGCTATAAATGCACCGCGAAGTATGAGCTTTTATTTTTTTTGTTTAGAAACGATCGCGGCTTATATCGTTTTTACCCGTCTCGTAACCGTTTTGATCGTTAATTATTGGGGGAAGGGTGTGCGTGTGTGCGAACGGGTTGCCGGACCGTGTGACTGGCAGATGTCGCATCGCGAGTCTCCCCCGCGGCCGTGTTGCGTCGTGGTGTTCGTGTTTGCCAGCGAAAAAAAATACAATTTATACACGCTGACACGTACAAAATATGAATAGACCGCTGGAGGACCGCGTGCGAACGGTTCGTTGTAAATATTATACAGGACCACGGGGAGAAAACAATAATAACGAAACTGGTTTCCGTCCACGTAGTCGGAATCGGCGGACCGAGTGCGCAATAATAATAAGGACGCGACACGAGTCCGATGTGTTTTCGCAAACGTTATTTGTGCATCGAAAGAACAAAATTCGTGAAATCCGTTTTAGAGCGTCTTTTTTTTCATCAATCATGGACCATCTGCAAAATACGTGCTAAAGGGACACGCCGGTCGATCCCCCAAGCAACACGACGCATTCGTCGTTCGAGAAGATACTGCGAACGGGTCTTTGGAAAATTTTCGATCGATAGATTCGATTCGTATGGGTAAACTTTTTGTAGAATCAGAGATTTACAATAAAAACCGCTTCGACGCACTCCCGTTCAGACCTTGTCGATTTTCGTGTTTGAATCGTTCTTGTCGTTTGAAATTTCATTATCACTCGTAAACGGACGCATTGTAATGATTGCGCGTAATAAACTAAAATTAGTGAGATTATATTAGAAATATAAGGCTTGACGGTATAATATTCACGTATATTCGTAAACATAAAATGGTTTTTTTTATGTTTATTTACAAATTTATTATAATAATTACACCGGTATAGGAACGCCGCGTGTAGGTGGAACCACTTACGCGCGTAGAAAGGTGCTAATGTGTTTTTAACTCGTTATTATTATTTTTTATTTCGTTTTTTTTTTTTATAGGAATCTAGATAATATTTTTATATTACGAGTATATATATAAATATATGTTATACTTCGGACGAAGGCAAAAAATAACGTATATAGCTGTTTACGACCAGGAAACATTTATAAGCAATTACTCGTATATTCATATACACGTATTGAATTATTATATTTTATACATTATACATTACTGGGCGAACCCAATACCCAATAAAGAAAATGTAAAAATAGAAATGTATATACGTAATTGGGGATTCGAGAAAGTAATTAGACGAAGAGAAAGGTACACGGAAGGGTATAAGTATAAGAGAAGGACGATTGGTGGCGGTGGCAAGAGGCTTTTGGAGAAACGCGAGATAACAAATCGGGACAGTCGATCTTAGACGAGAGAAGGAGTTGATTAGAAATAAAATTATAGATGAGTGTCAATGATCCGTAAGATTTTTCAAGGAAAGAATATGTCGGATAAGAAATTAATCATGAGGGGGACTAGGTATATGAAATATATGTGCAACACGGCGCAGGAATTTTTTTTTTTGATTCTTTCAATCACTTTACGGGTAGAGGCTGTGAAAGGATCCGAAACAACAGAATCATACTCAAGTACAAGGCGAACTACGGAACAAAGAATAAGTGGAGTAATCAGTTCAAAAGGATTTATAAATCTAAGAAATTCGAATGCTCGACAACGTATATTTAGGACGTGTTTATCGAGGCATAGAGTCCGTGTAAAAATAAAGCCCAAATCCTTAAATGGGTCACTCAATATTTTTAAACGAACGTTGTTAACGGAAACGTAACGTGAAATCGGAGTATTATGGCGATAGGAAATAATAAATGAGCAATTTGATTATAATATCGTAAGAAGAAACCCAATGATTCTCCCCGAACAACTAGTTGTTTCCAAAACCAAATCGTTTTGGAATAGTCGACAGTCAAAAACAGAACGAATATTAAAGAAGAATTTCTTCTCGTCATCAGCAAAGTCTAGCATGTCGGAGAATCGACGGGACCGAGTTGACAAATAAAGCAAACAGTAACGAAGAGATTACAGGACCTTGAGGTATAGGCCAGAAGTGAAGTGATCAGATGTAGCAGAAAACATAATTTAACGCTCGACGATCTCTACAAAAATATATTACAAACTGGTAATCTGCCACAAAACAATTTATGTAAATAGTTCGTATTTTATTGAATATGCAGCTTACGAATTTTATTTTTTTTTAATACTATAAAATTTTACTGATTACATAACACTGTCATCTGAACTTACTGGTATACGCAGTGCGCACATTTGAATACGTATACAGAGTGTGACTAAAATTACAAAGAACGAAGACAGAGATAGACAATAATTATTGTATTTAGAAATACGAAAACTATTTTGACGCGTATTTATAGAAAAATTTTAGATTCCGAGCAAAGAATGATGAAGCGGTATAATTCCGTGGAGTATTGTGTTCTCCTTTTTTGGAATGATTATCTCGCTCATCGACACCAATCAACATTTGATGTTTCTATGTCAAACTCGATAATTTTGAACAATTTACACACGAGCCATGTGGTAAACGTGAGAGCGACAAAAACTCATATTCTGACAATATATTTTTTATACTCGTAATAAAATATAAATGTTTCGTTAATAATTCTGTACTTAAAAGGCGCGCTAATGTAACATAAAAAAAAAAAAAATCTGCAAAAAATAATAATTAGTTTAATACAATACTTAAATCGATTATTATAAGACATACATTCTACACGTGTATTTGGTATATACATATAAATATATCAATATAAACATATATATATATATATATATATATAATATATATCTATATTATATGAGTATATAATATTGTGTATCAAAATTGTCAGTATAAACTTTAAAAAAATAATTTTCGTAAAAAAAAACGAGTTCGAACAGATGTAAAAAAAAAAACGAGTGCAGTTCACAAATTTTGTTGTTTAGTATTTACCACGCATTATTTAATTGCTGCCAATGCATACTGTCACTCCATTAAAAGCGATGCAATGCAAACTGAACACGGTAATATTTGACAAATGTGATTCAGCAAAAAAAAAAATTCGCATATTTTATAATAATTACTGAGGATTCGAGTTCAGTAGCAGCTAGTTATACCATTCGAGATCTTACGATAATAATTGCACTTTGATGTGAATAGATAAAATACTTTTTTCTGAATACGAAAACGTATACGTGTCATAAGTAATAACGCATTCACATTATATTCGGAAAATTACGCTAAGCGTCTTGAAAAGTCGTTCATTAAATTCATTCGATATCGTTTATAAGTCGTATTGAAAATTTAATAGAATCTTTTAAGAAAAAGAAAAACTTATCTAAAATACAAAATGATTTCTTTTAAAGAGAGTCGGTTTGTTTTATTCGTTGCAATTGTTTTAACTAATAACGCAGCGAGTCGTGAGTATATTACAACAAATACAATATTTGATATTAAAGATAATTTTTAATTAAAACATTTATTTAGGGTTTTCTATAGCCTGTTTTATCTAACGAAAAACAAAAACCAATAAAAAATTATGAATAAAAAATATTTTCCAGTGATTGATACATCGTTTTTATATTATATTCTTGAATGTAGAAGTCGAGGCTATTTAAAAAAGAAAACCCATAAACATTGTCATTAATTTCTAGCGAATGTTTTACGAAACCGAAACCAAAAAAACATTATCCCCCTTTCAAGTATTTTAAAATTCGAAATTCTACTCAAAATCCACGGTTTAACGTCTGTGCGTAACGAGATTTCGCTACGCTGACCGATGGATATACTTATACAAATTTTTTTCCGTTTCTTTACATTGAAAGTTTTATTAATCTTTTTTATAATAATAAAATTCAGTTTCACCTACCGTATGCATTATTGATAAACTTCTTATGATGAAGCTCGTCTTCGAATGAGACTGAAACAATTCAAAATGGATTTAACTATAAGAGCATGTCGGTCAGGGACGAAAATTAGGTAGATCAAAGAGCCGCGGATTGAAAAGTCATCCTCGTCCAAATATATCGGATGGTGCGAGTAAAGATAAAACTGATTATTTCCCAGATTACGAAATGCAGGGATTTGTGGAATGCGTTTAATGAAATATAAGACAATTTTTTTTTTAAAAGGAAGAAATTGTTTTACAAAACTTTATGATTGTTAATTACGTTACGATTTCAATGATTTTCATAATTAATTCAATTTTTTATAATTTAAAAAAATTCTAAGAATGAAGTGTTTAATATCTATACTTTAATATTAGTTTAGTGTATTTTTCCTTACTATTCAATAATTTGAGCTACCAGTCGAAAGCATAAAAATAATAAAGACATTTTGTAACGGTTTTTTGATATAATAAAATAATACGTATTTTAGTTCGAGTGATTTAAACTCTGTTTGCACACAGAATATTGTATCAGATATATTATTTATAAATTTAAATTCTGTGTTCGTAGTTTTAACGTGAATTAATAATATAAAATAATAAATTTATTTTTATATTTTTTGGAAAATTAAAATTGTTGACAAATATAGAACCAAACATACCCAGTAATGGTAAGTATTTAAAATGTAAAAAGCGGGGCTTAAAATTATTAACCTCCAAAAAAATATCATGTTTATTTATACCGTCTTTTATATACAAATTTCTTTCTATTTGATTTAGAATTACAAAGTAAGTCTTTTTATTGCGTATTGAAAAATAATACGTATTACTTGTAAATGTTATAGTTTAGAGGAAATGTACTTGGTCACACTGTTTTGGACATCAGTAATATTAAAATTAATACTCGTAAAAAAAAAACGAAAAAAATACCAATAAACGCTATACTTAACGGAGCACGAATAATAAAACGTTTTAATTTTGTTCTCTCGGTTATATGCATTATGCGAATTTGTTCCAATAAATATCGCATGTTCTTTCTGACATTTTAATTATTATCATCTATCCACGATTTAGGCCTAAAAAAAAGTCTTGGAAAATTTATTGGTGAGTAGGTTTTCGTGCACAATCTGTTCGTGATATTGAAATAACGCGTATTAAAAATATTTTTTTCGAATTTACTCGTACTCGTATTGTACTTTACTTATTAATCATAATTTACGCGCAAAACAATATTATTTACTTTTTTTAAATAAGAAGACGTTTGTAATTTATAACGCTTAATGTTTTTTTCTTACGGTACAGAGCTAAAAAGTGGTAAAAAAGCTTTCGAACATGCGTATTATACACTGAGTAAGTAATGTCATTAGTTTTTTTTTTTATGTACTTATAAAATTACAGTACTGAAAACCCCAAAAATGAGATGAAATATCATTACGGACTCGCCTGATTTTGCAAATTTCTACGCGTTGCCGACAAAAAATATCGTAATCGTGTATACATTTCAAAAATAATAATCGTTGGGTTTTGTGTAAATTGTATAACTGGCTATTTATTTTTATTGCAAAAATTATATTGATGGTTTTCAAATTCAAACGGTCACATCAGCCACTTGATATTATTATTATTATTTTTTTTTTTGCATTTAATGAGAGTCTAGTCTAGGATTTCTTGAAAAATTTTAATGACTGAACGATGACGCTTCAGCGACATTAGTAGTCATATAAAATATTTGTTGTATAAATAAATACATTTTTTTTATGGCAAAATTTAATAAGTCGTCGTTCGTGAACAATATTTAATGAAATAATTTTGTCAATTTTTCGAAAAATACTATACAAATACGATTTAGAAGTTGAATCAGTTGAAACGTTTAGCTATGCTGTGTCGGAATAAGACAATAATTGTCCTTATTTTACAATGATTATAAAATACGTTTATCCGTAACACTAAATTTTTTTAATTTTTCCGATATGAAATGTGACTGGAAATATGACGCAATCAAATATTGATTATCTTTTTGCACGGAGTAATTTAAAACAAAATTTTCCGTAATTTCAATTGACTAGACGTTTGTCGATTTAAGTGACTATAAGCAGCTTTTGCAGCAGTTCTGCGTATTTAATTGTTGGACATGTTTTATAATAGTGCAATAGTAATTTTTACACCACTCACCGTAAACGCCGCTAAATTTAATGAGTAAAATCTTGGCCGTATTAAAAAATGCATTATCACGAGTGAACCCTCTAAAGAGTCTTTTATACGTACGCATCTTTGTGATCGAATGACACAACTACACAAGAGCAACGGCAGCGTAAGATAATGGGTATCAGATTTTACACTTTTCTTATATTATAAACAATGTACACTCGAGCGATAAGTTTGTTTAAAATGGAACTTTTATACTTCAAAAATATAATCAAAATAGGTGTTTTCGCGTATACATAATAATCTAAACAGGCACCGTCGAAAAATGTCAAACAAAGAATAACATCAACACTGGAGAGAAATTTAAATAAATGTTCTCCACTATACCAATATGATGTATAATATAATATTATTATCAAATTGAATGTGTGTTTACGAGTTAATAATGAAATGTTATTTTACATTATTAGCGAATAATTTTCTTACCAATTACGACAGCAGAGGTAATCTTTTTCACCGTATTATACCTCAGAAATTTTAATACAGTATTCTTGAAATTATCCGAAAGAAATGTTTTTTATTATTATTCAAGTACAAAAATCTGTACGTAAAAACGTAACACGTTTACTGTACTTTAGTTTAATTTTTCGAATTATTGAAATATTTATGCGTTTTGTTAGAGTATTTACTTGAATATTATGAAGAAATTTTCGAAAGAGCTATCGAAGGTATTTGTCGAATAAATTTAATTATAAAAATCACAGTAAAACTACCATATCGTATTCGCTCGTAAAAATTACACGATGAAAAAGCTACGGAGTTCAATTAAAATCGTTAAATTTTTAGATTTACAGGATGATACGCTTTTAAGCCCGTTAGCGTGGTGCGAAGAGAAACGTTCGTCGAGTGCGTATTAACAACTGATATTTGTAACTGGTCCGCGATGAACGCGTTGTTAACGAACACACTTTAGTATATAACAATTACTTTTAAAACACATTCGGTTTTGTGTAGGTAATACGGTTAGGCCTTTTTTTCAAAGCCTTTTAAATACAACTAGAATAAAACAGCATTATTCATAGAGTTATATTATATTTGTGTGTATATCTTAATTACCTAATCGTTGTTTTATGATAGATGTAGAAGAATGCGAAAGTAAGATAAAAGCGAAAAAAAATTATAAATACTACACGTATAATTTACATATGGAATATTTTTTTTCCTATTATAATCCACACCCAATAACCACGACTATTATATTTTTTGATTTATTTATTTTTCCGCGTGGCGTATAAGAAGTGATTTTTCAAACACATATAGTTTAAAGGTGTCGCAGCGTGACATTTTTTAGAGGAGTGATCTTACGTGATTTTATAACAAATCACGAGATTTCAATAAGAAATATTGTGATACATATATTGCCTTTTCAAAAAAAAGATTTCCTTTTTCAAATATAAAAAGACTTTTTATAAGTAGCGTCGCACTACGATTTTCGATTAAATTTTAAAATAATGCCAGAACGATACCGTTAAACACCGAAATTTAGAATTATAAAACCGCACATTACCGCTTTGTGTTAAAAGCACACGGAACGACTATGACTTTAGATGTCAATTGTTCAACATTTCAATTGTTCCTTGAATAATAATGATTATCTTTGCGTGGAAAAAATATTGACGCATGAGCAATCGATTCGTCAAATAGACAACAGTCTGGCTCATTTTAACACGTTTTACCCGAACACAAAATTTGACACTGAAGAATTGTTTAAATTTGTAAGAAAAATTAAATGGATTTCTTTCGAGAAATGATAAAAGGACTGTGTACAACAAACGTTGTATCAAATTAATTGAGGAAATTATTATTAAGTAAGTTACAACTTACTCTTATATCAAAGTTTCGCAAAGGAGGTGAGTTCGCCCTTGTCGACGCGTTTTCTCGATCAGCGTCATAATTTCCCCGAAAGCACCAAAATCTATATATAGCAGACAATGATGCAAACTAACTTTGGATTTTACACGGAGTTCCTGATGTATAGAGTACCGTAAGAACTATTACGAGCTGATAATATCGATTGGTTCTCGTGAACTCTATTAACGATTTCGGACACGAAACATAAAATCTTTATTCGATGTCACATAAGAAAGCAATCGATGCTTTTGATGTGGGACTTTGCGTAACAGAATATATCGAGATTATCTAGTGAAAAAAATCACGGTTTTTCCGTTTGGTGAATTATATCGGCAGAAGAAATCGCTGCGTATTTGTAACAAAGGTATTTACAGAGAAAAAGTGAATTGGAGTTATTGAGTACAAATATGACGATTTGATGCAAGCATTTTTGAGCTAAATTACTTTCTTATACCAAGTCCAGTATACGTTATTGTGTTAAACACAAAGACTAAATATTTATAATTTAACTAAACACGTAACGCGCGTATATATATAATTTTTTTTTTTTGGAACTAAAATGTTGAAAATTAAACGATATTATAGGTGCAATAGTTTTTGAATTTGATCGTAAGTAATCCGTCACAGATATACTCGAAGTGTTTATCATGTTAGTAATTATAATCAGTGCAATAATTACAGGAAATTATATACGGATATTAATTAAATCAATTTTATATAGATTATTATATTTCCGTTAAATAACAATTGTTCATAATTATAGTTGCATGGACCAGTCGTGAAGCACTGTATCACGCATATCACAATTTAAGTAAGATAATAAGAAATATATTTTTAGTCGAAACGTATGGAATTATCGTCGCAATCGAATCGCCAATAAAACTACGATATTATTTTTAATCACAATTACAAACATTTTTATGTGTATAGCTAAAAACAGTGAATTTCAATATAGTAAGTGTGTCGTAATTTATTGAAACGGCTTGTACCGAAAAAATAATATAAATTCCGAGTTAATAATATAAAATGCGATGTTCGAAATAACTGTTTTGAAAATCCTTTCAGTACTAGTTTTGTATTTGTTTAGATCAAATATACGACTACTACATTTACCTAATCGTTACGTTCAAACCGAAAATTAGTACGTATTTGATTTATCAATATTTATACGTTTCAGACACGTGATTTGAATTCGAAACGTGCATATGAATTATTTTTCGTGGTCGCCGTATTCGTTCGAGGCCTGTTAACCTTTCGTTTAATTGTAAACGGAGAATTTTAACATTCGATTTCGTTTTATACAGAAGCGAAACGATTACGAAGTCTGTTCCAGTATATAAATGGCATCGACGTCGTCCAGGATGATGATGCGTCGACAAGCCAGTTACAACAAAGTACAGAAACGGACAACGACGAGACAAGGAAGAAACTGAAAAAGTTATACTTCCGTTCGACCTCAACAAAAGTCCTTATAATGACCAGTGATTCACTGAATCGCGTAGTGTTCAATATTTTGTAGAAGCTATTACGATTTAAATGTATTTTTTTTTTTTAAATTAATGTGTTCTCTGCAGTGTTTAAAATAAAACTAAAATTAATTCATTTCGAAATAATATTTTCTGTTTCAAATCTTTAATCGCATTTTTATCAATTAACGAATATGACTTTGTTTTTTTTTTTTTGTATTTGTGTCATAATATGAAACCCGCGGACACCGAACCATAAAGCACGTTTTGCTCTGTAATATAACACTAAAATAGTTTGGTGGTGGGTTCGACGTTTTTTTATTTAAATAACACTGATTTTATAAAATTCTAAATAACTTTCACCGTCATCGAGATTTAGGTAAATCGCTTTCGTGTCCGCTCCCATCACAAAATAAAAAACCGTTTCTGTCGGTCGCGGTTAATCTCGACTTGGTTTTTTTAGTCGGTATTGGTTCTTTCGTGAACCGATGTTGTTGTTACACAGACACGATTGTGTTTCGACACCTTAACGAGGTGTAAATGTAGTAAAATTTTCTAGCGCAAAACGCCATTTCAAAACAATCATTTTCCCCGTCATCATACATGCTTAGAAATCGGATTTTTACCCGATTAGTCGATGATATTAGATTTGAAATAGCGAATTACGTGTAAAACTGTATACATTTCGTTTTAAACTCATTAACCACACTTGTAGTGTTTCGGTTGTGTGTCCGACGAGAATTATTTATTTCTTATTTACCGCGATATTACACACTGAACAGTAGGTTGCTATTAAAATGGTTGAAAAAAACGTTAAACATATGGTTTTTTTTTTTAAATTCGTACATACGCGATGACACGAAAAAGAAGACGGCGTTCGAAACGCTGGTGCTGTTAATAAACGATAATTAAAAAAAATATACGTATTGAGTTCTCGTACGTATTTATAGTGCGTAACTAAATGTCCGCTTTCTAATATCCAAAAATCGATAGTAAATCGAATAACGATCTAAACGACGTAAACGTGTCGATGCAACAGTTTAACGTAAACTCGACGTCGTTCGTTTCATATAATAACGCTGCTGGTAAATAATTTATGAAAAATCAAACGTGACGAGCTAATATTTCGACAATAATATTTTGGTATAGTGAAAACAGAGGACCCGCAATAGTCTTATTAGTTGTTGCGGATTTTATGATTTTATATACGAATCTGTACGTAATATACACAGACGTATACGAATGTAGTTGAAATTATTTTGGTTTTTTTCTCTGAATTTATTTGAGAACCGATTTTTTCAGTCGCCATCGAGTCTACGAGAATGTCGAGGGTCTAATTCAGGTCGTCCAGGCTATGGCGTCGAAATGGAAAAGGCAATAAATACCTAAATTTAAAACATTTTTTTTTATTTATTATAACTACATTAAAAGTCATATCTCCGGTTTAGGTATGGAAAAAAAACACCCGCAGGCCTCCCAAGGCGTCGTAGCGTTGAGTTATATGGTCGTTGAAGTTTTCGCGATGATTCGCTCACAAACGTCCATCACTGATCAGTCTTTGGATCCCTGCAGCCTTCCGCAATAGTTCGGCGTTGGTTCATGCACGCTTTCGATTTCTCAAACCCCCACCAAAAGAAACCGCAGAATCTGACAGGCCACTACTGGTTGCATCTCCTTCGAGTGCGTGAAGAGAGAATAGTCTGCGCTGGTGTTGGATATCCACGTTTCGTCGCCAGTAACGATGCGGGAAAACGAGTCATCACCGTTCTGTCCGAAAACGCTCGTTCACTTGACGTCCTTTGCTGATTGCGCGGCCATTTTTCGGAGTCTCGACGCCATCGTTTAACCTTTTCTTCGCTCAACTCCCGGCGAATTTCTGTAACTAACGTGTCGCTTTTGATCGCGAAAATCGAATTTTTGCCGGATTCGCCGACTGCAAGGCCACTATATTACTGAATCATAGCAATAATTTCAGCGGATTCGGAAATGGAGATGACACTGCGTCTGTCCGGATCCGCCAATATTTAAACATATAAGCAAACGGCCCTTAATTATATTTTTTTCAATAATAATATAACGCGCTTATGCGAGTCATATACTTACAAAAACACTGTTCGTTTGTGTGTGTGTTTTAGTAATCGTTTATATGAGTATAGTGTATGTACGGTTCGGTAATAACAATATTACGTATATAATAATATTTCAATGTTTCAATCGCGACCTTTTCGACATACGCCAGATGAATAATTTACGGACGGACGGACGGATGTAAGTATTGTTTTTTTCTTTTTTGTGATATTATGTATACAGCGTATACTCATTAAGTATTTACTTGTGATTCGGCGTTCGACGGCGAGACGTGCTCTGAAAACTATGGATTTTTTTTTCTCCTCTATTTCGATAAAGATCCCGCGCCAGCCCGTCCATTGCGCGCGTTCCGTTTTCAAAACGTCGCCGACAATAAACGAATTATTTATATTAAAAAAAAATTTAATAAAATACGGCGGTATGGACGAGACGACCGGTTCACACACGAGTAATAATATTATTGTTATTGTGCGCGCGCGCGCGCGCGCAGGAGAAAAAAAATTGTTTTACATAATATTTTATTATTATTTTTTTTTTTTATAGACGCGCACATAACGAATAAATAGCGTACCGACTAATGGCGCGCTGCAGATCTGTTCGGACGTTTGTGGATATTATATTAAGGGACGGGCAAAGTTAACAAGTTGAACGTCATGTGTATCACGTCGGGTGCTCGGCTGTATATATGTTACCACATGTGGTCGTATCGTCTTTCCTTCCATGTTGCCACGCTTGTTTTTTTATAAATAAATTATGCGCGCGTATTTTTTAATATGACAATGATGAAAAAATACCAAAGCCAGAAGTTCCAGTGCTACGCGAGTAGTTTAATATTCAACTGTTTATCCTGTGTATTCAATGAGATCAAATTGTGAACGCTCCATCTGAAATCATAAAAACGTTCTATACGGTCTCTGCGTATGGTAAAAACTTGGTGCGATACTCACGGTAATAGAGAAAACACTGTTGAATTATTTGTGAAGCAGTCAACATGTTAATGATAAAATCAACCGTTGTCAATGTTACGTTTATAAGACTATGGTTAAATTTTAATAGTAAATTAACTTGTCACTCGTGGCCAAGTCAGCTCAAATCGGTAAAATTAAATATTTTTTTTTATACATATCATTTGTAAATATTTTTTTTACTTCGTACGTAATAAAATATTGTACGCGTTTATTTGAAATTCTAAAAAAAGATTTATTGCATACAAAAATAGAAATCACGATTTCGCATCATTATGCGTTGTTTTTGTTGTTGTTAAAAGTAGTACAAGTGTTTGGTAAACAACGATTTTTTTATTAATTTATTTAAAATTTACTCTGTACGAAAAAAAATGTATGTATAATAACTCCGGTCGCATATTATGTGATTTAATACGATGATAATAATTGGTGTTTGTCGCTAAAAAAAAAAAACAAAAATAATTATAATTATTACGATTCTACGTAGACGATGATAATATACGATAATTTTCTTTTTTTTGTTGTTGTTGTTGTGAATTTCATCACGCAATGATAGCTAAGATTTTAAAGGATTTTTCGATTTTTTATAAGGACACGATTTGATCGTTTTAATAAATAAATTCTCGACGTACTATATCTTTAGCTGTACTACACGTGTATAGTTTATCATATTTTTCCTTCTTGATATAAAAGTTTGTGTAATATTTTAATTATGTGTTTAAATCGATATTTGCGTTTAAATCGATAAAAGTGTCTTATAAAATTCCAAGTAGATATACAATTTTTAATACGAAAACTGCGAATAGGATAACGGCGGATTATCAAAGCCGTTTAATAACCCCCGGTGTTAACGTAAAAACGAAGAAACGTTTTTAAAATATTAAAATTTGATTACACGTTCTTCGTTTAAATCGTACCATTAATATACGTTAAGTACATGAGATGACGTCTCGAGCAAACTTGTTGACGTACAACGATCAAGAGATTCCGTCACTCGTGCTACTCAATAAATCGTCAGGGCTTTCACTGATTGCAAATAATTTCATCAGTGGCGCATCACTCGTACACCGCTAGTGGATTATATAAATATTTTCTAGTAATTTCTATTATAGTTTACTACACCTACTGTAACGTACAAAACCGATATTGTTGCGATGGTTGGCTACAAACGTCGAGGTGTCACGATGGATACTCGTTTTTTTTTTAATCCCCTTAACGATCGATACACGATGATATTTACACACAAAATACGCTGTCGATCGACTTTTAATGTACAATATTATACGAATTAGCCGAATCACTAAACACGGCAATATGTTCGTCAAACTTTTGGCGTTGTCTGCCTTTGTCGGAGTTACGTTTACCGTGAATCACATAGTATCGCGATACTACAATTCGAAAAACAACGAATTACTTTTACAACACGAGAAGAGAATGACAAAGATGAAGAATCAACGTCCTAATGGTAGTCACTACTCTGGATTATACTCGTCTCGGGACCGGCGTGTGAACAGTGTTAATGATACACCGTACCGTATATGTACGTGTTGTCTCACGGTGATCATCGAATCTCCGTAATACGTGTATTATTAGCTGAAAGCTAATTTAAATTATGTAATTATTTTTTTTGTTTTTGTATTTTTATTCGTAAATATAAAATCCATGAAATGTAATCGGTTGTTTTAAAACGATCCCTCACGCCCAGCATCATTCGACAAGTCTTTTAGATCCATAATTGATTGTAAAATCCGTGGTACACGACGCAAAAAAAAAACGAGTTATTTTAATTCGATCGAATAAATAAATGATAATAATGAAAAAAAAAGCCGAAATCGAAAGTTTCTTTTTACGGCGTAACATAATTTATTTGTTAAAGTTTATTTATTTTTTTTGTCAAAGGGAAAGCGATGACGCGCGCGATGATCAAAGACTCCCTCGGCGACGCGAACCGTTTTCGTACGCCGTTTGAACGTCAAAAAACTTCCGACGACTTTTGCAAAGCCCTCGTTTTATTATTATTATTATTATTATACATCCGCGAGTGTATCTCGGGGAATATTAAAATATTTACAATATTTTATTATTTCCGGTACGTCTCATCATACCTGCAGTACCGGCGGTACGTACCTGTAGTAATAGAGAGAGAGAGAGAGAGAGAGAAAGGACTCAAGCAACCCCCGTAAATTGTATGGCAATTCGAACTGTATAGGTTTTATAGGTATTTTAATTCAAATATATTTATCATCCAAGTGTTTATAGTAATGAGAAAAAAGAATTTACTACAAATAAATAAATATATTTTAGTTTTTTAATTTATATTATTTCTATAAATAAATGTATAATATTAATAACAAAACTCTGAAATCATTATCCAAGTACAATTCGCTCAAAGGACATCCTATCCCGCGACTCGCTACGTTTTGGTCGTATAAGACTATATTTTTTCAATGCGTATAAATCCTATAGCCGCTTTATAATAGTCCACTATTAACTGGATGTTCAACGGTCCGTTCCCGGATTTATAACCTTTTCTTTTTTTTTCTTTTCTCGTTTCGTGATAAACACACAGACATTGTCCTCAGAGATCGTAATACGATAATCGAGCGCGTGTACAACACAATATAATACGGCGGAGTCATCTGTACATATGCGCACACATATCTCGGTCGACCCTATCAATCATACACGCGCGCAGACTCCGCTCGTGATGTCATACGATAATTTTTTGTTGTCTAAGTTGTTGCCTGCATCACGCGCCATTTGCTCGTGTACGCGCACGAACAGACGGCCTCCGGGTTGATTGATCGGACGCCTTTCGTTATGATAATTATTTTTTTTTTTTATACAAATATAAAAATAAAAATAAAGTATAGGCTCGCGCGACCGAACATACCGGTTATGTACGAATTATTATTATTATTTATTTCAAAATATTAACGAACGGAAAACCATTTTTTTTACGTTTTAATATTATTTGTTCGTGCGTCAATAGCACGTAATTTCCCCTCCACAGTTTTCAATCGATTTAAACGGCGAATAAAACCACAAACAACAATACACACTGATTTTTAAATATTTACAAATATTCCCGTTGGTAAGAGATGTTATGAAAACGAATAGTGCACGTGTTACAGGATCAAACTCTAACAATAATGTTCCACATGCTACCGTATTCACACGAATACGATATCGAGATTGTATTGGAATTTCTGCCGATCACTATCCACCGTATCTGCTGGCGCGCCTAGTGTAGCTATTGCCGACGAGATCTGCGTTTTCCCTTCTTCTAACGAAGACCGCCTTTGCAGGTTGGTTAAACTTTATCCTTTATATGCTGCGGTTCCAACGAAACAATTCACACGGGGTAATTTCAGGTGATGGGGGAGCCAGAAGAACTCTTTTAAAAACCTTTCCGAAATTGCGGATAATTATCATTCAGAAAGCGGCGTAGAACCTGGAGGTACCAGTGAGGAGCAGCTCCGTCCGGTTGAAAAATGATGTCTGCAGGTGATTCGTGTAAATAATCGGTTATCAAGCGTGTTGTAATACCAAGTCCAGACTGGGTAGCAAAGTGATAATCGATAAAGTCGACCTGTACGTATCAGACGCTTCTTGAGCCATCTATTGGCATTCGTACGAGCGTCCGAGAAAAAGACTTTCGCGCTTTTTCGATTTTAAAATGTAAACGACCAAAGTCGGTTCGATCTTCGTGGACACACACTGTAAAACGACGCGCAGCCGACAGAGTTTTTTTTTCGTGTCGTCTCAAGGCGAAAACGTCTAATCACCCTGCGTATATACACGATAATGGAATATAATTAACCAGAATTAATATTATTATTAAATATTTCCTACGAATACAAAACACGTCTATTATCGTTATTATTCCTATTTTTCCCTCTGCTTGTAATGAACATAAAAAAAAACTGTTCACAGAATAATAAACGAAACGCTTTCATCAAAATACGGTGATATTTTATAAGAAATCGTTTGAAAAAAAAAAAAAAAATAGAAAACTTCTTTCGACTGCAATGGCCAATGGGGTATGTAATACGAAGCGTTTGAGTGGAATTAATTTTGTTCAGAACGAGAGAACCTGCAGTCGTACTCGAAATGAAGACGAGAATAAAAGTTTTTAAAACGTGTACTGCGTCCGCGACTTTGTTTCTGGGGCCTGAGGAGTTAATTCTATTCGAACGGACACAATAAGTTTAATTATAATTAGTTTATTTTACACTTTTCGGACAGTTTGACGAGATAGAGCGGATTATAAACCCGCTCATAGTACACGGAATGTTACGGGTAAAATCCGAAATCGCTCTGGGGCAAATCGTATTATCTCGTCTTTTGCAAACCTAGTCCGCGACGTCATTTTGGGAAAATCTGTATTTCAACGAAGTTCAAACGGTTTACACACTAATTTTAACTGTAAAATTAAATTAATATAAACGTTTAATATTGTTTATTCGGAGCTATGTTATATCGCGTTAATATTGTTTTGAAGATAATTGTTCCCGCCAGAGACAGTTTTTTTTAGCCAAATACTACAACGGTAAATTTATTGTAAATTTGTAAAATGATACAATAATAAAATGAATTTCGTGGACATGCAATGTACTTTGATTAAAAATTTGCATGGAAATATAATGCATTGCACATTACATTTTCATTTTTTCGGATATGTATATATTAGATAAATTTGTTTTTGAAACGGTGAATTTTTATATAGGTCATTATAGGAATCAGTTGATTAACGGTCTATTTATTTGCCAAACTAATGTAGGAACTCCCGAACAGCTCAAAAATTCAACTCAATAAGGATTCTATAGATATTTCGTGAAAATCGGAATTTTTTTTCCTATTTATTAGTGAAAATCATTTTTTAAAAAAAAACTAAACCAAAGAAACGCGTTGAAACGTCATTGACCTAGACGTCCTACGGCCGTTGGAAAAAACTGAACGAACCACTGGATTTCTTCTTCCGAGTTCACATCGTGATGTGCGCGGAAATGTCTGAGGTTTGCCCGTAACGCGTAATAGACGTGTTTGACGTCAAGTTGCAGACGACGTTTTTAGAACAGTTAAAACGTGATTTTAAAGAGCAATGTTTTTGTTGCTAATGTTATTGGAAAAAATAAGTAAGTTTTCCACTATAATGTTGTTAAGACGATTGATGAAGTTTCGGGTATCTAATCCGTACTTATACGTTTTACAAACTTCGTTTAAACTTTACAACACGAGTATTTACGACGCAATATACGAGTACACTTTGTTTCCAAAAATACTGATCTCGTAATCGTTTCTCTTTTTTCGTTCCATTTCGAGAAAAAAAACGCGCCAGTGTTCGAAACGTATCTTACTTTATTCGGACATACGACCGAATTTTCCATTTCGGCTGTGAAAACGTACACTTTTCGGAGATATTCTCTTTCTTTATATTCATTATTGCCGAGGCGATTTTGGCTGCGAGTATCTTTCGTGTAGCGTTTGTAATTTCACTTTTGAAAGGGAGCAAGCAAGCAAAGGTTATACGTGGCTATTGTACGAGCGCGGAAAACATCACGGAAAACTATTGCAGTGCAAACCGTTGCTCAAGTCTTTTTTTCCTAACAGTATAACTGTGTAAAAGTAACTGGTTTCAAAGCAATACGTTTTTACGCGAACCAACTAGTATCGTTTGGAAAAAAAATCGTACGATGATTTTTGATTGAATCGCCATCGTTGAGTTTTAAAATTTAAACTCATCACGATTATAAAGTTCGTGCAGATGGTGAATTGATCCGTGATAACACCGCGTATCGGAAGTCAGCGAGAAAACGGCGGTCCGCTTTGATCTCTGTAATATTGTAAAAAGTTATTAAAAAAATTTCGGTTGCTGATTCCCGGGGCCTCGGTTGTGATCCGCCACTGAATAATACGCGCCACTTCCGCAGTAGGCAGGTCAGATGATGCGCGTGCCGAGAAACGTACTGTCGCCGCGGCACGAAAACGGCTTCGTTTGAACGACC
This sequence comes from Slavum lentiscoides, assembly GCA_032441835.1. Taxonomy (NCBI): domain Eukaryota; kingdom Metazoa; phylum Arthropoda; class Insecta; order Hemiptera; family Aphididae; genus Slavum; species Slavum lentiscoides. Next base: position 14,403,861 of record CM063714.1, on the reverse strand, counting down.
GGAGACGTCGCCGTCGTCGTCGTATTATGACCACAAACGAGATAATAACATAAAATATACCAAGAGAACAACGGGAAGGCGCCGACGACATTTTGGCGGCGTCGCGCGTTTACACAGACTGCCACGTCTATTGCGCGAATAGTGAAGCTGCGAGCGTTCTCCGGGGACAGATAAAACGGAGACGACGAGTGGTCACGATAAAATATTATGGAGTCGTTTATACCGATAGAAATCAGTAATACGCGCTGCGTTGGCCGGACATGTATAATATCGCTACTATGATTGCGGCATAATATTTCGACGGGCCCGCGGAAAAAGGATACAGAGAGGGAGAAAAAAAAAAGAAATAAAAAAATAATATACGTGCGTAGTCCGGCCGATTCTCTTATATCGTGTAATATATATATATAAATGTGCGCTGTGCAGGATATATATATACAATGCAGAGAACGTCACCAGAGGAGTATTAGCCGGGCGACATATTAACATTCTGTACATTGCTACACGACTGCTGTTTCGTGATTGGTCTATTCAAATTTACCGCCGGAATTATATTATGTTCCATGACATTTGTAAAGTCAGTGTGTTATCAGCGTATACTATATTCGTCATAACAAGTCTAAATAACGAGCTACTGACTTGTATTTACGTATGCCCCTTAAGCCGCCAACGCCTCTCGTACACTTCCTATTTGTGGACTATCTTGATCTTCGGATCCATCATTCATCATCACTTTCTATCACATTTCGTACTATATCTGATGGATTTTCGACATCGGTGTCGTCGTAAGTCTGCAGCACACAATCGTCTAGTAGCTATGTAGTCGTTATCTGTAATGTTATTATCAATCGCCTTAATAAGATCGCCAAGTCCTTCAATTGGTAAAAGCGGAACATCGCTTGACACTACAGCTGACCGCCTTGGCACTTTTGGCTTTCAATATTTTGTGCGATGAGAAGCTTCGTTCTGCGTCCAGGCTATCTTAATCCGTGCTATCGACTTGGGTGCACGGGTGCACGGACGCGGTGAAACCGGCGGGGACGCGAACAAGCGGTCTGCTCGCACGCTACCTATCGGCCGCAACAGCAACACCTAAAATGAGACAACGCGCATGCGCAACTAATCTCAAGAAAAAGTGTCGTGACGGGCGACCGTGACGCACGCGATGATCTTTTCTTTTTTTTCATACCCTCTGTAAAGTAATTTCATTTAAAAAAAAATCACAAAATTCTAAACAATTTTTAACCCCGAGTCTGTAGAAGTAAAAAAGTAAATTTATTTGATTTCGATATATTAGTAATTTAAAAATGCGTGTACTAATATTCGATTTTGGAAATATTATATTTTTAGGTTTTTTTTAATATTTTTTTTCTATTACACGTTGTTAATATTATTCGCTCCCAAAGACAATGTACAAATTTTGCATTGAAAATCTAATTATACGTTCTTTTTATTTCAATTATACATTGTACCGCGGGCGTAACGATACGATCGTTTTTATTGAATTGCGATATAGATCATAAAAAAAATACAAAACGACCGTAATTATTTATACTTTTTCGTTCGCGAAAAGTATATTTAATAATAATAATAATAATAATAATAATAATAATAATAATAATAATAATAATAATAATAATAATAATAATAATAATAATAATAATTATATACATTAACATATTATTATAATATTCTCGCGCGCGCGGTCGGTAATTAAAACATAATGTTATATTATTATTTGAGTTATTCGTTTACATTATAATAATATTATGTACGCACATATACAAGACCATTAAACCGTTGCGAAGTCCGCGCACAAGGTCGAAAATTCAAAAATTCATAAATTATTGCCACAAGTATATACGCGTATATTATTATGTACATAAAATATAATATATTATCGTTGTGTAGTAATATAGTATCGCGTAACCAGAAACGTAAAGTTTATGCTATTATACATTATATATCGAGCGTATATCAAGCAAATTGTTTTATTTTTATTATTATTTTTAGCTATACCGCACGATTCGTTCAAAGTCGTAATGTGGGACTTATAAAAAAATAAAACCAACGTTAATAACAAAAAAAAAAAATATATATATATATATATCTGCGCGGAAAATAACGTTTTCGCTATAAACAAAATAGTACCTATAGTGGAAAAAACGAAAATTGAAACTCCAAAGAGATGTTTGCAAAATTATAATAAATTGTTTTTTTTTTATTTAAATTTGCATTTCGAAACAAAAAGCAATTTGGCCGTTTAAAAAAATAAATAAATATTTATAAAATTTCCATTTAAAAAACAATTTAAAGCGAACGATATATAAAAAAAAAATTTTTTTTTTACTCTCCAATATTAAAGATTTACGTATCCGCGGTTTGTGTTCGGCGTATTACGCACAATTAAATGGCGGAAAAAAAATGGTCTAATCGATTTAATCTCTTGGCCTAAATAACGTAATATATTTGTGGGATCCACTATAAGTGAAACGCTACTTTTCACGAACTGAATGTCCGAATTATGAAATTAAATTCAAAGAAAAGTAGACCGACCGGTTCACGGACATTGTATTAAACCGACTTTGTATTAAATTCGTAATAACGATTTTTATACGTTTGACGTGTCGGTTGTTTTAAATAGTATAATTTTTCGAAAAAAATTTTTTTTTTTAACTTTTTTTTATTCGTTAGTGTTCTTTACGACTATTCGAAAACTAATGTCGATTCGTTCGCAATTATAACGAGAGATAATAGTCGAAAAGTGTATTAAAAGCGACTTGACGGGTGAAAATATTGAACTTTTATACGCGTTTATTTTTCGCAACGTATTGTAACTCGGTCGCTAAACATTTAGCCGACTAACGAATTTTCGTCGATTTCGTCAAAAATGTAATCAACTCGTTCGGCCTCGCAGCAGTTTTGTGTATCGCGTGGAAAAACGAACGCGTGTCTCACTGAAATCTCCGCCTATTTATTATTATTTGCGCGTATACAGCGAGAACAGTTCATTTTTCTGTTCGTTTTTAAATGGTTTTCATCCGTACAATCGATGCGTATTATTATAACTCGTTATACTTCTATTCATTTTTGATCACGATAAACCCATATTTTACACGTTACGAAACGAATTACACACCGCAATAATGATACATATATATATATATATATATATATAAATGGAAACGCGAGACCGGCTATCCGTTTTCTATATATACGGATTGAATTATTTAATTGCGCGGATAATGAATTTGTCCGTGAAAATTGGTCAACGAACTGCTGCACGGACGTCCGCACGTATACCTACCGTGTAATACTTTCGTTAAATTTCAAAGTTTCTACGTCCGTTTGTATATTATATAGCTCGTGGAAATAACGGTTTTCGAGTGCAGAAACGCGGCGCGCCGCGGTGAACCGTAAGCAGTGTTATAGGTCTAGATAAAGCGAGAATTTATAAAAAAAAAAAAAAAATAGCGTGAGTAAATTTATCCAGACGGAGACAAAAGTTAAACAAATTCGAAAATATCTTGATAATGATATAAAAGATAATTAAAATTGTATGTAGATAAAATTGAGATAATTTTTTAAAAATTTTTATATTTCCAAATTTTTTTTTTTCGAAACCATCCATCGTATATACAATATATAATTTTAATACAGTGTAGAAATTATTGAAAAAATGTATTATTTATCAAAATCCCGATAGATATGTTACGAAATAAAATTATTTAAAGGATTGTGTCAAGAATAAGTAAAAAAAAAAATGACAGTCAATACAAAAAAAAAAATTACTAATCTCATTAATAAGCAATAGTAAAAAAAAATTAACTGGATAAAATTATTTAGATAAGATAAAATATTAAAAATTTTATCCAGACGAATTTATCTGGTTATTTCTCAACACTGACTGTATTACGCTGGGTTTCATGTTCTGCAAACTGTTTATACACTTTGAAGTTATCGGTTCTGTATATTAGAAAATATGTAGAACAAATCGCGTTTCACGAGAGAATTGTGAATAGCGCCTATTAATGAGGTTATAACCATTTATCGGGTAAACGGTGTGTTTTAATGTTATCGAAGACAGTGGCGTATTTGAGGGGGGGCGATAGGGGCAATCGCCCCCCCCCCCCGATAGAGTTAAAAAAAAATTATATTATTTTATATTATATTGTTCTGTGTTATAAGTTACAAATATTTTTTATGAAAATGTTGGTAACACTATAGTTATCAAAAATTATCTGAATAAATAAAATGATAATAAATAAAATGTGTTTTGTTCAATAATTATATTATATCGCCTCCCCTGTGGTTCTCTACCGATATAATGATTTTTTATTGTTTAAATTTTATCGTCGGGAAGGGGGAGTTCTTTTACCATCGCCTCCCCTCCCCTGTGGTGAAGTCTCAAATACGCCACTTCCGATTCGAAAATGAGATGATATTTGACGTTATCGTAGTTGAAATTCACGATTTTAATTACCCGTTACGAATATCCGAGTATGAAAAGAGAAAGGGGCAAGAAAACAAATTAAATTAAATATTTTTTTTTCAAATAGTGGCGCAATAAGTATATTTGCTAAGAGAAACATACACTGCACGTATTTGAAATAATTAAGAAAATCACGAATTGACGGTTTTTCGTGATAACGAAATGACAAGGCGATTAGAACCGTATAGAATACGCCGTACAGTATAAAACAGCGTTGCAAATTTTACAGAACCGAAATCGGATCAACAATTATACTTGTCGTCGATTCGATAACCGCGTATATATTCGACGTGATTACAAAACGGTTTTGCAGTTTTGCCGAACTGATAACAATATATCAGCGGTTCTGTAAATTTTCATGATGCGACCAAGCATTATAATAGTGTATATAAATAAGGAAAATATAGTGTTGGCCGCGATATCCTATAAAGAACATATATAATTTCATCATTTTAACGCGTAGAAATTCGAGAATTATAATACTTTTCTAGCGGTAAAAAATAAAAAAAAAAATTCCTCGTAAAATCCCGTTTTACTACGTTCGTTTTGTGTAATTACAATATTATTGTATATAATTAATTATCGCTCACGCGTTATGAGAACCGGCCGGTTGTTGATCCGCGAGAACACTCCATTATCGCGGTGTACACGGACACACATTATATTACATACACATAGTCGTCGTTGCGAAAACGATAAATATATCCGATCGTAAGACATTATATTATATATTACGGGGACCGAGATATTTTTATATATATTTTTTTAAGTAATAACAGTTTTTTTTTTTTACTACAACGACGACGAAACGCGAAAAGCGTCCGTGACCTCGCGCGTTCACGACTCCGCGGTGAAAACACCGCACGACAACGAACGCGATAATAACGTATTATTATTATTATTATTGTATTTTTGCTAATAAAATAGACGCGAGAGTCTCGCCGAAACATATATAATTTATTGTAATTGTCAAAAAAACAAAAAAATAATAACGCGAGGGCCGCTGACTTCTTGAGGCGAAAACACTGCTGATTTTTTAAATAAATAAATAAAAAAATTCATCTTTTCCGGATTCCGAAAAGTATGTACGTATCGTAATACGTCGTGCGATCGTTCGAACAGGGACAGTGGCGGCTTTAGGGGGAGCCCAGGGGGCCATGGCCCCCAAATTCTTAAAAAAAAAGAATATAAAATAAGACTACTATGATTATCTATGGCTCTGTGATAAAAAGGATATTGTACCTATGCTCATTGATCAATATAGTTGTTGACCTTAATTATTATTAGCAAATAAACAAAAAAAAAGGTCATCAAAACATCAACTCAATTTTTGGCCCCCCAAAATTAAATGCAAAAGCCGCCACTGAACAGGGACCTTAATGATTTTATCGGTTCCGGTTCGTGAAAAATGTGAATTTCGGTTCCGGTTCCGCGGGTTAATACCGCGGTACTATAACCTGTTTTTTAAAATATCGAAATTACGATTAAAAAGTGATTATATATATATATATTAATTTATAATGCGGAGTAATCATTATTACTAATAATTTTATTAGTAAATTATTAGTATTTTATTATTATTAATAAATTTTTTTTAGCCTACCGATTTTTTGTTCCGTGTGTTTTTTCGCCTTCAGCGTACGATCATACCCAGCCCGACTATAATCGTTTAAAGTTTATACATTTTTTTTTTTTTTTTTGGGAAGTTTATAATTATAAGAAATTTATTGGACTTTTACACGATCTCTTGTGATAAAATGTATTAGTGATATAATATAAAACCCTGCAGTAATTCCAAATATCGGTTCCTGTTTTGAAAAAAAAAAATTTCGTTTTCGGTTAGGTTTTCGGTTTTAAACCGTTTCTTTTCGGTTCGGTTCCAGACCCTGTGTTCGACACCCTCAACGAATAAGACGCCAATTTTTTTTTTTTTTTAGTACAAACGAATTAAAATGTTTAAATATTATTTTATTATCTCGATTTTATTCACTTTTTTATTTAAAAATCGCGCAAAACTTTATATGCAGAAACGTATCGACGGATTTTTAATTGTACTCGGTTTTTTTCGCCCAATTCATAAAAGTATTATTCGACAGTATATGTATAAGAAAGATTTTGTATTTATAAAATAATTATTTTTACTTATATAGAAATGACGTGTTTTAATAACAAAAAAACGTAACGTAACTCATTAAAGTCTTCGGGGACAACAATTGCCGTTTAAAATTTTATTTTTTTCGCCACGAATAATAAGTGGAAAGCAGACGTACAATTTTTTTTTCTTTTATATACGTATACGCAGCATTACTGCAGTCATTGGCTTAATTAAAATTTTTTTTTCCGCTTTTTTTTATGATTCATCGCGGGTCGAATTATACGATAATTCGATTATATCACGCGTGGCCTTTTGGTTTTTTTTTTTTAATTTTCAATAATCGGGTTAGACGGCATTTTTTTTTCCACGCTTTTCGCATTCAAATCAAAACGTGTGCTCGAAAATTCAAACAATTTAATCGTATTACACGCAATCAGTCGCATGCGGAACAACGTGTAAAATATACGCACACGTTTGTTATAATATGTACAAAAGTCCTCTGCACTCGCACGTAATGTTTTAGACAATTTTAGAGACGAGACGGCGTTGATGAATTTTTTTTTTTGTAAATGTGTACAACATATAACATTATATTATCGAGTTCTTTGGGCATTCGTTAAACCGACACGGTGCAGAACACGTTTCACGGTCGTACGCTGAAACAATTCGGAATATCTGTATTTCAAATTAAATTTCGTTTTTTTTTTCGTTTTCAGTTGTATAATTGCATTTTGTTTTATTCTGATTTTTTTTTTTTTTACGTTACAGATTGATACAGTTTTATATATATATATACAATTTTAGATTTCTACGTATACGGTTTTACGACTGTATATTTTTATATTTTGTCGTTGCAGCGGCTATCTCGTTATATATATAGGTCTGTGCAGAAATTAAATTGGCCATGCTCGTAAATCATGAATCGCCCGTTTTATTATCGTATACATATTACTATACGTTAACGAGTGTCGTTCGGTATTGGGGAGGGGGGGGAAAGAAAAAAAAAATCAAAAAAAAAATCAATCCTTATATATATTATATAGTATGCGTGTGTATAGTTTTACGTTTTATTTTTAAATATATAACGCAAAAAAACACTATATATACGCGTGGTATAGAATATACGAATTATTATTATTATTTTTTTGTATAGCTTAATTGAATTTTAATTATTTAAAATTTACACCGAAAAATTCGATCGCATATTTTTTCATAATTAAAATCGATTTTTTCGACAATTTTACTACTATATGACGTAAATAAGCGCTTTTCTGTATTATTATTTTTTTTTTTTAATATACGTAATTAAATTTTAGATATTTTTATCCGAGTATTTTAAAACACAGATTTTTTTTTTTTTAAGGACATATTCCTAAATATCCTTTCATCACTATTACGGCTATATATTTTCGTTTGTGTTTTTCGCGTCTTAAAGACTATTTTTTATTTTTTGAAAATGTGAATGTCGCGCGTAGGTGATAGCGCGAAGACTTTTTTCTACGAACAAAACGTAATATATGTTATGTAATCCAATCGTTCATTCGACTCCTTATAATTTTAAACGTGTTTTAGACAAGAATTTTCAATGTCCGTTAGGAGAAAAAAAAACAAACGGCGTAGTATCCGCGTATAGTAATTGCAATAACGAGTGTCGTAATTAAAATTTTCGGTGCCTCCAATTTTTTATTTTATTTTTTGTGCAGGTACACGATGATTGTGACGAGGAACGCTATATACGCTCCTCTCTATTACAAACTGTCAGGGACATTTTTTTTTTAATGACAAAATTATCATAAAATTAAAGTCTTATACCGATATGATAATAACATAATAATTATATATACGAACAAAAAGTATACGAAAAAAATATAATCAAAGCGTTAGAATTTTCGATTACACTTTCCACGGATCGAAAAAAAAATACATTTTTCGTATTATTCATATTCGCATAATTTATAAAACGTATTCTAAAATATTTGTTATAAGTTTTTAATATATATATTTTTTTTTTATCGGTGTTCGATTCTTAATGAAATTTTTACCGAATAATTATTATACATACACAATGTTCTAGCTACATATAATTAAAACATTTTTACCTACAATGATATTTCGTTAATATTTTATTAATCCTCCGCGCCCGCACCCATACAAAACACCTCGATGAGCGAAAAATAGATTAATAAATTATAAGATCCGTCAAAATTTGAATGAATTCGTTCCAAAAAAAAAACGGGTCACACTTATAAGGTAGGTAACCTCTGCTGGTTCGCGGTGGTCAAAGTGTGGGTGAGGGATAAGGGGGATGCCATCACTCCACTTCTTTTAGTTAGCATTTAGTTATCCCCCCACTTATTTTGTTTAATACAGTTCATCCCTCCTGGTTTAAAAAAAATTTTTTTTTTTATATTCGTAATTATAATGTCACCCAATTTTTTTTACGAATAATAATATCTTTGAACCGTTTTCTTTTTATTCTTTGCATAAGAACTATTTCGTTTTCTAAAAAGTCACCATTCAGTAGATCCAAAAGTCGTTTGATCGATAAAATATAGTTCACCGTCGAGGTTATATTAGGGCCAATTATTGTTAAATAAAGACTTTTTTTTTTTTGCTTATTTTTCAACAATATGGACCGTTCACAACTTTGCCCCCCACCCCCTTCCAAAACTTGAAATGACGACACTGCTTTCATTCCCCCAATTATTTTGATCCACTTTGGTACTACTGTTGCAGGTTCGTATTGGTTTAAACACCTATTGTTTGGTTTTAAACGGAATATTATTGCTAACCTATTTTTTTTTTTAACGAAAAGCGAAAAAGCCCCGCGGTTCTCGATTTCATTACGATTTTCGCTCGTTTCTGCGCTATACGAATTTCATTTATATAATTTCAATTCGAACGAACGGTCGTTTTCTATACGTTTCGGTTTTTTTTTTCTTTCTAATCGAATGTCATGCAAACGTACACGACTATTTATATATGGCCAGCAGATGATCGTTTTTCGAACACCGTACGAACGCCCGCGCTCGCGTGCGCGTATAAAATATTATCGTGTCGTGACCCCGGCGGCGGACCAACAGCGATCTCGAACGGGCCGTCGTAGCACACCGCCGGAGAGTTATTGACCTTTTTTTAATTGGTCCGAGACGTGACCGCGTTGACATTTCGCGATCACTATCGGACGCAATAGCTGGTGTAACTCTAAATAATGTATTATTGTAATGTACGTTTCACGTCGTGTCGTGTTATGTCGACTCCGTTATATAGTCACATCCGCCTGACCGCGGCCTGCAGGACCTGACGGTAGCCAGGAATTTTTTTTTTTTGCAAAGGGGGAGCTTAAAAGCCGAAAAAAGTTTTATAAAACGATATGTGAAAAACGATTTTCTCGTAGAAAATCGCGTATTCGTTAGAATTCGTAACATATTGGCTTAAAACTAACGTCCCCTAGTCTTTAGGCTTTCCTTTGGTTTTCAGGTTTCTAAACGTATGAGTCCGATGTCTTACCGATCGGTGGCGTGGTGAACTATTTTACTACATGGAGCCAGACACTTTTTTTTACCCACCCACCTACCCGGGGAAAAAGTATGTACAAATAAGCAAAAAAAACTACTAAAATGTAAAATGTAAAACCCCTAAAATAAGCCTTTTAATCCTACTAATGTACCAACCAAAAGGTGTCTCCAAGTCTGAACCCTAAGGTATATATATATATAAGTATATATACAAATTATTTTAGACCTCCCCCGCCCCTCTGAAAACTGGTCGGGCCACTGATTCCTACACACGGTATATCGTTTTCAATATTGAAGACACGCAAGTCGAAATAATATTCGGTGTACAAGAAAATATATAGAAGAAATGCAGGTTACAGGATATTGGTCCGTCATATGATATAAATATATCACAGGAAACAAGCACGAATTCGGCCTTTTTATAAAAAAAAATATATAATATATATTTTTATATATATATTATATACAGCCAACTTATAGTGTAATAAAAATCATCTTTATATAACAACTGACTCACTTGTAGTATTGTACTAAGCTACTGAACAGTGAGCACTGATGTCAGACACACCCGCCCACCCTAAATTTTGAAATGGAGCCGTGGCTCAAAAAAAAACCCTTCGCCACGCCCCCGCTACCGATGAATCGTCGTAGTTATATGTATAACGTATAAACGCCTAAGGAAACGGGAAAATTTGAAATAATTTTCCTCCGACGAAAATAGAAGGAAAAAAAAAATTGTATATCAAAATCGTATTGTCGGAGACGAAAAAAAAAATAAATCGCCATTAACGGTGTTCGGATGATAGAAGAAAAATCCGAAATGTTAAAATTATAGTGTCCTTTGCGCGATTCCCAAAATCGGACTCTGCAGTGGAAAACGCAGTAACTCCTTTTCGAATTCTGGTTTTCGATTTTTGTAGGGCCAGAGGTTTACGAGAAGAAAAAAAAATGCACACATTTTTAAGTCGGGCGATCTCGGGGGACAATAAATGCGGCCGAACCGCGAGATAAATCACAATCATCATCGTGGCGGACTGCTGCTATCGACGGTCCCGGCAGTTCGTTCCGCCTCCTCGTGCGGGTTGATTTTTGAGAGCTGAACTAGTCCGTTCGAAATTTTCCAAACACGTGTTTTGATTGCGTGACACGATGAAACGCGGACGGTGACGGCGAAATTCCTGGCGAGCAGCGGATCACAGCGCTCTGACCGTTTTTGTAAAATTTTGCCTCCGCGGTAAACGGGTCGTTTTGAATCGGTCCATTGGTCTCTGATTTCAAAAATGGTACGGAGTTTTGCGCGAAATGATTCTCAACAAATCGTCAGAGCCACCGACCGCCACTAATTCCAAATTTTCTCGTTTTTTCACCCCCGTACGACTCTGTAGTTACGAGAAAGGTTTTCGATTTTCGACAATCGAACTGTCCGTTAACACACAAACACTTAAACATTACATCATATTTTAAATAAATTATAGCAAAAAAAAAAATACTAAAAATTCAGAATCGTCTACGGCCAATTTTTTTTAATTTCAATAATAATCAACCACGTCAATTAATTTTTTTTTCTCCGTCGATCCCCTACTGTAAACGTGTTGTCATAAATAAAATATTCCAAAAATAATTTTTATATTCTACGAAAAACTCGTGAGTAGTATTAAATCGCCGTTATACGAGACACTCGTAAAAGTCGTCCCCGGCCGTATATCATTTATCTGAATGTAAATACGCGTAATAAGTATGTGTAGCGAAATAACTTATAACGTTAATAAATACGTCTAACCCGTTTCCCGATGACATAGTGTTAATATATTATATTGGTTATAATTAATTTATTGCTAATACCGTCGCGTTCGAACAGATTCTTGTAAAACACGGTCCGAGCGCCGTTCATTCTAAAAATTACGCCGTGTTAAACACGGAGCTCGAACGCCTATAGAACGAGTAAAGATACAAAAAAAAAAAACTTCTCATATACGACGTACGAATTTTTAATAAATTCCCATGTATTACAATGCAGCAATATTATTCATATTAAATATTGCATTTAACGTAATATACCTGAATACCATAGATTATAAACTATAGTAACTGGTATCGTCGTAAACTATTGAATTTCAATATTATTAAGTCGAGAAAAATATTAACACAGACAGTTTTAGCGTGCCCGATACGTTGTAAAACGCAATTTCAAGTCGTTTAATTATTCCGGATTGTTTCGGAATTACGGTTTCTCAAAAAAATATAATTGAATTCGAAAGAAATAGCGTAGTATTTTGGCCGAAATAACGATATAGCGCGATGGAAAAAGTAAAAGCGAGATTTTGGCGGACAATTTTAAATTCGGTGGCAATGAATTTTTTTAAAAAAACACGTGTTCGTGTTGTCACGAAATAGAAAATGAACAAAAAAATAGTAGAACAACACGGCGTTAGAGACTTGAATAGAAAAAAATCGAGGAATTCAGAACTGGTAGAACGATAATAACACATTTTCGGCTTACAGCAATTATTTTTATTTGCGAGCTTACGAAATTACGCGTAAAATAATTTTCTGGTTAATAATTCGATTTCCACGCGGTTTCCACAGAAACGTATTATTTCGTTTCAATAACTTATGAAAAAAAAAAAAAGATGTTTTTCTTTGAAAATAATTTACACCGTCAAAACGTACTCACACGGCTGTGTTCAACGCTTCGGGAGTCCGACGACAATTCATTTCTCCGAGCATTGACCAGGTACAAGTATGTGTACAACAAGTAATATTAATTTTAACTAAATTATTACAGTATAAAAGAGTCAAAAGTACTGTATACAATTATTTATTTTTTAAATCATAAAAATTACGCGTTCATAATGAAAAATAATAAACACACGATTGGATTCTGACATTGGGATCGATTGTAATCGTTATGGATTTTGATTTAATTTATCTGTTTCATTATTTTAATATAAAAATAATTGATATACAGTCTGATAAGAATTAAATGCATAAAATAGGAAACGGTGTTATTTTATTTCGACAAAATTTCACTCGTTTATTTAATTGTTTTTATTTTATACAATGACGCAACAATTATTCAACAGCCGTACACGTTTTTCGGGGCTATTTAGGGATTCCTTAGTGAAATCTGACAAATCGCGTCTTGCGTTCTTCGTTTTTGCCCCGTCAATTATTTCGGTTTGCTGTAGACGCAAACATTTAGAATTTCAGTTGACTAATGATTCGCTAGTGAAATTTCTATTGCCGTCCATAAATTATATACGTTTCCTCAAATTTTAAACTCTCTCTCTCTCTCGCGTTAAATAAACTGTAGATTTTCAGTCTGCTCAGTTGAAAACCATCACAGTAAACCCGGACGAGTATTTGTTCAGGTGGACCGATATATACGAGTACTCGTTTTTCTCCGTATATAGTTCGAAATCTAACGTGTGACAATAAACATTCAAACTCGTCCTCAAAGAAAAAACCAACACTTGTTGGTCACGTTTTAATTTTAGTAATTTACAATTCGTGATTTTATCGCAATACTCGCTTTTCGTCCTTGTCCATGTTTATCTGGGAATATTTGCCGTCAAAAATGTCTTCTTATTCTGCACTTTTACAGTTGTATTTGTTGTCCGTATCACGAATTCAAGCACACATTTTTCCCCGAGAAATCGTTGTTCGAAATATTGTACAACATTCGCGGCGTCGGACGAGAGACTGAAACGCGTGAAACAAATTCGTTACGTACCCTGCAGTGTTGGTCGTCAAGGAAAGTCGATTATTTATGGTAAGCACTACTGGCAATACAGCCAGAGCTCGGAACAAACAAACACGTTTTAATCTATATAGTGATTTTAATTGCACTCTGCCGGAGAGTAATTCTATAGGTTTATAATATCATCTTTTATCTAAAACCTACTAGGTACGAATGAATAACGTTAACTATAAAAGACCAAAACGACGAACGCATCAAAAGTTTATCAAAAAAAAAAAAACGAATTCCGAATCATTTCCCGCCGAAATCGTAAAACGCGTTTTCCAACATTAACTTTTATATCACCCCGTTTGGACTGGATTATTATTCATTTACAGCGCATTACCGATATCGGGTTTTGTATATGTAATAGCGAACGTATTCGATCGCTCGTTAGTATAATAATTCATTTGTTACTTTGATTACAGCAATGAATTCAATACACGATCGACGATCGCGTTGTCGCGAAATAGAAGACGAAAAACGCGTTATATTTATATTATGTGGAAAACGAGCGTTGTTTTATTATGATTTATGAGCAAAAAAAAAAAATTACAAGACAAAACGGTTCTGCTGCCGGTCAATCATTCGCGCGATTTCTATGTGATTTTACATGTTTCGTATAAATAATTTAATAAAAAAAAAAAATTCGAACTTTTTCGGTAAAACAATTTGCACGCCCTCCTCAAATTACAATGTCTCGACGGGCCGTTAACAAATTAATTCCTCCAAATCGTTAGTTATTTAATTTAAAATCTAATAATATTTCTTATTACCGATTAAATTGCATTAATAACGAAACGATGTACGATGTACGAAATTGATGTTGGTACTTACATCGGAAACGGTTTTTTTATGTTTTATTGAGTTTTTGAATTTTATCTAGTTTAATCGAAATTAATATCGCGTCAAGTAGGAACATTTTTTTTTTCACTTCGAATAAAAACGTTTCATTCGTTTTTTTTTTAATTGTTAATCTCACAAAATCTTTCAATAATATAAAAACGTTTACGTTTTTCATTTCCAGCCGTTCCGCAACTATATTCCAGAACACTTCCCGGGACAATTTTTCCTTTGCGGAACCGGATAAAACGCGCGTTTTGCGTTCTCAATTTGCAATCAATTTTCTGTGCCGTAGTTGTTTAAAACGTTAGTACACCGTATAAACAAACGTAATAATATTTTTAATGATATTATTTTTGCGTTCTTACGATTTATTATACACAGTGTACCGTCCGCGGTTCACCGAAACTCGCTCGTTTTTAAATAAATTGAAAACCGTCGGCCTCAAGAATCTCATTAAATCTGTACCGAGTGTTTGTTGCCGTCGGCCCAGACAGCTACGAGGACCCGTCAGTACTGCCGTACGGTCCGGACTCTAGTCAAACGTGCGTTCATAAGCGTTCAAAACTTCCAAAAAAAAAACAGACAAATTTTTATTTTTTTTTACTCACTTCTTTTAATTTTCGCAGTTCCGATTCGCGGTCGCAACTATACATTTGTTCTCGCTGGAAAACGATACTGTTTTTACGTAAAACTTACCGTTGCACTCGTGGTCGAAATCACGAATTCAAACGTCTCGTCGTTATTTTGCACCGGAAAGAGAAAACTGTACTCGTCGTTTGAAATATTGTACAACATTCACCTACTGACGAGCGAATGAAACACGCGTGAACCGCGATTTGTAGTGCGCACTCAATCGGTTTGGAATAATACCAAGACGTGTCTTTCGGCGGGGACCGCCGATGAGGATACAATATTTTTCAAGTTTTTTCACTTCCAAAATAATCTCCGTTTCGATTTTACCGGAATTTTTCCCGTCCTGGATCAACGCTATTACATTGTCACGGATCTGTTGCCGCGTGATCCATCAAATGTTTTGGTACAATTGCCGAACGATTTGTCCGGACATTTTCTAGTGTTTCAAAAAAAAAACTTTTGAAATTCATTTTCATTTCGATTAATCGGTATTGTAATAAATGCGTACGTTTCGAAATTTGTTCGATAAACTACTGCGCAGCTGTTTCCCATTTGTCTTGTTCTCGACAAAACAATATTACTTGTAAAGTCTTTGTTTTGAATCACTGCACGACGAACGATCCACAGTGCTCAATATTATGACATTTAAACGCGTACACACAAAACAATAAAAAATACACTTGACTGTATAAACAGCAATTTTAAATTTGTTAAAAACAGGTTCGTTACACGGAACAATTTCAATTTATTTTTTAATAGTGCGTCACCACCACACCGCTCGTTCCTGAGACGCGTACACAGTGTGCGTAAGTGTTGGCGGTAAAAAAAAAAAAAAAAAAAATCTACGTTTTATGACGGCCGCTATATTGGATTTCGTTCACGAGAATTCGCCATACGTTTTCACGGATTAAATTCGTTTTTATAATATCAAAAAAAAAATTATAATTCGAACGCTTATAAGACGGCGAATTAAAAAAATTTCATTTTTTTTTTTTATTTCTATACTCTATCTCTATCGTTTTACGCTATAAGCGTCTCATCGTTTATTCAAACGAATTTTTTTTTTTTTCCCCATTTTTCCGGCGGTAATTCGGGGCCGACGGTGCCGATACGTATTATAATATATACAACGAGAAAATATACATAATCGTATAATTCACGTGCAACGGCCGAGACATTGCGAGGATATAATATCGACGAATACCGCCGACCATAAAAACAGATCTCTGTTTTCCGTTAAACGTTTTTCCTTCTTCTTCTCCTCTTTCCCCGTTGGGCTTTTGTCCGACCGTATTTTATTTCGGCCGGGAACGAACCGGATTTAACGCCTTAAGACCTCGCGCGCGCACCATTCGCGATTTACAGAATGACTTGGCGTTTATTTCCAACGCGTCTTTCTAATATATCCCGCAGCAGCATCAGCAGCAGCAGCAGCAGCAGCAGTTTGCGCCCAGACTCCCCTTCCGAATTATTGAAACTTATGTAACGCTGTGAAACTATTTTTATGTACCTATACATTTTTTTCTTTCTTTCCGAATATCGTTTTCGTTTTACGCCGATATCAAACGACCCGATCGGAAATCTGTTTCGAAACGGGGTGAAAAAACCTAAATCCGTGTTTACCGAAATGCCTCGTATTTTTTATATAACGTGTGAAAATAATATATTTATTTATTTATCGTACGAGTGTATAGTTACAATGTCATTCGAAACTCGGTGATTGATAATAATTGACCTACGCAACACGGCTGCTGGGAAATATTGTTTAAATACAATTTTTTTTTTTTAAATATATTTTTGTTTTGAGAAAAGTATTTTTGGGGAAACAAATCACACTGCAGGATTCGGGAGAGTAATAAACTCGGGTCAGGTCTAAGTGTGATCAATGTATGATATATTACAATACGATTTTCTATGTATCGCAGAACACGCTTATTTTATAAAATATACGCCTAATTGGTCTAGTCATTGGCGATTATACATGGTGTTCAAGGGGGGCGAAAATGGAGCCAACCCCATCTGCCGATGAATTACTCACATCGACGAGTAATAACCAAGAAGAAAGGTCTATTAATGTGTCGAGACGAAATGCAGATGTAGAAAAAGGAAGAACGACGTGCACGGAACGTAAAAGAAATAACAATAAAATGGAAAAAGAAAATAGTCACCAGATAGCGCTACGACATAACACAGAGGGCGTGGCAGAAAGGCGCGTATAAATAGCGGTCAATTTCGAACAACACACACACACACACACCGCAGCCGGACGCGAACTACGTTGTTCACGCCTGACCGCCGTGACTACACTGAGCGGTCCGATCGTTGCGGACCGCTATTTATAAGCGCCTTTCTGCCACGCCCTCTATGTTGTGTCGTAGCGCTATCTGGTGACCACTTTCTCTTCCCGTTTTATTACGGTCGGCTGACGCGCTATGTCGGTATATGCGGGTGTTTACGACCGATCGTACGCGCGTATGCAATATTTATTATTTATTTTTTTTATTATTATTAATAATATTATTATTTCGCGTATTTAAATGAACGTAAGTATTCACACTCGTTTACACGATTATTATTTATTTAACGTTTACTCGTTTACACTGTACACGACTGACCGAGTTTGTCGTCAGCTAAGCACCAAACGCTCGATCACGACCGATGATTATTGCGCACCGTCAGCGCGTACCGTACGCGCTGATCGTCGGTCGAGCACTAATTCCAATCTTATACATGATGTTCATAGGGGAGGGTGGCGGAAATGGAATAAAAAAAATTATTATTTTTTTTATTTATACTGTCCTCCGTTAAATATTACACGATATTATTGATTAAAAAATTATTCGGTCGAGTCGTCGTCAAAATTTTGCAGGTATTACTACGCGATATTATATATCGTCCTTGAGGCTCGCAGTTAGATATATTGACACGCGTGTTTCTAGTCAAAAGGTTTTGTCGACCGGTTTATTTATGAGATCCACGTAAACGCGCGGTCGTGTACATTTTTTTTCATATTTCGCTTATGATTTTTGTTTTTTTCGCGCCAGTGAATTATTACGACGTTTAACTGATGAATTTTTTTTCTTCGAGTTTATCTAAAAAAAAATATATATATATATACACGCGCGCAAACACGAATGGACACCTACGTAGGTATCGACTAAAAATCACGACCAAGTATAAATAGCCACAGACCATATTTTTACAATATTATATAACGCGTGATGTTGTACGCTTGTGATAGATCATTCGACTGCGTATATCGTTCTGGAATAAAATTATAATCGTGGTCGGAAAACGAAACGAAAGCCAAAAATAACCGGAAAAAAACGAAATTAAATAAACATAAATCGTCGTGTATAGTGCACGACGATAAATAATAATTACTCCTTATTATACTGTTCCGCTGAGATTTTGACATTAGGTTTCGACAAATTTCCAGCTCTTTTGCATTCCGCACGAGTCGTGTAAAAAAAGTAGTTATAAACTATGTAGGTACACACATACTTTATAACTACTTTTTTTTTGCGCATTTTATTCGATTTGAACGATTTAACAGAGGACGTCTCACGAAATCGTTTTGTATTTGCAAACCAGTCCAGCGAGTAACAGCATTCCCCCTCGCCTGCTGACTTAATCGACTGACGACACTAGCTGCTGTGGACGATTAGAAATTTTATGAACTGCGGCGCATCGTTCTTTCACCGTACAACGATGAAAAAATGATTGAAACTAATTACAATATATTGTTTTCGTATTTCCGATACTGCGTCGAGCGACTGACAAACACATTTTTAGAACTTTTCATCTTTTCATACACATTTCAAAATCGTGTTTCCAAGTTGAGTCACCATTTTTTTTTTTTTTATCTAATATTTTCTACTTCTTCTCAACAACGATACGAACGCAAACACTGTCGAACAAAACCGAAAACCAAAAATAATTTTTAAATACTTAATAATTGTCCGTTTTTTCCCGATCTCGTGATTCGGACGTTTCGTTGCGAAACGAATGTCGTTTTCCGACTAACGTACCTTCCGCTCAAAGACGCTGTGAAAAATTTTCTCATCTGCCCACACAAACGCACAATATTATAAGAACGTATATACAATCGCGATACGAACCGTTGCAGCGATCCAGTGCTGTTTGCAATATTATTATTATTATCGTCTATATAGAAACGGTATACGCCGGTAGGAAACGTATATATTTTATATTATTATCGGAGTGAAATATCATAAACTCGGCCGCGGTGACAACGACGATTTCCCGTTTTATATTATTGTGTCCTACGCGGTACAGCTGTACGACGAACGGGTGGGCATAATTCTAAAAACAATGGTCCGCGAAGTGTGAAGTCTGAAAAGGCCGTTTCCCCTTGAAACGTACGTAATATTTTTTTATTTATTATTTTAAGGCTCCGACAGTTATACGGTTGTTGGCCTGGTATAACATATATAATACAATTCCGCGTTTGAATACACAATAATTGTGTAACGCTATATACACAATTTAAGAAGTCGATGATTTTTGTGCTTTTATCTTCGTTGAGGGCTTCTTCTACGATGTACGATACGGATAGGTTGTTTCGTATATTTATGAACATTCTTGGATTACGTTTCGGGTGGTCATTTCAAATCGGACATCCGTTGCAGGGATAGCGAACATTTTGGTACACGCGTGTCAAAATAGAAATTTTAGGCTTGATTTTTATTTGCCCTGTGGCGTATCAGCTGACATTTTTTTGATGAGAAATTTGTTGCTAAACTTTCCCGGCTAACGGATCTGGAATTATAGTTAGTGGATTTCAACTGAATACGTGTTGCGTTAATGTCTTTTCCAAGACGATTTCTTCATGTTGATTTTATTAAATTCACGGAGGAAAACATCTGCTTGAATGTATACGCAGAACTAAACATTGTCAATAAAAAAAGCGGCGGATGCCAAACGCGAATCCGAAGCTTTATCTGTAATAAAGGGGAAAACATAAGGTCTCGTCGATCTGTCGATCCAGTAATTCGTAATATTTATATTTTTAAAAACAATATCTCTTTTTTTTCAATCCTTAGAATCGGTTCAATGACTTCGACGGTCTCCCCTATCCGTCACAATTACTCCTAGTTCTTTGCACGAGTTTTTTTTCTCATATCTTCTATGACCTCTTCCAGCTTTTATCCCTCTATTTTTCGTTCTATATTATTGTCGTTATCCATCCATCGTACGTCCGACCCATTTTTTCCTCCTTTCCCTGATTGTTTACATCGTGTTCTTTTCTGTTCGTATATTCACTCTTAAATATATTCCTTCCTTTTTTAACTTTCTCTGTCCGAGGAATTTGCAGTGTTCTTCTCCAGCACCGTGTTTCACAACGCTTCAATCCTTTTTCGTTTCCGCTTTGAGCATCGCCCGTAGAACGTATTGTACGGTATTGGTAAACTATTTATAGCGTCTCGGCCGCAACAACGCCGAGGACACGATATTACACCCGCAACAATTGCGTTTTCCACTCCGAAGCATCGCGTAATTTCCTTATTGCGGCGGTGCATGCTTTCTATCCGAGTCAAACTAGTAGTCGTCGTATAAACTCGTTTCGCTACGTCCCTCGTACACTTTTGCTTGCTTTTATTCGTATATGTTTTACCCCTCTTGCACGATCGCTGTTATAGATTATAGTAATAGTGTGCGTATATTGTACGCCGGCATCGAAACACAGTGCACAGCAAAGAGAACGCGCGTATATTTCACCGAAACGATATAATAAAATATTATGTACTCGGCGTCGTATGTGTGTGTGCGAGAGCAGTGTCGATGACAACGCAGCCAAAGGGGAAACTTCTATTAGGCATCAATTGTTTTCATAGACGTATACAATGTACTGCAGACTGCACAGAGGAATATTTTAATGTAATAACCCTTTGGGAACTCTATACGTCCATCTGTGTGTGTGTGTGTGACACACGTCAAGTTTTCTATCTCGTGTTATTACCCCGTTTCAACGGATTTTTACGCGACAGATCAGTTTCGAATCTCACACACAGGCTCCGCAGGTGTCTTCCAACTATACACTCGCCGCGGCCGGTGTACAACTGTTGTTGCTATACGAACCGCTTCGTTTCGTGTCCGTACCCGATGCATTGCTTTGAATGAGAAATTTTTTTTTCTAACAAACATTTTCGAGTAAGAAAATAGTAATTTTTTTTAACCGACCATTATTTGCAGACCATTGAAGAACCGAGTCATTTATCGTCGTCGGTTCTTTCTTCAATATCGATTAATTTCTGGTCATTTCGTTAATAAGTATTTTCGGTCAGCAATAAAAAAAAAATTGTTTATAATTGACATTAGCGTTTGCAGGGCAAATGTTAAGAATATCGTCGACACGTTGTTGATCGACGTTTTTCTCATTTATTAACAAAACTCTTTAATTGTTTTACGTTTATTCATTTTTCTTATTTGATATTTTAATGATTTTTTTTTTCTGTTTGTATTATTCACCTTAAAAAAAGTCTTATTGTTATCTAAATATCTAAAATATTTGCTTGGGTTGAGTAAAAAGTTGAATTATAAAACGAGAGTGGAATTTGATTCTGCTGAAACTCTAGTTCATATCTCGTGTGCGTAACCGAGTTTCGTCACTTGATACAAATCATAAAAAACTTAACTAAACTTGTATATACAACAACCAAATAATCCATAAATTTTTTCGCTCTTTTCTCGTGACAAACGATGACGGTCCGAGCGCAGTTTACGCATACATTTGTTTACTCAGATAAGTTCCGGGGCGCAGTTTACGCGGAAAAAAAATTGTTCGGTAGGGCACGAGTTTATCGATTTTACAAGGGTTTCTAACGTCGTTTTTTTGAAAGACTTTTATCATTTACAATGAAAGCGTATTATTTGTATATAAAAGAAAAATGAATATTATTAATTAGTGCATACATTAGACGGTAGTAACTATACCGTGTGATATATATAAACTACTAAATTTCAATATTATTATACGTGGAGAAAAATTAACGCACACGCAGTGATTATATGTCCAATATTTTGTAAAACGCCGCGTTTATATAGGCTATTGTCGAAACGAGAAAATTTTATGAAAGGTTTCCCGAAAAATTGACATTTGATTTGAACGAAATATAGCGTATAAAATAAGTGCTGCGTACCTATACGCATTTTATGATTTTTGGCCGAAAACGATATGTGTGGCGGAAAAAGTAAACGAAATTTTGGTGGAAAACGGCCACAGCCATGAATTGAAAATAAAATTTTCTTTTTGTCATCAGACAGAAAATGATAAAAAAAAAAAAAGATAAAAATACGTACCTAACCACACGGAGTGAAAAACTTAAGTAGGATAGAATGTAAATCGAGAAATTTTAATAATTAAAATAATAATTATAATTTTAATAATATACTATACTTGTACCGTTCTCGACTATTACGGCAGTTATTATTTTTTACGAGTTGGTGAAATTACGCGTAAAATATTTTACTGGTTTTTAATTCGGTTTTTATACGCGGGGTTCCCATGGAAACATATAATTTCGTTTAAATAATTTAACGAGAAAAAAAAAATTCATTTTCGATTTTTTTTCCAAAGTAATTTACAACACTGCAATATTGTACAATTCAATATTCTTTGAAGTTTTCGGTTTCAATACTTTTTTACTGGTTTTATTTGGGAGTTTTTTTTATAACGTCGATTCGTTATTGCATTTATCGAATGTTTAAACAACGCGTGTATATAGGTAATATACCTACACGAATGTATAAATCGTTTTTTTTTGGTTTATTATTTAATTCATTTCTTTACATACTCATTGTATTGTGATTTTGTTACTATATGTAAGAATAATCCATACAATTTAATATATGAAAATTTTAATAATATTTCAATTTCGATTATGTTCTACGTTATTTGACGTTTTGTTTCGATAGTTTCCATATACATGTATATTTTAGATATTGTCAATATATATATATATATATGTTACTAACTAATGATTATTATATTGAATTTAAAAATAATTTTTACCAAAACACGGAAACGACACGTATTTTTTATTGTATGCGCAGACACGTTTTATTTTCATGCTCGCAATATGTGTGTGTTCAGACATTATTCTCAGTAAAAAAAAAGTGTATGTTTGGTGATAAAATAAAAATTAATTTCTCTATACTATACAAATTTATAACACGTGTAAACTATATTTGTGCGATTTCTAGAGTTTATCGAAAATAATATTTTTTTTTACAAATTATTTAAGTAACTTTTTGGGAAAATTCAAAACTATTATTATACACGATAGATAGATGTCGTTGTGTCTATGCACAGCAGCGAAATAATAATATAATAACACAGCATATAGGTACGATACACAACTCATGTACGTTAATATTCGACTCAAAAACATTACACAACTCTTGTTGTGCCAATATATCGGCGTATTATAAGAATTTCGTAAAAAATATCGTTTCAACTCGTTCGAATACATTTATTACGAAAAACTGATTCATCCCCCGACTCCGTCGTATTAACAGTGAATAAAATAAATAATTTGTAATTTGAAGAAGAGAAAATCGTCGACGAATTTAAAGAATAATTTGTTAAAATATGCATTCGGAATAAATTGCCTTTACCAGTTATATAATACGTTGTACGTTCGTAATATGTTACTTTTGAGAAATTTTTTAAAAATACAGAAGCAAATTGTACGTGTAGAGTGTACCGCAATGTCGGAAAAACGTACTGAAAATTGAATACTTGAGAATGAACGCGCTAAATAATACTATCAAACCGTATTTAAATACTATATCGTCGTACCCGAAACACCATTAAAAACATTGGCAGGTCGTTAATCATATGAGTATTAGTTTGATGGGAATTAAATGATTATTATTATTTTCTTAAACAACAACAAGCGCAATAATAATATTTACGTCTACACGCAGTATAAACACACTGCAGGTACGACGTATAATATGCTTTAACTATAGAAACATTAATCATCGTATCCTCGTTATTGTCACGTCAATTGATTTTGTTTTTGGTGCATTTCACTAATGTTCCTAACTGTAAAATAATATATCCTTACGGTATTCCGCGTGTACACGAAGGTCGGGAATTGTTTTTCTTATTTGTTCTATTATAATTACATGCTTAAGGTGGGTATTTATTTATTTTTTTTTTGGAACTCTGTATAGTTTAAAAAATAATAATAATAACCGACGACGACGAATTGCCATGTCTTCGAACGTACAGGTTGTTTGAAATAATGCGCAATACAATATGATACACAATAAAACGGACTAACGACTTCCGATTACAATTTGATACGACCAAATTGCGAGTGCGCTCGTTCTTTCCGAAATAAAAAAAAAAAAAAAAACTACACGTTTAAACAATTTAATTTAGAGGACGGTATATCTCGCGTTATAAATATCATCGACTTAAGAGCAGTTTTATAGGATGAAATTTTATTTCATAGGACGTTTTCCGTCTCATTAAACGATGCCCATTTTTTTAATAATAATATGTTTATTTTCGTATAAACTTTTAATACATTTTACGTATTTTTCGAAAGACTATCAAACAGATCTCTAGGCAAAAAAAAAAATCATTTTCAAATTCTGTTCCGTATTACTAATTAAAACCATAATTATTACAAATGCCCTGTCGTTCGTCATACGATTTGAGCTCCCTATAATAATAGCACAGATTAGATGAATACAGATGGATCACTCGGCCCGAGAACAAAAGAATTGCAAATACGCTCTTCTGATTGGTCCCCCGCATATCAATGTAGGCTTACACGACGATATAAATTATTGTGTTGGTATTTTATAATATTATAGTACAACTTCTTTATTATCTCAAATAATGTTATCATAATAATGGTTATCACGTGCCGGTAAAAATTCAACGCAGATTAAGCACCGATTTTTTTTCAACTGTGTGTGTGAAACGATTATATTTAACATGAGACATTATATGACACGATCGCCAAACCAGAATCACTATGTAAACAACACAAATAGATTACCTTACGGGAGTAATGTTTAAATTTTAGATAAATATATTGTGCTACCATGCGGTAACACTGATATGGGGGGGATTCGAATGACGTAATTTTTTTTGTTTACATCGCGAGTGATCCATCTGTATTCATCTAATCTGTGGTAATAGGAAGTGTCTTCTGCACGGTGCATCGTTCGGTTGACGTACCTCGTTCCGAGTCTTCATCGTGACGGTGTTCCTTCTGTCACACTTTCGGTTACTAAACTCCGCAGTAATAACTTCACCGTGTCTCTCGACTCGTGCCCTGCATCATCTGCCATTTCCTTATCCGTGGAGTATTTCGTTTTCCTTCTATAAGATAAATAATAATAATAATTGTTCTCCGTTCGGTCCAACTCATTCTTTGCGTCTTTCTCGAAACAACGCCACGTTTCTAGAGCAGCCTCGTCCTTTTTCTTTTATGTCGTCAACCCGCACGTAACGTTCCGGACACACTCGTTTTTAATTGGTCTGTTTTTACGTACATTTGTGTCGGTGATTTCTTTATTTCCGAAGGAGTTGAAAATAATATAATACGATACGCGGTGAAACCGGATGACTCGGACACGTCGTGCGCTGGTGAAACGAATTTCCCGTACAGGATAATGAACTTTCGGGGTAATATAAGTGCGTTGTGCTCGAACGAGTGTGTATTAATATTCGTATAGACAATTGAACGTTACCGACGAAAACAATTATTTCCAGTTCGGTTTTTTTTTTCATTTTTCTCCTATCGCGCGCGTTCGTGTCCACGCGTATACACACTATTTTATTCTCGAAACTCGTGATTCATCAAAACTATTACAATACGCCATATACGAATGCCTACGCGTACTTACCGAGAACGCTCTCGGTATAGTAAAAATAATAATATAACGTAAATGTGACGCTGTACGCACTACACACGAAAGCGACGGCGGCGACGACCGTAACGGTTCCCAAGTTGAGTCATATTACGCGGCTCTCTCGCGTATAATAATACGAATACATTATATTATTATGTGCGCTCGTTAACGATGTTCTACTCCGGGGAAACGTTCGAAAATTTATAAAAATAACGTAAAAAAAAACCGTTCGTTTTTACCGAAACGAATAATTGTCGAAAACGAAATTTCGAAATTTCTCGACGCGCACTGCACGCCCCCAAAAATATTACAGGCATTGGCGTGTATAGCGAGGAATTCAATAGGAATTTCAATAGGAAAAAAATATTGTTGTTTTTAAAAGTTCCACCCGACCCTAGAAAAAAATATCGTATCATCTACGCCACCGAACGATATAACGATATTGTACGAAATTTAAAAAAAAAATTTTAAAACATTACATTTTTACAACAATTACAGCTACACAACATAAACGAAACACTGAATAACTGCGATCGGTACGGCACGAATAGCTAAAAAAACAAAACTACGGCTATAGCCTCCTTAGCCTTCCGCCTTCAGGCTGTATATTAGCGTATCACTAATAATTTTTAATTAGACGTGTGAAATATTTAAATGAAAAGTATTCAAATAGATTTTGATTTTATATATCGTTAAAAATAATTTTCAAAAAAATACACATATATTTCAATACGAATATTATTATTATTATTGGTGTACTTTTATTGTTTAAAAAATATTGTCTTTTTTTTTCTGGACTACGAATTTAATATTTAAAGATTTGTGTCGAAAATCGTGTGTTTTACGATGTTACAAAAAATACTTTTCAAATGCGTATACCATTTGAAATCGTATTTATCAAACGACGCGTTCAAATACACAATCCGAAATACGGCTGCAATCGAACGAATTATGATAAAACATTTTTAAAGAGTTTATTTGGGAAAAATAAATAAATACGCTTTGAAATATCGGAAATAAAAAAATCAAAAAAAATCGTCGTTAATCGGGAATTATAAAAATTCGATTTTCGTATAATCGCTTTTATTAATCGTATATACATAATATAATCTGAGTAGCTGTCGGTGGTATATAATAAATTCGTAAAGCGTAACGAGTCTTATCGGTTATTATTATTATTATTATTTTTTTTTGTGTACATTTTGCAATCATATAAGTGTACAACGATTTTTACTTAAACGAACCATATGACATGTTATGCCGACGTTATATTACGTTGTGTGTATTTTAAGAGGCGTGTAAAATCACGATATAGTTGTTCCGAGAATGAAAAACGCAAAAAAAAAAACAACGGTCAGCAATAATATTTAAACAGTAGTGTTAATAATAATAATAATAATAATAATGTAGGTACGTTTTACAAAATATCTTAAAAAAAAAACTGTTTTTCCACCGAACACGTCGTGAAAATAATCGCGTAACCGAACCGAACACGAATCGCAATATTAATATTCGTAAAATTCAACAAAATTAATTCGCGTTTTATACAACAAACAGTCGTATTTAAACATTTAAATAACGATAACGCGTTTTTTTTTTTAATTTACCACAATTCACGAGTTTAATAAGAATATATGAGTCACAATAACTTGCGTAATATCACGAAACGATAGTTTCGTTAGATTAGAAAAATCTAAGTACACGTTCCCATTAAATTTAGTGTGTACAATTTATTTATTTTTTTTATTAGTTATGCCCTTTATACCGTTCGTTTCGAGTTGAGCGCAACGTTTTTTTCCCCCTTGGTTCGCGAAGATAATATTACACACACGCGCGCGTGCATTATTTTAAAACCCGAATAATAATATATTAAAAAAAAAAAGAGATATATACTATATTATTTATAAAGGCGGATAGAATTATTCGCGATTTTAATATTTTAAATGTTACCTAGCAACGTAAAAGCGTGATAAAAATTAAAAGGATTCTTTAAGAGCTCGTCGAGCTGAAAACTCGAAATGTTTTCGGCGGCCGCGGACGGGGTGCCGTAAACCGGGGAAAAATGAAATATTACAGTTCGAATGGATTTCCATCGGTCTTGCGGAGTTTTTATGTATACGAATTTATTTTGTAATAAATTATTACAACGCACAGTATATATTATATATGTATATATATATACTATATATATATATATTTAGGTTTATATATATTTATAAACCTCTATCTCGCGGTCTTGTATTATTTTTTATTTCTATTTTTAATAAACACAAATAAAATTCGAGTAACAAGAAAACCGCTCGGAAGAATATCATTTTTTTTTTTTTTTACGATTTTCGCGCTTAGTACATAATTATAACGTATTCAATTATTTCAATCGTCTGTCGCGTGTTAGATCACATACTGACAAGTAATATTGAACGTATATTAGTGTTTTATTGATATATTTACCATTTTGTTTGAAAACTTTTTTTTCTTTATGTTTTTATCGTTTTCGCGCAAAATACTTTGTGCAAAATATATTTTAAGAAAATCTCTATAATTTATGCGAATTAGAAACGAGTTGAAAAGCTGAGAATAACTCATATAACGGTATAAAACTTAACAGTATATAGATCTTGTTATAGTCGTATAATATTATATGATGTGACTTTGTAAAAGTGACGATTTCGGTTTTAAGACACGTTGCACGTGTGTAGTGTTTCAGTCAAACACTCTCATATAAAAATGTCAAAATCCGTATATCGCAGCTATATAAAATAACAATTTTTTTTTTTTGAAATCGTTTATCGAAAAAAATGTTCGAAGTATTCGAGTAAATTTTTACGTATTATTCGAATAAATAATATTCCGAATGCTTTCCGAACGTATTCTTTCTACTGGACATACAAATATGAATATAATTGAAATTTCGTACACGAATTTATGTTCACACTGTATTTATACGAGGTGATTTTTTTTTTCATCATGAAATTGGGATTTTTTTTTTTGAAGATTTTTAAACGGATTTTATTTCAGTGTTTTTTTATATTCATTATCGCGTTATTTAAGGATTTATAAGATTTCTAAAAGTATATCTCAATATTTTA
The DNA here is from genome assembly GCA_032441835.1 of Slavum lentiscoides. Lineage (NCBI taxonomy): Eukaryota > Metazoa > Arthropoda > Insecta > Hemiptera > Aphididae > Slavum > Slavum lentiscoides. The sequence goes on along the minus strand of CM063714.1, from coordinate 14,374,547 downwards.
CGCCGTAAACTGTATAGTTTTTTTTTTATGAATTATTGATTACATTTTTCTGTAAGATAGTAATAATAAATTTCAAAGTAAAAACAAAAAGATAAAGTTTTTAAATAAAAAACATAATTATTGGTTGATAACAACGATACACGTACAAAATCAATTTTTTTTTTTTTTATTCGATAATTTCGTTATATTTAATAAGTTCAAAAAAGAATTTTTATATAAACGATAAAATTATATTAAATCGAAATTTAACACTACATAAGTGTAAGCACAACACCCGAGCAATTCGATATTGTAATATCGCGGACGACGCTTAATTAAAAAAAAAAAAGAGTTTATCATATAGCGTTTAAAAAAAAAAAAAATACAAAAAAAAGAAAAACGAGGAAGTGTACTCGGATTGCGTGACGCCGCGCGAGTGCAGTGTACAACACACATTTTAATATAAACGAGTATTAATTTCCAAAGCAAAGAAAAAAATAAAATAAAAATTATATATAAATAATATAAACGTATCGTAATTGAAATGTATACTCGAACGAAAAAATGACTCTTCCGTAACGAACGTGTATGTGTTATAATTTATGTGTTGAAATAATGTTTCGACCAGTGGTTTTTGGGAAATATTCTATTCATAGCTTTTTATTAATTTTTCCCGAAAATCAAACGCTGAAAACCGAAGACATTATAAAAAATTCGTGAAATACCTCGACAGCTAGAAGAAAACGACAATATTCAGACATTTTGGGAGTTGGAAATGATCCGCGGTTCATATCCATCGTTGCACGCCAATGTATGATCACGATTGACGAAATAGTCGATTAAGATTCATTTCAACCAAAGGCCAACGGGAAATGTCAATTATAAAAAGAAGAAACAAAACTAAACACTCGATGAATTTTCTAACGTAAGCACTTAAATATTAAAATTCTGTTTTGTAAGTAAAATGTCGAAAAAAAAAAATAATAAAAAATATATAAGCGTTACGGTAAAAACAAAAATTTTAATTTTATTAAACTCGTCCAGAATTGTATATCTTATAGTCGTTGGAGGTGAACAATAATTCTGTGCTCAAAATTTTCGGTTACGCACTTACGCGGGGGAACGGAATATTTTTCTCTTATTTCGGCGTTTTATTTGCTACTTTTTTTTTTCCAAATGGAACGCCGAAGACCGAATAACGGTAATAGAATTTTATAGCGAAAAAAAAATATTTAAGCGGAATTGTTTTCTATACATATATTATTGTGCTGCTGTTATCAGAGCAATCGAAGAAATCGGTCTGTGAACAAATCGAATTACGTCTAAACGAAACGCTTTCGTCTTTGGACGTGTCGAAACTTTTGTTCGATTATTTATGCCGAAACAATGCGCTTCGAATATCGGTTATAAGTGGGGGACACGAAAAGGGAATGAAGACGAAGTGAACGTTTTAAACGAGATTAGAAAGTTTATGATTTTATTATAGACATAGGCGTGCGCACGGGTAGGGCTGATTGGGCTTTAGCCCCACCTGAGCCTTTACCCGAGAGAAAATTACGTAATAATGAATAATTTTTAATAATAAATAAATATTAATGTTAATTGACAATATTGTTAATATTATAAATTATGATTTATGTTTTGAACGTTTTTGAATTATTTTATTGGATTATATTTGTTTTATTAGATTAATTTTAAATCAATATTGATGAATTGTATGTGTGAATTAATGAAAAACGATTGTTTACATTTTCCAGTCACCAACAAAATGGTCATTTCGAAGTTTATAGAAAAAATGTCTACAATTTTTTTTTCTTGTTGTGACCGTGACAGGGTAGTCAGATTGAATTTAGCCATACCTGACTCAAAAGTCTGCGCGGCATATGATTATAGAGTATGGTTTACGAAAACGGTGGCGTTCGGGAGCCGAACTCTCTAGAACGCGTATACGTAAGGCGTTTTTTCGGAAATTGAATTTTTTTTTTTTTTTACAGTCTTTTGTTATAATTTTTTCCGCACCGTACGACTCGACGGTATTCGCGTAAACGGCGTTTTTCGCGGCGCCAAAAATAATTCGGAATAATTTTTTTTTGCTCCCAAATATTTGCAATTCAAATTTAATATTACACATAATTTCGTTTGTTTTCGGAAATGATTCATGCTTGAAATTTAACACGTTACCCGTGCAGATGGCCTCGTCGATAGTCCATGTGTTACTGATATACATTACTATAGGATAAAATCTCGAATAGCCGTAATAATAATTTTATTTGTGTTATATTTTTTTTGCGCTCAATTCAAAAACCATTTTTAACGTACACCACAATATCCGTTGTTGGGAGTGACGGGATAATGCGTAATACGTGTAATTATTATACATTATTGCGTTCACGAAGCGTTCGATAATAAAAAAAAAATACTGACTCATCGATAGGTACTAAGCATAATTATTGTGCGCAACGACGACGACGGCCTAAAAAGCAGATAAAATTGTTTTTTTTTTTTTTGATTTCCAACTTAAAGCCGCGTTAGTCATCGTTTACGTACACGCAGTGACCAGTGGCGTAATTACAGAGGGGGCGTGGTATATTTTTTTTTTTAGCAAATACGTACCACAGCAATCGGATTCGTGTAAATTTCATAAAAATCTAATAATTACGTGGACAATACGCATATTATGTATAGAGCTCGGATTTTAAAAAAAAAACACTTAAAGTATAAAAAAATGCGTTTACGAACCACAAGCCCCAAAAAATGTCAACAAAAAAAAATGCGTTAACAAAATTTTATACAAAAAAATTCGATTTAAATAATCAAATTTTTTATTTTCACAATCCGCATGGTCACGCGTACCTCTGAAACAAGAGAATCTTTTGATTTAAAATCCAGTAACATAATGTCGAATAACAAAAAAAGTCCCCTGAAACGTCAAAAACCTGGAAAAATGCAAAAAAAAAAAAGTCGTTTGTCATAATAGTGCGTATTTAAAATCCTGTTGTGTTTTAGAAAGCATCGTGTCGAGCATTTCAGAAAAAAAGACTTGAATCGCATCGAAATTCTAGCCCTAATAATAAGGTATACCCGTATTAAGTTTATTTGATACATAAGAATTAACGTCAAGTAAATAACCAAAAAACGATAAAACATACAGCGTTAAAAATACCTAATGTAAGTAAATATGAATAAAACTAAAGAGTATTAAAAAAAAAAATAAAAATATATAGAGTTTTTGTATGGAATTTTTTTTATTTACTATTTTCAAATTTCATACGGTAAAAACGAATGTGTGTTGTGTAAGTTTTATAAAAAAAAAAATCCTTCAAATACCGTTTTTTTTCCCCCCCGATGTACACGTTAATAGTAGAAGACAGTAACGATCGAGAACTCGTATTAAAAAAATAAGAAATTTTACACCGAATTTATTAATTTATTTTTTAATATAAAACAGTTATAAATAAATTTCATGTCCGTGTAAAATTTAATTTAAATGGGGAAAATATGTGAATATGCAAATTATTATTACACTCTGCGGCGGTCGTGTTGACCGTGTGCACGTAACCGTGAATAAAAATTTCACGCGTGTATAACAATGTACAGGGTTAATGAACCAAGTACGTGTTTACTTAAAAAAAATATACGAAATTTCCTGAAAATTATGTCGTCGTATTTTCCACATTTTAATAATTTTCATATGAGCGAATATGAGCGTAAAAAAAAAATTTTGATTTTTTTTTTCTTAACTCGACTAATTGTTGTAATCAAAATTTATATATACGTACACGTACATTACTGTCCATTTACTCGGGAGACGAATTTCATTTTCTTTATCCATTTTCCAAACGCAAATTCATTTGAGTGTAATATATATTTTCCGTTTTTAGTTAATATTTCCCCTTCCTATTTCGCTGTGGTCCTGTACAGAGATCCTGTACTAATATATTACCTAATACGCAAATACACTCCGATTTGATGAGAAAACACTGTTTTCGCGTTATGCGAACGCGGTCTTCGCCATACAAACGCCGCGTTCTGTGTTTCTTTCAGGCATTTCAAAAAGTTGTGAGGCGCATAAAATATAATATTAAATTCGAATTTGTCACCGTCAGTTCGTAAAAAAAAAATTAGAATAAATACATATATAAAAACAGTTTTGAAAATAATCGTATTCGGGGAATATACAATTTTATAAAATATCTAAACAATTCCTCGGTTGGAATCTCATGTCCCTCGATTACAACACGTTGAGGTCCCTGCGGGTAACATCCTGTTGCTGGTCTTAAATTCTATTCGTTGTACTCTAAATGATCTTCTTACTGAATATTATGCGAGAACGACTACGAGTGTTTGACAAATTTTATGCACAAAAACGTAAAAGGTGACACGTGAAAACGATTAACGTATGACGTTTCAGCCGCGTACTACTGATGAGCGACAATCGTCAATCAAAATATCTGTAATAAGACGTATTGTGTTTTACGTTAATGAATTCTCGTTAAACAATTTAAAAACACATAGGTTTTTTTTTTGATTTCTCTCAGCCGAACTCTGCCGATACAACAATATATCCACACGCGTGATTCGCAAACGTGTCGTCGGTTGAAATATATATAAATATAAATATTATTATATATATATATATATATATATATATATATATGCTAGATCGTAATTATAACCATTCAGCTTCTCTGCTTCTGATCACGAATGTTTATAATAGATATTTCATTGAAATTTGAAAGCCAAAAAAATATGATGAAATTCCAATATTCCTCAATAATCGAGCCCTGTATTTAAAAGCTAAAATTTTAAGCTTATAAATAAAACACTATTGTATAAGATTCTACGACTTATTTTAATATTACCAAATAAATTTTATTTTAAAAATTTCTAAATGTTTCAGCCTGGTAAATGTAATATAACAATAGATAATATTTAACCAAATTTAACATATATATTTTTTAATTCTACATATAATTAAAAATATTTAAGTTGAAACGTTAAGTTTATGCAAAATTTCATTTTGTATACTGGCGAGAATAAATCCAACAAATGTTGAAAGTTGTCCAACAACGTCCAACAAATGGAGCTCCATCATTTAAATTCTATTCGTTGTACTCTAAATGATCTTCTTACTGAATATTATGCGAGAACGACTACGAGTGTTTGACAAATTTTATGCACAAAAACGTAAAAGGTGACACGTGAAAACGATTAACGTATGACGTTTCAGCCGCGTACTACTGATGAGCGACAATCGTCAATCAAAATATCTGTAATAAGACGTATTGTGTTTTACGTTAATGAATTCTCGTTAAACAATTTAAAAACACATAGGTTTTTTTTTTGATTTCTCTCAGCCGAACTCTGCCGATACAACAATATATCCACACGCGTGATTCGCAAACGTGTCGTCGGTTGAAATCGACAATAACGATAATATCGCTCGTCGTTTTAAATAGTTTTAAATAGGGCGAAAAAAAAAGGAAGAAAACCGCGTTACAACATTATAATATTAACAGTTTATATATATAAATATAAATATTATATATATATATATATATATATATATATATATATATAAATTATTTAAAAGGTCTCTCGAAAAAAAATAAGAAATAAAACCACCGCGTGTATTAATCGAGGACTTTTTTTTTTTTTTATTTCGTTCGACTCTGCAGTGCGCGGCTGAGTGTTCATTATACGATTATAATATTATACACTCGTATTAAAATATATTATTACGACTTTCCGGCAAAACGCGATATTAAAATGCCTACGCTCTCGGTTCCCTCAACGCCCCGCCGAATATAATAATAAAATAATAAAAATCCTGGCGTATTAAACGCGCGCCGCTCGTATTATATTATTGCTGTGTACAAAATAACAAAACGAGTTGTAATTATTTCACGTTATTATAATAGAAAATGTATATATAAGCGCACTCGTGATTCCCGTATAAACGAGTATATGTACGTATGCGCGCGCGTATAAGGCGTTCGTATGCGGTTCGCGCGGTAATTATAATAATTAAACGCGAAGGGAGAAAAACAGCGCGATAGCGGTTAAAATTTAAAAACCCCTTTTTAAACGCTGTTCAAATTAATTCGGTACTAAAAAAAAAAAAAATAGGATTTTTTTTTTTTTGTTTTCTAGCAGTACTTTTTACAGTGGCGTGATTTAGAAGGGGATTGTGCATTTTCCTCCGTTGTTAACAACGTCTCACTATAGTTATACCACACAGATCAGATGAATACAGATGGATCACTCGGCCCGAGAACGAAAGAATACTGTAAATACGCTCTTTTGATTGGTCTCCCTTCCCCCCCCCTATATCAATGTAGGCACACACGACGATATAAATTATTGTGCCGAAATTATACAATATTTATTGTACAATTTCTTTATCATCTCAAATAATATTATCATAATAATGGTCATCACATGCCGGTAAAAATTCAACGCAGATTAAGCACCGATTTCTTTTCAACTGTGTGTGTGTGTGTTTGACACTAAACATTGCATGACACGAACGCCAAACCAGAATTTACTGTGTAAACGACCCAAACGGATTACCTCGCAAAAGAAACGTTTGAATTTAAGGTAAATATATTGTACTGTCATGCGGTTACACTGATTTGGGGGTTTTCGAATGACGTCATTTTTTTTTTTTTTTTTTTACATCGCGAGTGATCCATATGTATTCATCTAATCTGTGGTTATAATATAAAAAAAAGCATCGCTTGAATTCAAAAAATACGTTTGACGACTGACTATGGCGTACGGCGTAAACGAATTTTTTCAACTCGTGTTTTATTTTTATACGAGTACCTGTGATTTGTGAGTGGCGAGTGTAAAAGACGTAAAAGGAAAAAAAGCTAAAGGTGGCGAGGCCAAGACGGGGAGAAAGAAAGGAAAAATGTGTACCTATATACTAGCTGGTCACAAAAAGTATTGCTAACACGTTTAATGTCGTGACAATAGAGAGACATTAAAACTTAAATCTCGACTAATACTTACTATACGTATACTAGTCGTTTATAAAATTGTAGCCGACAAAGTTACCTCCCGAAAAAAAAAATGTCACTCGATTCGTGCGTATACGATAGCGAAAACATCACAATTATATAAAATACACATTGAGCGAAAAATATACGAGTAGGAAGTATATAGTTAAACGGACCGGTTAAACCTTTTGCCTTCCCCTTTCGAAAACCGAAACGACGCCACTGACTTTTTTCTGTAAAATTTTTTTGGAATAAACGAAATCGTCACGAATTTTCCGCAAACCTACCGCTCAGAGGAAGTGAATCGTTTTAAAAAGTGCTTCCATTGAATTATTATGATTATTGAATACAGTGTACTGTAAAATTAGACGAGACTTTTTACGTTGTTTTAAACGAACAAGCGTCAGCTCGATATTGCGGATAATTTGTCTGTTGTTGTGTGTACAAACGACGAATATTCTTTTTTTGTTTTTTTTCATTTACAGCCGATCGTTTTAAACGTTTCTAAGCGATTCTCTCGTTAAAACGACGGGTTTACTTCACAGAGTAGTGTCCTCGGGAAAAGTAACGAGAAACGTTAACTATTTCCGCTCGTATGTGTACCAAAAAACTTTTGTAATCACATTTTTTTTTAATACGGATAAATTTCGTTACGTTCTCGCGGAATTTTTTTTTAGCGTCACGAATGCTGACAGACCTTTTTTGAAGACTCGTGAAATAAACGAATCTCCGGTGCGCTCGTGTTTTAATGCCATTCGTCATCGCGAAAAATTCCTCTAAATTTCTTCACCGAGATACCAGTCGGAAGTGACAAAACTTCAGTCGTCATTTACGTAACCTGTTTGTTGTATTCCGCGCACACGTATATGTTTTGTCGAACAATTATTTGAAATTTTTGAAAGATTCCGAGCGAAGCGAAAACGTTTTTTTTTTTTTTGCCTGTAAACACTTATTCGTTTAGAATTAGTGCCCAGGACACGAGGAATTCACGTTCCGGTAGAAAATTCTATCCAGTCAGTGTAATTACAGAGTCTTTTTTCTGTTTTTTTTTCTGTTTTTTTACTATATATCATAACGTAAACGACGGATAACGAATAACGTTTAATAAACGTGTATTATAACGAAACGGGTGTTTGTATAAACTGGCCAGTGAGCTCGGCGGGTGGGATTGGCGAATGTATACGAGTATAACGTTTTTTTTGGCGAGATATCAATGAGCGTTTTAATGACTGCAATGCGGCGGATATTTAGTACGCGTAAACATAATATACAGTCCGGAATTCGTTCGGGAAACAGACAGTAAATAAAGAGATTGTTCGGTCGAGATTTCTTCGCAGAAAGAAATAAAGAAAGAAAGAAAGAAAAAATGGTACAACTTTACTAATAATTCACCAGTATTATATACGTCGTTGCAGCACTCTGGCCGTATGAAAAAAAAAATGTATTATACAAGACTTTCTTAGTATTTGACTTTGAACGCTGACTGCCGGTTTACTACGCACACACACGCGGCGAATTTTTAACAATATTATCCGAGAGAGAATTCAATTTGATTTTTGGATAATTTTTCCAATTTTTATTTGAGATGCCGAACGTTTTCCGTGATTATTATTATTACTATAAACGGTTATGTAAAAGTAGAGGGTTTTAATAGTATTCAAAATGCGTATTCGAATTAAAAATCGTTCGAATACTTTTCAAAAAAAAAATTAAATATTAAATATATTAACCAACAATTTGAGTATAGAAACCAATATAATTAACCAAAACACGAATGAAATTTCTGCAAATCTAACGCGTTTAGAGTCACTAAAAACTAGACGTCTAGTCTACGATGCCACATTTGTTTACAAATTCCTAAACGGAGATATCGATTGCCCTGAATTATTACAACAAATTGGTCTTAAAGTACCTTTCTTCAATTCTAGACATAATCCCCCCCTTTGCTATACTCCGCAGTCAAAAAAACAAATTATTTTACTATAACAGTCCGGTGTGCCACTTACCGCAACGATGTGCAATCAAATAAATAATTCTGATTTCTTTTTTGATTCTTGTACCGCGTTAAAAACAAATATTTACAATTTAAATAATAAATGTTATTTCCCCTCGGCGTGTTAGTGTTTATTTATTGATTCTAAATAAATAAAATATTATTAAAAATTATTACAATTATTATTGAATAACGTGTACGTTCCTCGCGTACATGACGTTTCCCCTACAAGTAAATACAAAAACAAAATACGTGTAAAATAGAAATGACTCGAGATCAAATTTAAACTCGTTTTAACGCAACCTAACACGCACTTGTATTATACAAATTTACATAAAAAAAAAAATTTTTTTTTAATTTATTCGTCCATTTGTATGACCAGTGCTCGAATTGGAAAAATAAAAGAAAGGCGATTCCAAGATTTTAAAAAAAATCTGCGTCCTTTACAATGATCAGACTCAACTCCCACATCCACCGAACATTCGTTTTCATCAAATTATTGTACAATACAATATAGGTTTGAACAATTACAATGAAAATTTTTTTTTTAACTTATCATATTTTATTAACACGAAAAATCAATAATTACATAAAAAAATGTACTCTACCTTATTCGGTAATTAATTAATTTTAAATAACTTTCCACAACTGTTTGTAGCATCATCTCACGTCTCGCTCACAAAATATATCGTACGCCGACACACCATAAAATTTATTCTCGTATTATAAACTATAATAATGATAAATGCGATAAGACTTTTGCTGTCGTTACGAATTATCACAAAAAATAATAATCGTTTAAATATTATTTAAACGGAACAACACGTCTCCCCCCACCACCATCGTTCTAATGAAAATATTTTGAACGGGTGCTCTCGAAATATGAACAATTTAAAGAGGAGCTCCGTCCCGCTGCGTCCCGATTCGAGCACTGGACACCATAACAGGCGCACCGAAATATAAAAGGAAAAATAAAAGAAAACCCCGATTTTGAAATTCGGCGGGGAGCCGATTAGACACGGACTGTTAAATTGTATCGCGTTACGCGCGGTTTCGATACGCAAAAATTATACGAAAATTAGGGTCGCGCGCCAGGTCTCCACGTACCAAAACCGGCTCTTTTCGGCCCGATTCCAGTCCCTGCAGCTGCAAATGATTACATAACAATACAACTGTTATCAAATAAAATAAAAATAAATTTCAATAGCTCCCGGCCGGCCTTTCGCGCACTAATCGGCGGCGGCGGTAGCATCCGCGTCCACGATGGTTATCGCGCGATACTGCATAAATAGTATACGACTACACCGTATATACTACACCGGTGGTCTCGTGCGCACAAAAACCGTTCGCCTGTATATTTTTACGAGCCTGTATTATAATACGCCGTTGGATTTGTGTGATCAGACCGCACACCGAAAAGGGACTCGTTGTTGCGCTCTGGGGCGCGTACAGAAAAAAAAGGTATAAATTATTTGGGAAAGGGCCGTTTCGCATGACAGAAAAAAAAAAATAAAAATTTAATAACGGCGGAACGGTATAATATTATTATTATATAGTGTGGCCTGCGTCGATCGGATAACGCCGTTGCGCGAGACACGAAGAATTGACAGGCGGTGTGCGCGATTGACGGAGGAGGAACGAATACACTGTTCGAAACCGCGATTCTGCAGTCGGCAGAGGAGGTCCATGCAGATGTCGCGGACACAAAGAGACCCCGCGGAGCCGCTGAAAGGGGCAGGGCGGTAAACGGTAAAACGATTCGACGTTCTCTCCTGGCCGGAAATTTCTTTGAGAAATTGCGAAAAAAAAATACCGTCAGTCCGGAACAGGTGAAACGACGAGTGCGGGTTTTCCGTTTAATCTACGTACGTCACCCTGGCCCAGCCCATTAAAAAACTTCACATTTTTTTTCGGTATCATGTTTTAGTACGCAATTTGTACGACTATTATCGTAATTTGTATGACACTACCCCAGGAGTAGTTTTGAAAATGGGTGGTTGAAACGTATCATACAAATTGCGTACAAATAGATGCAAACACGAAATTTTTATTTTGGTGTAAGAGTTGGGCTGGAATGACGTCACTCCAGCCCACCTCCCTTATTTCGCTTATAACTTAAGTACTAGTGTCGTACAAATTCATACGAATTGCGTACTAAAACATGATACCAAAAAAAATTTGTTATTTTTTTTTAGTGGACTGGGCCAGGGTGACGTACGTGTTTAATCTCACAAAACGTATGGAACGCACAGCAATAGCAAAAGCTATATAGGAACGGATTCGCTGAAGACCCTGGACGGTACGATATAAATCGCAAAGTACATATACAAGTGTTTTACTAAAAAAAAAAAAATGTTTTATTTCATTATTACGTACCGAGGAACCTGTATAATGACGTTTATTTATTTATTTTCAGAAAATTTTCGCCTACAAACAATATTGTGTTCCGGTAGCGAATCCGGCGGTATGCAGTCGGCACATTATTTGAAACGTTTTTCGATTATCTCGGTACACGCGGTTTCCGTACGCGTAATATTCATCGTTCGGAACGTTCACTTAAAAATCGAATTCGTTCACGTGCCTACATATTTTTTTTTGAAAAGAACGCATATAAATAAAAAGAAAGGTAACGAGCCGCGGGGTGTTGTGAATGTTGTTTAAGTGAATTACTACTTCGGGTAAGATTTTAGAGCGCATATTGTTATCTCATTCTGAATTTGAAAGCAACGATAAATCGTTGCGTTCGATTAAACGATTCTGAGCGGAGCTTCGGTGTTATATTATTTATTATTATAATAATAGAGTATGTATATTGTATATATTATACAAAATTCAATTATTTTTCTCTCATTCGGCCGTGGCCGGTGTACGTGTTGGTGGTATTTTGTACGCTCGTTATTCGAACCGTAAAACAATTTATTTTTCCTCGTATTGTACAAAATGAATTGGCGAAAGGGTAGGAAAAAAATCGCCTACTGGTTACGAACATATTATTATATTGTTTTTATCGCGATAAACTATAATCGTATCGTTATTATAATCCTATCGTATCACTTTCTATACAGAAACCAAACCGAAAACGGACGAAAAGTAATAATATTGTCCGAGTGGATTTCTTTAATCGTTCGTTCATTTCGTTGTCATTATTATACGAACTTAAATGGTTACATACTTATTACCGAAAATTGTTACAGACACTTTTGACCCGGGCTTTTGATTACAAAGTGCGCAGTTGCGTTACTCGGTATAACCTATGTCGTTATTGTCTTCGAGGATATCACAAGCGGACGAAAATAACGTTTTTATGACCTAGCACAAAATGCATTTTAAAGGGAAATCGACGACGTTGAGAAATTGTCGAAAAATAGGAACGTTGAAATATTTTAAATCGCGATTTCGCGAAAAATCGGTGGTAATACCAGCGGGCGAGCGATTACGTCACGAGAAAATGATGTTCCTGTATAAGACTCCGGATAGATAGAGATAGAGAGATGCGAAGAAAAAGGGGTATTTAAAATTTCGCCTACGGGCATACCCTGCAAAACGTAAACGGGTAAAAGAATAAAAAAACCATACCCCGCTCTTTTGTCATCATCAGACGATATTTTTCGCACACAAGAGGCCACTCGGAAATATTATTGTCTTCAAAAAAAAAAAAATATTTCGCCCCGAGCGTTTACTACACACTGGAGAAACGTCAAGAATTTTAAGTTTGTTCCACGCGAAACGTTATTTATGGCTTTGTCACATCTCTCTCTCTCTCTCTCTCTCTAAACAATATTGTATTTAGAAAATTCCCTCTCCCCCCTGTTCACACACACATTTTAAACGTGACAATTTACGTCCGTCCGAAACACTCCTTACAAAACACTATTTTTCGCTCTCCTCGCGGCTGCTTCTTGACCCGAGCGCCTATATACGATAGGAAAAATAATATCCTTCGAACTTTTTTCCTTCCTCCCCCCCTCCTGTAACCTCCCAAAGGACGTACGAAAAGTTTTCGAATGTCTAAATAAAGACTAACGGCTAACGCGTTTCGGATTCATTTTTTTTTTTTTTTATTATCAAAGGAATATCAAAAGTATAGTATTATTAAAAAAAAAAGCGTTTTCAGGCACCGAGTCGCGGTTACTTAGGACCTACCGCACCGATTTAGGCGAAACATTTTTTCGTCGACTATGTATAAATATGTATACATTTCGCGCTCGTAATCGTGTATGGATTTTTAAAATGCAAACCATTTGCAAGGATAAATAAACAAAAAAAAAAACCATTATTTTTGTCGTATTAAATAATAATAGCGAATCGGCTCGATTATAAATAATTTATTGGAAATTTTATATTATTATTTTTTCGAGTGCTAAAATACGGGATTTGAAAAAAAATATATATTATATCGTAATAAAACGATAACCGCGAAGGTGTTTTTTGCACGAAACGCCGGGAGAAAAGCAAAAAGAATAATAATAATATTAACGTTATTATTGCGTAAAAAAAAAAAAGTATTATCCACGGGCCGGTTCCATATGTATATATACCGGTGCGAATTCGCTCGAGTTATTATATAGACACGTACGGATTAGATAACGCGATACGTTTTTTCACTCACATCGTTTTGAACGGCCGGTCACGTCCATTATATTTATTAATAATTTTGTGTGTAAAATTTACTATACCGTTTTACGGTAACGAGAAATCAAGCAGAAAAAAAAAAATTTTTAAATAAAAAATTATTTCTGGATATTTTAAAAAACAACTCGCGTTATCTATATATTATTAGTATTATATACGACTATCGGACTATGACTCGTACGATAATATTGCATAAATTATTAATTTAAACCGCGTATACGTCGTCGTTATTAGAGAATTTTTGCGACTCGTAAAAATCACGAGAACGACAAACTCGTCGCGAATCGTTTCTCGTATACGAAAGACACAACGTGAAAAAACTATAGTTTCTGCAATCCGTGTACGAGAAACGTACAATAATGACATATTGAACTATATTGTTGAAATTTTTCTATGTAACAAATTTCCCTAAAATAATTTATTTATATAACGTTTATCAATTAAATGTGTCGTTGTCGTATACGAGAAACTCCACACGTTGTCGTATACGAGAGACAAAATTACGAGTCGCAGAAACTCTCTATTATCTGTAATACGTTATTCGAAAAACCGTCAACTCATTCGAAGGTTTTAAATTTTTTTAGATTTTTTTTTTAGTAAACGTGTTGTATACAAACGATGTATGGACGTCGTTAACGGATTTTAAGTAAATCGTAATTATTACATGACGCGATAATTTTTTTTTCCGAAAATTATAACTTTAAAATTAAAAAAGTAATACGTTTTTTTTTTGAAACTTCAAATGTAATATTTTTACAAATGAATCCCGAGTTTAAACACTATAGTATAGTATTGTTGACATTTTGTGACCTCTCAGTGTTGAAGACTTTAGACTATATATATTATAGTGTCGTAGCCAGGATTTTTATTTGGTGGGGGGCTGAGGTTGATAATTTTTTTATAAAGATGTTTAAATAGGATCCTCCAGAAAAAATCCTGTTATATAATATGTAAGCATTATTTAATTTCGGGGGGGGAGGCTGTAGCCTCATCAGCCTCCCTGGCTCCGCCACTGGTATATTAAAACATTGGTAGGTCTCACCCGATGTTTATGAAATGTCATTTCTTTTAAAATTATTACTATCGAAGTTAAAAACAAAAACATATGTAACTGTTTAACTGGACTCGTATTTATTTATTTTTTATTAATTTAAAGGAGTCGAAGAAATTAGTGAACTCCGTCAAGCTTTGTAAATTACGAGCAATATATATTTTATATTCGATTTTTCTTTACTATATTTAACGGTTGCTAGTGTTATTTATACCGCGTTATTATAACGAGTTTTTTTGAGACCTGTGAAATAGGCGAAAATTCGACTGCTTTAAGCAGACCGAAATTTAAGACTGAGAAAAAAAAAGGTTCCAACTCATTACACGATTCTTTTCTACGTTATTTTTGCAGGATAATGACTTTTGATGAATAAAATTGCGTTAATTTTTTTTCCATTTGTTCCGAGTACACTAAAAAAAAAAAAACGAATCAAAAGTACGCGCTAATTCAATTAATTAACGCGTACCCCACAACGTTTTCTACATAAAAATGTCACGATTATTTTTACTAAAAAAAAAAAAATCGTATGACCAAACTCAACAGTTTATTTCACTTGTTAGACACTGCAGGTCTATTCGTCGATTAGCGGAATAAAGTGGAAAATTTTGTTTTTTTCGTCGAAATCCTTACTTATATAATGCGGTTGTGTAATATATGCTATTCAGTTTAAGAGTATAACGGAACGCGCACGTTGAATAAAAGCCGGAGACCCCCAGGCGGCTAATAACTGCTCTGTCATTGGCTGTTGCTGTCGGCAGCAGTCGGCTCACGACGGTTTCCGCCAATCAGAATACAGATGGGACCTCGCCTGCGCGAACACGAATCAATTTTCGTCCGCCGCCCGCGGGCATATTCTTAAACTGAATAGCGTATACTCGTATATGTGTGTAATTTGTCCGACATATTTCTTCTAGACGTTACTGCACGCGCGTACATAATATATATCTACAACAACCGTTTCGACAAATACACATCAAACTATTATTTTAATCGAAATATCAGATCCATTAGCAGCTGCTGCTGCTGTGTGATTTCATACGATTTCTTTTTTCCCGTCCAACACGATGTCACGATGATGTCGCACACGCGATGCGTCCGGTGCGCTACAATTTATATATATATATATATATATACCGGTAAATAGAATAATAACGACCGTATATATATATATATATACCATATAGTAGGTTAACGGCGTAGATTGCGTAGTAGTTTTTATAGTAATGACACACAAATATAAAACAAAATAACTTAAAAACCGTTTTTTACTGCGATTATATTATAACCGATCGGGTTAAACGTTTTCCCATTTTGTTCTCGTCAAATCATTATTATAATATTATTATGTACCGCGAACGATCGTTCGCGTTTTTATTACGTACACCGTATATACGTACCTATACACGTCGTTTACTGTAATCTCCGCCCGATATTATTTCTCTTCGTGTACACAACGTCGTTTAAAGAGTTGAATTATATTATGCACTTAGGTTTTCCGTTTTACAACTTATGACCCAAATAACTCCGCGAGCACGTATATTACACGCGTACGTACACTATTCGATTTTAGACGTATAATTATTTGTAATTTTACAACTAACTCGGCCTGTAATATAGACGCGTATAATTGACTACACCATTATATATAAAATATAAGTCAAGGATGCACGAGTGTAAATAAGTCGGATTTCCGAAAAAAAAAAACGAGAGAGCACTTACTTTTTCTAAAAAAAAAAAAAAACGGAATGGTCTTCGAAGGACTCAAAAACGTTTTCTCGTCTACAAACTGCATATTATACACAGTTTTGGAAAATTGTGATTTACCCGTTTGACTTTATATATGATCTACGAGAAACCATCATCGCTCCTGTACCTTCGACCCGAGTTCGAGTAAAATTTCTAAAATTACAAAACTCTGGTTTTTCGAAAGAGAACGCGAGACACGCGAGAAATAACGGGCTATTTTTACGGTTGTATGTAAATTAACCTTTTTTTCCAAAAGTCGTTGATATTTAAACTGCGGTAAAAAAAAAATTCAACGTTATATACAATCTGCGACAAAACCGATAATGTTACGTTGTACACGCACCGGTTACGATATGGTGTACGAATTTTGATTATGTACCAAAAACTATCTTTTTCGTAGAGTAATATTTTCGTTTTTTTTTTTTTGTGGGAGCATTCCGTATGTTTTATAAGCGCTTTTTTTTTATTCGTATTTAAATTTAAAACCGTTTAATTGTTCGCCGTCCTGGCTAAACACCGTTGTGAATTCCACGTTTAAATTAAATATTAAACGCTTATTGAACTACTCCTTCTACTGATATCTGAGTCCCGCGAACAGCGTTTATCCGGTACTTAGTACGTTGCGTTAAAAATTGATTTATCTTGTCGATTTTTACTAAATTAGAAAAAAGAACGGTTTCGCCTCAGTTCACCACGGCCTGCCGTTTTTACGAGGTCTCGTACGTTTTTCGTGTACCTACGTATGGAAAATCAATCGTTTTATTTATATTCGACCGCCGCCGGCGTACCGTTGCAGTGTCCTTCGTTCGGAGGAGTTCGGAAATAGAAAAAAGAAAAGAAAACTTCCGAATAACGCGGAAACGTAATTTTATTCTCCGTAACGAGTAGAATATTTACGAGATCAGGGACCGAATATCGCGTGTATTGAAATATTCTATTCTATTAATAAACCCGGAAGAAAAAGGAAAACGTTCGGGGCGCGTTGTCCTGCCTCGGACCGGGAATATTCGCACTGAAAACCCTAATAAAAATGTACGTGCATGTGAGGTGATCCCGCGGGAAAACGTATCGTTTTGATTACCATCATCCGAATACGAAGGACGGAAAGTTTGTGTCGGAAAACACGCAGCGTCCGTTATACCGATGCTTATATAATATGACCGCTGCAGGTCATACGGCGAAACGTCGATTTTCGGGAAAAGAAGAAGAAAAAAAAAACGTGTGGGTCTCGGAGATCCTCGACGAAAACGAAACTTTCTCACTCCGCCAATACGGAGCCGACCAAACCGAGAATAATAATCACGCAATGGAACAAACAGTATATTACGCATTGTGATAATTAATAATTGAATCTGTTCTGTGATATTGTTGTCAAATATCATTTCTAGTATCTGTCTGTTGATAAGTAAAGGTATATTGGTATCACAGATATATACAACAACTAGATAGCTAACTTGTAATTATTATTGAAGTCGGCCGCCATTTACAGGTTGGGCTCAAACGATAGTAAAATATCGATAGTGATTTATCGATAACAGTAATATCGTTTAATATATCGATTTTATATAATATAATAATACAATTATTGTATTATAGTTGTGATACTATGTCTGTGTCGTGTGCACAATTTACTATTTAGTATTTACTTAGATAAAAAAACACTAAAAACAAAAATATATTTTAAAAATGTAATACATAAAAATATATACCATATTCTTATGTCTTATCATTTCTAATATCATAACATTACTAAATAAATCGATATTACCTATTATCGATATTTTACTAACGTTTGAGCCCAACCTTCAAATGGCTGCCGAATTCAATTTTTTCTCAATGTATTATAGAGAGTTGGCTGTCTAGTTGTTATATATATATATCTGTGATTGGTATGGTCAAATAATCGTATTACTAACAAAAGACATCGATAACCAATCGCATTTACGTGGACGATAACGGTTCGCCTATAGTACATCGTACGTGAACAATAAAAATCGTACAAATACGATAATTATCGTACGTCTGGCAACACTGCCAGCTGTGAACGGTGTATATATATGTGTGTTGCGTTTACCTCCGCAATAAAGCTTCGCTTTAAAAATCTGGTAAAAAAATTAACGAAAATTTGACAATTTTACATAATACGCGGTAACACGCGTTGAGTACAACACGGGTAGTGTTCGGAATACTACTACAGAGTACAGCCTCGCGATATAGTCGCGGATAGGTAAATTTTTCGATACCTTAATGGACGCTCTAAAGACTACGTTGTTTTCGGTGTTTTGGAATTAGCTGGAAATCAGTGACTCCAATCAGTGGCGTAGTGAACTATTTTACTACATGGAGTCAGAAATTTTTTTTTACCCACCCACCCATCTACCCGGGGAAAAAGTATGTACAAATAAGCAAAAAAAAAAACTATTAAAATGGTGTTGCCCCTAAAACCAGCCCTGCACCTTTTAATCCTACTAATTGTACCAACCAAAAGGGATCTCCAAGTCTGGTCCCTATGATATATATATATATAAATTATTTTAGACTCCCTCCTCCCCCCCTATTGAATGTATCATATAATTTGTGGTACCACTGATATTGATATATGATATTACCGATGCGCTATCAGATCAAAATAATAACATAGGTAATGATGGATTGTTCAATCTAATTAAATAATTTATTATATAGCATAGTGATGATTAGAACTTAGTAGGTTCATTTATTTGTAAATATTTTTACGAACCAATTTTTATATAACAACTAAATCACTTGTAGTATTGTACTATACACTACTGAGCAGTGAGCACTGACGTCAGACCCACCCACCCGCCCCAAATTTTGAAATGGAGCCGTGGCTCAAAAAGACCGCTTCGCCACGCCCCTGACTCCAATACTCGTGGAAAAAAAAGAAATCTGTTTCGTTCGTCCTCCGCAGAAACGGTGAAATCGACGAAACCCGGGCGATTCGACTTTCTATACGCCCGTAAACCGCCGCGGGAAACGCGTACGGATCGAATGGTCGATTTTCAAGCGAGAGGAATAATATAATACAGCGAAGACTCGACGGAAAATCGTGAAATTATAGCGGCGACGACCGAATTTCGGCGAAATTTAAAGACGAAAAAGCCTCCTCCGAACAGACACGCGCGTGTAAAGATTCTCCTTTAGTAATGCGCTGAATACCGTTTTTTATCCCGGCTGTTTTGTATTTTGTGCAAGGATTTTCTATTTTTTTTTTTCTTATCACGGAATTAATATTTAAGCGGATTGATATTAATTCCGACGAAAACCGCTCGTAAAG
Organism: Slavum lentiscoides; assembly: GCA_032441835.1. NCBI lineage: Eukaryota > Metazoa > Arthropoda > Insecta > Hemiptera > Aphididae > Slavum > Slavum lentiscoides. Next base: position 14,354,844 of record CM063714.1, on the reverse strand, counting down.
CGAGAAGGTGGTAATTTTCTGTTTTCAAAAAAAAACAACGCGACGAAATCGAAATATCGAAGAAACGACTTGTGAAAATACAGTTATATATTCCGGCTATAATAATATAAGCGCGCGCCGTACGCCCGAAAACGAAATTTCTCGACTGTGTAAAAGAGAAGAAAACAAAAACGACGCTATACAATTTAATATAGCGCTGCAGCGGTCGTACACGATATCGTGAAAAAGGGGTTTTTCGAAAGAAAAAAAAAAAGAAGAGTTCGTTGTCTGAGTCGTCGAAAATTCAAAACACATTGTTTTTTTTTTACGAGCAGTGAAAAGAAATTAAACGCCTCGCCGACCGAAGCGCGGCGTATATTGTCTATACGATACGGACGCAACTCGTTATGAGGCGCGTACGGCAACCAGACGGAGCGAGCGTGTGAAAGAAAACCGACTGCGATTCACCACCACCATCGCCACCACGTGTTCGCGACGGGGTCCTTACAACGCTGGGGTTAAACAATTTTTTTTTTTTATTATTATCATTTTTTTTTTTTTTGCTTTTCGCTCTCCGAGTAGGTTTCGAAAAAATAAAAAAATAAAATAAAAACGCTCCGGTCTTCTCCTAATAATATACGCGTATTATTATTACACGTTTCACCATCACCCGCCGGCCGTCCGTATATACGTTACATACGGCTCGTTAAAAACATTTCGGCCCGTTTAACTCGAATGGGCCCGTGACACGTTTTTTTTTTTTTTTTTTCGCCGAGTTGTTATTACGGAGTTTTTTTTTACCTTTTTTTCGAGTACGAACGAGAACGCGCGTATTCTCTCGGCATTGAAATAAATATGTATTACGTATGTTTTATAGAAATATATATTATTTCCTCGTGTAAATACGCTGAAAAAAAATAGCGTTTTCCGCGCTTTTTTCGTTGTCGCGTCTCGACGTTTTCTCGAGGGGGGGGGGAGGGCCCCGTTCGACATAATATAAAAAAACAATAAAGGATACGGAGGAAAGGATGGAGGTGAGGGAAAAAATTGAAAACATTAAATCGTTACACTGCTGCGGTATTTTGCAAATTGCGAATTTGCGACGAAAGAAAAAAAAACGATTTATCGCGATTCTATTCTCTGTACGACGAGGAGAAATCGAAAAAGTGTCGAATAAGTTTACTATACGGACACGAATTTATAAAAAAATTTTTAAATATTTTACGCGCATTTTTATTTAACTACGAATTAAAATTTTTTTTAAAAGCCCGGTTTAAATACTCAAAACTGCCCTCCGTGCAAAAATATTTTCAAAAATTTTTTTAAAAAAAAACGCGTTGATTATAACAATTTTTTTTTTCGAAAATTTTCCGGATCTCAATATAGAAAACACTTTTCGAAGCGCTTTTAATGATTTGCGCAAAAAATATTATACGATAAACGATAGGAATGAGGGGAAAAACAAGAGCCGGTGAGTGCGTAGTTCTATATTAATATCCACGGGTTTGAATTGCTAGAGTATATAGTATGGACTTCATTTTTTATTTTCTCGCTCGTACACAAATATGTATGGTCTATGAGTTAACCCTTCAAAACAAACAGAAAAATTCGATACATAAATCGTCTTCTATATAATTTCGATTTCACCGAAATATCACGCATTACTGTTGTTTTTAATCTACATTACGTGTTGTAGTTTAAGGAAGAAAAAACAAAATTTCATTGGAGTGATTTGAAAATATTCGAAATATCTCTCTCGTCATGCACGCGATGATAATTCGCCCAACTGCAGATAATACAATAATTCGAAATATCAATAAAAATATTCTAGTTGTTGTTTTGTTATTTTTACAATAATGGATCTTTTTATAGTCGTTACAAACATGTATGTACAATACTCGTAATCTGTACGTACAGAAAAGTATAGATATCGGAATTTAAAAAAAATGTATAATTTGATTTTTTTTTAAATTACTAAAAAATTTAAATAATAATATACGAAACAAAGTATAACTCGAAAACATTAACAAAATGAAAAAAAAAAAAAAAAAAACGCAAAGAAAAACCTATTCCGGAAGGAGTAATCAATAATGGAGAAGAAGTGAAGGGGATTCGATAGGAGAGGTAGAGGTTAGGTAGTATTCGTCGCTCGGATAAAACGATAGTACAATGGGCGAAAAAAGAAGACGGAAAGAGTCGCACGTCTGTAGGCGATCGTCGTAGAGGGAACAATAAGGAGAACCGCAATGATACGAAGATAGAAGGATTATATGATTTATGACCTAAACGAAGATGGTGTAAAGAAACGATCGATGGAGCTTTGTGAAAAGGAAATAAAAGGAGAAATAATGTGAAGCGGAATGAGTTAGAAACGAGTTTTGATTTTGAGAAACGAGAAGAATGGGTTTAAAGGTGATGCAAAGAATTTGCGATCGCATTGTTCTGCTCGGAAATTCTGGTTCCGAAAGATCCGAAAGAGTATACAGAAACGATAGTGGAAAAGGACTCGAAAAAGGTATGATTGAGAATTCGGCATGTATGAGAGTGAAAATCTGACGTAAAGATTAACAAGACGTTCAGTGGCGAATGAAAATGCCGAATGTAATATTAAAAAAACTTCACGGAAACGCGTAGAATACAATAATTAAGTCAACGTTTTGTAGAAGCTGTGAGTGACTACAAGAATAAAATTTTCAAAAGCGAATTTCAGATTTTAAAACAGAAAATAATTGTTTTTTTACGGCGTCGAAACGAGTAGTCGATACTGATATACGTATACACGCATAAGTCATAACGTAATTTTATCGTCACACATTTATCGCGGTAATGACTGGTTATTACTAAGATCGAACCTAACCTTGTGCGCGCGTGATTTTAATAAATTTATATAATATTTTTGAAATATAACACTGCACGGTGTGCATAGTGTAATGGTCCGTTTGAGTGATTTGTGTTGGTTTTAATTGCGGCTGTCACGACCGCTAACACACCTATACGTGCTTATTATTATTATTATTATTATACGCATTATTATAAATTATTATAGAACGCCAACGTGTATATCGAGTTTTATGATCACCGCGTAGATCTCTCGCACACTGGCCGTTCGGATCGTTAACATAATATATTAACAGATATCGCGTATATCTCTTACTCGGTTCATCTCTCCTTATATTCGACCGCCGTTCACCCACTCCACCATCTCCGTCCGCATTACCGTCGCTGCACACACGGTGTCTTCTCCATCTTATCGTGTGTAGCTTTTCAAAACGGTTTCGTATTATCTTCACCGTTTATAAAAGCTATATTATACGTCTCCCCGTTTTTACCGTATACATTACATGTATTTTATTTATATTTATTTTAAATTACACGCTAAAACGCAATACAATATCAGTAACGCGCAGTAACGTTACAATAAATATTCTCCGTAAACAGGTTGAAATAATATAAACGATAAGTATGTACGGTATATAACGTGTAAAACAATAAATGGCGTGTTGACGACGAGTACTGCAGTAAGTGGAACGCTAGGGATTCGGATCGTCATTTATATAGTTAAGGCGCACGAGACGTGAATTTAATAATAAGTAATTAGAAGAGGAAAAGGAATGGTGAAAGGGTGATCGGATCTCTAATTGGAATTCAAAAGTTTATTGGAACTATAGTAACTCAGCGGATTCAGTTTGCAGGCAAGCGCTTGGAAAGTAAAGAAAGATTAGAGCGTCTGCGATCAACAAAACGCCGATACATTCGAAATTCGGAGTATTGGAACGTAATCGTGAGGAGGACACGACGCACGTACGACTGTTATAAACGATATTATGTATCGCATCGTCGCCATTGTAAATATAGGTCTCGGTCACCGTTTTAACGGTAAATAGGTATATACCAGGAGGGAGTTTTGGAAAAAAAAAAAAGAAAATTAATAATAAACCAGTACTTGCCCACTCGATAATTAAAAAACACGAGCAAATAAAGCTATCATGTCGACGTAGATTCGCGTTATAAAATATACATCACGTACGCGATCAATATTATTATTACCTATGTGTTTTATAATTTATGTCGTGTTTGGCAATCGCGTTTCGTAAGTGTTTTTTTTTTTACAAATTTTATTCATTCGTAATACATATTATAATACTTATATATTATTGAAAAATAATTTCGGTGACTGTCGTTTCGAACGAAACCTTTCCCTTGGTTTAATCGACCTTGGACTCGACCTACAACGACGTAACAATGACTGCAGTACGTGTCAATGATAATATTTAATTTGACGACGACGTTTACGGTTCGTCGTAGGAAAAATTAACATAATTTACTATTAACAATATTGTCATAGACACAGTACGCGTATTATCATTATGAAATAAGGAGGCGAATACGTTTTGTTTCCAAAAAAAAAACTAATATTTAGCAACTTTAACAAAATAGATTTGTACAAATACATACGTTCACACAGAAATTCAGTACTGTTTATAAAATTGCTATGAAATCGTTTGCAAATGTAAATCAAGTGGCGGTATGGAAAAAATTAATAGTAAGAAGATCGAACATCCTCATTTCGAATACTGTAGTACACGCGTGTACGAGTGCATTGGGCGATATAAAAGCTGCAGGGTTTCAGGAAATTTATATAGTAAAATACGGTGTGTATTATGACGACACAGAACTACCAATAGTCGTCAATCCGTATATTGGTTCGCAGTCATTTTCCATTTTTTTCTATCGTCCGCTTACTCTTTCATTTGCACATACCTACGAGACGCATTCTTGGCCTTTTATTATTATTATTATTGTTAGTTGTTTTGAAAAAACAAAAAGCAAAAACAATATTCTTGTGGTATTATTATAAAAACCTATTTATATTTAATATTGTACGTATTACGCACAGTCGACCGATCCCCTTTGTGGTTTAGTGAAATAAAATGACGGCGTTTTATTTCTATATATTAAGAATACGTTGACCAGGTATATACAAAAAAAAAAAATGTTTCCTGGATACCCGCGTGTTATTTTCAAAATAATTTAAAATAAAACGTATTTTTTCCCCAGTTTTATTTTATTATTAAAAAATACCGTTAGCCCGAATTTTCTATCGAAAACGGTCGCCCAAAGTATAAATTCGGTATATATATGTGTGTGTGTGTGTATATTTATATAGTATATTAGCATAATTGTTTATGCATTGGCCTTTAAAAAATATAAAAAAAAAAAACACGTGAATAATATAAAGAAATGTGTCGGACGCGGTCGAACAACGCGAATTATATAAATACGAGTATATGTATATCATGTCAAATTGCTTGCGTGTCATGATTCCAATGACGATAATACGAATTTCAACTAAATATATATGTATATATATATATACGTATATACAAAGTGTATAAAGTCAGGTGAACGTACGGCAGGCAAATGAAAATGATTTGAATACGAAACGATCGGGACTTTTATTTTTTGTTTTGTTTTTTCCGAATCGGTCGCCGTAGAAGCGCGTATAATTTAGTTTCGTTTATATATATATATATGTATATGTATATATATTTAATACCCAATCGTTTTCGGATCTATAATAATATATCGATTACTGCACGATATCACTGCAGGTAAAATAGATTGAAGCCGACGAACGCGCGAGTCACGCAGAAAACCTGTGCAGTCACATGTTTTGCAAAGATCACTCGGACGTTTTAACAATACGCCTCGATGACGCAGTCAGGATTGACGGTCAAATCGTACGACGGGTTGGAAAATTCAAATGTGTTACGTTCAGTTATATGTGAAGAAACTGAAAATGATAAGGCGAATAATAGGATAATGTCGTGGCAGGACGTTAAGTGGACAAAAGTGACGAAAAAAATTGGTACTCAGAGTGAAAGAAACGTTTGAAAAAGCGTCGGACAATAGGATAAACGGGACGAAAATAAAAGTAGCGGAAATCGGGATGTATCGAGACAGGAGTTACTGCGTATAGACTGGGAATGAAGGGATAAGAGGTAGTTTGGAAATTACACGGATTTAGTGGAAAAAAAAAATGAGAAAGAATCGTGTTAGGAGAAGAAAGAATACAATATAATGATTTAGTATGAGCGAGTCGGTTGGAGAAGGAATTCGAGGTTGAAAAAGTTACGGGTCATCGATGGGAGTTTGTGGATTAGAGAAAAAGACGGTTGTGAACGCGGAGATTCGGTGGGCGAGAACAAGAAAAACCGACCATGTACTCGTGTGGGATAAAGCCGAAGGGATCGAAGAAGAAGTATGCGTACGATTCGACGAAAAAAGCCAAGGAAAAAATGTTTTTTTTTGTTTTGAAAACGAGTAATAAACATTATTACAACTGTGTCGGACCTGCACTGACCTGCAGATTGCAGGTATAACGATTGTACTCGATATACTTTATCGAAATGAAAGAGTGGAGCAAATATTGTGTGTTACGCGCGTTAAACTACGGAGATTTAACAATTATAGTATAATTTTTTTTTTTTGCTCATTATCTGTGTCACATTACAATATTATTATTACAAAACGTTATAATATAATGCGTACGTCGCACAAGCGCCGCCCGTTACACACACACACACACACACACAAAAACCATTGGATTTTTATTCTTTTTTTTTGTAATCTGTAATTAGCATAAAATTAGCATGACGATTTTTTTTTTTTAAATTTGCATTTTGTCAGTGTCGCTACAATTAAAAAAAAAAAAACAATAATATTAATAATAATAATAATAGTAATAACGAACAACGCTTGCGTAACGTCTGGCTGATTTCACTGTAGCGGTCTGGCTAAATATTAAAATCTAAATGTAACATTACCATACACGAGTCCAAATATTTGGCACGTAATTAGCATAATACGAAATCGCAAGCGCTTTGTTCGCTCGCGAAATCGATTTTTAAGTAGTAACCGCGCGAAAATGTTCGCGGTTTTTTTTTTCTTTTCTCTTTCTTCAAATTATCCTTTTTCCCTGTACGCATAATATTGTATACCCATTCGCTTGGAAGTTTAACAGACCGACACGCGTAATTCGTAATCGAAACGGACGCGTTTTTCGTTCTGCGCGTTGTACGTTCGAGTTTTCGCGATCTATCATTGCGCTCGCACAACACAGTGATCCGAAACTCCAGGAATTTATACTGTTATTGAAAAAACCAATTTAGTTTTTCTAATGTAACCGGCGTAGTAATGAAATTTAATCCTTCTTATTGTAAAATCCGCAAAATAATTCTCATAAAAAAAAATGTCGTCTTTCGTACAGCTTTGTAAAAACGCTCCGATCGTACGCATTTTCCGATAGAAAATTTTGCTGGGGCGGCGGCGGCGGTACTTTAGCCGAAAATCTTTGGTCCAAAATAGTACCGGAATTTTTTTTTTGTCAAAATTCGTTATCGCGTATGAATAATAAATGTAATTATTCGTGTTATTTCGAAAATAACGCGTATACTATACTACTGTTAATATTACGATAATTATATACACTTTACTCCGTACACAACGACTGAAATACAATATAATATGAAGAGACAAAATACGTTGCCATTGACCCACTTCGTATGTATATATAGTAGTAATTAATATAACCGTTAACTACGTACATAATACTCGTAAATACAATGTGAGTACATAAGTCGCATATAAAACTCACCGCGTCGTTCGAGCGCGAGTACGAAGATTTTATTATCGTAATAATATAAATGTTTACAAATATTATATAAAATAGCTCGCAAGCGATATAATATATCGATATTTTCCGAGTGCAGTGATTGCTGCGTTATATAATATATATATTATATATTATATAATAATATAATATAATATTATATATATATATATATATTATATAATATATTAACGCAGTACCGTGGAAAACTTTTGCCATTAGCTTAGAACGGCTTTTTAATACGAAACGGCCGTTGTCCGCCGGGCATGATTACTTAACCGTTTCGTGTATTCGACGGTTTTTGCGGAATTTAAAATATTTTAATAAAATATACGGGGAATGACGTTTGAACTCGAGCCGCGACGATGAATGATATGAAAGCACACGCCAAACAGTGGCTTAATCGTTTGTTGAGGGAGTGTATGGGTGTCGAATCCCCCCCTCCTCTTTGGCCAATTTTTTTCGTTAATCGGATGGAATTTCGAAACGAAATACATGTGTTTTTGATCAAATTTCTACGATCAGATGATATATATAAAAAAAAATCATCTCTATCGCTGTTAAAAATTTGGTTGAAAAACAGGCACCGCGTGAAGGACGTTATGTGAACCGCAGACGGCGAATACGTTGGAACGTTTACTAAATAACGAATCATGGTATTGTACCCCATATACAAATGTAGTTATGTATTCATTATAATCGATTAACGGACTTGGGTAAAATAATTTTTAATATTATCTGGAATACGTCGTATTCCGAAAGAAAGTATTCAGAATATGTGTATTGGAATACTTCATGACAACAGTAATCCCTAAGTATTTTGAATGCATCAAAAAAATACTAGTTTTCAGTAATACGAATATCAAATACAACAATTTATATTATTATTTAATCGAATATAAACAGTCATTAATATGAATTTTGTCGGGGGGGGGGGTTGATAATTTTTTTTTTTCTCCATTTCGTGTTTATAAATTAACACAATAATTGATAAGTAAATTAAAATACAACACAAATTATAATAACACAAGTGCAATCGAGTACACTTTATTATTTGAATAAGGCCGGGCAAATTATAGCAAGATTATTAATGTTAACCCATACTGCTGCTATACAGTGGCCACTCGTACTTTTTTTTCTGAAATAATTACTATTTAAGTAATAATAGTTATTATTTTTACGTATAATTACCTATTATTTAAAATATGATTTTAAAAAGTATTCGGTATACTGTGTTTAGAATAGTTTTTTTTTTGAGTATTTAAAATACTGTATTAAAATAGTAATTTCGAAATAAATATTTGAAAAGTATTCCGGATGCTGTATTCGGAATATTACCCGAGTCTGTCGAATATATCTATTACGTATACCATATACAGTTCGTAAAAAACGTGCCGCCGATACATCTCGAGGATGATGTGGTGCTCTGAAGCCGCCAAAAAAAGATCTGAAATAGAAATTATTTTTTTTTATTTTTTTTCTATTTATTAAACGTCTTATTGAAAACGAACGCGAATTTTGAAAAAAAAAAAAAAATTATATTTGTTCTTATGTGTAAAAATATTGATTCTCCCATGGCACATAATATAGCCTCGTAATTACGCCACTGCTGTCGTACACGTGTCATGAAAATTATTTTTCGCGCGTTACGTGTATACCTATTAAAACCGTGTTTTATTCGAATGAATTTGTGCTTATATATTATATAGTAGCATTGGCGGATATCCGGGGGGCTTAGGGGGGCTTAGCCCTCCCTATATCTTACAAAGCCCCCCCAAAAATTATTGCCAAATTATACAAATATTGTTTAGTTAAATACTTTATAATAAATATTTGTAAAATAAAAAAAATATGACAAAAACGTTTTGAAGAAAAACAATATAATATATCGTTTGATATAACACACCGGTAAATTATATTCTGTATATACGTAATTCAGAACACATACTATTTATAGCTCTGGTGAGTGTTAATAAAATTTCCGTCGTTTGTCAATAGTTCATTATTGGGTATTCAGTGTTCTTGTCTCTCATACAAAAATATTGGCGATTAGGAAAAACCAAAACTATCGTTTTTCGTAGAAATTATTGTGTTGACGGTCCGTGCGACCGTGCGTGTGGCTGCCGGCTGCCGTTACACATTTGAAGGGTTACGGGGAAAAACGATAATAGTCAATATTCCTAAAATGTTCGGTATTGCAATTTTAAAGTTTCAAAACTCAAAAAAAACAAGAGATCAAGTACGAAATAATTCAAAAAAATTTCTTGTAGTTATACAACTTATTTTAGATACAATGAATCAAAAAAATATTAAATTTACGTTTTAGATTTTAGAAAAAATAAATAAAATTGGAAAAAAAATTGACATTGATCTTTTCTTCCCGTTATGGATCTTCATTTTTATCGATTGGTATATTATCTGCATACTCCACAATGTGTCCATCGATATCTGCTTCATCTGACTTAAGTGCGGCATAGAATTTTTGGTTATCAGGTAGTTTAGCATAGGATTTAGAATTAATTTTTCCCTTATCTCTATAGCATTCCAAATACAAATGACCACGAATTATTTTGTAAATCTGCAAACGTTGTTATTACGTGTTAGTAGATTGCAATTTAAAAGCAACTTTTTTGATTTTTCCCCGTGCGGAATATTATTTTACTGTTTATTCGTTTTATTGTTGGCTATTGCCTATTTTATTGTTATTAAACATGTTTAGTAATTTTAAAATCCAAAAAAAAAGTAATGCTAAGCAAAATCATCAAGAATGCTGGTTTTAAAATAAAATATATTTATGTATGTTATTTATTAGTTTTTTGTATTCAATGCATTTGATTATTATTATACACGTATTAAAATGTATGTGTTATTTGGTAATATACAATTTGATTATTAATTTTTAGAATTATATACTCATAAACTAAAAAGGGTAGTGTGTGGAGGGAGGTGAAACCCTCCCCCCACGGCTTAGGTTTGTATAATAAAAATTAGTAGCCCCTCCCCCCCAACATTTCCAGTGGATATCCGCTTATGTATAGTAAGTCGAGTATTGCGTACAATTATATATTATGCATATAAACGCGCGACTGTTGCTTTTTAACGTTCGAAAATGACGGATTTAAAGAAAAAGCTTCGCGGTTTAATATTTTCCTCGCGGGTCGGTGTTTCGCGTACACACACAAAACAAAACGGGTTTTTATCCCTTCAAAGACACACGCACGCTATACCTAATACACGCAGATAATTGCTTTTGGGGAGTTCTGCGTAATACGGAAAAACGTACCCCGAAATAAATGTATTATAATATTATTAAATGGTCTCGTGACCGTTTTCGCGGTATTCCTGTTACATTTGTATATTTACCGCGGGGGGTATACTACGGTCGGCAAAAAAAAAAAACAAAAAAAATAATACTAATAAATAAAAAACGAGAATTCGGGTGAATAAACCCGCGGCAGTTTACTCAAAAACAGTGTTGTGTATAATAAAATGACGAATGACAAAAAAAACAGCACTGTGTCGATTATTATTATTTTTAAATTATAAACGAGTGTGCTTAACCTAACCTTTTTTTTTTTTTTTGGTTGAACCGACAACAGTGGGGGATCCGCTTTCGCATTACTACCCCGGGTGCTTAACCTAATCCGAAATCAAATGTTCAAAACGAGAAGAAGAAATGTAAAACATCGTGTGCGCGCGTATTATGACCAGTGCTGGTTATATATAATGTTCAAGGGAGGAGGGCTTAAACGGAGCCAAGCCCCTTTGCCAATGAAGATAATATAATATACACGTCGACGTGTAATAACCAAGAAGAAAGATCTATTAATGTACCGAGACGAAATGCAGACGTAGAAAAACCAAATAACAATAAAACGGGGAAAAGAAAGTAGCCACCAGATAGCGCTACGACACAACATAGAGGGCGTGGCGAAAAGGCGCATATAAATAGCGGTTAGTCTCGAACCCACACACACACACACACACACCGATGTCAGACGCGAACTACTACGTTGTTCGTCGCAATTATGTTGCAGTCCAGATTTTTTTTTGTTAGCCGAGCGTTCTGTGGTGTTCGCTGTCAGTAAATTTATTCTCCCCCACATTTCACTGAGGAAATATAAACGATAAATAGGTATTACGCGTATAGACACCATATTGTAAACGCGACAAAACGCAATTTACAACAATGCCGAGCCGTTGGCTATTTCCCGATTATGTAAAAATATGCTAATAATAAAATTGCTCTCTGCACACTCGAGAAGTCGTGAAACGGATTTCGTTTCACGGCGCGCCGATCGCGTATAATGAGCGTTAATAAATAATTATGATAATAATATTCGTATACTATATATACACGCAAGCAAAATGCGTATAATATCTTTTTTTTTTCAAACATATCGTATTTATATAGGCTTACCGTGTGCATAGCAGATAATAGATCTCTGACATCCGCCGGACTCGTGGCGAGTGCCTATGCGCGTACGCGTATAATATTATAATACCGCGTTTTTACGAATACAACGTGCAGGGGATCGCAACAATAATAATACGTTATTTAGTCATCGGTGTCCGTATTATTATGAATTTGAACGCGGAAGCCGTATATATTATACGCGTGTTTTTTTTTGTTTTCTGTATATTATTAATATTCATTTAATTTGTGATGGAACTCGGCCCACAAACATTTTATACGGCAGGCAAAGTCACCGTTTACGTCTCCGAGTCAAAACGACGAGTATTAATACTTTTTTTTTTGTACTGTATACCATTAAGGTCCTTATATCCGCAACCGTCACTCCTCTCCATCTGTCCTCGTCTATTCCTAGCACGATAAGGTATTTTCGAACTCTGTCTATCCGTCATTGTCTTTGGCCTTTTGTTCTATAATAACTTTTTGCCACTTGCCCGATTATCTGTTAACATACGTGTCCTGCACAACTAATCCTTCTACTTGTTACTATACTATTATGTCCATGCGTATTAGTTACTTCCTCGTTCTTTCTTCGTCCGTATTCTTCCGCGTTATGGTTTCTTTTCTAACCTTGTTTTCAAATATTTCCAGGCTTTGTTATATTACTATTTCATTCGATAAAATCATATGGTATACGCAAAACGTATGGTCTGGACGTTGCAGTGGTAAGAATTGAGCTTAATGCTGATTACGTACAAGCGTACGCACAAAGAATTGATTACGTTTCAAACGAAATTGAATATTTGACATCCAACGACTCGCAAGTAGGATAAGTTAATATTTAATACAACAAAAATAGTAAAAATATTTTTAACTATATATTCACAAATCTCGCAAAACATACATTTCTTGTTTAAAGGTGTATGAACAAATTATTTGAGGAATACAGTGCTCTGACATCGTTTTGATTACGCTCGGCTATCTTACAAATACACTTGTCTGTATCCATTGACTTTAAAAAATGATAATTGACGAATTCGTAGCGAATGACGTTGAAGGAAAACTAAATTTGACTTTAAAGAATTAATTAAAATATACTGTTTCTTTTTCTTAGTTTCTTTCAATAAATAATAAATAAAATATTTATATTCAAAATAATTTTTTTTGGTTTAAAATTGCATTTGTTTACTTTATACATTTATACCGCTATAACTTACGAACTTATAATAATATATTAAGAGGGGGAAGGGTTTACAACAAAGATATCCGCGCCTGATAATATCACGGTGCCTATTAATTAGACGCATTAATATAAAATGCAATACGTTACCGGCAACGTGAATAATTCAGGCATTTATATATGCGTATAACGTGCAGTATGACTTTAGACGGAAAAGTACAAATTTGTACTTGATGTTTTTATCTTATTGCCTATGTGTATTTATAAATAATTTTCAAATCGAATTTCGAGTACTGAAGACTGTGAAAAAAATATATGAAATACCTACCGAATGATACAGATTTCTTTATAAACAGAGAGCGGCCTGCAATGGTCGCATATCCCCGGGTCAACGGTTCGACGCAGAAGTTAGAAGTTAATAATAACTTTACCGTGAGTGTTTTCAGGCGTTATCTCAGACGAGCTATATAATAGCAATACAACTCGGCAGGACGCCACAAAGACAAAAGAAAAACCGACTTCCCTTGTCGTCTCCGTTCTAAACTCTAAGGGATAGTTTGGAAAGGAGAACAACGAGTTCACAATCAACAAAGCCCGGATCGGGGACCTGCGAGAACCGTTCGAGCATTCCGGTTTATTCGTCTCCGTCTCTAAAATAACGCTTACATATATATATATATATATATAGAGAGAGAGAGAAAAGGTCGACTCCGCAGCTGCACATACACTTAACAGATTCGCAGAGATCTAAAAACGCGCCTAATTTCAAGCACAATATACCATCTCCATCCGTGTATACTCATTTCCTGCGGGTACTACGGAAAACGGGATTGATCGTAACGCTTATACAGTGACCTGTATAATAACTGTAGAGGAAGTGTCTGATTTCGTTTATCGTAATTGCAAATGCGCGAATTAACCTGAATTCTTTTTTTTTCGAAAAGAGTGATTAAATTGTGAGTAACACAGAAACAGGCTATTTTATAACTTTTTTTTAAATATTATAATACCAATGCGTATTATAGTATTATAGAACTCGAAAATCGACTTATTAACATTATTAAACATTATACGTCCAAAAATTCGGTCACTTCTAAATCATATGCAAACACGGACTGGAAAATTATAACAAATATTTCGGTTGTTAAGTATTGCCTTAAAAACGTTTTCAAAACGGCTAAAATATTTGTAAAATGTACGAAAGACGCGTATAAATCAATTTGAATTTCAGTTTAATTCAAAAATTAAATTTTAACACATTAGTTTGATTGAAACTAATAAATTAGGCTACTCCCGAGTATTCGATCGGACGAGTGAAAGATAAATTCTCTAAGGCCACAGCGGATTAAAATCTATAAAAACAACGTCGATAAAATTAGTGTATTTTCTCGCATAAAAAAAAAACAGCCGTACACGTCACACACGTCGTATCTATTAATTTTTCTCGCGTTGTCTGAAGAAAAAAAAACCGTTAAATACGTATATGTATTTACAAAAGTTATCCGATCATAGGTGATCTGTTAACAAGATGCCTAACCGTGCTCGTTTCGACCGAAAAATATTTTTGTTACGATACCAGAAAACTACATCGTACGTATTATGTAAGAAACGCGGAATTTAAAAATATTATTGCAATTCGCAACAACGTTCCATATCGCCCCGCGGTCTAAATATAATAATAATAATAATAGTGTATAAACACAGAGGTTTTTTCGAATAAATGTAAATCTCTACTGTAACGTTCGAGGCGAGTGCAGATTATTGTTAATTTTTTACTTTTTATGAATGCAACACGCGAACAGATATGAGAGAGAGAGAGAGAGAGAGCAGCGCAGCGCGCGCATGACGATAACACCTCGCCGCCGCCATTACACTGCGGTGATCTCTTCACTGTCCGCCTTCGTTCTTCTCGTCTAATTTTAACTTATTGTTCCGGTCGCGTGTAATAAATAATTGAATAAAAAAAAAATGATTATTATTATTATTATTAAAAAAACCGAGATAAACGCATATAAAATTGTATTGAAATATTTAATAATAAAAAAAAAACGAAATCCATTGTACGACGCACGCGCTTTCCGTTTACGAACACAAAGCAAAATAAAATACGGACCACGTGCGGCACGTAAATTCAAACACTAATTACACGATAGATACAACTCGCTGTTTGATGACGTAGTTTTTTAAGCCATTCGAAGGAAATAAACGAGTAAAATGTATAAAAAAACGTTAATGTTCTATCGGCTGGCCGCGATAAATCGTACGGCGCGTGTGCCTCTAATCAATATTGATTTGTCTTCGACGAAATACAACGTACAGGAGGTACTACTCATTACGCGATGCACGTGCATGCGTTTTGTACTCGGATCGTTTTCGGATAAAATTTCATACCTATGACAGAGAGTCGCTGCGCACGAGCGCGTCTGGAATTTTCAGACAGATCCGGCTGAACGTATCCAGCCGACGTATGGTACGGTGTCGTTTCGGAATTTTTTATTTTTTTTTTACGTTTCCATAAGACGGTTTATTTTATGTAATAAAAAAATTAGACGACACTCGGACGTCCAGAAGAACTGCTTGACGCGATATTAGAGGGAACGATTGACGGAAAAATGTGGACGCCCTCGCAACGCGTTTACGGGACAAATCGAGAAAGAAGCCGGAAGTTATAGAATACTTGCGCGGAAATGGCGAGTAACCGTGGAGAACGGAGAAGTGGAGCCGACCTATGGGTTTTGAAAAAATCGCGACTTAAAACTGTTTAAAAAAAAACACCAATTAACCCCGGCGTTAATATAATATGTCGTGAAATGTTCCTATACGACGTTTATCGGGTTTCCGTTTGTATTTTTAGACGGATAAAAAGTTAAAAACGAAAGGTATTTTATATATGATCCTCAAAACTGGAGGCCGGTCTAAAAAAACGTAAAAACGGCGAATGACATTCTTTGAAATTTATCTGATTTCCTAGATCCGTAAACGCGCCTACACTACAGTAGCGTTAAATTTTCAAATCTGATCGAGTAATTTTCGAATAAAAAAAAAAACTTTGAAATCGGTGTAAAGAAATGGCCCGGTGTGCGACCATCCTATAATGTATAGTACGAAAATCCAAAAAAATTTGAAATGTTTCGATAAATACGGTGAAATTGATTTATAACATTTCATTATAAAATCAAACCGTCGGCGTTTGTTTAAACGAAAAATTCGATAATATCACGATGAAGCAAACGTTATTATATATAAGAGAGTTACGGACAATTAGTACAGTATTTTTTTTGTTGAATATTCGTAATTTTTTTTACAATTCAAACAGTATATTGTGTAAGCGATAATAGTAGTAGACTATTTGCCGGCGAAAGACCAGATACACTACATTATATTTATAAAGTTCTTAAAAGGAAACGTCGTTTTTTTTTTTTATACGTACACCAGGAAATAAATTCGTATATTCGTATGATTTCTATCAGATTTTTCTAGTATTCGGCGTAATAATTTGTCATCTGGAGGGTGGGACACGGCAATATTTTAAAAAATGCGTACCTCTTTTATTCCTCAGAATCGCGCGTAATATATTATTATAATTTATTAGATGCCGATATTTAAATTCCTAGAATACTCGACGAAAATCCCGAGAAGTACGTGATGTTGATCGAAAATGTTGATTAAAAAAAAAAAACGAAAATGTATAAAAAAAAAGTGCATTGTTTATTCGTTGGACGACGCTGATCGAAAATACATATATTTTTTATATTATATACTCGTAAAATAAATGGTCGATAATTTTATTAATTTTTTTTTTTTTGTCACCCATTCGATATACATTATATAGAAAAATTGTTGACCACTCGCAGTGATTTAATTTTTAAGCGTTTTTAATCTGGCATTTAAACACGTGTGTGTGTGTACGTCGGAAAGCGATTTCGTTGAGTTTTATAACATAAATAATACATAATTATTATAAGTATGTATATGCGAAAAATCCGCGGTTTATTTTGTTTCGTTAAGAGAACAAGGAGACGCTTCTTCGAAACGACATTCGATAAATTTTGGCGAAATTACTGCTCGTGCTTATAGGACCGTATCTGCAGAGCCGCTTTAAGGTTATCTGAGGCCCAAGGGCTCAAAATACTTAAATTATCATATATAAATATATATATGTTTTTTTTTTTAACAAATAATATTAGCCGGTTTCACCG
The DNA here is from genome assembly GCA_032441835.1 of Slavum lentiscoides. NCBI lineage: Eukaryota > Metazoa > Arthropoda > Insecta > Hemiptera > Aphididae > Slavum > Slavum lentiscoides. The sequence goes on along the minus strand of CM063714.1, from coordinate 14,337,400 downwards.
ACTATTGTTAAATACACTCCGCGGTGTCAGTTAACAATTCGTTTAAATTCAACGACTGGTTAAATTATATAAGTTTCACCGTTATATTATTATTATTGTTAAATTCTATTTGTCGAGTTAACGAAATGTTAGTTGGGTTACCAAAAAACGGTTACCTTGATTCTAACGTTCTCATTGGTCATCACGAAATGTGAAATCACTGATAATTGATAATATATAACATTAAAAACAGGCGATTATAACCTAATGTACTCTATGGCAATTTTAAAATGCCGATTAAATTTTAACAAGCTGATTTCCAGTGATTAACTCTTAACAACGTGTCGAGGTTAACGAATTTAATATGAGGCGTCTGTTTTCAAAACCAGCTATAAACAATTTTTGAAATATTTCGCAAACAACAAAAAACGAATAAAGCACTAAGATTTTATTCTACAATTTTATAATATAACCTAACCGAACTGTTATAAAATCGTAGTGCTTTATTCGTTTTTTGTTGTTTGTGAAAAATTTCAAAAATTGTTTATAGCTGGTTTTGAAAACAGACGCCTCATAAACGAGTATAACATAACTAATTGTTAAATACAATTAACAAAACGTTAAATCTTTAACAAATGTGGAACGTTCTCGGGTTATTTTTTTTTCATAAAAACTTCGCTCCGTTTCGTTTCTTTTTCTGCGAGGTATTTTCTACAAAGTATAATATTATATTAAACACCGGCGCGTATCTAATAAAAATCCGCTCGCTTTTGCGACGAAATTTATAATATTATAATATTTCTATATTATTACATTTAATCTATATTTTCGTGCTATATATATTGCGCGGCTTATACATTATAAAAAAAAAAAAACAATATTAAATCGTATCGATCGGCCGACACGACTTATCCGCACGTATGACAATCGTTTCTAGGAAACTTTTTACGTTGTTTTTTTTCTTTAATTTTATTCCGTTGTTTTTTCTATATACGCGGATCGATAATCAAATGATTTTTTTTTTTTTTTTAGGCGATTTACGTCGCGTAAACGACACTATTTACGCAGTAATTAATATTATAATTTTATACACAAAACCGGCATGGAATATTATAAAAATTATTATTATGCATTTATTGTATTTAATACGCGCGATCGTGTAGAAATACCGCGAAGAAAATTACCGCGATTATATTGTGGAAAGCTATTATAAGCGTTTTTTTTCCACCGATGACGCATTTTTTTTTTTTTACGTTCTATTTTTCTGTTCGATAAAATTCAAATAACTCGCGGTTTTTAAGCCGCCATGACTCGATGCACTCTCACGACACACTGTTTTGAAAATAGTATAAAATTCAATATTATCGACGAAATTTACTATGATTTGAAAATACGTTTTGATCAATAATTTTGATCTCGCGACACGCGAAATGGGCGAGAAATTTTTTTCCCAGCCCGGGGTATTTATAAATAATTTTTTTTATATTTTAAACGCACTTTATACTTTTATTTTGACGTATAACGCGGCAATTGACATAGGATAATTATATTTTTAAAAAAAATAATACTTACGTTTTTTTTTTTCTTTAGTAGTAAATTATGGTTAATCGTTAAAATGTCATTTGTTGGGAAGCGGCGGGTCGAACACTCGAAACCCACCACTAGACACGCCCCTGATCCGCACAATTAAAATTCAGTAAAATAGTACCGTTGTAAATAGAACGAACATGTTTGTGTATATTAAAATTTAACGTTTAATGTAAAAAAAAAAAAATGTAGAGAAAAAAACTGTGAGAGTGTCGGCTGGAAAATTTGTTTTCAACATTCATATAGAAAAACAAATAGATTGCCTTAAATATGCGATTGAATTGTATCAATAATCAATATAAATACATTTTTTTTAAATTAAAAACCTGGATATTGTTAACATTTAAAAAATGCTATATTTAGCACCGGATCCATAGATTTAAAAAAAATTTCTAGTGTGTCGTGTAATTATTTATTATTATTTTTGACATAAAGTGAAACAAAATTCTTTTGTTATTTCCAGATTTTCGGATGCTTGTTCTAAATTTATCTCTTGTTACTCCGTACAAGCGAGAACGCTTATTAACTATACGATTATTCGTTTCCGATTCTTCAGCTTCTCTATATTTATTTCTTATGCGTTTTCAAGTATTCCTTTATGATTTTCTCGTTATTAAGTGTATTATTGTTCCTCCCCCAAATACAACACACAACGTTGAAACTTTGTTGAACATTTCTATTGCCGATTTATTGCGTATAAATATATATATATATATATATATGGAAAAATTATGACAGTATTCGGATAAATTTTGTGTATCGGTCGCGAAGAAAACTAAAAGAAAAAAAACTCTTTTCGATCCACATTTTAGCTCGTGTGTAACTAACCACCGCGTACGTTAGATCAACTCGAAATGAATTATTTTTGAGGAAGTATTCGAAATATGATACATTCGAAAAAATATAGAGAAAATCGTATTTTTTTTTTTTAAATAGTAATTTACACTACACGTGTTACGAGCGAATTATAGATAATATTATATTTGAACAAGTCATTCGGAAAGTATAACGTATTCGATATTACATTTTCGAAGTCGATAAGTGTTTTATGATTTCTCGCTCGTCGAGGTTGATTGATATTGTTTAAATTTTTATTTTATTTTTTTTTGCCACCAGATAAATCGAATGCGATCAAATAATATATTTACGCATTGTGTGCTGGAATCGAATATGCGGTGTTATAATAGTTACGCGTAAAACATTGCTGTAAAAATGTAAATTGAACAGAAATAAAGATTTTTTTTACGCTTCGAAATTGATGTATATTTAATATTGAAAAACGCGAAAAAAAAAATAGGGTTTAAAGCGAAATTGGACGAGCTACTTCGTCACTGTTACAGAGTCCAAAACCGTTTTGTGTTTAATAGTGATTTATAATATTATACGATACAATTACGTTCGGGGAAACGAAATTCACGTCTCGTATAACGTGAATTCTCATCTTACGCCCATATAGAACCGTACACTTTCTTTTTCCAATAATGCTGTGATCTGGCATCGAAAATAAACTGTCTGACCTACGTCAACACAGATTCTGTCGACTTATTATTCCGAAAGCAATAGCGGGCAAATGGATTATATTTTTTTATTTTTTTTTTAGTCATCTACACTATTCGTTTCGACAAGCGACTTTATATACATAACGTTTGTTTCTATAATATTGTTATTACACTATTTTTTCCCTTCGTTATACGAATCGAAACGTTTGAAAGCGTGTTTTTTTTCTTCGTTATACGCATCATTAAATCGCGTTTATTGTGTCTCGTAATTGTCGAGATAGTGTTTTATTGTAATGGCCGCGCGTATAAATTAAAAGATAATAACAATAATAATAATAAAAAAAAAACAAGTACGTGACAAAAAAAAAAAAAAAAAATTGCATAAACGTGTTATTATTATCTGAAATTTATACCGACAATATTATCGAACGAATACGTAATAATATTAATATGAATCATACGGTTTCCGTTTAAATCGCTATCGCTTTAGATATTAAATTTGCATTTTTATTGAAAACGAACAATTTAATAATATACGGACGTTATTATTAAATTGCGGTTTCACGGTAATTCGGAAGTGTTGAAAGTCCGCATAATCTCGCCAATGCGTGGAGAACACACAATATTTTTGACATTACGTGTCGTGGGAGGTCGGGGGGGGGGAAATGTGAATTATTCGATACCCGAACACTTTTCAAACGTATTCGTTACAATATCTGCAAGTAAATTAATCAATGACATTATATTATTATATTTGCGATGAGAAATGGAACGAGAAATCAACGGGGTTTAACATTTTTTTTTTTTTTGCTGGATCGCGATTCAGTTTTTTAAATCGTAAATATTTTATGTGTGTCTCATCAGAGCCTAAAATGGTCGAAAAAAACATTTTAAAATACTGTCTAAAACTTGGAACACTTTTAAAATTTTCTCCGGTACATATTAGTTTTTTAACTAATTACCTACGCTTAACACTTTGATTCGCTTTTCGTATATAAACATTATTGAAAGAATTGGCCAAAAGTAATCGTCGAATAATAATATCCCTATTCAAATTTCGTCATAAAAATTGTAATGAAATAAAAGTCTCTTTTATAGACAATTCTGTCGAACGCCCCCTGGATGTTCAGGGTGTCGGGGACGATTGAGAGTGGAAAACTGAAAGAAATCTAACCGTTTTGTTTTTTACGCGTAAAAAAAAAATATAACGCGTTCGTACCTCCTCCTTGTATCGCTCGCCACCGTGTTTACTGTAATTATTTACATAATATTTTAATTGTAATTATTGCGAAAAATACTGTATTTATCGTTTATATTACGGACTATAGGCGATAAGACGATTGAAACAATAATATTTACGCGTTGAAATCGAAATGTACGCGTGTACGTATAGTATTTCAGTAATATAGTGACGCGTGAATCCGTAAACGAATGCGATGCATTTATGGCGCGCAATTAATAATAATATAATTCATTTTATAATTTACACAATAATATTATTATAATAACAACAATGACGAGAACGACGATTTGATTTTTACTGACACGCGCAGTAATTCTTCGGTTCTCACGATCATCAAAATAATAATAATTATAATAATAAGTTAGCGAGTCGCTAGGCGTTTTTGATGTCGCTTATGTGCGAATTACTTGGATAAAGAATTTGGAGTTTACTGTTATTATTATAAATTTGGAAGCAACGCGATAAACCGTTGCATTCGATAAAACGATTCTGAGCGTAGAGCTTCGATTTAATATTATTTATTATTTAAACTATAACTTAAACCCTTACGGTACACGATTTTAATGTGATTTCGTACCGATAAACCTATAGGTAATTGAAAATTTCATTTTTATTATATAATTATTATAATATATACGTTCTCCTTTAAAAAGTGCTTTAATATACTGTAAAACTAGTACGCATTCATTAGCGCGCATTTAAAAACTAGATTTTTACAAAAATTCAAATGATTATACGTAATCCATTAGTAAAACCTAGATGTATTTAGTACAGAAAAAAAAAAAATTATTAAATTCTAGTTCTAATCGATTTCGTGTTAGAATTGCGACTGCAGGTATACACATAGTACTACTGTATTTTATACCTTGACCAAATGTACGGTGATTACCGTAACCTGAAAATCGACGACTAGCAATAAAAACAAGAGAGAATCAACACATTAAGAAGAATAATTAAAAACCGTATAAAATATTTCGACGATAAAAGAGTATTTTGACACGATCGGAATTTTTCGTTTCCGTAAAATCGACGAAATCTTCGCGTTTAAAACACACGTTAGTAGTAGTGGAAAAATATTCGACGAATTGATCGAATTGAAAGCAACCATAAGACCATCGACAGTACGTTTTCTTTGGATAATTAAAAAAAAAAAACGGAGATTTCCTAATAACTCGGAGCAAAGTTAGAAAATTTCTCTCCTCGTTCTTGTGTTGAAAACTAAATTACACTAAAAAAAAAAATTCCAGCAAACGGTTGTTGTATGCGGTGCTTGGTACTCAACAATTGTGGTTTTCGTATCGACGATTGTCGTTGGTCGAACCTTTGCTCAAGAGGATGCTCCTGAGTATCTCACGAGAAACAATCGCACACCATGACGAGTCATGCGATCATTCGGATGTTGCCGAACCGAAGAAGCTATTCCGTTCCGCTAGGAAACACTCATCGGTCTGGTACCTCGGAATATTCCACTGAATTACTGATTCCCTGCAAAGTTTAATTTTGTATTTGATAATTTTCGATTATCAGCAAATTGCGATATAAATTCGGTTTATTTCGCGACAAATGTATCGATTTCGTTATGATTCCGACGTTTTGGAACGATCTGGAAAAAAATTAGCGCAATTTATTTGTAGTTTTCAACGCGGAAATATTATAATTTGCGCATTTTTCCTCGATGCAGCGTGTCCGTATATCGTATACACATCGAGAGAGAACGTCGCTGCGGGTTAATTTCGATTTTTCATTATTTATACCGATTTCATTGAACCGGCTATAAGCCGATGGTGTTAATTGATTATATTCCCAATTGAATTTGATTTATTACAGTTGTCGCGGGTATACTGTTTAAAAAAAAAAAAAACGTTATAAAAATACTCCGCTAACGCCGATTATAAATACACACCGCCGCATTGGCCGTGATTAATAGCCGTTTTAATTGTACAACGTGCGGTTATGTTACACGATTAATATTACGCGTGTGTGTTTGTTTTTTATTCCACTTTAATCCGCGGAGGACATAAATCAATAAAACGATATTATAACGTTCCGCGTTAATTATGCGTATAAACACACGAGCGCGGATCTATCGCGTTTCACACGCGGAATGTCTTCATAAAGCTTTTGCAGTGGAAAAATTCGAAATCCTTTCTATTTAATTTGACGCCGAATCTATGAGCGAACGCGTATCGTAAGTATATTATCCGTACAATAGTTGAGAGTATAAACGGTTAATGAAATCACAGTTTTACTCAGTCGAAAACCTCGAATAATTCTTTTCCCCTATAAATTCGTAGACAATTTTACGATTTTATATATTTGTATATGCGCCTTTATACCACTGCGCGATTTACAAACATTCCCATCGAGTCCCCGAATAATTTCTGGAACATTTTCGTTGTTAGAATCACGCGAATTCTCTATTAAAGGTTCGTTATTTTTTCGTAATTATATAAGTAAAATTAACAATATACGTCTTGAATGATTTTGAAATTCAATTTTTTTTTTTCAGTAAAATGATCTCGAAACCGTGTACGACGCGTATGATATTCAGTAGTTTTAGCCAAACAAGTGCTCAGTAATAATAAAATATCATTTTGTGTTGATGATTTTTGCTTAATATATTGTTCGAAAATATCTAAAGTTAAGCACGAATTTGTTCGAATCCTCAGGATTCTCAATATTTATTGTAGGCGATTCGTATAGGCGCTAGATGGTTTTGAAGAAGTCACGGGCGACTCTTATATAGCGTACAAAAGTGTACGTTTATTTTCAATTACTTACACTTTTGAATGAGAGCAAAAAAAAAAACGTGTCTTTCATTATTCGTGTTATAAGTCACATAAAAAAAAATCATAACTTTATAAGACATTTATTTCAAAGGGATTTCACGCGATATTATTATTATTATTATCATTATTAATTAGAAAATTGTATGGCTTTTGACTAAGTTATAATATAGTTATTAAGGAAAAGCTATAAATAACTTTAAACTTTACTTGTATTTTTATATTAATTTATTTTAATGAGTTGAAAGAAAAATGTCCTTATATTATATTACAGCCGGAATTCGCGTGAAGTTTTATAGCGATATTATTCAAATCATACACGCACTTAGTATAAAACGTATAGTGTTTTAAATGGTCTTTTTTTTTTTAATACCTTCATGTTCCAAATTTTTAGTTTTTTCACCACTATTTCGACTTATTTATCGTGCCGGTTATTATTTCGTACGTCATGAACACGAATCGAATGGTTTGATACTCCTAAATTACATATTCATACATAATATGTACATTGAAAATATTATAATATTCAATACGTAAATACTGTAAAAATTTGCAATCTATATATATATATATATATATATTTAAATCGTAAATTGAATAAAAGCGGTAAAACACTTTTATAAATATTGTAATTTCGGATTTTTTTTAAATATACACTGACATTGTGTTTTATGCAGAACTTTAATGTATTAAAATAAAGTAAGACGAATAATTATAAATATATAGACACAATATTATGTTAATACGATATTTAACATAAAATTATTACTTTTTAATAAACTATAAATGTGCATATACAATATACAATATATACATGTATAATATATCGTGATCGCGCGCATTATATTATTATATAGTTTTTTATTCCGCTCGTTCGAAAAATTTTTCTTAATTACTTTTCATGTATATACATTCGTGGTTTTTTTTTTTTATACTCCGACGGAAAATATTTTAACTCGAAAACTGAAATTCGTCGGACGACCGAATACAAAATTTGTTAAATGCTTTTAAATTCACACACACACACACATATACACCGCGCATTCCGAAGGTCTTAGAAAAAAAAGACTGTTTCATTTTTTTTTTAATTTAAAAAAAAAAAATGTAAATTACGCGCGAATTATGTATACGTTGGATATTTGTAATATATTACCTTGTACGTTTATTTTTAACATCGCGGTTTAAAATTGTTATTATTATAAACACATGTCCAAATAAGCAATACCAGTTTCGTCGTTTGAATTCGATTTCCTACATACTGTATAAATAATCGTACACGTATCCGAAATCACACAAGTGTGCCGAACGAATATCCCGAGTGAGTTATGGAGAGAAATGTCGAATTTATATTATATATTCCCGAGGAGATGAAACGTACGCGATATTATATTATATAACACACAGAAGATCCGCCGCACTAATTAGCTCGTGTGCGAGACGTTCCCAAAAGACTTGTGGAGAACTATTCGCTCATCGATAAACCTCCGGAGTTTCCTAAGCATATTATGTACCATAATGTTATACGAAGTCAAACACAATATTATGCGAATTTATATTGTGTTGTATTATTATTGCTGTAGTCCACGAGCGTTTTTAATTGATCATAACGAAATATCGTAAATTCAAAAAAACGGACGAGATGTCTGGCAACGTAATTGTAAATTTTCGAGGAGAAAAAAATACGAAGCAAAAGTGTTTTATCGTTTAAAACCGACGAGTCTTACTCGAACAAAAAAAAATCGAAATATTTGTTGATTTTCATTTTTTTTTTTTTTTTATATTTCGACATATAAACAAATAATTATGTATTTTTAAATATACAATTATAATTAGTAAAATTAAAGGTATAATATATCAAAATCGCGTAAATTATACAGGTTTTTATTCATTCCACCTGCTGTTGCTTCTTGTTAGGCCTTGCTGATCTCTTCCAGAATGCCATTAAACGCACGAAAAAGACATCGGGCGACCATTGCATATTGGTTCTAGGTAAGAAAAAAAAAACAATATTCAGCAACGAGTGGTTCTGAAAATATAATTTTATTAAAAGTTAAAAATGTACGTCACGTCAAAGTTCCTATATCTATATATATATATATAGTACTCGATACAAAAAAAAAAAAAAAAAAATTGTACAATATGTTTGCAAGCGGCGAGTTAATTCAACCGGCAACTATTGAATTTCTCGCTTAAAAAGGACGCACATTTGGTGTAAATATGAAAGCCGTTCAATATGGAGTTTATGAAATGTCTACTATTTTAAATAAAATTAAAAAATTAAAAAAAATAAAAAAAAAAAATAAATAATTTTAAATTAAAAAAAAACGTAATACTCTTATAAAAATAATATATACATATTAAAAAAACAATATATATATATATATAATAAAATTTAATATATATATATATATATATAAAGAAAAAATGCCGAAAGTATTTGTAAATTATAAGCAGGTAACAACTATTTTCGACCGTAAGTCATCATCGGGTAAGTACCTACTACTATTTTGGCATTTTTTTTTTCATCAATTAATAAAACGTAAAACGCCTGCAGTATAAAATACAAAATAAACGAATTCGTTTCGATAATTTCTGGTGATTTTCGATTAGGAGCCGATGTTCGACTGACTGCAGGAGTCTGTAATCCCCGTTCGTTTTACCCGCACGTCCTTCTTGGAAAGTACCAAATCCCGAACGTTTATTCGGACCAGTCCGACGCCGACACCGTATTATTGTGCCGAGATTAAAAAAACCGTATTATAATGGAAAAACAATTTGAACACCAGCCGATTTACGCTATGAACATAATATGTATAGATTACAGTATGTTATCGTAAAAAAACTATGGGCCTAAAATTATAAAAATAATTGACAGTTAAACAAAAAAAAAAAAAAGTAGGTCTATACATGACGGTTGTTTGGTTTCGTTGCGCCTCGGGCACTGACGGCGATTGTACTCCAAATATATTTTATAAACGTTATATTATATACATCGAAGAACCGTACATACGTAACCGCAATATATCATTTGAGAAAAACAAAACAGATACGAGTCTCGTAGTAAAATAATAAGATTTACCCGGAACCGCGCACAAGATACGCGCTTTAATAATATCACTAACATACGTACATTTTTTTTCATTCCGATAAATAATTTAAATACTCGTTTAAAAATAAAAACGAAATAACGTAAAAATCAAAAAAAAAAAAAAAAGAATAATAATATCACGCGAACGCCGCAATATATGCGATGTGTCTATATTATCTAGTTTTTAACGTGTATTTCGGTTTTTATGTGTTAAAAACGTTGTTGGAAATAGCGTAATTTAGTATTTCTTTTAATCCTGTCTATCCCCGTATATTGTACGCGCAAGTAGACTTTTAATTAAGGAGTTTACCGCGGCGCGTTCAATTTAAGTACGAATAATAATTACTCTTTTTTTTTTTTTTATTCTTCGACTTCATTATAATTAGTGTTCGGACGTTAACGACCGAAAATTCATTAAAAAACACGCATTTGAAAAAGACGCGCGCGCAATTATATGCTAAAAAAAAAAAATCTTTTTCTTTAACGCCGTCGTTTTTTTTCCAACTATAAAAACGTAAACGAATTAAATATCGGGTGGAATTTTTTCTTTTCAATAAATTGTCGACTTGTCGTTTTAAAAATGTACACGAACGGTTCGTAAGATAAAAAATATTGTTCGACTGTACAGGATATAATCACGGACAACCCGTGACGTATAAGAGTTTCTATTAAAATTTAAAAAAAAAAAGTTGAATTTTCGGTAAAAAACTGTATAAAATACGTTATTATTAATAAGTAATAATAAACGCTCAATATTAATACGGAACAATATATTACTCGAATAATTTGTCGAATTTTAAGTTTCTTACACATTAATTACTTATTATTATTACATATAGTAAGAAAACATAAAATTTCTCGAAAATTTCAGAATCGAATCGTTTAAATGCCGAGACGCAATTTGTTTTACAAAAAAAAAAATTAGGTTTCAAAATACGTGTTTTAAAATACTTTTCTGAAATAAAACGCGTATGGAAAAATAACATTTTATTATTTTTTTTTTTAACGAATAATTTATATTTTACCAAGCGAATATTTTATTTTATTTATTATTATTTCGTTAACCAAACTTTATAAATCGAATTTTTCGTGATATTTAGCGATTTGTATACGATTCGTTTTTTTTTTTTTAATGCGTTTTTACGAGGGCCACGCGAACGGAAGCCATTAAATTTTTATTTATTTTTCTGCTCTCTGATGTGATATTCGCCTACGCGCGAATATAATTCTAATTAAATTTACTGCGCTTGAGGTACTGTACGAAAAACGTGCTGAAAGAACCGGAGGAGGGCGAAAAAAAAAATGAATAAAAATTACAAAATAAACGCGAGTATATAATATTATTATTGTAATCGACACGATAGGATTTATGAGAACTACGGAAAATAAACGTGTAAAAAAAAAATTTTTTTTTTAAATTACGTTATGACTCGGTCGTATTTTTTTTTTTTTTTTGTACCCGTCTTCCGTTTTCCTCTCGCGTACACTTTTTAAGATGTAAAAACGAGTGGAATTTGGCAAAGATAAAAAAAAAAAATACCGGATTTAAATTACGTTTCAAAGGATTATTATTATTTTTTTTTTATATCCTGTACGTTATAATATCGTTATTAATAATAATAATAACGATATCGCGTTATGGCCGACAGTGTTTTTTTTTTTTTGGCAAATCGACGCGGTTTTTAAAACGTATTTCGAATGTAGTTTTCCGCTCAGGACGAAACCGGCTGGAGTGAAAAAAACCGTTTGGAATTCACCGTTTGGGCCGGTCGAGATTCAATTTTTTTTTCTCGTCCACTCAAAACGTGGCCGTACAATATTCTCAAGGAATTACATTTCGCAAACGGTTTTTTTTTTTTTTCAACGTTTCGTAAATAAATTATAAACCAGCTCTGTTATGTGTTTATCACGAATTCGCTGCGTGTATATATGTATATACGAGCTAAATTCGAGTTTTTACCGCGCGTTTATAAAGGACCTTACTTTTTTTTTTTTTTGATTTTATGCGGATAAAAAACGGTTTGCTTTTTACTTATTCGAACTGAAGTCGCTCACCGTTCACTGTAAAATATAATCATTTAAAAAAAAAATCGAAATTCTTCGTAAATTTTTTCATATAACAATAAAATACGTTTAAATAATGTCTTAAATCGCCGACAAAATCCGTTTTCATAATACACCGTAACACCGCGTTATACATAACCGTTCCTATTTGTTCTTAGCTTTCGATGAACATTGATTGACATCGATGCGAATAAATTAAGTGGTGTAACATTTGTGCGATTCAATATTTTTAAGTGGTTCTTTATGTTTTTACAACGATTACTAGAGTCCAGCACGGTACAATTATTCTATATTTTCGATTTTCAATTCCAAATACTGTCGTTTCGTCAATCAATTTTTTTCTTTTTCGAATGTTTTTGTTAGAAATTATTGTTACCAAAGTTGAATAGGCGTTGATTTTCTACAATTTTTTTTTTGAATACATACTTGAGAATACATTTTTTTTTTTTTTTGTAATAAGTACGAAAATACACGAGCCTGATTTGCGTTGAAATAAATTGATAATAAGAATCGAATAAAAACTGAAATATATATTTTTGTCCGCAATACATTATTCGATCGAACTGTTATTCAGTTCGCTCCGTGTTTTTTATTTTCGGATAGCCGTTCGCAATTATGTAATATACATAAACCTCAATTCTTAGTGTTTTAATATGATTTTTTAAATTTTTATACGGTTTGCATAGAAATTCGTCTCGTGCCGAGTCCAATAATATGAAGAAAAAAAAAATATCAAAACGTTTTTTTCGCGCATATTTCTTATTATCGAGTAAACACTTTAAAACGTTCAAATGACAAGTTTCTTTCTCTACTGCTCCGATATTTATTATATTAAATTAGAAAAAATATAACGTAAAACTGCGATTTAATGAATCATATATATATATATATATATATACGTTTACTTAAGGAACGTATTATATACGTATATAAAGGGTAAAACTACAATAAAAGTACATAAATAAAATTGTAAGTCCGTTTTATTTCCACGCCGAATTAACGAATTATTTTAACGTATTTAAATTTTGTTCGCATGAATTATTCATAATATGTTAAACGCATATTTTGCTATTTTATTTTCGACACACAAATACATTTAAGTATATTTTCGAGTGCATAAACGTGTACTGTAACACTAATTATTATTGTAATTTTTATTTCCGTAAGCCCGCAACAACAAAACAGCGTAAAAACGCACTCGTAAAACGATCCGTATATTATGCAGTTTTGTAAATAATGCGCAGTGAAATTGAGCGAGGCCGTTTCCGCAAATAAATGAAATGTAATAAAAAAAAACGTAATCCAGAGATTTCTGGTGTTTTTTTTTTTTTCATCGAGACGATTACGTTTGGAAATTCAAATTCGCGTGCAGTTTTCGTAATATCAATAACGTTCGATATTTTTTAACGCCATAATTAATCGGTATTCTAAAGAGAAAAAAAACCACATCGCGAGAAATCGAACAAAAAACGAGTCTGCTAGTACTCGAGACATTGATGTGTATAAACGTCGCACGTGAGCGGTAAAAATGGAACGGAATTGTGATTGGGATTTGTGAATATTTTGGTATCTATCTATTCAAAGTAATTTCGACAATAAATATTTATTATTAGTTTTCATGACAACAGCTTACACATTACACGCAATTTATAATTTCGTTTAAATTAATTAATATTATTAATATCGAGTGTAAATTAATTAATATTATTAATATCGCGTGTAAATTAATTAATATTATTAATATAGCGTGTAAATTAATTAATATTATTAATATCGAGTGTAAATTAATTAATATTATTAATATCGAGTGTAAATTAATTAATATTATTAATATCGAGTGTAAATTAATTAATATTAATAAATATTATTATTAGTTGTCATCATGACAACAGTTAACACATTTCCGTCCCATTTCCCGAGATTTACTCTCATACCGCCGTAGATGTTTACACATCAAAAATCGTTTCAACTAAAAATCGCTTTGTTTCGATATTCAAGTGTTTTTTTTTTACAATTTTTTTTATTTAAAAAACAAATGTCGAACGGAACGATATTGCGATTGCCAGATCTTTCACACGTATTATATCCTGTACACAATAATATGTATTGAAATGACGCGTGTTTTGTTCATTGCACACATTTATCAACGACGTATTTGGTTTAAAAATAGAAAACGATCGAAACGCGCAGTTTTTCGAGACGATAATGCGCACGTAGCAATTGTAGTTTTTTTTTTTTGTTTTTCTAAACGGTTTTAGCGGGAGAAAGTGTGCGTTTTTATTTTGAACATATTTAACTCGTTCCCGATTGACGGTTGTAGTAAACGACGACACCAGCTGCAGCACGCGCGCGCGCGCGCGCGCGGAGAACGGCGATTTTCTTATTATTGTGACGTACACATACGCGTTTCGACTTTACCTCACATTATATTTATATATTATATTATATTATACGCGAACTACATATAAAATCTATAAATATAATTTTGATACGAACGTGTTTATAAATCTGAACGCATGCACAAAAACACTTATATATATATAAAAAAAAAATATATATATATACCTACATGTCGTATGTGTACACACGTTTAGTGCATAAAATATTTTTACGTATTATATACACACGCGTCGTATTGATTAAAAACCTCGTAAAATATATAATATGTGTTTTAAACCGGCTTTTTTTTTCAGACATCGCGAGCGTAGGCGCGGTACTACTCGGTGTTTTTTTTTTATTTATTTTTTTTCATATATTATATTTTTTTGCATAATATGCATATAGAAATTATTATTAAACTAGAATGTCTTAGGCTTGTATAATATAAATTACACGCGATTATTTCCCTAATGTAAGACATTAATATTAAATATATTATATATATACGATATAGCCGAAAGTGACAAAACTATATTGCATTAAATATATGTAATATATTATATATATATATACTGCAAGGTTAGACAAATTATTTTTCATTCTCTTAGTTTATAATAATTTAAAAACCGTTTGATAACGTTACGCGTTTAATGTTAAAAATCCAATGAAAAAAAAAAGAGGGACTTTATCGATTTTCGAGTTTATTGAAATAATAATAATAACTTAGATTTATTTGTTACGTAAAAGTTGCATAAAAATACGGTATTTTTAAAGAACATAGTATACGTGCCTACACATTCCTATAGTAAACTGTATATACTGTACGTATTTTTTTTTTTTTAGTATTGTACTGCCTACGTGGGTGTAATGTTTTTTTTCACAACGATAAAACGGAACGTAAGCAAAATATCGACGAATTTTATTGTATTCGATTTATATTAAACAAAATGCACACTTTTCTAAGTAATAATGTTCGTTAACTTCATACGTTACATCGATATAAATCAATTTATTTTGTTACTCGTCGACAATAGTGTCACTCCTTAATTACTCTAATTTTTTTTTCTGCTAGAGAAAACAACCGAGAAAATGAAAAAATGTATCAAACAAAGTGCCAATACTGGATACAGTTCTTTACTGAGAACTATGTTAACGCCCGAGTAAAATCGACTGTTTTTATACGGGAAAAATTCTGCGCACACGAAAATGCGAGATAAATAAGTAAAAACGAAACAAATAATTTTGTAGTTGATTTCTTTTTCGATTCTCTCAGAATCTAAAAAAAAACGTTTTAGTTTAGAATGTTCGTGCGACGCGAGAAAGTCCTATTTGATTTGGCTTCGATGATACGACTTCGCACGTTATCTTTTCACCGTGCAGAAACGGCTCTTTAATGCGGTCGGAGTGCTTCGAAACTTTCACAAAATCCCCTATATAAATATTATTATAGTATCATTACAATCGGATGTAAATGGAAATAAGCAATTATACGTCGGTAGTGTTTAGCCAAGTTCCCGAAGGACTTGCGGGACGAAAACAGTGACTGTTTCGTCATAAGATACGTATGGAATGTATCATCATCATCATCATATACAGCTTAAAGGGCTATTGAGCTCCATCGCCGCCATCACAAACTTTTTCCATTCTTCTCTATTGTACGCCACGTCTATCTGAACTCCGTCCTGCAGTGTTTTTAGGTCATTCATGACAGCGTTCCTACATCTTGTTCTAGGTCTGCCTAGAGGTCTTTTACCTCTCATTGCTGCTACCAGCCCAAGTTTAATAATTTGGCCGTCCGCCCTCCATTCATGCACTACCAATTCAAGTCTTTTGTTTCTCGTGTATGAGAGAATATTCGGTCTTCCGAAGCGCTAACAATTAATACTACTACGGTCTATTAAATCTATTTAAATCAAAAAATTTATCCTACGTATAGAACGTATAGACTAACGAATATATTGTCGAATATTTATAGTCGAAAACAGTGCGACTCATGTGCTAAACGTATGAAACTATTTTTTTATAAATTTTGAAACGGGAACGTTTTCAAACGTACGTAATAATTAATCATTATTACAAAGAGGTCACAGTGAAACGCGGTCGAAGAGAGCATTTTAAACGATTTCGAATGGACAATGAGATTTCTGTGGTCTAAATAATATTGTTTTTAATGCGCGATCAATCGCGTAGCGTAAAAAATATATACATTTTGTGAACGATTGCGTAATATTTATTATGGAAAAACGATACCGTTCTCCTTATCTCGTCGATGCAACAAATAATAATAATAATAAAAAATAATACGATTTTCATGTTTGCGTATGTGGTTTTTGAAAGAGTTTTTTTTTTTTTGCAATTGTAAACAGATATCCGCTTTGAATATTTCCCAGCTACGAGCAGAGGTATGTCCGTGAGGGCATAGCCCGAAGGAATTTCGTTAAAACATTTTCAATAATACGCGTTTCCGCGAAAAGTAATGTTGTAAAAATACGGGTTTCAAACGAATTTCACGGTAACCTTCGGTTACCGCGTAATCCGTTGGACTGTGAAAACGTTTCGAACGAAAACGAAAAATAAAAATATATTATAAATGCCTTTACGTTAATATAATCAATGTGTTCGGGGATTCGTGCGAACGGTAGAAAACGTCGAATGGTTTCTGGAGAAATCGCTTTTTCCCCCCCCTTTATTGAGTTTAAACAATTTTGAAATACGTTTACGAGCCTATTGATTTATTTTTTTCGTTTTAAAAATGTTGTGCCCGTACACGCTTTACACTATTTTCTCCCCTGTTTCATCAATTATTTCAAAAAACTTTCCGGGAAAATGTGCGTGTCTCGAAAAATCTTCACGGATTCCTCGAGGGAAAAGTAAGCGTCGCTTTTTCTTAGAAATCCGAACTGTAAAAGCTTCCAGAAGAGAAAACTCGCCTTTCGACACCGTTCATCCTTTTGACGGACCCGTCTGATTCGCCGTTCCGTCTCTCAAACGCTGAAACGTCTCTTTCACCATCGCAAAAGAATTCAATAAATAAGTGATAAATCTTGAAATTCGTATCAATCGATTAGAGATCAGATGGTTCTTACACGTATAGTAGTGGTAAATACCAAAATCTCTCTTGAATTTGAACCGTTTGATCGACAACAAATTTTTATATTTCTCCAAAATGTATTCGACTTTTATTTTCCGACGGAAGACTGAGCGATGCTTGTCGGGTTATACGTATATTTATTTGAAATATTCTTATTAAGTTTCGGTCAGTCATTAACGTAGAAAAAAAATATATATTAAATAATTTCAAAAAATAGACTCGACAATTTAGAATACACAATATTTTATAATATTTAACTCGATTGATTTAAAAATGTATCCGATGACGTATAATAAAGATAAGGCCAGCCAATGAATAAGTTTTACTACTGCAGTGTATAAATAAACAATACCGTACAAATATACGAAAATGTGTTAAAATATAATAGAAAAATCAAAGTTTTGATTTTCGAGAGCGAATAGAATTTATATTTTCGTCTCTCGTCTCTTTTGTATAGAAGGAATATCTGCTCCCGATAAGATGAGGACTTTAAAAAAAAACCAACGACACGGCGATTTCTTCGTTTAGAGACCATCAGACAATCGTCATTAAATTTCATGATTCAAGTGATTTTGTCGCTTTCTCGGTGCCTCCTCCGCAACGAAAGGCAATTATTTATGAAATCGGAAGTGCTTTCAGGATTATGAGAGTAGGTTCGAATCATCTGTTTCACGCTCGTATCCACTAAACGTATTATACCGTACGTGCGCGTATAAATGATCTTTAAGTCATTTTCGTAATTTAGATTAATTTTGTTTTATTTTTATTTTTTTTATTCAATAGCTTTTACCAGCGAAGATTTTATATAATATCTTATAAAAACGTTGCCCGCAATATATGGTAATATCGTGCGGACGAGTACTTATAATATTTTTCTAATCGAATTTTCGAACGGGGGGGGGGGAGGGGGAAGAAAGAAATGTTATTTTCAATCGCTCGGTCGCGTGACGCGATTCTTTATCGTATATGTGTTTTTTGTCTACAACAATATTATAAGATTTTCGTCTACAGTACATGTAGAAACACACATATATTAGTCATACGATATGACTAACTGTGCGTACAAAAAGCGTGACAATATTAATAGTTTCGATTTCACATAAAAAAAAATAATAATAATAACCGTGCGTGTCTGCTGCTGGAAGAGACGGGAAGGGTTTCCGCGTTCACCGTGACACGACGTGTTACGCACCTATACGACGACGCGTATTCTATTGCTCATCGCGTATAAACTCTGTGTACCATGTATTGCAGTAGTATAACGATAATGTTGTAAAAACTTCGAAATTCCGTTTGAAATAAACAAAAAAAAAAAAAAGGAAATTAAAGCAATTTGTCACTCTTTTTTTCCATCCCGGCTTATCTCTGTTCTTTTGAAGATCCGTGTCAAACAAATAGTGCAGGCTTTACAGAGAAACGTTATTTGTTGATCCACTCCGTTTCGCGTTTACAGCTGGAGTTTCTCGAGCATCACACGTTTAATCTATTTTTATAAACGACACCGTTTTCCGAAATCGACGTTTGCGGACGATGTCAAAAATGTCCTCCCGTACACTCCGTGTTGTACGCTACGATACGAATTAAATTCACTCTAAATGCCGGCAGATGTCGTCAGACAATCGCTCTCTTTGTGCACTGCTCAAAATTCAATCACGCTTTCTGCGGTGAAATACTTCTCGGATCTGTGGGACCTATTTGTACACCTTAAGTTATTCGATCCAAAAATTAAATTCGAATCGATAACCCCGTGAACTGCTGCAGGTGTCGCGAAACCGTAGATTCTGTAAACCGAAATCGTGTTGAATTTACCGATGAAATATTGATATTCCTTTATCAAATAATAATATTGAACGTCGGATACGGATTTGTTTTTTTGGTATTTAAAACTATTTTATTCGTATAGAATTCCGCGTTGAAGATTAAAAAATTACGTCGATTCGTGTGTTTTTTTTTTGTATAAATATTATATTATCTTTTTCGTGTCATCGAATTCCGCGTCGACGTGGTTTGTTTTGGTATTAAAAAAAAAATAATAATAATATAGGAATGTTTGAATATATACATATGTACTTTACGTCATTTCTGGTACACGCAATAATAACAATATTTACAATATATATATATTTTTTAAAAGATGTGTTTTTCCCTTTTATCATTATTATTATTATTATTATTACAGATTTTTTTTTACAGGAACGGGTGTATAAATTCACACTCTATACATTCTGGAAATCTCGTAAAAACGTGCTAATGACAGAGAGTATACTTACTTACTCGAATATTGTGTTTATAATATAAATCACGCGGGGGCCCGAAGGTAAAAAAAACTAAAACACACATTACAAGCGACTGCTCTTGGCTCATATACATATATAAATATATCATATATAGTGTGTGTGTGTGTGTGTTTGAAGAATAAAATTTATGTGCGAAATATAATTGTGTGTAAAACCAGTTGGATCGGCGGCAATGGGAAACGCGACGACTTGAGGACTCAATTTATATGCGCGCTCAATAGTAAAAAAAATAAATAAAATAAAAAAAAGCGCGATAAAAACGGGCGCGTACCTACCTGTATATTATACGAGTATTATGCATCGTTCCACAAACTAAATAATGTATTGAATTACGAACTTATCAAGGTCTTTGTGTGTTATCGTTGTTACATAGGGTTACCATCAGACATCGCGATTTTGGAAGGACACTTCTCGTTTTTGTATCTCGTCCTGAAAGTCGTCCGAGTCAAGGAAATGTAACGAAAATTTACATAATATGTTCCAGTGGGTTTTGCGGATATTTTAACACGTGTTTCGATAACGAGCTATGGTCGATTGACGCATGCGGCCATCACTGAATTGACTTGTAATAGAAGCCGGTGTAGCATTCCTAAATTATTATGGTTTCCTTATGTTTTCCAAAGATTCTAATGAGTTATGGATTTTTGTATGTACGACACTACGTTGTTATTATTCCCCGTCTGACCGAAACACACTCTTTCTTCTCGAAGTCTCTTTCAAAGTCAAGTGAAATCTTCGAATTTGCGGCAATCGATTAGAGAGATCTCGGATAGAGTTCTTCACGCGAACAATATTACGCGCGACAATCCTATCGTAAGTACCAAAATCTCTTCTATTCACCGATTGTACAACAAAAAGTATACGCGTATCCAGACGAACTTGTATATATTTTTTCTTAAATATGGCAAAACTAGTCGGGCCATGCATAATATTTTAGTTATAAACAAATTAAGTCTCTGGCAGTCATTTATAATTAAGGCCGAATACATGTTAATAGTTAAAAAATATATGCTATATACTGTACTAGCTCAAATTCGTTATTATGTAAACAATAATTTACGGTTCGTCATCTGTTATTGTAATACTTTACTCGATCGATTTGAATGTTCGAACATTCGATGACATTGACTAAGCCGGATAAGGACAGCCAATAAATTAATACGCGTCGTCGGAATTGAAGTATTTCTTAACAGTTTATTTTATAAAGATACCGCATTAAATTACTAACTATCGTATAAATCGATATTTGGATTTCCGGGAGAAGTAGAAAAGTTTAATTACATTTATATAGGTATTCGCATTTAAAAAATCATTTTCGACGTTTAAATGTATATTTTCGAAATCGTGTTTGTCCAGGTAGGTACACTTTAAACACACGAAGTATTCGATTTTATTAGTTTCGTACAAACGTAACCTACCTGTTATATACTTCGAATTATGTTATGAAAAACGTCATTTCAGAAACGATTTGAATCTCAATTCTAATATTTACGTGCGAAATAATTTTGGGCGAAAACCAGTCGGTTCGGTGGGAACGCGATGGGAAACGCGACGACGCGAGCGCAATAGTATAAAATAAAATTAAAATAATGCAAAAAAAACACACACACACACACACACGTACACTCCGTCCTACAACAAATCAAACAAATTTTATTAATTTTTTTTATTACGAACTCATCAAGGTCTTTGTATATTGTCGCCGTTGTGTCACTGTTATACGGACGATGATTTTGTGTTTTTTTTTACCCCCCGATTTCGCGCAGTATCCGATCGCGGATGTTTAAAATATTATTTCATAAAACCCGAAACGATCGCGGATTAAATATCCGGCCAGTCGTCATTCGACGGTCGTGCCCGGATCGTAAACAATATTATTACACCGTCTGACTAGTATATTATCCTGACGTGCAGCGACACACCAGCCTGTGACAAGACGTTTAGATCCAGCAGCCTTGGACTCGTTGTGACCGTACATTCGAACCGAACCCAATCGTCATGTAATCGTGTGTAATTGAACGAGTGTGATTGACGTGTGGTGAAGATATAGACTGGTACACCGGACTGGAAGCCGGAAGGAAAAAGACCGCGGAAGAGGTGGATCGAAGTGGTGGAAAAAGACCCGGGAGTGCGGAAACGGAAAGACGTAATGCGGGACCGAAATGAGTGGAGTGATTTGACGATGATCTTGGAGAGTTATAGTGGACAGAGGCGGCAGAAGAAGAAGAATACATAAACGCGATAATTGAAATTAAAAAAAATCAAAACGAATTTCGATTGAAACGATATATTCGTAGCGAACAAGTACCTGTACATATGAAAAAATTTGCCAATATCGTTCGACTCTGTACGTGGAATATCGAATTTCCGCGGAACACGATTTCCTCTTTTAAATTAATTCCCAACGGACCATTTGCGTGAAACGCGCGAGTGATATCGTTCGGAATTATCGAAAAAAAAAAAAACGCGCTGATATTCGTGAATTTTTTTCCCCCTTTTCCTGTCGAAAACCCGTTCTATTTCGAATTCCGTATGAAAACAAACGCGCACAATAATATATACGCGAATCTAAAAATGTAGTGAATTCCCGTTTTACTGGTATCCTAATAATATAATTTGTGCACGCTGTTGCGCGGACGGTGCGCGTATTACGATGATACGCGTCAAAGAAACTTTCGAGCTCTCGGTTCGCGGCCAAGTTCGAGCTAATAATACTCAGAGAGAGAGAGAGAGAGAGACTACGTTTCTCGATATTATTATTATTATTATTGAAACTTTCTGGCTTAACGCGCGTAGTGTCGAGTCGGCGAAATAAATATTATGCGCGCTCTCGAGTTCTCGTATTTTTCATATTTTTCGCATCGATCATGCCGACACCATCACACAACCAAACCGCGCAGCACATTGTTTTCACTATATTACACGATTAATTTCATACGTTTTCGAGCAAAAAAGTATTATATTACGTACATATGTATATGCAGTGGCGTATTTATGATTTCTATGGGGGAGACATGATTGAAAAATTGTTCTCCCTCCACTCGAAATACACATATTATGTAGTAGGTACTATCGATTTTTAATAACTGTACATAAACGTTAAATTTTTACAATAAATTCATATCGTTTACTACAACAATAAACTCTAGTCTATTAGGTTTTTTTTTGGCGATTTCGTCTTGTTCATCGTCCGATTCAATGTTATTTTGGACGCATAGCGTTACAAGCTCGTTCGACTTACTCGACAAATTAAAATAATATATTTAAAATTCTTAATCGATTATTAAAAAAAACAAAATATCTCATAATAAGTGTTTATAGCGAATAATTATATATATATATATACCTCTCCTTCGTAGAGTTTCTTAAATGTTTTGATCTTACTTACGAGGGGGGTTCGGGTTAAAACCCCCCAGGACCAAAAAAAAAAAAAGATTTAAAATTATATAGTTTATACTGTACGAATATTATTTGTTTTCGATTTATTATATTATACTATACGGCAGAACAGATAGACATGATATACGAGTATAATATATATAGTAGGTATACACTTTTCAATCTGTATCAGTCTAAGAATCGATAAAGAAAATTCCTGGTATTACCGATGGGCGATAGCACGTAGCACAACATCACGTCTGTTTCTTGGTCGACAAATTACCGGTTTTATTCACAAACTCATAATTTATATTCGTAACAATCGTGTGGATGTGTTATAATTTGTGACACTATTATATTATTATATTAATACGATATATGCAACAGCAGTTTTATTTGATTTATTTTAATAATATGATTGAATTGGAAACATTATGGGGACCAAGTTTCAGTGTTTTATATAAAATTATAAAACCCCCTCTCCCCCAGAGAGAAATTGAAAGTACGCCACTGCCTAACAATATTAATGTTTTCCGATAAAATTATTATTGTTTTATTACCTACTGATAGATCGATGAAAGGAAAACACAACTATAACCGTATACATTTGTTAAAAAAGGAATACGAGTAAGCCAAGGGAGGGGTGTATCTCCCTAAAAATTTCTTTTCAGGCTACAAAAAGTTTTTTTTAATAATTTTTGTAAATAAATATTTTATAGAATATCAGTTTCCGACAATTGTATATAGCTATCAGGACTTGTACGTAATATTACTATAATTTCACGCGGACACATTCGGTGTTATTTTAACTATCCGTGTATACATTTCGATTTGATTCGAATATCGAAATTCATTTACTTCGACAGAAGTTTCGAATATCAAATGTATAACTGATTACCGATTTCGAGTTTTATTTTTTACGATTTCTATATTGGTCCTTGTGTTGATCGCGTTTTCAAACGGTTTTCGAGCCACCACGATATTTTCTGTACACTAATATTGTTGGCTAGGCGTGCTCGCAGTGGCATATAAACGAGTCGGTGAGTTTAAGGCTCGACATTTCGCAGACCTGTAAAATTTATAACACATTTACAGTACAGTACGAATTCGAAATTCCGATAAATTCACTTACTACTTTATGCGAGAAATTCGTTTTAAATTTCGTATTCGTTATATTTAAAGCGCGATTTCTTCTTTTCCGAAATAAATAATAATATCACGATGAGCTTCTCTAATACGCATCGATTTACAACATCGGTTCACGCGGAACGTTCGTTACAGGCGATATTTAACCGTTCGAGCACTCAAAAGGACTTACTTTTTTTGTTCAATGCGCGCACGGGATTCGAGTCGTGAATTGTTTAATTCGTATTTTTTTTATTATTATTATTATTATCAAATTTAATGATTTTTTTTCACAAATTCGATATTCTCGCGCAGTTTTTCTTCCCGCACATTTTCCACATACTCCAATGTTTGCGTACACATGTGTTTGTACTTTAATAAAAATCCTGTCCCTAGTTATAATGCGGTACCAAAGTACAATAATGGTCTTGGAAACGGAGGATTTTTATGCAAAAAAAGAAAAAAAAATCGAACCCGATGTTTTCGACGGCGCCGAGAGCGATAAGAACAACGCCGCGTCTATCGAAATCCGAAAAATAGTCGCATCTTCAAGTTTCCTTGTCCGGAAAAAACCGCGAACCCGCACAACAGTCCTTGCAATTTGAATTCTCGTCCCCTCAGACTTCCAACTCACAATTCCCAAAATCTTTTTGTATTTCACGTCTAAACACAATCTAACACAATTCGATGGTAACGAAATCGCGTAAAATATGCGCGCACTCGACGAACGCACTACTTTTCCGACCGGTTCCTTTCAGTCCCCCTGTTCGGAACCGAGTCGCTCGGGACTGCTCGGTCCGTCGTCAGTCCCTTCCGCGGAACCTGCTCCTCCGCCGACGGAAGCGGACGGCGCGCACGGGTCGACCGCCGCTTCGGCGGCCGGCGCGTCTCGTTCCGCGGCGGCGGCGGCGGACGTGCAGACGTCGTGGAACCGACGCCAGTTTTCCGGGCAGCGTTTCGGCCCGTGGCCGTACTCGCGGCACCCGACGCACCGGCGCCGCGGTTCGCAGAATTCGCAACTGTCCACGAATTCCGGTTGCGGCGTGCCGCACGACAGGCACGCGCTCCGGCCGCAACCGTTTCGATCGTGACCTTCGTCGCCGCACATCGCGCACACGTCGGGTCGTTTGCGTTTCTCGCAACCGTTGCCGGCGTGGCCGACGCGTCCGCAGACGTCGCATTTCGGCGCCGCTCGTCGCGCCGCGCCGACCGGCTCCCGCACCGTCCAGTCGGACGCCGACCATCCGTGTTCTTCCCGGATTTTCCTCAACGCCGTCGCGCAATCGAACGTCCGCTGCGACACGTCGATCGTCGTGTAATAACCGACCATTTCCGCGGTCCAACTGGCCGGGCACCTGTACCACAACGTGCACTCGTCCCGTTTACCGATCCGGTACTGTCTCAGCACGTCACGTGCGCACGTTTCCGCCGCGCGTCTCGCGTACGGCACGGGCCTGTTGTTCGTCCGCTTGCCGTTACTGTGCGACGCGGTCTGCAGGCGTCCGGCGCCGCCGCTGCAGCTGGTCGACGGTCCGTCCATTTGGCCGGTGGTCGTCTCGCAAAACGTCTCGGTTCGCGCCGAAATGAAACGCGGAATTCACTCGTGAAACTCGAATGAAATTCACTCTTAAATCGTGTTGAATTCAATACAATACGTATTTTTTCTTCTTCTTCTTCACGTTTAATACAATACCTAACACGATATTGTTTTGTTCGTAAACAAAACAAATCACTACGTAACGACACGGTAAACAATAAAATAATCGATAATATACCGGCCGACTATGGGCCGATTTACGTTATACAGATAAAAATTATCTTGTAATTTCAATAAAAAAATAATAATAAATGTATTTCGTAGATTTCAATTATTTATACAAAAAAAATTTAAAAAGAACATTATTTAACGTAAATTACGGTATTCGAATTTTTTGTAGCATTTAACAATGGATACAGAAGGATCATTGGCGATGTAAACAAAAAAATAATGACGTCATTCGAAAAATCCCCGAATCAGTGTAACCGCGTGATAACACGAAATATATTTACCTAAAATGTGAACATTACTCCCGTGAGATAACCTGTTTGTGTTGTTGTTAACACAAAACGAATCGTGAATTCCCGGTTTGGCACTCGTGTGACACCGCTTGTTACCGCTTTTTCCCGGCATGTGATAACCGTTATTACGATAATAATTTATTATCTGAGATAATAAAGAAGTTGTAGAATAATATTGTATAATATCAGCACAATAATTTACATCGTCGTGTGCGTCTACATTGGTTTGAAGGGCGGCCAATCAGAAGAGCGTATTTGCAATTACAGTCAAATCCGCTTATTACGATGCCGTATATAACGATATTCCGGATAAAACGATTCTCAGCAATGTATTTGGTTGGTTTTATATCTCATGTACAGTAATTTTGGTCTTCCGGATACAACGAAGTTCGGATATAACGATCTGATTCTCTAGGTCCTTGAAGATCGTTATAAGCGGATTCTACTGTATTTTGTTCTCGGACCGAGTGATCCATCCGTACTCGTCTAATCCGTGATATAACGTTAATCCATGGGTTTTTAATTTATAGACATTGTATTCTTGTGCTAACCTATGATAATTTTTAAGAATATATATATATATATATAAGAGTAACCTATCGTTAATACAAAACAATCTTTATGAAACGACCGAATAAGTGTGCGTTTTAAGTTAATTGCCCAAAAGAATTAATACCCATACGAATTTTGAGTGAAATTGGGAAATTTTTTATATCTTCAGAATAATAATATGGATATACTTAAATCGTTACGAATGATGAAAACGTGTTGTGGTACAATTTTTTTTTTAACTCCTATAGACGAAAATGACAAATACACCGCTGCCAATGTGCTGCTAATTATTTCAGAATAGTATGATGGAAATATCACTGTTTAATGTTTTTCGAATTTTTTTCACGGATTTCGTGAGCGTATAATGATTTGAAAACGCGTAAGTTTTCTTTTGCAAAAGTTTACAATAAAGTCTCGGCTGACAAATCGGGGGTAAAACTCTACGCATACCAGCCCCGTATAAACATTTCGATAATAATCGATTTGCTTTTCTACACGTACCTACATCGTCGTATAGATCATCCACGGATGCCAGTACACTCAGTGCAAATTTTTCCCAAAAAAGAAACTCCCCGAAAATCTGACGAAAACACAAATAATAACTTTCTATGTTACGTGCACTGATACAGTGACGGTTATACTTGATTTACAAAGGGGGGACGAAAATGGAGCCAACTCCCTCTGTCACTGAAATATCCACATGGACGAGTAATAACCAAGAAGAAAGATCTATTAATGAACCGAGACGAAATGCAGATGTAGAAAAAGGAAAAACAACGTGCATGAAACGTAAACGAAATAAAAATAAAACGGTAAAAGAAAGTAGTCACCAGATAGCGCTACGACGCAATATAGAGGGCGTGGCAGAAAGGCTCATATAAATAGCGGTCATTCACGAACGCACACACCGCAGTCGGACGCGAACTACGTTGTTCACGCCTGACCGCCGTGACTACACTGAGCGGTCCGATCGTTGCGGACCGCTATTTATAAGCGCCTTTCTGCCACGCCCTCTATGTTGTGTCGTAGCGCTTTCTGGTGACTACTTTCTCTTCCTGTTTTATTACGGTCGGCTGACGCGCTACGTCCGTACATGCGAGTGTTTAGGTTGACGCTGATCGAGTGACCGATCGTACGCGCGTATGCAATCTTTATTATTTATTTTTATTATTATTAATACTATAATTTTATTTGTTATTAGCTACGCATTAAACGCTCGATCACGACCGATGATCAACGCGTAGGTACCGTACTCGCTGATCGTCGGTCGAGCACTAATTCCAGTCTTATACACGATGTTCAAAAGTGTGGGGGCGAAAATGGAGCATAACCGTAACATAACTGGACCAACTTACACGACACAAGTCGGTGCTGTTAGATCAGAGTTATTTAAAATTTAAAAATATCAAATCCCACGGGAAGCGATCCACCTATTGCCCCTCCCTTATAATCGCCACTGCACTGATATAGCGGGTAGTTTATAGAATATAGGAAAAAAATCTTGTGATTTATATTATACATACATCCTGACAACGCGTCGTACTGAGTAAGTACGTCGACAAATAATCGTTTCAATCGCGTACAATTAACTCGCTCGGTTAAATTCGATTTTGAAAAAAAAAAATAATAATGTCGTTTTGTCGCTGTTGTTGTTGTTGTTGTTGTTGTTGCGCTATTCGTGATTTATACTTCTAAAACGTTTTTTAACGTAAAATCCATTTACCGCATTTTTTTTATCGCGAAGGTAAGGAAAAAAAAAACGAAACGAACCGACTCAATAACGTTGTCTAACCAAGTGAAGAATACAATATAATAAATCGTACACTGTACACACATATAAACACACTGCGCACGCAAGGCTGTGTTCGTTTTTTTTTCTTTCTTTCGTTCGCTTGTCGTCAAGTAGTTTTGCCTATTTAAGAAACGAGAAAAACATTACATTATTTATAAAATACGTTATAGAACGAATTGTATTTTTTTTTTCAGGGACGTTTCCGGAGCTTTTTCCAACCGTATACTTATACGTCTCGTGTCGTCCACACGGTCCCGAAAAGCGGACAAAAAAAAAGACAGAAAATACCTAACCGATCGTTTCGGATATTAAAAAATATTTGTCGTACTCGCATGATTTTGGACGTTTTAACGTTTTTGTTCCCAGTATAAACACGTTTTGTTATATATTATAATGTTTGATCTTTTAAATGATTTTTCTTCTTTTTATTTGTAAAACTACCAATCCTTTTTCTTTTGTACTCTGCTGCGTTTAATTTATTTAATTTGCTTTTTTTTTTTTGCATTTCATTAATTATTATCGATACACTTATAATTTAATACGTGTATTATTATTTTCAATTGAAATGTTAATATTAATAATTTATACACTAATATTGATGTATAATATTTTTTTCGAAAAATCGCGATTATTATAAAACGGAAATACTCTCCGTGGCGTAGTATTTTCAGTTTTTCTCTGATGAGGAAGAGAGGGAATTGGTTAAAATATAACGTAGAAACTCCGTCCCCACTATAAAGGATTTTACATAATATTCTCCTTACATATTTATATTTTAATAATAAATTATTTAAATCATTTAAGTATATATAAATAGTAATAAATCACTCATCGAGTAATTGAATTTGGTTAATTCGATATATTTATTAGAATTTAGAAAACAGAAAATTATAATAAAATTATTGAGTATTATTATGTTTCATTGAAAACAACTTCAATCGCATGTTCGTCGCGTTCTCGTATGTGACTATATAGCTAAATCGTATTAAGTCTTCCCTGTTAAAAATAGTAACCAAATTTTAAGTAAAAGTTTTATTTGATAAAAATGAACAAATATTAACAATATAAATACCTATGACGTAGAATTCATCAAGTAAGCCATTTAAATTTTATTTCAGATCTCCACTACGTATACCCATTTGTGAGATACATCATAACCGCATTTGTTTCAAACGGGGTGTCGAGAGTGTCGACAATATGATTTTAATATAAATCGATATAATAATATTTTTAATTGATCCTATGGTCTCGGGGGAGGTTTTATCCCAAACCACTTCTCCCTCCGCAAAAGACTCAAGTTATATGATATATTCGGTATATATCACGGTGTAACACATATCTAGTCTCGGTCAACTCTAGTGGTCGGCTAGCGGTGTTTGCCAGTGATTTGGATTGTCTGCGAAATTCAAAGACACGATCAGAATATACACGCGGATAGATACACGATTATATATTATATCCGTTAATCAATTTTCACAGCTTTAACCGTATAACCCATCGAATATAAATTTGATAAATGCTTGTGCAAATTGGACTGCGGAGACAGGATTTAAGTGTTGGATTTCGGGGAAACTCGCATAAAAGACATTAAGCAATTTCTCTCGTTTTCTTTTTTCGTTACGAAACAAAAAAGTTTTTAACGTCGAAACTTTCGATATTCTCTCAGGGAAAATGTAAAGAAAAAAAATACCGAGTTGGAACTTTTTGGTTTTGAATACACATATATAGACTGCAAGAACGCTGTACTGGATTGAAGGAGAACTGTTAAAATGTGTAATTGGAGTGATTTTTCAAACAAAAAAAAAATTCAGAAAATATCAATTTCGCCTTTTTTATGACTTATAAAAGTACACCACACACTTCCGAAATCGTTTGTATAGTCGCGTGCGAGTAACGATACGTATTATCTCGTCGAAATTACCATTTTAACGATTGTGGAACGAATTTCGCTTCCGTTTGAGCGATTTTTCAAAAAAAAATTTTTTTCGACAATAAATTTCAAATAATTACATATGTACTGATTTGCTGTGAATCGCGTTGTAAGGCGAAAACTATGTTATAAAACCGTTTTATTATTGTAAAACGGTATCGTAAAAATAATAAATTTTCGTCCGGAATATAATAAAAAAAAAAAAACACTATTCCAACACGAATCTCGTTGAACGATCGTGAACATTTTCATTCGACGATACACAAACACAGTTCATGAACCGACGCACGTAAAAATTTAAACGTTTCGCGAATCGTGTAAATGTGCGATATGACTGTTTTCCGAATCGTTTTACAGCTTCGCGAAACGGTCAACGCACATAACAGACAGCGGTCGACGATTACGTTTTATGCTAATCGACTATACGAGTCCTTAATAATTATTATTATCATACACCGTCATTATTAGCGATAACTGCCCGGACTTAAATTATTCCTATATAAATATCTTTTCTAACAGTGTATATCGCACGATATATTATTGCAGTACGCGAAATGCACCACCGCCACAGTGAAATAAAACGATAAAATCTAAATCTCATACCATTCACGGTAATGTTTTCGCGGACGGATAGTGTAATAAAATGTTAAATGATATTATTACCTCGCGGACGTTCGCCAACGATTATTAATTGTACGTTTAATTTGTGAAGAAAAGTAGAATTCGTTATGAACGATGTCGTTGAAATTTATTGTTATACAGTATAACGCACAATCCTGTATCGAAATATAACCGGAAACGGATGGGGTGTGGTTATAATATGATGTTCGAGTGGAAATTAAAGGATAAAATTATGATTTTATAGGAACGACAGGCGGACCGTGAAACATACTGCAGACTAATGTCCGAGTAGAGAAAGATCGCATTTGGCTTCAACTGTGTCAACGCAGTCACAACGGAGGCCATTTTGTGGATAAAAAGACTTTTGACATAATATAGAAATTTAACGTTGACTACGTTTTCTAATACACACACAAGGTTATTGCTCGAGAAATTTATTTCATTTCATTTATTGCGATTCGCTTAAAATTTTAGACCCTGAGCGAATTTTTTTTTCTGTGCTCACATTTTCTACTACAAAGAACGCTCCTATGATCTCGTCATACGCTTTACGTTTCGGTTGCAAATCGTATCTGTTCGGTACTATTTATTTGAAACGTTTTTTGATTTTCCAAAGATCGGAAGAAAAACTATTTTCTGGAAAGGTAATTTTTTTTCTGTGTACGACTATTCGGCTAGCGAAAACGCTCCTCCGATCATTACACATTTTCCGATAACAAATTTTGCTGAGTTTAAGCAGGTTTTTTTTTTTTTGTATTTTCACAATAGTTTTTAAACGCGTTCCAAAAAAAAAAAAAAACGAGCCGCGGGGTGTTGTGAATGTCGCTCAAGTGAATTACTCGGAGAATGATTTTAGAGTGTATTGTTATCATTATAAATTTGAAAGCAATGATAATCCATAGCATTCGATAAAACGATTCTGAGCTCGAGCATCGGTATAATATTTTGGGTATTTAACAAAAATTAACCCTTTTTATGAATTAAATACCTGAAAACCTATATTTGCTATAAATAGTACAAAATTAAATGGAAGTTTTTGAAAGTCTTTTTTCCTCGATATAATATAAAGTAACATATTAGCGAAATATTTCAAGTTTCTATACCTGTTAGTTTCAAAATTACGATAATCGATTTTCACCGTTTTTATCTAATTTTTGAGTTATATTTTTAGGCGATTTTGAGAAAATCGAAAAACGACCACTCTAAAGTACCAACTAGATGCGAATTGCTGTCGGAAACAAACTGTGATCGAAGAGATCGGAGCACTCCTACTGGTCGAAAATCTGTACAAAGAACAAAAAAATAAATAAATAAATAAACATCATTGTAATACCACTAGATCCCTCGCTCCGCTCAGAATCTAAAACCAAAATATTCTTTGTGAAAACGAATTCGTTATTGTGTATATTAATAAAAAATAATATCGCGCCGAAGCTCCTCCATCTCGGAATAACCGTCATATTGAATGCAACGACTTATCGTCGTTTTCGAATTTATATACTGATTGAATAATTATAAACTCACGAGCATGTGTGCCGATTCGTAATCGAAACCCGACCGGATGGATTGGCCTATGAATTTTGTACGCGTTCTACGCGTGACCGTTGTAACGTTGCTTTCGAATTCGTACGGCGTATAATAGTATAGTAATAAAATTCTAAAATTTCGCTCTCTGCTCGTTGTACCGCCATTATTCGGCTTTAATATTTCGTATTTTGTTCGATATCCGGGGAGAGGGTGTGAAAAAAAAAAACGCCGTTTGCAAACACAAGAACATTGTACCACGCCGAATCCGTTCTATTATTCGCACGCGCCGCCGCCGCAGCTGCGAAATGGCAATATTCGAAACACGGAATTATTAAATCGAGTTAACGAGTGGCGGAGGAGAAATACGCGTATATATATACACGCGCCCTAATTATAACCGATTCGCAGGACGAATAATGTAAATATATCTAGACTTACACATGACTGCTTCGTCGATTCGTGTGATGTGTACGATATATATATATATATGTGTGGGTAAATCTGTCTGGTGTACAAACGGCATTAAAGATCGCGGTGCGAGAACGAAGTGGTCCTGCATAGAGTCAAAGGGATTCGTTTGCGCGACGAACGCTCGGAAACGTTAAATTATATACACTGCTGCGGACCCGGTGACGGTAAATATACGCGCAGTGGGTATACGACAGTCAATATTATTATATTATAAAATAACGACAATATATTATTGTAATATTATACGTATACCGAACTGGAGATGTCGACGACGAGAAATTTTGTACGAGCATATACAGGCAAATTCGGTCGCAGTCTGGAGGAGGACCGGGAAAAAATAGTAATTATTTTTCAGTAGTGCGAAATCCGATTCGACAATCTTCGGACGTCGTATATTTATTATTATAACGATTAGACGAAACAACAGAAGAGCACTCGGGAAATTGATTTGCTTTTTTTTTAGATATTAAGAAAAAAATTATTGTTTTGTACGCGGGGAGAGGAAAAGAAACACCGAATAATCATTAACGTCGTCGATGATCATATTAATATTTTTTATATATATATATATATTTATTTTTCTTCCGAAAATGTGTTTATTACACGTCTTAACAGATTGTACAGAAATCATCGGTGTAACGAGGCAATGACGATCTGTTAACAGGACTTGTTCTCTCCGTCTGTCTTACGGGCGATACGGCGAAATCACTGCGTTTTGCGAGTAAACCTTTCAATATGTATAATATATTTATGTAATAATGTCAAAAATGTTTGGAGTCAATAAATGAGAATATTATCTGCGACATACGGTTTTTTTATTTTTTCGATACTTTTAGTAGTTTTTAAAGATCTAAACCGTGAATATCGGTTTTCGACAAAAACTTTACGTCTTTCAAACAGTGGTAACATTTTTAGTTCACATTTTCTTTAAAATATTCTCATAAAGAATTCTTCGTGTTCTCTTAAAATCGCACAGCATTCGAATCGCGGAATGATGCGTTTACCGGGCGACGAACGTCTCGTTGAGCGTTGTATGTCAACAGGTTTTGCGTGAGTGAGACGTCCTCTTAAACCGCACTTACCACTATATATAATATATGCTCGTTACACATATTTAATAATTTTACGTATAACATCGAGGAGTTGATTTATTCGAGATAACTCGCGTATACGTTTCGACAAATATTGTAAAATAAAAAATACTCTTTAGACGCAATTATTCTTCGCGATGATTCGAACGATAATAATATTTCAATTGAAATACCGGTAACAAATTACGGTTTGAATTTACAAACGATTTTCGGGAATTGCTCGAGTCCCCTTCTCTCAAATGCCACACTTACTATACGAGCACTGCAGGTGATGAGACGTACCGGAAATAATGAAATATTGTAAATATTTTGATATTCACTCGCGGACGTATAATAATAATAATAATAATAATAATAAAACGAGGGCTTTGGCGAAAGTCGTTGGAAGTTTTTTGACGTTCAAACGGGCTACGAAAACGGTTCGCGTCGCCGAGGGAGCCTTTGATCATCGCGCGCGCCGTCGCTTTGCCTTTGACAAAAAAAAAAAAATAGACTTTAACAAATAAATTATGTTACGACGTAATACAAAAAAAAAAAAACGAAGAAAATTTCGATTTCGAGTTTTTTCATCAATATTATTTATTCGGTGAAATTAAAATAACCCGTTTTTTTTACGTGATGGTGTATCACGATTTCAAAATCAATGACGGAGTTTAAAAAAAAAAAATGTCCACCGACGCAGGGTGTGGTGAGGAATCGTTTTAAAACAACCGATTACATTTGTACGTATTATTATATTTACCTATATCGAACAAAAAAAAAAAAATCCAAAATTAATTACATAATATACGTTGGGTTTCGGTTAAATCTATACAATATAGACGCATTAAGGAGATCGAGAATCTCCGCGAGAAGATGCGTACACAATATCATGGTTCGGTGTACCGTTAACGTTGTATAATTCGCATCGTTACCCTTCGGTCCAGGGTCTAGTAGAATCCAAATTAGTAAATACCAACAGCACTTGGCGTTGATTCTTTATCTTCGCCATTTTCTTCTCGTGTTTAAAGAGTAACTCGTTGTTTTTCGAATCGTAGTATCGCGATACAGTGTAACGCACCGTAAACGTGACTGCCGCAAGGGCAGACAAAGCCAAAAATTTTATGAACATATTGCTGTGATACGGTTTTCGTCCTTTGTATTTTATTGTACATTTAAAGTCGATCGACAGCATTTTGTGTGTAAATATCGGTCGTTAAGGGTATCCGTCGCGAAGCGTCAGATTTTGCAGCCAACCTTGGACAGTTCACGTTTCGAGAACGTTTTTTAGCGTATTAAGTTCATAACGCGTATATACGAATTAAAAACAATTTGGGAAGCGAAAGATTTAACCCTACGCACCGAAGGTGTTTGTTCTTGTAAATAACTTATGGTATCGAAAGGTTCGTGCGATTATTACCGCGTACGGCGTAATAAATGTTTTGAGATAATTTTATTTTTTTATCGAATTGGTGTTTTATTCGTACGCGCTATACGCTAAGTAGTAATTCCATATCATTTATATAACGTTATAAAAAAAATCATTCGTAATTTTTGTAAAATAAACTTTTTTTTTTTTTTTTACATATAAACGCGCTGGGCCCGTGCAAAATTTTATTTGCAGGCACGCATAAATTCGTGTTTTCTTTACTCTCGTTATGTCGATATAATGGTTTTTTTTTTTTTTGTTTTGCGATTTCACTGGAATATTCACCCGCGATTATCTCGTCACAATGACTCAGACCGCGCGAGACACAATATGCGTCATAATATATTATATTTTTTATATTACTGATATCATAAACTGTAATGAGTTCGGGTTTTTTTTTAGAGAGCTAGTGTAAATTTTTAATCGTAAAAAGTACTATATACGTCTACGCTTTTAACGAGTACAAACAGAAACGAGTATATCGACAAGATTTGTTGGCTTTTTTTTTCGATTTTCGTGTTATTTTTAATTACGCGTATGAAAAACTACGTGGAAAATCGAAAAACGTTTCGAATAAATGTAGAAATAATTCGCTACGCGTTATTCATGTCGGAACACTGCTTTTATATTATCATGTGCGATAAAGTGTTTACGGACAAAATGAAAAATTTAATCGCTCGAATTTAAAACGACATAATATTAAAAAAAAACACACACACGAACGACAAAGATTTTTCGTAATTGGCTGAAACGCCGGTAGTGACGGCCTGTACTCCGTACAAGAACAGAAGCCAGACGACTGTCGAAACGCGGTCGCCGCAGAAGCGGTGTCTATTCTTATCCGGAATCGGGTATAGACCTCGTTATTCGTCTTACGTACCAGACAGCGTAATTTTACCGGGAATTTTGAAATCCGAGGTTATTTCGGCCACTAGGACCATAACGCACAATACCAATACGCGCGGGAGCCAGCCCGTAGGAAATCGATCGGGGAGGAGCGTAATACAATTTCCACATTAGGAGGTAAATATACATTAGTGCGTAAAGAATATATTGTTCTTTTTTTTCTTCGACAATATTAAATGTATAAACCTATAGTAGTCAAAATATCGACGAAATTTGTATTTAAACAATAATAATATTATAATTTTTCAGAATCATATTTGAAATTTTGAAGTCCAGGGAAGGCAGATGCCCCGTCTTGCCCCCTCCCTCCACTGCAGGGTGCCCGTGCCAACGCGCCACTTGTTACGTATCGCCTAAGTCTACAGATCCACCTCCTTCCACGCGTGTTCCCAACACGTTTCCATTCTAGCACTGAGTCCGTACGAAAGGGTTTTGGCTCTTAA
Source organism: Slavum lentiscoides (assembly GCA_032441835.1). Lineage (NCBI taxonomy): Eukaryota > Metazoa > Arthropoda > Insecta > Hemiptera > Aphididae > Slavum > Slavum lentiscoides. Next base: position 14,300,085 of record CM063714.1, on the reverse strand, counting down.
AAAAAAAAAAAATCGCCCGCCAGGAATTTTTCGTGATTTTTAATTTTTTTTTTCTTTTCGTTATAACTGTCCATCGTCTCTGCGTGGAGTTTCACAACCGAACGTATTGTTATATAACAATATCTACCCTTCCAAATTAGTATTTGTGTGCGTGTGTATATATGTAACGCGTTAACACATAGGTGTACACGCGCGCGCACGTTTCGCTGCAGTTGTCGCTCTCTCGTCGTTACTATTTTATTATTACGAAACCGGCTGCCGGGCCTCGCGTTATTTCTCCCGTTCGCTCTCTCTCTCCCCCCGATTTCGACCCCGTCGCAAAACCCTCGGTACCGTAGAGTGTCGTGTTCTCTCCCCCTAACCAACCTCTCCCCCTCCTCTCGTAATATTATAAACGTTGCACGTGCCCCCGTGGGGCAATTCAACACGCGGCAATAGCCTTTTGTGTCCCCGTGCGGCGGCGCACGTGAGTTCCCCCCTGTAACGTGTCCTGTACGATAGCTGAAGGCCGGTTCCCGCGGACCCATACCTCCCCACGGTTTTCGCATTCGATTCCCGTAGGGATCCGCTGCAAGAGTCCCGTGTTTTATTTCTATACTGTAACGTCCCTCCCGCCGTTACGCGCGTTACATTATCCGCACCGCCGTACAACGTTGTATACCGTGTAATATATTGTATTTCGTACGGGCGCGATAGTGTCGATGGCGCGTGACGATACGCGTAAATCAACGACGTCATCGGCGCGGTGTCGAAGAAGACAAAAAAAAATATTGGAAATTATAAAAAAAAATCCGTCTTATGAGTTGGTTAAAATAACACGTTCCGTGAAACGATAAAACGTGTTGGCAACACTGCCGTATATAGAGTTTTTGAATATATATTATCGGTCCGTTTCTAAACTCACATAAAAACGTCTGTACTTATATACATACCTACAGCTTTGAAAGTAGTGATCCACGTGTTCCATTATTGGATCGTGTGAATTCGAAACAGATTTGTTACTGAATTATTTTTAATCCGATGAACTAGCGGTTATATCAAAGTCTTGAGAGGGGGCGAACTCAAACTCAATTGTGAGCTAACCACCTTCCTCCATTCCGATCGTGGAGTTCGACCTCCGCCACTTCGTTTCGAATATCAACATTTCATAATATTTCCCGAAAAATACATCGGACACTGCAGCAATATGCGCGTATTCGCATTGTGCAGAGGCGTACTCAGGAATTTTCAATGGGCGGGGTTGAAAATTTTGTTGACATAAAATTGAAAATAGATTGTAAAAAAAATATTTATTTTTTCCCTTCTTAAACAATTTTTTTTTTAGAAAATTGCTCCTGTGAATTATATTATTCATAAGCACGAACGCACAAAACTACATCGGTTAGTGAGGTCATGGGGGGATTCAAACCCTACGAACCCCCCCCTTGAGTACGCCCCTGGCATTGTGGCTACTTATTCGCAAGGAATTTCGTATTTAAAAACAGTACAAGTATTATAAGAACATAACAGACGAGTTTTAAATAATTACCGTTTCATACCGTTGTGAGTTTTTTGTAAATCAAAAATAAGTTCGTCATATTATATTCGGAGGAGAAAAATTGTTATAAATCCAATTATCATAAAAGAAATAACCGCGGGAAAAGTGTCAAACTTCATAAGACGCGTATATTTTTGTTTCCCCGTTTTTTTCTTTCTCCGCCCGTCTAACGCGTTATTGACACGACTATTGTGAGGAAAATGTAAAACTGTTGTTGCGGAAATATGTCAAAGACGCTATACAGCGGAGAAGACTTTGACTTTCTTTTCTCGTTTCTTTTCTTTTCTTTTTATTTTGATCAAATATTACAACACACAACTTTTCCGAACCTTTGCATGACACAAGCTACGAAAAACATCTTTGATGTGAAGCATTCGAGGATACTTTTTAAATTGCGAAGAATTTAAAGTGACGAGAATGTTAAAACTTGATAAGGGTTGAAATTTGAAACAGGCGTGCTGTGAACGGAGAACGGTGTATATATGTGTGGACGTATTTTTTTTTTCTTCCGAGAAAACAAATCAATATCTTCCAAAGAATTCGCTCGTTTATTTTTAGTTTTCTAAGGATAAAACGCGTGTACTCTTAAGTAATTGGTTTGTTAAAACGTTGTAATGTATATATATAAAAGAGATTTAATTTCAAAGAAATAATGATGTAAAAAACGAATCGTTTTTTTTTTCTTTTATCACGACGATCAATATAATTTTTATGAACTCGTTGACTTTGGCGAATAAAGCTACACAATATTTACATATTTAATATTATGTAATTTCGAAAACTGAAAAAAAAAACACGTGCATCATATTCACGGGGTACATATAATAACGTTATAACTGCAATTTGCTCCGCTGTCTTACAGACTAAATGACTTTGTTTAGTGATCAAACAATTTTTTTTTTTTGAATATTAAATAAATATTATTTAAATTTTTCTTACCTAGTTTCAGTACGGAAATGCGTGATAAAAACTCGTGTATTTAACGTAACACCTGCAAATTCAAATATGTCGAATTATAATTTTTTCACGTAATTTTCGTCCCGTGAACTATGGTACGCAAAACCGTATAGCTTATATACTCGAGTTTTAAACTAACATTTTTTTTTTGTTTTCGATTTATGAACGGAAATTCGCCCCGTTTCTTTCTTCGGAACAATTTTTCTTTTATTATTAAAAAAAAGTACGCGTCGGTTTCGCTTATATACCAAAAACTCGGCCAAATTTTATATGAAATTACACCCGTAACTCTATTTTATCGGTTTTCACACTCCCACTTTCGAAATTCTCGTTAGAAACTCCGGCCGGCCGATTCAGGTCGCGTCTGAACTTTAAAAACGCGTCGGATTGTATACAATTCAGAAATCACGGAGTTTTGCAATTTTTTTTTATCCTATAGGCAGTTGCACGTTTAAGAATTTTGCGTCCCGAGAAAAAATAATATTTTCTTTTTTAGTTTTGTGGATTTCTTTTCTTTTTTTTTTTAAACTTATGTTCAGCCTATTACTATTCTCAGTACAAAATTTATAACACAAATAAAATAATACAAAAATAATACGTACTTATAGAATATTCATTAAAAACGTAATAAGGTTTAACAATTTTTTTTTTTTTTTGTTTCTCGCGATCGATGTAAAGCAAAATTTTCTATAATGTCGTCTCGCAATTTAACGTTTTTGTTAAATCCGCTTCCGTAATATACATTTTATTATTTTATTAACAAATTTTAGTTAACAAGCTTTTGAAATGTGGCGTTACCGCGAAATACTCAAGATTTCGTGGACGGACAGAATGACAAATGAAGAAGTTTTGAAAATAATTAAAGAAAAAAGACAAATTACAATCAATAGAAGAGATAATAATATGATAAGGGCATACCACTGCGCCATCGCCGTGATAGTTTGCTGGAGTTAATTATTGAAGGATATGTGGATGGGATAAAACAGCAAGAGGAAGACCAAGAATGTAATACATTTTACAAACTATGAAGGGCACATGGAAATGGAAAATTACCGAAATTTAAAAGAGCCGAGTTTTGAAAGAGTAACTTGGAGAGTTGTGGCCAACCAGTGGAGGGATTGATGAACTTAAAAAATAAAATAAAATAAAATAACGAATCTATAACTTCTTCTCTTCAACGCATAATGTTGAAAACGTTTTTTTTTTAATGTTAAAAAACCTTCCCAGAGCAATACCAATTTCCCGACTCTAAACGCGCGCTGTCCTGTTATTGTGGGACACGTCGTAATATTATATTATGAATACGCGTTTATAAACCGAATAATCGAATTTTTTTTTTCTTTCTGAAATTCGATTGAAAAGGTCGTCGAAATAGGTATTTGGTTTTTTTTTTCTTACCAATTTTCTACACTACAGCCCGCCACGGGTATTCGACGACACCAGGACGAGAAGATAAATCGGCAGGGATCGGCCCGAGACCCTGGCGGAGACGATGACGGCGCGGTCCTGAGAAGAGATCACACTCGTGTGATTGTTGTGTTTTGCCAACAAATACCCGTTCGAGTGCGGCGTTTTGTGGAAAAAAAATAAAAAGGGAAAGAAAAGACCGCTCGTCTCGTCCCCGTTTGTTCGCGCTCGTGGCATTCCTGCGCGCACCGGCCATTATATTAAATATCGCGATAGAATAAAATACGTACAAACGACGAGGACCACTGCAGGCTGCAGCCAGTTTTTGTGTACTTAAATACCGTCAAAAAAAAAAAAAAAACACCTGTCAGCCGGCCGAAAGTGTCCTTATATAACACGGTCGTGACGATATATGCACGTATACGCTCTTCTCCGCCTCTCGTGTGTCGCCATCACCACAGCTGAAACGTAAAACTGTGTACACAAAAATAGGAAAATTTCAATTATTTTTAAAAACTAAAAACCGAAATAGAATAAATTTGGATTGCGTGTTGCAGTTGTACCTCGCAAAGTCACCGCGGTAGCGGTAAATATAAATATATCCGAATAATATTTATCGCTTGTGATCGTTCTGATCTCGAATACGAGATAGAAATCTCCTTCCTCGTAGTTTTTTTTATGTACCCGATTTTAGACGCGGAAGTAGACTCTATTAAACGCTGTCGAATGTACTTATTTACATATACGTCGAATCATTTTATTTTGTAAATTATAAATAAAACTCGTATTTAATTTCAACGAAACGTACAATTATGTTCATTGAAACTGGACCATTCTTCAGTCGAATATAAATTTTCTGTCACTTTGTACTAGTGTATATATATATATAAATTTTTTTATTCTTTTACCTATTGCTATGTTCAGCGGAACTCATCCCGCTGATACGGATAATTTTGGACTTTTAAAATAATATATGAAAATTTAAAAAATTTTTTTTTTTTTTTTGTACCTAAACAATAAAATATGACTGTTGTTACTTGTATTAGGAAGTATAGTGGCCGCATTACGGGAATTTTCACGTGCAGCCCCTTATGGTGGTCGAGTTGCGCCACTGCCGGGTACACGTATTCGGAAACGTGTAGTTCTACGCGGAATCGCGAACGCGCGCCTGGACGACGTCCCGGTGCAACCGCGCCCGGTTGGCGATCGCGTCTCCGATCAGATCGTTCATGTGCTGGTCGGCGAGTTCGCGACGCCGACAATGGCCGCGGAACCGGCCGAGCAGCGTACCGGAGAACTGGTGGTCCGCGATCGCGTAACCGTCAGTGGCCAGCTGGTCGAGGACGTCGGCGGCCAGGCCCGCGTTGTAGCGTTCGGCCAATGCCCGGCTTTGGACCGCGCGGAACGCGTGTTCGGGCGACGCGCGTTCCGCGTCGGCCAGCGAGCGCAGCGCGCGGCGTCGGCGCTCCGCTTCCGCCAGCTCCAGCCGCACCGTCTCGACGCGTCGCGCCAAACGCTCGCGGTGGTCCGCGTCCCGTTCGCGGCGCAGAGCGGCCGCGTCGTCCTCGTACAGCACGCGCACGGCGGCCTTTTCCGCCACGCTGGCCGTCAGGTACAGCATCAGCGGATACGCCTCAACGTCGAAGTCCGTCAGCTGTTCGTGGGTGACTTGCATCCACGCGTCCACGCCCGTCTTGCTCTTGACCACCGGCGGCACTTTTTGCCACAGGTAGCCCGGCGACAGGTCCGACTGCACGGCCGCGTTACGCCTCGTGGCCGCGCGCTTCACCGACTTGGCCGTCGGCGTGGGCGTCAGCTGGCATTGCACCGTCGCGTCCGCCACGCGGCTATTGTCCTCCGCGGCCATCCGGCGCTTGCGCTCGAGCCGCTCGCGCGCCTCGTCCAACTTGCGCTGGAACGCCGCCGACGGTCTCCGTCTCGGCGTCTCCCCGACAACGGGTCGCGCGAAAATACTGCCCCGCACCGCCCGCCGGTTGTTCGTGCAGTCCGCGTCAACCGGCGTTTGCAGGTGACGCGTGAACACCGCCCGCGGCTTAATGGACGACGGCAATTTCACGGGCACCGGTTTCCCGTTGATCGTGAGCATCGGGCGGTCATCGGCCATCTCTCTAGAGGCGTGTGACTGCGAGACGACACTATATCTTATTATCCTTCGCGGGCGCTGGTAAAACGCCATTCTAACTCGCGTTACCGCGATCCGGTGGCGTATTTGAGACTTCACCTCAGAGGGTGGAGGGGGGGGGGCGATGGTAAAAAAACTCCCCCCTTTCCACCAATAAAAAAAATTATATGTAGGAATATAATTATTGAACAGAACACATTTTATTTATTTAGATAATTTTTGATAACTATATAAGTGTTACCAACATTTTCATAAAAAGTACTTGTGACTTATAACACAGAACAATATAATGTAAAATAATATAATTTTTTTAAATCTTTCGGGGGGTGGGGGGGCGATTGTCCCTATCGCCGCCCCCTCAAATACGCCACTGCCGCGATCCATTACGAGTGCCGACGAGCGCGCTTACGCGCTACGTTACTAATTCACTGATTTACTATTAACTCACTTCGGTATCGTTACGGTCACGTGGTACGGTTATCGTTTTTATTTCTTAAATCCCGGAGAAAATTCGTTTCGGTATAATTCTTAAGAAAACAAGAGAGCGAGTAAATGAATTAAGTAAATAAATCTTTCAAACACACGACTATTTATTATATATATATAGCAACAAAAGGAAAAACATTTTGGCCAATATATTTTAAATATATTATATTAACAAAGATAACCAGTAACGAGAAAACCGCACGGAAGAATATCGTTTTTTTTTTTTACGATTTTCGCGCTTTGTATATAATTATCATACTGCAATATTCAATTAACATAATTTTATTTAAAAACTTTTTTTCTTAATTTTTTTTTTATCCTTTTGAAAAAATACTATCTGCAAAATATGTTTTAAGAAAATCTATATAATTTATATGTATTAGAAACGAGTAAAGAGTTGAAAAACTCAGAATAACGACATATAACTTAACAGTCGACCTTGTTATAGTTGCGTATTATAATGGTCACATAATATGTGGCTTTGTAAAAGTGACGATTTCGGTTTTAAGACACGTCGCACGTGTATACCTACTGTTTCAGTCAAACACTCTCATATAAAAACGTCAAAATCCGTATATGGCAACTATACATATGAAAAACAATTTTTTTTGAAATTATTTATCGAAAAAATGTTCGAAGTATTCGTGTAAATTTTTACGTATTAATCGAATAAATAATATTCCGAATGCTCTCCGAACGTATATTGTTCATTGGACATACAAATATGAATATAATTAAAATTTCGTACACGAATTTATGTTCACACTGTATTTATACGAGGTGATTTTTTTTTTCATCATCAAAACACATATGGAATGGAATGTGCAAAGAATTATTATTAAAAAAAAAAAATTATATAATATAATATATCCCGCGATATAGTCTGAACCGCGATAAAGAAAATCACCAAGTACACAGTATAAGTGTAAGCACAACAACCGAGCAATTCTATATTGTAATATCGGGGACGACACTTAATTAAAAAAAAAGAGTATATCGGATAGAGTTTTTTTTAATAATTAATTTTTCTAAAAAAGAAAAAAACGAGGAAGTGTACTCGGATTGCGTGACGCGCGCGAGTGCATCAGTACAACACACATTTTAATATAAACGAGTATTAATTTCCAAAGCAAAAAAAAAAAAAAAATTATACAAAAATGACTCTGCCGTAACGAATATATTATAATTTAAGTGATGAAATAATGGTTTACCCAGTGTTTTTTTGGAAATATTCTATTTATAGCGTTTTTAAAAATTTTTCCAAAATCATACGCTGAAAACCGAAGACTATAATTACATTATAAAATATGCGTGAAACACCTCTACAGCTAGACGGAAACGACGATATTCAGAGATTTCGGGAGTTGGAAATGATTCGCGGTTCATATCCATCGTTGCACGCCCGCAATGAACGATCACGATTGACGAAATAATCGGTTACGGTTGACATCGACTAAAAAATGCCATTGGGAAATGTCAATATTATAAAGAGAAAAGAAAACTAAACATTCAATGAATTTTTTTTAACTTTATTACTTAAAAATTAGAGTTCTGTAAGTAAAATGTCGGAAATAATAAAAAATATATGAGTATTACGGTAAAAAATTTTTTAATTTTTGAACTCGCCGAGATTTATACATGTACATTATAATCGTTATGTGTGCCCAATTCTGCGCACAAAATTTTCGGTGACGCGGGGAAACGGAATATTATTATTTTCTCTTGTTTCGGCGTTTTATTTGATATTTTTTTTTTTGCCAAATGGAACGCCGAAGACGGCGAATAACGGTAATAAAATTGTATAGCGGAAAAAAAAAAATATTTAAGCGGGATTGTTTTCTATAATATATATATATTGTGTTGTTGCTGTTATCAGAGCAATCGAAGAAATCGGTCTGTGAACAAATCGAATTACGTCTAAACCAAAACGCTTTCGTCTCTGGTCGTGTTGAAAAACTTTTGTTCGATTATTTATGCCGAAACAATGCGCTTCGGATATCGGTTATATACGTGGGACACGAAAAGGGGGTATGAAGAAGTTTTGAACAAGATTAGAACGTTTATGATTGACTGTTGTGAAGTATATGGTTAACGAAAACGGTGGCGTTCGGGAGCCAAACTCTCTACGAACGCGTATATAACAGGACGTTTTTAATGTTTCGGAAATTGCATTTTTTTAGTAATACAAAAAAAAAATTTAGAATGATCAAGATTTTTTCAATTACCAGATGTTCTATAGGTTTTTTTTTAATCTTTAAAACCAAAAATTACTCCTTATGTGACTATTCATTAGCTCAATATCTAACTAATTACTATATATAAATAGTTCAAAATTTGAAGAAATTTTCACGCGAGTTACATACAAAATTACTTATCGGATGTAAATTTCAAGACTCTAGAACCACTTTTTTTTTTTTTGTGCCGTTTTTGACCTAACACTATCGAGAAAATAATTTCTGTTTTCGTGTCGTATTGACGAATATTACGCGTACGGAAACTGCGCGCGGACCGATTCGGCTACATTTTTCTTTTCTTTTTTTTTTAAATGTTCGTCATAATCCGGATTTGGTTTTAGGCAGAGAAAATTTGGAAAATTCGAGAGAAAATTTTGTTAGCGATAATCTCCAGGGAGCGCTTTGCGCAGTTTTATATTTAATATAGGTGTTACGACGACAAAATAATTAGAAATAACGACAGTAATATAAAATAAGTTTTTCTTCTCGTTTTCACTCGGTTTACGCGTGTCCAATAGGTTTTCGCCGCAAACCGATCGAATAACAAATTCATCGAAATTCGGACAGGACGATTGTGAGCCAGTTATTATTGAATACAGATTTGGGCCGCTCGTTAAAATATCGTAAAACGGCAATGCTGCGATTCCGTGTCGAAATCCACTTACTCGCGTGTACAAATATTTATAAAATTATGTATGTGAAACGCACCGCTGTGTTACGCGGATTCGGTATTCTGAAAACAAATTTCGTGTCGGAAGTCTGCGTACAATAATTATAGACCTTATGTGTAATTATGAAGTGATTGTTACGTAATATTCTGCTTATATATATATATATATTATAATAAATATTTGTACGAGGAAAAAGCCGTTTTGGGAGGGGCAAGGCGTAGGATTTTCACACAACGAGCAGTGTTTAAACGCGTACACATTATAAGTATAACGTTATATTGTTCAAATATTCAGACACGCGTTCAATTATATTATATTGTTGTATGTTCAGCAGAAAATCGCGTACGTTGTTCAGTGAGAAAATGTGTTGTTGAAAACGTCGTACGTTTGATTAATCGAAATGTCATTTCAGAAAATTGAAAAAATAATTTTTTTGTGTGTGTGTGTATACGCGTATTTTAACCCGTTTTATAACGCGTGTTTTTTTTGGACAATAATTTAACAAATCTAACGTGTTCAAATACTTAAATAAGCGTTTCGTACGGAAAAAAAAAACATTTGTTCTCCGATACGCGACGTGTAGTATAAACAGTAATATTATTGAAAAATTCGTATACCACATCGTAGTAATAAAAGTGTATAAGAATAATAATAAAGACGTGTTTAAAAACGCTTTCTGATTTTTTCAGAACGAGCAAAGGATTTTGTCCGAAAATTATACCCCGTTCCACCTTTTCCCTTGACTTCTTCGTCGTTTCTCGTAAATGTCTTTTGAACGATAAAAAAAAACGAGAATTTAAATATAATATTTTATAAATTAAAGCTAATCTTTATAGTGTCTTTTTTTTCTCTAAATCATTCGGCCACTTCATATCAAAATCTAAACACCGAAATTCGACACTCGTTTTCTTATGATATAACGCGCACACAGAATCGGACCTGATCTATATTTAGGCTTAGTTATTCGCTTTTTTTTTTATATATACGAAAAAATCTACTCGTACTATACAGTTGTAAAATAAGCAATACGCGTTTGTTTGAATTTGTTCGCATATACTTCAAAACCGGATTGGAAAAATCTGATACAAATTCGTTATTTTGACGTAAAGAAATACGAATTAAAAGGTCCGTTGTATATACATGAAGGAATCGAATCACGAACGTTATATAATATACGAAATTGAAAATGAAAAAAAAAAATTTTCCCGACGCGTCTTTTCAAGAGAACACGCGTCTCGCACGGGGAACTAAAAGAGGATTATCGGTACAGGATAATTGGTTTTCAGGGACGAAACGGCGGAGAGCTTTGAAAGTAGTTTTGCAACGGGCCGCTAGACAATAATAGTTAAACACGCGTCGGCGGTGGACCAACGTCGCAATAATGTAATCGGCAAGGACACACTGCTGCAGGATCAGGATGCGGGGTTGTAGGATATATATATATAGTAAGTACAACTTCGTACGCAGGATTTGGTTTTATTTTTTAATTTTCACAAATTCTCGCTAGGCCCTAAGCCCGTGCACGTATATGAATCGTAAATATGCTTTGGAGCGAAAAAAAAAAAAAAAGTTTATTCGAATGATAGTTTAGTAGCGAATCGTTTTGTAAGCGACAAATTTGGTTTTTCTTTTCGAAATCAATGCCTATATCCTCACTCCTTCTCGTTTGTCGTAAAAAAAAGTCACAGGGCTCTTCCGATCGCGAAATAATCAAAATTTCGAGATAAGTTTTTTTTGGAATAATTGATTTTGAAAAACTGTTCAGGAGTATAAAACATTTTTTTTAAAACGATTTGGTGATGTCGACAATGTTAACTCTAACACACACACACACACGAATACCCGCGGTCTTGTGCTGTCTACACGGTATAGTTAAACCAACAGTTGTGGTACCATCCGCACTAAACTCGTCCATGGCGCACCATCCTCTCGACCATTAAAATATTTTAAAACGTCATTTATAATAAAAAAAAAATCAAGTGGCACCGCGTCCTTATCACAAGCGAGAGTCCGGACGGTCCGGGAGTAGAGAGAATATTTTCTCCGCGTAAAACCTGAGACATTTTTTTGGATTTAAAGACTGCGCAGGCCTTATTACGTTTTTTTTTTTCGGAGGGAATAAAATTGTCGAGAAAATGAAATTTTCCTTAGTCCTCCCGAGCACTACCAAAAAAAAAAAAAAAAATGTCCGTAAGCTATGCGAAACGCGCGGCGTACGTGTAAACATAAACAAAAAAATACGTTTAATAGAACATTTTAATAAGAGAGCGTTTATTAGAATATAAAATTGCGTAACGCGAATGAGCGTTGTGAACGAAAAAAAAATTTTTTTTTCCACATTATTATAATAATATAATAACGTATCGTATATTTTTTTTCGCGTTCTGTTCTCGCACTGCATGCACCACACACGTGTATCACACACACACAGCGCACTCGATAACGCGGCCGAGTTACCGATAATTATTATTTAATAATAATAATAATAAGCGTATATATATATACGTAATGAATTGAAAGAATTGTTTTTTTTTTCGCGTGCGCGTACAAAAAAAAAATTTTAATGAAAAATACGTCTTAAACGAATCGATAGAGAACGTGTTTGGCGTATACGATAACGCGTATTAACACACGAATAATAATAACAAATAATAATAATATTCTCGTAATCGCGATTTCGCCTAAATAATTCGCGTGGTGGCACGTGGTGATCGGTTTCGTCGTTTATACGTCGTTTGTATTACCGTAGAAAAAAAAAAATTGAATAACGCGGCGCGTTGTGCCTACGCTCGCTGTTTTTTTTTTCTGCTTGTCTCCTGTATCGATTACTCGTGTCGAAAATCACGTTATAATAATAAAATCGTTCAAAGATTATTATTAATACTTTTATATTTCACGTCGTTTATTACGCGATAAATAATATGCGGCGGAATTCAAATCAAACGATTCATCCCCCAACAACAATAAATATATAATACCGTCAATATCTATAATTTAAATAATATTAGGAAGTTAAAAAAAAAGACGTTTATATAAGTCTTGTGCGATACGTTTAGATTAAATAATTTATTAAAAAAAAAAAATCGCGATACGGATAAATCCGCCCCAAATAATATTGTGGAATAAAAATGTATACGCGTAGCGATAAATGAATTCGTATGGGTGTATAATATTGAATAGTTGAATAATTAAAAAAAAAAAAAATATGTATCGACAAAATTCGTTTTAACTAAACTAACGATAAAGCGTATAGCGCGGTTTTTCGCAACGACGACATAATTATTATAATTTATAATATACGAGTTTCGTGATATTTTCAAACGAATTCGTGATGTTCGTTTACATAAAGAGACTTTGAAAATTATTTTCGTGGACTGTTTCAAAGGAACACACTCGCGCGTGTGGACCAAATGACACAAATCTCGCCGTGCGGCTTGAGATGGTTTTAGAAGACGCGCGCGAAATGATGGACCACGAATTTTGAAACTGTCATTTCAACACAATAAATATATCCTTGAAACGTTTCGACGTTGTTTTATAAGTCGCGTTTTGGTGGCCGTTCGCTATACTCCTTTAATACATAATATATGTATATATGCGTGTGTGTACGACGAAAAAGTGTTGAAATTCTTTTTGTTCGGCGGCTATCAGCGGCGGATTAAGTAATTTGCCGCCCACAAGCAGAAGGAAATTTGCCGCCCCTTCAATTTCATAAGTGTTTTTCTAACCAGCAAAATGCATTATTTAGCAAAATATATTATTAATTAAATTCTTATTTATTATTTAAAAATATATAAAACAGTTAGACATGAAAACATAAATATGAATATATTATTAAAAAACCTTTCTTTGCCGCTCCAATCACCTGCTTGTTCTGCTTGTAGGGAAACCTGACGCTGGCGGCTATCGATTTCATCGTTTGGGCGCAACGAAATAATAACGAATTGGGTAAAAATATTTCATTTGCCGGGTTTAGTTCGTTTTTGATTAAATACCTCGAAACGATACTCGCGGTGTGCTCGACAACGACGAGCTCCACACAAATAACGTATATACCGAATATTCTACACATAGTTCTACGTGGAATTATACAAAGGTCTAAATTCGCGAAAATGCCTTTCATTGTACACACATAATATTAATTCGAATTCGAATTAATATATAAATCATATACTATAACTATTTACCGTTTCGTCTTTTTTTTTTTTTTCATTTCGAGAAACTAAAATCGTATAACTTTTTAAAATTTAAGGGCTTCCTGCAAAAACCAGACAATAGTACATTTTTTTTTTTTTTTAATTATTCGAGAGAATCATTAAATTGAATTTTTTTTGAAAAATTAATTTGTATTTTCCGATGTGATAAAAAGTACATTTAAGTACATACAAATAGTTAAGCTTATTTGAATTTTAATTAAATCTCTAAAAATGCCATTGATGTTTTAAGCACGTAGACTCAAGTAGTTTTTTTTTTTTGCTCATTAGTCTAATAAAGTTTTCGAGTAACCACTTGAACGTTTTCATTTTTTTTTTTTTATTATTATAATCGTAACAGAATTTGATAAAAATGTTATACTATGAAAAAAAAAAATTATAATTTACGGTTCAGCGCAAAAACCAATCGAGTCCGGACTTCGCTGCTTCTTGCTCATAATATTTTTAACGAAAAGAGTAACTCGATAACTCCGCGTAAACACAATGTAACGTTCTTACGTATTAATGTAAAAAGAAAATCTCTACAAAAAAAAAAAATTACAAGCGAACGTATACTCTGTTTAAACAGTTCTATTTGCGGTGTTAAAAATGGTAAAAAAAAAAAAATTATTTCCTCGCCTTCTTTTTCCGGACAATCAATTCGAAATGTATCAAATCACTGTAGTAAGTAAATAATATAATTTTTTATTTTTATTTTTTTAATTCGATCGAATCGCAAGGTACACCTATTTATTAAAATTATGTATTTGATACGCGTTCTTCTGTACAAAACAGAACGTTGCACTCGTTGTCCGACGACGTCGTAGTACGTCGTGTATAAAACGGGTTTCTCTATAAGTAAACTAATTTATCAAGTATAGTGTGTTTTGAAAAAACCGAAACCTACGCAATATGTATTTATTTAATTTTTTTTTTTTGAACTTTGAAAAAATATATTTATAGAGAAATCGGAAGACGGTCGTACAGTTCCACGGAAATGGTTCGTTTCAGCTAAATGTCACCGACAAACCTTGAACTAAGATAGAATACGATATATACTCATATATACGTACAAACTATATTATATAGAGAGAAAATAAAAAAAAAAAAACAATTTCCAGCCGGAACGTCGTCGAAAATTTCATATTATATAATATACGAGTATTATACGACGTGTTCTGTAGATATATCGAAAAGAAATTTCAAGATATTTGATTATTTACTTATATATGTTAAACCCCTTACACGTGTGTCCTTTGAGTTCTGTATATAAATAGTCGTAGCGAAGAGAAAAAAATAAAATAAAAAATTGTAAATATCTGATATACAATAAAAATTTAAAAATTCGTATTTATTTTCTAAAAGTAAAAAAAAAAATGATAATGTATTCTTCAGTTCGTACGCATTTCTACACTTATTATCGTTAAAATATGCACTGTTATTGTGCGAAACACGCTAAGATGTAATATATATATATATATTCCCGTTAATTGAAACGGGTTTAAAAACGTAAATAATTGACATGGAAAATTTTCAAAATTACAGAGACCGACTCTTCACAAACCTCGAACAAACGTACACTTTCGATTTTAAAATAGAAACCTACGTCTTATATACAGAAGTTAAACGAATTAATAAAAACGCTGTTTGCAATTTTCTTGTATTTTCTGTTTTATAAAGCATAACATTTTTTTCATATATAAAATTCGGTTTTTGCCTGATAAAAGGAAATAAAGTTTATTACGTTAATAAATTTATATTTTATTGATATTAGTGATTATATGAGTACCTCGAACAGAAGAGACTATACCGGGTTGAAAAATTGCTTTTTAAAAATTATCGCGTATAAATATATACGCTTTAAAAAACGTACGATTTAAAACCGTCGATTGCCGTATAAAAACAAAAATTTGCAAATCTATAACAAACAATGGACGGCGGCAAAAATATTGAAAATATTAATAAATATAGTTAGCGGAAATTTCCTAAAAAATGAAATAATAAATTATTTATATTTACCGAAATATAGCCCGGATTCGTGATAAAAAAAAAAATTAATTTTATATAAAGTATAATATCGAGCAACATCGATTTTAAGGGTTGAATATCGTCGATTTAAAAAAAATTGATTTCTCTAATACTACGAAAACTCGGTAATTTTTTTTACGATTAACTGACTTTAAAACATAACGCGTTATTGTTATAAATATTGACCGTAATAATAATAATTCTTCCCGACAAAAATAACAGAATATTAAAAATAAATAAATTTATAAGATAAATGTGTATCGTTTAAACGTTTTAAAAAAAAATATATTCAATCTTATTATTGAAAATGAAAATAAAATTGTTTCCAAGTATCGTTTGTAGTCAGATGCCGTTTCACGTGTATGAATCTAAGGAAATTAATTACTATTACATATTTATATATCATCCGAAAAAAAAAAACAATTAAAATAAATAATAACCGGTAACACCGGTTTACGCGTATAAAAAAAAAAAAATAAAAACAATTAGCGCGGATTGCCGCTAAACATGTCACGAGTTTAAAGTAAATCGTGTGTGATTCGTAAAAAAAAAAAAAAATAGTAATAATAATAAATCTCTTTGATCGTTTAAATAAACAGAAAACGAATTAACGTTTGTAATATATATATATATATATATATGTACACGCGATGGATGATACGTAATAAAAACGATGAATTATAATAATATAATAATGCGAATTTAAAACATTTATAGGAAGTCGCGAGCGCACCTTGACGTGATCTCGTTTGAAAACGGCCGGCCGGAGAAAAAAAAAATCAAATTAAAAAATAAATTACTAATCGCGTGCGTATTCGTAACGAAATATTTTACTATGGATTTCGATTACTCGGCCGAAGTTTTTAATTATAAAAAAAAAAAAATGTTCGTCTAACGAACGACGTTGATTCAGTACGAAAACGTTTTACTCGTTATGCGAATACGAAAAAGAAATTGAATATAACAACAATTATTCGATCGCCTGAGCCAGGGAAAATTATTATTTGCCTACGAATATTCTGAAAAATAAATAAATTGCGAATTGAATGCTTAAACGTTTATTTCTGACATGCGTGAAACTGGTACTGCGCAACGCTATAAGTACAAATTACTAAAATTGTTCCGAAATAATCCGCACTCTGGCGATTGATGTAGTTTATCGAGAAAAACGTTTTGGACTTGGAATTTTTAAGCGCAAATTATATGCCTAACACGATATTGAAACTCTTCAAACTAATCTGACAATAATCGTATATATATATATATATATATGTGTGTGTGTGTGTGTTGGATAAATTTGTTTGAAAAGCTTCACAAATTTATCAATGTTAAAATTTGTACTACCAAATTTTAGGATCAACCGATGTAAAAAAAACTTAAATATTTTACAAAAAAGATTTGTTAAGACAATAAACAACTTCGAGAAAATGTCCAACAGACTTACTTCGGTATACTCATGATGCGTGCAAGAAAAAAATGTCTATAAATTTGTAAATAGAATCGGAGCTGATTTCTATCCTAGCGCTAAATTTTCAGTGAATCGTTAGGTTAGGTCAATGTCCAACAAGTCCGAGAATGAATTGTTGAAAATTTGTGCAAGCGACGAAGTGCATACCTTCACGTCTACCCTTCTGCATTCGCTTTGAATATGGTTAGTTCATATACGCGTGTTAAGATGGAGCAGTTGTCTTTTTCTTCTTCTGGCTTCAACTACTCTACAAGAGTTTTTTCCGCCATCACAAACCACCATTCCCGATCCTGAATAAAAATTCCTGCAACTGCTCGCTTCTATCCTATCCCGTGTCTTCCTCTTCAGATCTTCTGTATTCGTAACTCTCTATCGGGTAATACGAAACGGGGTAAGTTACGAGACCAGACAGAAATCCAATTACGAATAGAAAAGCTAATAGTGCAATAAAAGAGAACGCGTGCGTGCGAAAGACAATCTAATCTCGTAAATAAAACGCACGGATGGCAAATGTCGATTTTATAACGTTTTTTAATACGCATTTTTTTTTTTTTAGAAGTTTTGAGAGTCAACGCGATCATGTAATAAGGGTCCGTCGAGAAACCCGACGAATCGAATCCGAATGGGATTTCTATTTCGTTTATTATACATAGTTTGTCCGCGGCGATTATAATATTATTCCGTTTCGGTTTTGATTGCCAATGTGTTTTTAAATTTTATTTTCGTACAAGCGAGTTATACGACCGTTGGTCACGCGTATTTCGCGGCCAGTGTTATAATAATATTATAATAATTTCCAGAGTCGTGTCGTGTGCATATTTTTGAATAATAACGTGTTCGTCGACGATTTGCACGCGCACGAGAAAATCATACGGAAAGCTGTCTGCGCGCGACGCCCCGCGCATAAATCGCGCGTTAATGGTGTTTCGTGACCGTTCGTCGTCGTCGTCGTCGGTATAGCGAGCGACCCGTTCGAGTTGACGGGAAAAAAGCAAAACACAACGAGCAAGAGAGAAAACACGTAACCTTACCTAACCGCGTTCCGTGTAGTGATTGTTCGGTAATTGGCCAGTTGTGAATTTCTATTCCGTTGAGTGAAAACTACGCTCAAAGGCCGGAGATTCGAGGACGTTTATGAGACGACCATCGGAAACGCGATTGAAGCGCTTAATATATCAATGATACGGTTTTGGAGAAAACACGGAGGTATTTTTAGAAAAAATGGTCGATGGGAGCGATTATTTTGAGAGCGCAGAGATATAGTCTGACGCTTTAATGTAATAAAAATATACCGCACCTCGCATACGTGTAACAGAGGCGTATATGAGAGGGGGCAGTGGCGGTTATAAGGGGGCGTTAGGTGGATCCCCCCCATGGGATTTGATATTTTTTCGTATATCTCTGACCTAACAGCACCGACTTGTGTCATGTAAGTTGGTCCGATTATGTTATGGTTATATGCTCCATTTTCGCTCACACACATTTGAACATCATGTATAAGGCTGGAATTAGTGCTCGACCGACGACCAGCGCGTACGGTACGCGTTGATCATCGGTCGTGATCGAGCGTTTAATGCATAGCTGATAACAAATAATATCATTAATAATAATAATAATAATAAAGGTTGCATACGCGCGTACGAACCGGTCGCTGGGTCAGCGTGAAACTAAACACCCGTATATACCGACATGGTGCGTCAGCCGACCGTAATAAAACGGAAAAAGAAAGTAGTCACCAGATAGCGCTACGACACAACATAGAAAGGCGCTTATAAATAGCGGTCCGAAACCATCGTACCGCTCAGTGTAGTCACGGCGGTCAGACGTGAACAACGTAATTCGCGTCTGACTGCGGTGTGTGTGTGTTTGAGACTAACCGCTATTTATAAACGCCTTTCTGCCACGCCCTCTATGTTGTGTCGTAGCGCTATCTGGTGACTACTTTCTTTTCCCGTTTTATTGTTATTTCGTTTACGTTCAATGCACGTTGTTCTTCTTTTTCTACACCTGCATTTCGTCTCGGTACATTAATAGATCTTTTTTCTTAGTTATTACTCGTCGTTGTGGATATTTCATAGGCAGATGCGGTTGGCTCAATTTTTGCCTTTGCCCTTGAACGTCACGTATAACCGCCACTGGGGGGAGGGGGCGATGGTTGAATCACCTCTCCCTAGGATTTTAGCGGTGTAATTTTCTATGATTTCATAGATAATTTATTGGTAATAATGGCTTTATTGACTATACATAATATAGAGATATCGAAATGGATGTTCGAAGAATCATAGGCCGATTGGTAAAGGAAAGAAAAAGGTCATTACTACTTCAATTTTTATTAACTTTATTTTTTGTATTGTATACTATATCAAATTTAAAATGAAAAAATGTCTTAATTTTTTAGGGTGTGGGTTAGAGCTTCGTTGCTATATTATATTGAGGTGGGTACGTTACAATTTTTAAATCGCCCCCTCTTCCCAGATTGAGCTTCAGATACGCCACTGACGTGTAATAATAAAAAAAGTATCGAATATTTTTCTACAATTGCCGCGATTTCCGACGCGTTATTCTCGGTGTTGTACGCGAAGTGGGTCACCGCGCGAAGACGCGGCTGCTAAAATTTTCGTTCCGAGAGACGCGTGCTCGGGACAGATGCGACCTCGAGTTTTAAGGATAAAAAAAAAATTGTTTAGAAAAAAAAAAATCGAACGCTCCACGTTCCGATCGGGTACAGGTGCGCCGTCACCTGGCGTATTTCGTCGTCATAACATACGTACTATTATCACCGCTTGTACACGAATAACACGCGTATCTGCATAATGCGGGAATCCGTAGCAGCTCCTACGACGACCGATAATACCGCCGACGTTCGTAATAAATTTTAATAAAATTTACATTTATCGCTCGATAACGCCGTCGGAGACGCGCGTGCACACCGCACCAGCTGCGCGCGCTCGCTCGGGCGCGTGCGCCGGCAGATGATACGCGGCGACCGGTCGCGTGCGACATGATTTGCCGTCTGCCGCGAACGCGAATAAAAATATTTCGTTTTCACCGTCCGTATAATATTTTATTATATTATTTATTATATAACGACCAGTGTCCTATCCCGGCGGCTTACACTACTACTGTACGTTGCTACACGACTGCTGTTCCGTGAATGGTCCATTCAAATTTACCGCCCTTTAAATTTCGTAGCAAATCATCTAAATTCGCATCGTTATCATTATCAAAACATTAGGTGGCGCATATTGGTGCCGGAAAAATAAAACACGGAAAGCACCATAGATTATAAATGTATGGATAGGCCACTCCTATATTGAACGTGCATGGGGTGCGGGCGGTCCATTTCAAAGGAGAGAGAAGTCGCTATTATAGTGGTTAGGTTTGGGTATATTTTAAGGTCATGTAATGAAATTATTATATTTATTATCTGTGGAAATTATACGCGGTGATAACTGTTATTTTCAAATTTTGATATCACGTATTATATAAAAAACAAATGAAAAATTCCCGAAGTTCTCCCAGATGACTGGAATGCCTGACTTGACTACTTACATACTTAATTAATTAGATCAATCCCGCCCGTACAAAAGTGCTTATTTGCTATTTTTATGTTTATTATTTATTACCGCATTGTGGCATTTTAGGCGTGGAACTTGAAAGTAACTTAAAATGGAATGAAGAATAAGCAACCGCGTATAATTCTTATAAAACGACCGAATGATAAGATGTAACGACCCGTCCGTATATTTATTATCAATGGAAAGTACGAATCCGGAATTATATTACGTTCCATGACGTATTTTGTGACGTCGTGTGTTGCAATAAATATTTGATAAACGCGCGATATTATCGGGCGGTCGCGCCTCCGGAACGGACTCCGCTGTATAGAAGGGCAGGACGGACGAAGCGCTACGTTTTGGTCACCCGGCCAAGTCGCCGAGCACTGCACGTGGTCGTCAACAGAGTAGCGCGTCTACGCATAATAATTCGTGAGAGAAGGACCTGGGTGTGTGTCTAAAGAGGTTCGGACCGAGAATTTGCAATTTTCTTCTTCACAAACGCACACGTACGTTTCGACATCATCGCGTTATTGGACCGTTTTTTTCCTCACGTACACGGCGTTACACGCACACGAACACCATACGACACGCGAGTAATATCAGCCACCGTTCGCAGGATACCTATACTCGTCGTCGGAAGGACACTAGGATCGTCCCGAGGGATCGATTCTCCGCGCCCGCCCGGATAGTCCTGCGGGAAGAAAACACTAAAAAAACTGTATGCGCAAAAACGCTACGTGTCTTAGAAAAAAAAATATGTAATTTCAATCTGAAAACGGCTTCGAATTTTCCATATATCTCTGTCATTATTATCGGCGCGTAGACGAAATTACGACACACACACACACGCACAGTGTCGGCCTGGATACCTTGCGAATATGCATTTTTTCTCTACCGCTCGAGGACGAAAAAAGAAAAATTAAGAGTAAAACTTTAGTGTCGTGCCTTTATAGGGCTTAGGTCTTTGCCGTGGACGTGATGACTCGTACAGACTGTCGTAATTATTCTGTTACGCGCCATTAATTTACAGCGTAAATCGTATTGAGTACCGTAATATTCACCGATAATAAAACGGATTTACAAGTTCATTTATTTCTTTTTTAAATACTTATAGAACCCTAGAATTCAGCACGCTCTGTGCGTCAGCGAGTGTCGGCGGTGAGGCCGGAATTAGTCTGGGTCCGTCGTCTTAAGCCCTCCGATATTTGAACCGAGTTCGAAGTCTATCGAAGATAACCGCCGCGGCAAGAGGACGATCGATGGAAACAATGGAATTTTCGATTCGTCAGGACTGATCGCGACCGACAAGAGATCGTTTGAAGCTTCGTCCAAGCCCGTACTCATGAGAAGGCTCTGAGACGTAAATGGCGGCATTACTAGCAAGAGGTTTAGGGGCGGCAACATTAAAATGTAAAAATGTATTAATAATGTTCATTTTACCCAATGAGTAATATAAAATAACGTAACACAACATTAACGACAAGGCTCCATTCTCTTTTGTCGACAAAGAAACAATGCAGTAAACTGATATTATTTATATATCATGTGGATATGACTATATGAGAATATAGTACAACCGCGCGGTTGAAAATCTTTAAGCAGTTCGTCGTATTCGATATCAATAGTCGTTTGTCAAAACGTATTGATGTCGTAAACGTGAAAATATGTAAACGCGTTATGGTGATGACTCGTTGTTGCGGTATATAAAAATTGTGTCGCCGTATAAATGTTAAAAATAGAAAATACATATAAAGACAATTACGATAATCGACCTGCACTGAATGGTTTCTGAAATAACGAATAGATACTATTATTTTTACCAGGCGAGATTTAAAATTCGATTTTTAATGCGAGAAAAGAATGAAAGAAAGAAAGTTCTTATCTATATTCGAACGACTATTATAGTTTTCCTGCAGTATGTATCGAAACGCCGCGTTAGAAAGAATCAAGTGACCGAAAATGTGTTGTTTATGTGCCGTGAGCGTGTTTGAGCGTACGTCGTATGACCGATTTCAGCTTTTTATAAAGTACAAAAAAATAAATAAATACTAAAGAAACAATAACTGTGCACTATCAAAACACAATTTAATTTTTTTTTTGGGGGGGGGGGGAGGACCGGCAAATTTTATGTTGTCCCGAGTAGTTCGGGTGCGTTGCTGAATATGAAGATGACGTACAAGACGTCGAAATAGAGGCGAAAAAAATTTCGAGTACGGAAAAAATAAAAAGAAACGGAAAATAAACCAAGTCGGTCTGTCGAAATACCGATTCCTCGAGAATAAATTCGGTTTCGAGTGTTCCGTTCGCCGAACGACTTCTATTCGTCGCCTTTTTTAAAATTTCAAGTCGAAATTTATTTGATTTTTTTTTTCTAATTTACTAAGTCGTCGGACGTGTTAAATATCGCCTGTTAACACACCGTCGCAGCGTTTCCTTTTTCATCGACCGCGATTTCCGAAAGTCTCCGCCAGATAGCTTTAGCTGTGTACGTGTGTAACTAAATACACACAAGAACTGTGAGCGACGACGAAGAGACGCGAGTGAAAACTGCGTTTTTCAACGCGCTACGAACTGTTTCTGCAGGTCAAATGTGTTCGACGTTTCCAAAAGAACAAAAAAAAAAACACTTTGAAATGTTTGACAAATCATTTATTAAATTAAAACATATATATAAAAAAAATTACAATCGCGTTACGTCCGGGATTACGCGTGAAAATTCATACAAGCATTTTTTTTTCTACCTCGATTTATATAATTTAACTTCTCTTAAAAAGTAATATACGCTCGTACACAAAATTCTGTTGAACAGTAAAGAAAAATTGACGATTTTTTTTTTTTAGTGGCAATTAATAACGAAGAGGGAATAAAGAAGAATAAGAACTCTTACAGTTCGTTTTATAACGAGAAACGAACGCGGCGCGGAATCGGCCGATACAACGAAATATCAACTCAAGAGGACAGGCAAACGCGCAACGCGCTGTTATAGGCGTACTGTGTAACGAAAATTAAAAAAAATTGTAATGTTTAAGATAAAACCGTATCACGGCGGAAAGAACTTTGAAGTCCACGCAGTCGTATTTAAGAAACCGAATTTTTACACAAAATAAATTATCTATACGCAATAACCGCAGAGCTGTTATAATTATGAAGAAGTTAAGAGATTTTTTTTTTTAATGGTAAAAATTGTATTTTTAAAATGTTCGTAACTCTATACGAATTAAAGGTATTTACAAAAAGAATTGTAATTTATTTCGCGTAAAAACTCGATGTCTAAGGTATAGCCTTCCAAGAGTATTGTTTTACGCGTGAAACATATTTATTTTGATGAAAACCACACAGAGGCGGAATGGAAAGGGCAAGACCGTACTCAGCAAAAAAAATTTTTTTTTGGGGGGCTGAGAGTATAAATATGAAATAAAACAAAAATAATAAACTAATAATAGAATATAAATCATTAAATTTTATTTAAAGAAAAAATTTTGGTAAAGGGGAGCTTCCTAGCAACGGCCTCGGGGAAGGGTCCAGCCCGATTTCAACTGTTCAACTCATTCGATCGGCCGAAATACACGGGTTCGCGATCTTCATTTTTTTTCCAAATAAAATTCATGTATTCATTGACATTATTATTCAATAGGAAAAAATTCGGGAATCGTAATATAACCACGAATAACCGATTAACAACCTTTAATAATACGCCAATTACAGTATACGTTTATTTAAATAAAATCTGCAGTGTCGCTTTAAACGACACAGGATCTAATATTTCTTAATATTATTAAATCTAAATGATATATATATATATATATATATATATATATATAGCATATGACAATCTAAATGACAAAACTATATATATATATCTAAATGATAAAAAATAAAAATTGGCTATACGAATATCCGCGGCCCACTGTAGCCACTGTAGGCCCAGTGCGCCTCTGAAACCACAGGGTTGATTATAATATATACAATTTATTATAAATAATTCGCACAGATATAATATCGAAAGTTATTGTTTTTTTTTTTTTTTTTGTTGCTATTTCTTGTCGAAGCCCACAGAAAGGTCACTCCGGACAAACGGCGTGCAGACGATCAGACCGAGTCCGGTGTCTCGGCTGTTGCTGGTCTGTCGTGCGCGCGCGCCTCGTTGACGTCGGTCGGTGTGCGCTATAACAATATTTGAGTAAACGACACGCGATGCACTGCAAGACTCGTATAATTAATAACGAAAAAATAAAAAAAAACACGGCCATATATATCGTAACGAACACGCCGGGCGCTGCCGACAATCAAATTGTAATTAGTCGACTTTATTTTCCTTGTAATTTTTCGAAAAAAATAAAAAATTCACGATGTTTATTAATATAATATTACACACACTTATCGTTACTCGTACAACAGTGTAATGTCGACCGTCACGAACCACTCCGCGAAACGCCACGCGAACTTCGTATAATTTTCCGCGTCCCGTCACTGCAGCGTGTAATACAGGCGTGTATGAGTACACACGACTGTTGAAAAGGTCAATAGTGTCTATTGCGGTGTTTAAATTTAGCAAAACATTGCGGGAGTGGCGACCTAAAGGGGAAGGGGATTATTTCTTTTTTTTTTTTACTTTTTGGTTACAAAAGTACAAATTATTTTATTGTTTTTCTACGCGCACAGTCCCTGGTTAAAAAAAAAATGCGTTTTCTTTGCTCGGCACCATCACTCGGATATCTTTTTTTTCATAGACTTCTGTCTTCACAGTGTCTTTTTGAGCGGCCCAAAGAGGTGATCGGTCGCAGGGCGGACAGCCTGGACTCTACGTTGGGAGAAAGCGTTGCATCACTGGAACTCGTTTCGTTTGCTCCGGATTTCGTTGAGTTAGGGCTGCTTTGTGTGATCGCGAACCTCGGCTCTTGCAAGTATGTAATGGACAGCCACTGACGGTACGACTTTTGTGAAGAAAGTGGTTGTGCGTAATAAGGCTCAAAATGTTTTGAACGGTTAAACTGGTTCGAAGATTCCGATAATGGGTTCAGTTTTTCACGACACTCGAGCCGACAACAGACACATAACTCCGATTATCTATTTAAAGAGCGTATAAGGTATCAATAAATATAGACTATAAAACAGAAGAATAGTGAAGATCTGCGGAAAACCGGAATGACTTAGTCCAGGTGTTTTGCATCAGAGTTATCGATTTAGTTGATATTCATTAAAATAAAACATTAATTTTAAATCGGTTATTATGCTCAAGATTGGCGAAAACGTAATAGAATTTGAAAAAGTTCTCGCTGAATTCTCCAAATAACAATAGATGGTCGGAATTGTTATTATAATTCTCTGTTTTCTAATGAACAACCAAGTATTCTACTACTCGATGAGTAATTTATTATACCATTTGATTTATTATAAGTAACTGTTTTATTTAATTTATTGATAAAAAAAAATATATATATAATTTATATAATATGGACGAAATGTCTGTGTTTTATTGTGACCCGTCCCTGAGGCTCAGAGACAAATTGGAAGTACGCCACTGTGATTAAATGTAAAAAAAAAAAATAAAAAATAACACCAGCCCGTGCGAATAATCATTATCAGATATACACGCGCGTATCATATCGATACAGTACTGCGTTTGTCGATTGAATCCGTTCAAATGCTCTGGCGAATCTCGTTATATACGCCACGTAATAATAATTATACGTCACGTTATAGGTACCTATTGTGCCGTTCGTTGGAAACACTCAACGCCGCACAACGAGTTTTCATCAATTTTCAAAGCAATGGTATAATAAGTTTCTGCTGCTGCCGTAATTCCCAGCTACAACCTGAGCCCTGGCGAAATAAACATTTTAATTACTATTCAAACGATGTCGTCCGACATTCCGTGTAAACTCTTTATTATATTACTTTTTAAGTTCATCGTTTCGAGTAATTTAAAAAATATTATAATAGCCGTGGAAGGAGGAAATTTTAATCACCGTTGAAACATAACGCGAAGAGTGACTCGCGCCATCAAAGTTTTTTTTTTTTTATATATACCTATACAAGCGTCAAAGTATTTAATAATTATACTTTTTTGGTTTTTCTCTTTGAAAATAGTGTCAATTTTTTTTTTAATTAAAATTTTTTTGGGATTTTTAATTACGCGTAGAGTACAATTATTAAAAGAATATTTTGTTCGTTTTTTTTTTTTTTACAAAAGAAAAATAATCGAAAAATGAGAACGAGAACGAGTACATCGGTCGGTATTAAATTCTCGTCGCCACCAGTCTCACAACCAAATGAGTAAATCGTAATTTTTCGTTAAAAAAAACTAAGACCGTCTGTATTGTTTTTTTTGTACTCCATTAATATCGTTTAATTAGAAACGAAAGTTTTTCCGTGTTCGCCAGAAAATCAAAACGATTTCCAACGTTCTTTGTATGTATTACAAACATACTTTAACACGATTAAAACTCCCATACACAATTCGATCGATAGAAATCCTGTTAGAAATGTCGACGCGAATTCGAATAATCTCCCGGGGTATGTGTGTGTGTGTGCGATTCGTTACTATAGTCGCGAAGTGACAAAGGATATCGCCCTGTAGTGTGTCTTAAATAATAAGTTTTCAAAAAAATCACGTATGTTTTTTTGTAAAAGATTTTAGTAGACGTAAATATTTAAAAAAAAAATTTCCGAATCCGATATCAAAAATATTGGTTGTCGTTTAAATAAAAGCAAGTTGCACTGCCAGTGACGGATCCAGAAAGTTTGTTTAGGAGATGGTTATACGGAAATTGTTTTCCCTTAATATATTTTTACAATATTGCAGCTGTTTTAAAACTGGCTATTATTTCAAATTCAAATTATTTACCGTGCTCCTCAGCGCACTCTCTGGTTCGATCAATCTACCACTCTGGAACTGCTTTTTCCATCATTTTCCTAACTTTATACATTCTCGTGATATGTGATAACACGTCATGTTGATGGACACCGCCATAGAGTAATTATATAGAGGTGGCGTTTCCTATCTCGCCTTTACAAAATCTGCGTTACCCAATCGTCGGTCATTCGTCCCCGTAAGGAAGGAGGCATTTAACCCGGTAACATGTTCGCTAGATAGCATGGATATTGGTTCAATATTATCAAATATTTGGTATACAATAATAATATAAAATAAACCTTAAAATACGTCTCGTAGTCCATGCTCCTCCCACAAACTTCTGAGCAAGATAATGCGAATTTTTCTAAAAAAAATCGTTCTCTTAACCCGTATGATTTTGTCTTTCTCCTGAAGTGTTTTTTTTTGGGGGTAAACCCCCGAAACCCTCGCCGTGGATCCACCACTGTACTGCGTTTGCGCGCGCTGAAAGAGTAAAAAACTCGGAAAATGCTCTAAAAACGGTATTTTGATACTTTTCTACGTATCACAATAAACGAAATTTATATTCAAAATCGTCCGACAGAAGTATTAACTGATGGTACATTCAAAACGGGACACACTGTATACGGAATTATAATATCCGTAGGGTGGTGTTGCAAATTTGTAGCGAGTTTTATCTTCTCGTAGTACTTATACTATATTATCGTTTTAAACCGTTTAAATTATTTCCACTTAAAATTTTCAACGTAACTGTCGTACGAATTAACGGCCCGGAGCGCCGAATTGCAGCAGTCTGACATACGCTCTCTATACACCGACCTCCTGTTGTATGGTCTCCGTATATCGCGTTCTACTTATTATTCGAAATACTCGCGTGTATACATAATTTTCTGTCTTTCGGTTAATATATTATATAATAACTCATTAAACGTCGTAACGCGCGCGCATAATTAATACAACGTAAACTTTTAATAATAATAAAGTTTTACCTCCACCGCATGTGCCACTATATATATATATATAAATTTAATATATTATATTGTAATAATATTATGATAATGAGGAATTAACTATTACTACTACTACGTGATGGGACCGTATACGCACCGTACAGTCGCAGCTGTAAACGCGTATACGATTATGGAAATTTCACGGCCCGTTTTCTCGTATTACGAATATTAGCAAAAAAAAAAAAATAAAAATAAAATATTTTGCGCCGTTTCGAAAGATTAGACTGCCTCTGTAACAAGTTTTTTTAAGATTCCGGAGCGAGGAACGCATTGGTTTTACAATTACACATGACGCTTTTTTCTTATGTCCGTACCCGAAAATTCTACCGGAAAGAGTTGTTGTGATCTTAATAGTCATATATAGTTTGTTTCCGGCAACGAATCGCATCTATATAGTTGCGGTACTTTAGACGCTACTTGACCGCTCTTTTTTTTTTTTTTATAAATAATCGATTGCGTTCGATTCTTTTCGCATTTCCATTCCACTGAATCCAGTACGCGGAACGCGCATAATTCTGTATAATTTTCGTACATGTAATACGGAAGACGCCTACAGTGAGCCGCCACGTGCATTCCGTTTCTATTTTCCTGTTTTCGTTACCGACTTCATTATGTAAAAAAACCCGATTTCGGTACTAACGTCATAACGTGTATGTTGTTTTGTGTCTTGTGATCGTAGACATACAAACAACTAGACCAGGAATCGGGCTAAATGCTTGAAGCTAACATGAGCACATTGTGGTATTACCAAAGATGTTATAAATGTGATAGAAACTCCCTGATATAAACATTTGTCCGTTGATTATATGCGCCCTTTCTTCCACCTCGACCCAACCCCCCATACCGCGCGTACCACTACGTCACCCGGCCACCACACCACTATATGAGACCTGGGTTGGACGACGAAAATTTTTATAATTTCTTGGAATAAACGATAACATATATTTTGTCAACTATGGAATTTCCGCAGACAAGTCTATCTCGCACATATGTTGACTTCTTTGCATTACATACGATATTGCGGCTATCATTCCTGGTCTAGTCGTTTATATGTCTATGCTTGCGATCTATAATATCATGGAGAAAATCATACGCCATCGTATCCTCCATGACATTCATATCTTAGGAATGGATTCTATCTGGGGTCACGTTTTGAACGATATACGTGCCCAGTGTTCTGAGTACAGACTGTTCTAATCGCGCACTTGTCGACCAGTAAAACGTCGTATATAATTTATAAACACACAAAAAAAATATATGACTGGAAACAGATGTGCGACCCAATTACAATATATAAGCGTACACACACACACACACGCTGGCAGTCGCTGGCGTAGACGTATAATTAACACATTCGTTATCATCGCACGTGTGTAATTCTCGTTTGTTTTTTTCTTTTCTTTTTCGAATTTATTTATTATTTTATGGCTCCGGGTGGAGGAAAACGACCGAATCGATTTGAGCAGAACGGCTCGTATTTATACGCGTATCGGGTTGAGAAACAGTTTCCGAGACCCTTTTTCGTGTTGCGCCGCCGCCGTCGTCGTGGTTATATAAAAATTCGGTCGCCACCGGTCCGACCGGTTTTCACGATCCCTGCGGGGTAGGCAGCTCGCGACATATTAATTGCAACGCGTTCCCCTCCTAGTCGTCGCGTACATAAAAAGATTA
Organism: Slavum lentiscoides; assembly: GCA_032441835.1. Classification (NCBI taxonomy): domain Eukaryota; kingdom Metazoa; phylum Arthropoda; class Insecta; order Hemiptera; family Aphididae; genus Slavum; species Slavum lentiscoides. Next base: position 14,269,864 of record CM063714.1, on the reverse strand, counting down.
ATATTTTTATATTTATTTCGTATATTAAACGATTCGTTTTTTTTTTTTAAACATTATTTTACCGATATCGATGATAATATAAGTACTTAACGCAATAACACGGGCGAAACAACGTTTAAAAACATTTAGTATAGTCGATCGCGCGAGTGAGAAAGCATTTTACTAAATCGAACGTATTTTTTTAATAAATAACGAATTTAAATCACAATAATTAATATTTATAGTTTTTTTTTAACGGAATTACGCTTATTGCACTAATAAATCGTAAAATATAGTTCGGACGAAATCGTTTGATTTAAAAAGAAAAACGGCTCGAGACAATAATATTGAAACGGTGATTTCTCTGTTTTTGCGATTTAAAAATCGAATTTAAAATTAATTTTCAATTTATTTCGCGATTACGTCCGAATCCGGCTAACGGAAAACGTACACGCGCGGCGAACGATTAAATTAAACAAATAAAACGTGTATTAAATACAGACGAAATGAACTGTTCTCGTGTAAAACGTGTTTGGGCCGGAAAAACGAGTATAAAATTTACTGTCGGAAAAATTGCGCGTCACGTAACGCTCGAGCGGATAAGACGGAATCCGCTCGGTTCAAAATATCCTGCGCGCTCTTGACGAATTACACACGTCTTAGCCGTCGGATTCCGCTACAAAACGGCGGTTTACTTAAAACCGAACGAATTTAATTTGCCCAACGAATGACGTATTATTATTATATTATATATTTACCCACCTGGTATACGTATCGCACACGCAAACAAAATGGAATTCCTGCGCATCGTTTCCAGCGTTTTTGTAAAAAAAAAAAAAAACGAAATTACGTTTCAAATATTGTTTTCGTTTCCTTTTTTACACCCCCTTGCCGTTTTCTGTGTGTGTGTGTATTCGGCGAACAGAAAGACTCCTTTATTTTGTTTATTTTCCGAAATACGCGAGGAATAAATGTATATTTATAAGCAACGTTTAAGCCCCAGTCCGTTTCGTTTTCCGTCACAACACGCTTTATTCGAAAACAAAACGAGAGAGCCTATTTAAAACGGCAATTACGCGTTTTTCCGAGACTCCGCGGAGAAAGTGTACAAAACGCTGCGAGCGCGTACAAAATTGATACGCAGAACAAAACGGTCATATTTTTGTGCGTATACTGGATGGTGTCCTATACGTCTCCGCGTCTACTTCTTTTTATCCGACTCTAATTTTCGTATTTATCTTTCGCTTTCCTCGTTCTTCTGCCGAATCAGACATGCACGTGCATTTCGAACGCTCAAAAATATACAACTGTTGTGGCGGAATTTTCTTAGAAGAAATTTAAAAGAAAAAAACGCGTTTTTACTGCTCTTCTCGGTAGTGAATGCCTTAAATTTCAAGATCGGTGGACGTGGACTTCATCGTTCCGAATTCGCAAACCTTTCGTATTAAAACAAGGAATTCCTATAAGGAGTCCTCAAAGAGTCGAATTCAATCGATTCCGTTGACGTACTATAATAGTATATAGTTATGACGATCACATAAGCGTTTGCGTCTCCTTAGTGTCCCGCCAACACTTTCTTGATAGATGATGACGAAGAGATGGACACGAGTCCACCGACTCTTGGTTGTCACAAACGCCAACGTAATTAATATCATTTTTTTGAATCAAAATTATCTATTTTTTTCTAAAAATCGTGGCGATAGATTCAAACGATGTATACTGCAGATAACAATAAAGACGTTCACACGAGATCGAGACTTTTTCACTGTATTCTGAGCATATTCGTTGCGATTCAAATCCCATTCCCCCCCCTCACGGCTACCTTAAACACATAAAAAAATTAATTGTCGCGCGAAGAAAAAAAAAAACAAGAATTCAAGTCCGTTTTCAATAACGTCGTCGTGTATTGCTCGGTGGTACGATTGAAAAAAAGATATTTACGAAAATAACTGCTAGCCATTAAAACGTATACTCGAATGAACTTTTTAAAAGAGTGTTTAATAAGGAAAACACGTTATTATTAGTGCGTGTATTATTTTTTTCTTTTTACTATCCGCGGCCGTATTGATTTGAAGTCGATTGTATGATATTTTCGTCGGTGTCACCGTTTCCGACGAAAAATTATTTTATTTTTTTCTCCAGTATTTCGCAAATAATATAATGAGATACGTACGTTACAATCGCCTCGAGGGCGTGCTACTACTCGACACGACCACCGTGTGAAACGATTTCGAAAGGCGTTTTCATTTTTTTTTTTTTATATTTCTTTTCGCTTTCGTTATGAGTATTTATTATTATTATTATTATTTTTTGTACGGTCACTACAAAACAACCCTAACACGCACTTTTATGTGTATAATATGTGCACGAAGAAATGAACGTATATAGGGAACGGAGGGAAAGCAAAAAAAACTCTAAAAATCTATTCGACGATTCGTTCGTATTTTCGTTGCGCTACGGCCAGCTTGTATTTAATAAATATTTTTAAATTATTATTATACACCGGAACCGGTCATTTTATTGTAGGTATAACACAAAACGATAGTCGCCACTAATTCTTATTTTATAACATGTCGGTCGTCACTGAAACGTTTCGCCCGAGGACAACGCGCTATGCCTCGCAGTAAAGAAAGAATTTATTTACGTTATATACACGAGTTGGGCTCGATACGTGAAAACGGCAAATTGAAGAAGAAAACTCGCATAGACTTAGTTTTGGGTTTTTTTTTCAAAACTACCATTAAACCCCGAAATAAGTGGTTATTTCTGCTTTTGGTCGCTTTCAAACAGCCAGAATTTTGTCTGGTAAAATCTATAATTTCAAACCCCGAAATACTATGGTTAGTTACATTTAATAGAAAATGTTATAATTCAGGTTAAGATTCAAATAAAATAGACGCGTATAAGTCATTTAAAATATTTAGAAAAAATAATCGTTTTACATCACGTGGTAATAAAATAGTCAATTAAACATAAAAAAAAGGACTACAAATAAAATAAAACGATAATGGGTAATTCAATATCTATTTATTCTCGTGTGATTTTTTTTTTTTCGTGTCATCTATAATGCCAGTTTACATTTGCACCGTTTGTCTATACGCACAAATTGACAAAATGAAAATCCTTGTTTCGCGTCTGATGAAGCTGTATGGAAAATTCTACTCAAAAATGCATGTACAAGTATCTGCGATAGATCCGAATCGACTTTAATTAGATAATTACTCGCGTATAATCCGTTTAGAAACCATTTTTTTTTTTTTACCTTGATTTATACAAACCACTATAATGGATGTCTATGAACACAAAAAGTACGTTTCTTTGGGGCAAGTCGCGATATCTGGTGACAACTGAAATTTACCTTACATCTATAGGCGGTAGTAGTTTTTTATTTTCAAAACCCTTGTTTTTCGCATTCTCTATTAATTTTCATTTGTGAATTGAGGCTAACAATTTTATTATACAAATAAAAATACCAGCGCGCACAACTTGAACGAGAACACGTTTCTACAGTAAATAATTTATTCATTTATTTTCAACCGTTCGGTCGCGGCTTACAAAATATAACTCTTTTTAATTCAAAGTAAATAAGCACAACCCTTGCGTCCTTTTTCAGTTGTGAGATGTTTTGCTGAATTTCTCTGTCATCCGACAGCTTTTCGTTGCTTTAATGAATCCTTCAAATTATTATGCGGTGCGATTCTTCCTCATAACGTAAAACAACCATTTCCCATTTCCTTTTCCTTATTGCGCATTCATTATATTTTTTAATTAAAAAAATAAATAAATAAACAATAAAAAATATATTTCTTTCGACAAATTGATTTTTTTCAAACAAATGAAATAGGTTCAAATCTATTTACGAATATTCGATATTAAGACACTGCTTTGATTCAGACGGTGTTCTGAAAAACGAAATCGTGCAATCGGCGGCACGTTATTCTGTCGTATGGGCGGAAAAAAGTTGAAAATATTACATTGTCAAGAAATTGTTATAGTGCCCGATAGTGTATTTTGATTGATTTCCTTCGACAGCAATTTCGGTCTGATCAGTGTGTTTTAAATCGATTTTTTTACGTGATGAACAGTAGTTAGTATAAATAAAAAATAAAGAGTAATTTATTAAGTGAACACATATCGTCTGCATAGACTGCAGTGGTATCGAAATCTTCAAAATGAAAACGCTTTGCGAAATGGCGTGGCTCCATACATCGACGCGTCTTATTGAATAATCATCATGTGCGTACACCCGAGATGTTTTCACAGAGTTCTCACAATATATACAAAAACCGTGCGTACAATTTGTATAATTCGTCATTTTGACATTTAATTTTTTTAAATTTTATTCTCGAATTGTTTAACGAAAATCACAATCGATCGAACGTATATTAAGTTTTTGTGATATTAAAAATGAATGTTTTTAATTCGCACGTCATTATATAAGCGTACCGAGGTGACGGCGGCTGTATATAGATCGTCTGCAGCTGCCACGCGAATGACAATTATACTATTCCTCTGTGGGATATCGTCAGACGACATTATATTAACCGAGTATGTCCGAGGAAGATAAGTTCAGAAGTCGGGGACTAACTGGGATTTATACGGGAGTTTGAGTGTAAACGTCGTGGACCGGGTTTTCGAATGGGAAGGTCCCTAGAGACACGGACAGTGTGTACCGTTCGCGACGCGTTATATATATACGAGTATATACGTATCTTGACGCGTCAAATCTTCACGTCTCGTACAAATGTATGTATCGACCGAGCGAATCTATCCTCGGCTGCTTTGGCCCCAAATGCTCTTTTCAAAAATAAAAATGTACGCGTACACGACCATTATTTTCACCGGAAGATTTTCCTGGGACTCCTATCCTCTCCTCCGCTCGCCGTACGGGATAAAGCTCTTTGAGATCGCGTGACACGATACATTACATTACGTAACGTGTTGTAAGGCGATTGAACTGCAGGGACTTAAAACCAAAAAAAAATCTTCTCTATTTTCGGTGTTTTCGTCGTTTAAACGGTCTTCGTGAAAATCCGTCGTCTGCAAAGTGTATATATACGCGTACGTATATATTCGGAAGGATTTCGGATGAAACTTAACCGTCCGAAATCGTCGCGTGTTATAGCAAAAGAAGCGACAGGGGGGAGGGGGGATCGTGACACTGCGAGTAAAGGACAGCTTACGACACAGCCACACTTGTGTAAAGAACGTATTTTTATTTTATGTTCGGAATATTTACTCGAATTAATGGATAAAAAATATGTATTCAGAATAGGTATTCGAATACATAAAAAAAAAAAAAAAATTTTAAAGTCATTTTTAGTTAATTGACAACTTATAATATTAACACACAGTTTATTCACTCCTCAAATACTGTCTCTACCTGAATTTTACGTCGTTTTTTGAAACATAAGTGTACGAAATTGCACGCATTTATAGCTTACATTACTCGCGTATATCATCACGTAGACACGGTGATTATTACACGCGGCGGTAAGATTATTGGCGGTAAGAGAATAATATTCTGAAAATTTTATGATTCCTAAAAAAATACTATTTCATTTGGATATATTGGCCGTGATAATTCACACAAAACATTATATAAACTTAAAACACGTCATTTTTACCCCGAAACTCGATAATTCGTAAACGTGGTCGATTTTAAAAAAGTGTTTTTTTTTTTTTTGGCGCTTTATTCATCCGAATACTTTACGAGTCTGAACACTACAGGATAAAGTCGCGGGAGATACACGCACCACATAAACCGGCCGCTGCGAAATGCAAGCGGACGAGTGACAGATTTGTTAGGCAGGACGTTCGTTTAATTCAATTTGCCGTACTTCGTCTTCGTACGAGGCCGAATTTTCTCATCAGTCGCTGTATTAGAGACCCGATATCGCTCTGAAATTTAGGCGGAGCGAGAATTTCAAATCGTATTCGACGATTCGTGAAAATGTGCGTTGATCGACAAGCCATCTAAATACACGTCACGAACCGACCGTAATTTTACGTGCGGTGTTCCTTGCTCGTTGAAGGACGTTTTTGGAACGTAATTAATTTGAAAAATCACAAATCTACCTTGTCTCCCGTGGAAAAAACAGTGTGCGACCGTATTTGTTCATCCCTCCTTCTCTGGACCACTCGAAACCTCTACCGAGTGTGCAGTTTACGACTGGTGCCGTATTATATAATATCACGGTGTACGCGCACTCGTCACGGACCACGAGAAAAAAAAAAGAAATACGATAAAATATGTGTTATACTCCATTACGCGTCGCGCCCGTTTTCATATTATTATTATTAGTATTATAGTATACCTATTCACGTATGTATGTATATTGTATATGGGGCGGCGGTTTATTATCATCAGCTGTAAAGAGATTTTTTTTTTTTTATGAAGAAAAAAAAATTGTGTCGGGTCGTACAAAAGAAAACTGCTCGGCCGTTGTTGTACACAAAAACGTCTTACCTGGTCCCCTTCATCGTTTTCCGGACGCGCGTGATTTGGCTCGGATCACACGCGAGATTTTTATTATCGTCGTCCCGTATTTATGAGTTCTTTTTTTTTTCATTTTACGACCGATACGCAGGTATTCGCGCATATCGCGTACAAATACTCGTATTATTTGAGTCACGTGTTTTCGTCGTATCGTTGTTATTGAATGTCGCGTCGTTGCGCGCGGTCTATACTCTGTTTCAAATAAGAACGGCTCGTCGTGTACGCGCGTACGGTGGGCGTGGCTAACGCCGGCCGTTGTAGTCGGCGCCCGACGGCAGACGATCTACTACTCCGATCCGAAACGAACGCGATTCGATCCGTTCGCGGAATAGTATTCTTATTTGAAACGGAGTACATTATGTTAGTCGATGCGTCGCCACAATACCTCCTCACAAGATTCGAGCGTTTCTGCGGCAATTTTTCAAAAATTCTACGTTAGCGCTTTGTTCGACAAAACGCTAGTAGCCTCCGTTTCGTACAGACAGAGCAGACAGACTAATATAGTTTTAATTTCATTCTACAGACAGTAAATCGCGTTTAAATTTTATTACGGACAAATAATAATAATAAAAAAAAAAATCCATCAAAGTCCCGATTCCCGATAATACGCTCACATCAGTCGAGTGAAATTATTACAAAAAATTTCGGTCGTTATTTTTTAAAGAAAATTATAAATCCCGATTGCGAGCGCTGATATTTTTCCTTTACCTTTACAATTTACGTATTTTGTTGAAACTTCTTCCCGAGTAAACGGAACTCCGCGACTAACGTTTAAAAAAAACATTTACGCTCAATTATTTTACTCGGTTTCGTCTTTTTAAAAAAATTTCAGTAAACGATTTTTGTTTTTTTTTACTTCTTTTTACTACGTTTTACTACACGGAATGACGCGCGCTATTCGTTCGGCCGAAATCGAGATTTTTTTTCCATACATATATACAGTCGCTATTTAAATTACATTATTCGCTCTCGTCGAAAAATTCTCTGCGCTCGAGCACCAAAAGGTCTTCGTACGCGTATAAGAATATATTTATGCGCGCCTGCAGTGCGTGTTCGGTGGTTTGTGAAGAAACTCCCAGTGTCATCCCGCCCGTCGAGTCGAAACCCATCAATTTCCATCAACAGTCACAGGGGTCGGATTCTCGTTTATCTTTATTCCGAATGCGTCCGCTTTTCGTGTGCACCACCACGTAGGAAATATTTGTGTGTGTACACTATTATTTCATTTTTTTTTTCTGACGAACACCGCGACAATCGCCCACGACCGGAGAATATTACTATTATTATTATTATTATTACTGTTTGTATACGGACGAAATAGAAATTTTTTTTTCCATTTTATATATTCGAAATGCGGTTAATTAAACGATGACGACGAACATACATATATATAGCTTTAGGTGTACTTATTTAAATACAATTTACATTATATTTGACGGACGATATAAACGCGTAACGGTTTACGTGCAGTTAATTTAAAATAGTTATTATTACTATATTATTTCGATATACGTATTCGTACATATACACCTGCGCCGCCGGTTCTACACGGTAGTCGAATACGGCCTGACGTTTCAGCCGCCCGCCCCATACGAGTTATCCCGGATCGTACTGTAATAATATAATATTCAAAAATACTATTAGATTATTATTAAACGGTGATACATCTGCGCTGTCGGTTCGCGAATGGTTTTGGACGACCGGCTGTAACGTAACGCGCGAATGGCGTTTTCGACAAATTTCTTTCTATATACAATTTTCAACCCAGTCCCCCGGCAGTGCAGAGGAACAGAAGAGGCTTATGTTTTTAACGCTTTCAGATTACCGTTAACCGTTGATCGCACGCCAATAATCAAATTTATAAATTCGTTCGCATAAATATTGTGAAATATTATTATAACGCGTTTCTATTGATTTTTTTTTTTGTTGCGGTAAACGAGTCCGGACGAATATGTTTAGAATTATTAAAATATGCGTTACACATTTTTCGTTCGTTATTATAGAATTAATGGAAGGCAACAATGTTTTTTTCTCTTTCTTTTAATACTTTAACTTAATGTATACACGTGTAATTAATTATTACTTTGTAATCGGTAAATAATTTCGTGTAAACACATTTTAAATAATAATAATAATAAAGAAAAGGATAAGAATTAATATCTTTAAAATAATTTATTGTAATTCTACTAAATATATATATGTAAATAAAATAAAATTATTATTTATTAAAACATAAAATATCTCTCAAATGAATTATCGTATAGATTTTACAATCATATAACAAAGCTCATAAACGTTCGGCCCGTGTGTGGTAAAGGCAGAAATTAGTCGGATTTTTATTAACGAACATTGGTAACAAGCTTCGCAAAACCTATTGCCGTCATTGCCAGTCGATTCAATTTTGTGGAAAATCACAGTTATTAAAAGTAAACTACTTTCGATCACATACGTGACACGAGCAAAATTGGATTCCTAAATATTACAATCGAACGATGTAAAAAAAAAAAAAATGTTAACGATAATAAACGGTAAATATAATTTATTCTTTTTTTTATTTTCATCTCGAATATTTAAATTTTCATACGTATATGGTTTGCAAAATATAATATAGAGTGCAATATTTTGAGACTACGTTTATACAGAGGGATAGTATACTTTTGCTACGTCCTGCAGTGGCTGCGTGCCGTAATATTATAACAAGAAATAAGTCGACGGGCTCGTATAGGTTTAAACAGACGCGTTATGAGAAATCACATTTATAAAATAAAAATATTCTATAGCAGCACCGAATACTATAAAAAAAATACCTAATGTTAGCAGGGGGGAGAATCTACCGAATTCCCACTGGTTTCGTACGAGGTAAATATATCTGACGAATGATATATACTGAACAACCGTCCGAGTATAAGAAACGTTAAAAAAAAAAAATATTATTATTATTATTATTTTTTTATTTATCACACTATTACAATACCACTACGACGGCGTTTTCAATTATTCAAATGTTTCGGTTGCGCCACTGCTTCGGGCCGTATTATAAATACGAATTATGTTATTACACGACGACCGTATCGGACAAAACTAATATTTTATCGCCTCGATAATAACAATGCGCTATTCGAGTGTTTTACACGGGAAAAGAAGGAAAAAATTTAATATAAGTATAGTGCGAGCGTGTAACGTCGTGACAGACTCATTTCGTACGAATCGAGTATTTTGACAACGGTAAAGAAAAACGGGGAAAAAAAAATATAAAAACTGCTGCTGTGAATGTGTCGAGTGGATCACGTCTTGATCGGGTGTTTTAGAGTATTCTATGTTATTACATTCGAGGAAAAAAGAACGATTCCGAACGATACTCGATTTATATGTTGTTTGTCTGTTATAGGTTTTCGAAATTCGAAAATAAATATAACTTGAAGACAATAAAATTATCATTACGCGACTAACGATTTTTGTTGGGATGAAAAAAGTGACTCTTGAATAGACGTTACTTGAACTCTGCAAAAGACGACGCGTTTGTGGACAATTAAAAAAAAAAAAAATCAATTTTCCATATAGTTTTTGCTGCACGCGAAACTAAAAATCGTTTAGTTTGCCGAGTTAAACGTGTAATTTCAAAATATTGTTCCTGAGGACACGCGACGTGTTATTAATATTATAATTTGTACACATATAATTTGAACGAGACAATCGTTGATTTAAACGGTCAATTTTATTTAAATCCAGTGTAAATACCTCAGTATATTGCCCTTGAAATATTATTAAACTTCGGAATATTTCGCCAACTGAAATCGCTATTGTATTGTTGTCTCTGAATACTTTTGCACAGACGAGTAGTGTTGTATATTCAGGTAGTGAGAAATTTGGACGAGTCTTCACCTTTAAACACGAAAATCGCGCGTGTACAAAACGAACGTGTCGACCACTACACCAGTTTCCCGTCAATTTTTTTTTAATTTCTACGTGCGAGAAATGCAATAGAAAAAAAGAAACTACGTGTCATATTAAGTGCACCTCCTGTCCCCGAAAAAGTGTTCAAACAAACACAAAAACCTAAAAAAAAAAAACGCCGCTTCATTTCGAAACGAACGCGGTCTTCTTCGCTTCGCCATTGCAGTGGCGGTTATATACATGATGTTCAAGGGGAGGGTGAAAACGGAGCCAACCCCTCTGGTAATGAAATATCACATCTACGAGTAATAACTAAGAAAAAAGTTCTATCAATGTACCGAGACGGAATGCAGATGTAGAAATAGGAAGAACAACGTGCATGAAACGTAAACGAAATAACAATAAAACGGTAAAAGAAAGTAGTCACCAGATAGCGCTACGACGCAATACAGAGGGCGTGGCAGAAAGACGCATATGAATAGCGGTCATACTCGAAAACACACACCGCAGTCACACGCCAACTACGTTGTTCACGTCTGACCGCCGTGACTACACTGAGCGGTCCGATGGTTTCGGACCGCTATTTATAAGCGCCTTTCTGCTACGCCCTCTATGTTGTGTCGTAGCGCTATCTGGTGACTACTTTCTTTTCCCGTTTTATTACGGTCGGATGACGCACCGTGTCGGTATATACGGGTGTTTAGTTTCACGCTGACCCAGCGACCGGTTCGTACGCGCGTATGCGATCTTTATTATTTATTTATTTTTATTATTATTATTAATAATAATATTATTATTTCGCGTATGTCAATGAAATTAAATGAACGTAAGGATTCATCTTTCCTCGTTGTACACTCGTTTACACGTTTACACGTTTACTATTTATTTAACGTTTATTACAAAATCAATTCTATAGTATCTCGACTCGGAAAAAAAAACATAAGATATCCGGTGTATTTTTCCCCCATAAAAATATATTATAATTGTTGAAAACGAAATAGTCTCGGGAAAGCAATTACTTTTATCGATTTAAATAATTGGTGTCCAAAATACAATAAATACGATGCAATAAAAAACTTTTTACAAATACATTTAGTAGATTAATACGGGCTGAAAAGACACACTTTTAATTTAACAGCTGTTACGAGTATATTAAACCTATCTTATACATATTTATCCGTGTTGGTAATTCTAACTTAAATTAAGTATAATATTCCAATCGAAATTAACCAACATTATTAAACGACTAAATTTATTAATTTATTTCTAATTCTGTAAAAGGAATTTCGAAATATGTGTTTTCCATATAAAAATTATACCGGTTTCCGATTTATGTCCTTTCATTCTAAATTAAATTTTCAAAAAATATTACAATACAAATTAGATAAACTTTTTAAATAAATAAAATAACAATAATTTTTAAACGACAAAATAAAAATCGAATCGGCTCTCTAAAATAATTGTGTATAAACAGGTTTTCACACAACAATATTACGACGCGTAATTGAATAATTACTGGCCAGAATATTTATAATCACCCGATAAGAGGGTTTTTAAGTACAAAAAAAAAAGGTTTTATGGAAATCCAAAAAAAAAAAAAAATGTCAAGCGACACTCACGGCGTGCTTTTAATAGGCCAATATTTATAAAATTTCATTTATATCATTTTTGTTTTTACTACATAAAAAAAAAAGAAATGAATAAACGAAGAGATATTTTTCCCATCGTTTTGATTACGATAATAAAAACGAAAAAAAAAAAAAAAATCACACCGCCTATCAACCAGAAATGGTATATTACAAAAAATTCGCGTGTATCCCACGCGCAGTTTTTACTGCTCTTTACGGGTCTTCTGCCGCAGCACGCGGCGCGCGTCGCACGTGTCAATTTTATTATTTGCCCCCCTTGCCCAAAATAAAAAAAAAACGCTTAAATTTTTTTTTTTTTATATATAAAAAGCCCATAATTTACTGTATCACGCGCCACCGAATATTATATTATATATTGGCCGCCGTCACGTGTGAAACGATAAAAACCACTCGTCTCTCCTCCGCGTTATTCGTATTTTCGCGAATTATCGTTGGCGAATTCATTTTATTTTTTTTTCGGCTTTTATTCCTTTTCAAAAACTCCTTTTGAGCACCACACCGCGTCCTGCACGTGCAATACTCGCAACAGCCGACAATGTCGTCGCGGGGGTTCGTTTAATATCGCGAGTCGCTCCCCCTCTCGCCAACAGTCGAACGCAATAACTCCGCGTGTAACGAACGTCGTCGTCCTCGAGTCCTCTATTAGTTCCCCGTCGGCCGTTTTTTTTTTTAGGAAAATTTTCGACTTGGATCTCTCCATTATATACAAGCCCGTCAAGCTGCAAAGAAAAAAAAAACCACCCTAAACGAGAGAAAAGAGACGAAAAATTTTTCAATCGAATTCGTACGGACCCGAAATCATTAGATCTCGGTACCTGTAACGAGATGTCGAATCCTTTAAAAAAAAACCCCCACCCGCTAGGTAATAGGTTTTTGATTCGCTCGGATTCGCGTTGATACCGCGTAACAACGGTCCTTTGAAACGTTTCCCGGTCGATCCGAGAGCACGGAGATTTGGAAAAATCAAATTCGACTCGTTTACAAGACAACGGATTTCGTTTTATACGCAATTTACGTACTCGGCTGTTGGAGGTAAATAATTCGAATCCGTATCGAATAGTGTCGTGTCGCGAAACTTATTTCAATTAAAACGCGAATTCAGACAATTTTTGGACGTTTCAAAGTTGTAACGACGCGTGTAAACACTGTATAGAGCGACATTAAACGAGAACGAAATTTAACGAACGGTGCCGTGAAACTGATAACAATTTACTCGCGCGACGAAAATAAAAGTAATTTATAAGTATTCGTTGTTGTTGTTCGTATTTATTGTTTAAATGAAAATTTATATCGTTTAACTTCGTGCAACTTTCTTTCGGTATCCGTTCAATTTCGTTTTTCGTGTTTAAACGATTTTCCTACCAAATATATCGCTCTCGTTTCCCTCGTTAAGTCTGCAACCGACAACTTTCCGTCAAATATACTTCACTTTCGACTAACGCGCTCATTTGTTTACACGCATTTTACTTTTCCGATCAACCGCGATTTCACCGTACACGCGAACGTGTACGTTTGCGGAACTCAGAAACTGCTACATATAATAACCGACTCCGATAAAATTGTCAAAGACACTTTTTTGATGGTATGATCGCCTGAACGTTTATCGTGTATTTATCATTTCACCGAATCTATACCGGAATATATAGTGGTTTTACGATAGCGGAACGGTGTAACTGTGACAACTATAATGTTCAAAAAAAAAAATATATATAAACATTTTAGATTAATACGTTGGGCACAGTTTAAGCACGTTTTTTTTGTTCGTAAGAGCGTTTTTGAATTGTTAAACGAAAATTTTCGATATAAGCGCTTTATATAGAATCAAAAGTTTCTATGCAAATTTAAAAAAAAATAACCGTTCGCCGTTCACGAGACGTCCACTGTAGTTACATTTATCTCGAGGAAAACGAGAAAATTCGGCGCTGTCTCGAAAGAGTTTGAAAACATTTTCTCGGATTTCTCTAGAGAGAAGTATATTGCAGAATAGACACGGCGTCATTTGAAAACTCGGACCCTTGAAACTTCCAGAAGAGAAAACTTGCCTTCGTACCGCGCGTCCCTATGACACGGTAGTCCGACTCGCCCTTCCAATTCAAACATTTATATATATATATATATAGATCCCTCTGAAAGTGTCTTTGACAACCATTTATAATCAAGTACAGATTTTTCAAATTCGTGTAGGAATAAATTCGTGCGTTCGGATTGCCTTTCACGCGGAAAATCGTTCACGTATATTTTCTTGAAACTGGACTGCGAGCGAAGCTGGTCTCAGCGCTTTACGTAATACTACAGTATAATTCAATTATAAATAATTACAGGAAATGGCAATCATTTGTAAAAAAAAAAAATATATAAATTATATAATTTTTAGAAATTCACCTATTTCACTGCGTAAACGTGTTGAGAATTTTATGTGTACGAATTTTTGAATTTGCGATTCCAAATTTCGAAAGTGTGTGCGTCTTTTCGACCCCCCCCAAAAAAAAACAGCAAGAAAACCATGTCGTTTACGTCCTAAACTCTTTCAATACTTCTCGAGAATCGTGCAGGACGTCGACGATATCCGTTTGTGTACGTCTCATTGTCTGTCGCCGTTCATAAATATTTGACCGGATTCGCGATGAACTACGTACATAAGAATATTTTTTAAACCGCGTAAAAAAAAAAACGAAAATACCACTTTGCATCCGAAAACGTTATTCCACCGGTCTTAATCCGCGATGATTATTTTTAGAGCCGCACACATAAAGCGCTCGTACATCTCCGTTTATGGAGATAAAATCTTGGCGATTATACACATATTATTATAATATATTATACGAACGCGACAGAATAAAATTTTGTGCATAAAGTATACGCGTATATATGTATTTATACGGCGAAAAGAAATAAAAACATCGAGTTTTACCGACATATATTTACTGGTTATTGCTAATAATAACAAATATTATAGTTTTTTTGCGCGGTTTTTCTTCTCTCGTCCGTCGATTTCAATACAACGTTACGGAAAGCCGAAGCCCCGCGGCGGCTGATTTTTACGCTTTTGCGTTTCGCCGAGAAAAATAAAAACGGAATTGTTTTGCCGGCTGTCCAAGCGAAAAACGATACCGATTTTATATAATATATGTTTTATTCGACAGGTTTAACGCACCCGCGAACAAAATATATAATAGCGTCTAAACGAAACGGCCCGACTTTTGAACGCATATAATTGTATCAGTCGCGTTAAACAGTGTAAATATTACAAAGGCTGTGGTGATTTCACATAATAATTTATGGACGTGTAAATAGCGTGTGTGAGACTTATGAAAATTATGTCGGCGCGGTTCGGTCGTGAGTGCGTAAAACCGTCCACGAGGACGTTTTAGTGTTTCCGAATGGCAAATTATCATAGCGATTTTTGCTCAATTCGACTACTGCGTTAGTGTGAGGGAGAAAAAAAATTGCCTTGATAATGAATAAGTACAAAAAAAAAAAAAAAATTCTTCGTATTAGACAATTTGAAAAGAAATTCAACGACTCGTGCTCCTTCCCGAGGATTTAGGATTAGTTTCGCCAATGACCAAAATACGCGTTCGAAAAAAATTATAACAATCAATTCATTACCTAAATAAATGTCGTTTTATATTACGCATAATTTATGAGAGTAAAACGATGGTACACATTTTATTTGTATCCTTCGTACTACTGCTGATCTATGAAACACACACTTAAAAGTAATATAAATAATTTTATATTCGCTTTGAAAAGACCGCCTGGTCTATAGTTTTGAATTTTCTACCGGAATATTAATTCGTGTTGGGCGATCGCGTGACATCGACACCGTGTTCCGATCGATCGATCGGACGCGCCTTTTGATTTCGACAAAATCGTCTGATCAATAATAATAATCGGATACAACTGACACCATCCGACGATATTCCAAACAGGTTCCAAGACCATTAATAATATATTATATTGTACAAATTATTTTTATCCTACTGAAATATATTAACGTGAACGTGTATTATTAGTGTAATCCGCTCAATTTGTTTTAATTTCCATCGTGGGTTTATTTAATATTTTGTATTATTATTATTATTAGAAAAAAATGATGGCATATGAAAAAAATTACAATGGTTATTGTATCATTTACAAACGCTTATAATAGTTTTCAAGCGTGGTTGATTATTATTTTGTAATCGGATTTTCATGTTATATTTAAATCTGTGACTAGAGAAAGGTTAAAATAAATTTGAAAAATTTTATGATTTTTTTTTTTTATCGTTGTTTCAGTAGACTACCTAAACATCTATTTTATATTATAATAATAAATATTATTAATCGTAAATTATACGATATTGAATAGATAATATATCGGTTATGAAGTACGGGTTATGAGGTCTTGACCACGTACATATATTACACAGATGGTGGATTTTTAGAACGTCGCGTGAATTTTATAATTTTGACCGGCCGCGTCGGAACTATGTAATCGGTAATTACTGCGTAATTATTTTTAGAAAAATCTCAAAGACGGGAAGTCGTTTTCATTTTACACGCTTATCGAATTCGAACACAAAAAACGTTTTTAGATTCCTAGCGGAACGGAGAAGTTTTTATATATATATATATACATACATATGTTGTACCGTCAGTAAAACGTAATGGGCGTATTTTTATTTTATTATTTTATTTTTTTGTGTTTCTCATTCGAACACTTAAGTGTTTTTAAAACGTCCGCGTCGTGTAAAACGTAAATGTATACCGTATACATTAACCGGTGGTGCACAGGGCATTTTGTATGAAGGGTGATTTTTTTTTTATTTTTTATTACGACCCACAAAATATTATATGTCGGAATATGTAGAAATCCTTTTCGTTACTATATTTTAACCGGGTCTCGAAACCGAATGAAACGTGTTTTCCTTTTTGACTTCGACCGTCAGTTTTCAATGATTTCGGTTTCATTTATAGAGCTGAAAAGTCGATATCGAATATATACATATTACGGTTTCGATAATAATTTTCAAACGTTGAATTTCATATCGTTTTCTTCATTGTAAAAATGATTTCATATTTTGGCTGAATATAAACTACTTAAGCAATTGGCCGCAACCATCACTTCTATCTATCCCTGTCGGCATCATAGGCGTGACTACGGTGGCAGCCTAGGGTGCCTGGGCTGCCCCTGCAATTTTAGAAAGGCGCCGGTCAACCGAGTTAAAAGTCGGTGATTTGCAACTTTATTTAAAAAAAATAAATAAAATGTCTTCTGAATTGATGCGCTCGTTTATTTATGATTCTTATCGCAAATCGCAATATAATATCGTGTAATTATTATGCTGGTACCGGGTAACTGTCAAATGCCAACTGGTACAATTTATGAGAAATATGAATTACTTTTAAAACTATTGACGGCAGATAATTTTCGTAGACATGGCAGGAAGTGGTGGTGACGACCACACCCGACTTCTGAAAAACCCAGTATATAAAGACTGCCATACACTATCGCATCTATTATTAGATATTGACGATATCATTTTTCAAACACAGACATACTGTTAAACCGTAATCCGTAATATTATTCCCTGTTTTTTCGTATTTATGTGAAGTCTGAGTCTTGACTCTTGCGATGATGAATATTTTATTTCGGTGTATTAAGGTGGCGCCGGTCATTAGCTAGGCTGCCGCTGCGGATGAAGTCTAGTCACGCCTATGGTCGGCATCCACGTCTTCCCATTGTTGCGTTGAATAACCAAATATTCTATCCACCCAACTTCAGCTTGGACGATCAAGCGTTCTTTTGCTTCCCGTTGTCCAAGTCTGTGGCTTCCTCAATTAGTGTCGCAATTACACTAGCATCTTCTAGCACATCTCTTATTTCTTGGTTTTTTCTCAGTTCACATTCCTTCTGGTCCATATTGGGGCCAAGAATCTGACGTAAGTCCTTCCATTCAAATACTGTCCCAAATTCTTTTCATCCATTATTACCGTTGCCCAAGTTTCACAATTCGGTCCTAACTGACACGGGTCTGGATCTAAAAACTGTTTTCGAGGCATCACAGAAGCATTAATTAGTCTCAATTATTCTCTTCCGGATTACTTTGTGATGGTTATTACCACGCGCACTTATTTCTACACCTAAATAATTAAAGGCATCTACATTTTCGAATTGCTTTTGCTCGCCCGGCGTCCTGTTGTAGAAGGTTTTCACCTGATTGTATTATAAATTTCATTGTCGATTAGTACTGTCTGTTTATTTTCATGCGCGTGTCATAATCTGGAGGACTTTTATTGATTTCGCCAGAATTACAATATCCGTACACTACTAATGCGATTACATTTTTTTAATCTCGAATATTGATTCCTATTCAATACTTTTTTGATCATTTCGCTTCAAACGCGACGTTGGAAATAGAGCGTCTCCTTGTCCTGTTTTAACATTAAATACATAAATATATATATTTTTTAATACCACACATTTTAATCGAAGGAAATTCAACAGTATTGCATTGCGTTCAACGCGTTTTTTAAACACACGGGTAAATATACGAATTAGTAAAGCATAATAATGGACCGCCGCCATCGGGATATGCATAAGTCGACTTCTATTTCAGCTGCTTGTGTGTATTTTTGTTAACACGCGGTCTCAGAGTAAGTTTGTGCCGTGAAGGTGTGTCCTATTCTCTTTTTTTTTCTTTTCGTATAAAACGAAACCATGTTACATGTACGCGTATACATATATATATATATATATACACACACACAGGCTGCAAGCAGATGAAGCAATAATAACGTTATAATGTACGCCGCGGGAACTGGTTTTGCCCCTTCGAAACGACGACGACCATCAGTTAATGCGTTATGTGCGCGTCTAATAATTTACTCGTTTCGATATTTTCTATAGCGAGCTCCTCTATTTCTGTGCATACAGTACAATACGCGGTGTTCCATAACAGTTTTTTTTTTTTATTATTATTATTACATTATTCGTGTCATATTGAAATAAACGTTTAATGTCGGATTTTACGTTAACGCGTATTACTATAATGATTGTTAACACATAATATTATGTAAGATATATTTTTTTTTTGTAAATAGAAAAATAATCGATTTGATTTGATTTTTTTTTTTTTTTAATTTCCAATCGATCAGGGGACTCTGTTTTTTTTTATATTAACTGCCATCGTAATCGTCTTTAATGTAGAAAAAAATATATTAAGTGTTTTATATTACTCGCGTTTCGTTTGATTTAATTTTTTTTTTGCTTCTCGAAAACGTCCCGTAGAGCTCGATTTTCATATTATCGCGCTCGACTCTAATACTGCTGTATTTATCAATTTTTTTTTAAATATTTACACGGAAGAATTAAAAATTTTTTTTGTTTTGGATCGGGAAAATATATCGGATACACCTAATATATGTATAATTACTTCAGTAAAGTTGACCGACTTGTGGTCTGTTTGATCAGTTACTATCAGTGAAATGTATTTTTCTTTATTAATATCATGTAAATTTGAAACGTAATTTTTTTTAAAAAACGTTATAAAACGGCGTCCACTGTAATTTCGCCCGATTCGAGCTCGACGCGTTAATTTTTTTTTTTTTTTTGGAACATAACTTTTAAACGTGTCGTTTAAATGAATTAAAAAATTGGCAACGATACCCTTGGGTAGGGAGGGGGGTGTTATACGATTTTTTTTCGCGTTAATTAGAACGTTTTTACATTTTCGACTCGTTTACGCGTTTGACGGAATTAACAAATAGAAATAGTCTGTTGTATTCTAAATTGAATTTTAAAAGAGTATAATAATATTTGATAATAATTTTTTTTTTTTGGTTTTCTGTTCACGTTTTACGACGAAATATAAAGGAAGATGTATACAAAAAATAGGTCGTATTTGTGTAGAATGCTTAACGCGCCTAGCTACGACGACGACGAATCGAATAAGAAAGTATAAAATATTATTCCGCCTCTGCGAGGAAACGCGCGTTTCTAGGGGGCTCCCTTTTTTTTTTTTTGCTCTCCTTATTGGCGTGGCGAAATTACCGGGTCACATACATTCGTCGCTATACGACGCGCTGCATACGTTTTCGTCGTACGTGTGGCGGTATCGAAATTATACGAAAATGATCATTACAGGGCTAATGGAGGGGCTCCAGACCCCGAAATTTCACGAACTTTCTTTGTGTATTCCTATGGCCTACGGCAATATTTTTAATAAATTCCTATAATATGTATGGTTGTTTTTAAAATGTTGAGAATTCGGTAATTTGTCCTAATTTCAAAATTCATAGTCTTGGATCAGAATTTAGAAATAATTCAACAATGATATTTACTCAATGCCTCCCCTCCAAAAAAAAAAAATTTCCGAATACGCCTCTGCAGGTTCGTTAACAAACGTTCGGTAATTTCACGAGTATGACTCCGGGGGCCGCGATCTAGCGAAAAAAAAATTACAACGATTACGGCTCGAATAAACGACAGACGATTATAATAATATTCTCGCAGATGAAACAAAATTACGTAAAAAAAAAAAAAATAAATAAATAAATAATAGTTTAATAAAGAGAAAAAAAATAAGATAAATCTCGCGCGTGTTATGCGTGTATTCTCGCATTAATGGTCTTGACGATGTCTCGTAATAATATTTTTTAGCGTTTTATTATAAAACGACCGCGGGTGCTCGGGGCTAAAATACAATAATGATTTTGGCCGACAACGCGGCAACCTGTGGTTAATAAACGCACACAATCGCGCGGTGTCCGATTATTATTATAGAGACTTAAAAAAAACAAAAAAACAAAATTCTCCCTATCACTTATTAGTTATTATAATAAAAAAACAAATAAAATAGTAAAACAAAAAAAGGACACGTTAAAAAAACGAAAAAGTAAATTAGTAATCAATAGATAGTAAGACAAATCGGTCGAAAAGTGTTCGTTTCACTGAACTCGATATGCGTGGAAAGCGCATTCCGTATAGTATGATTCTCGTATAATATTTATGAAAAACGGAGCCCTACAGTGAGCCGCCACACGCATTCCGTTTCTATTTTCCCGTTTTTGTTACCAAATTCGTTGTGTAAAAATAACCGATTTCGGTGCTAACATCGATACTACGAACACGTCGTTTTGTGTCCTGTTATCTCAGAGCGAATAATGAAATACGATAAATATCGTGAAATATTTGACTATTTAACATATGACTTTTATACACTATAATATAGAACGCATACGGCGGCCTCCTGTTTGGGGTCATATATTATTTTGATCGATACACGCGCTCCGTGTACTCTGAGTTCAGTGATTGAAACGCCGTTGAAAATCGCAACGAAAACACTGCAGCGATCCGGTTTAAGCGAATCGCTCGAATAAATATGTCTTGGAATCGCATTGGATTTTGCGTTTTCGAAAATCTGTTTCGAATAAACGACGAATCCGGCGGTTATTGCTGGTCGTTCGTACGCTCACAGAAGAGAAAAGCTGTAGGACGACGCGAGACGTGACGAAAAATGTCCGTTTTCTTTTTTTCGAAGAGAAATTCCAGACGAAATTTTATTAGAAAAATGTGATTTTTCGTCTGTTTAATAAACACGTTTTTTTTTCTAAAAAAAAAAAAATAATATTTTTATCGAATAATGCGCGCGCGTGACAGACCGTAATCGTTTATTTAAAGATTAAAAAAAAAAAAAAACGGTAGATACGCGCATAACACTGCAGGCGAGTGGTTCGAGAGGCGATTATTATCATAATAATATTTTCATAACGCCGCCGTACGAAACGTGCGCGTTTCACTCGGATCGGTTCGTGCAAACGGTATACACATAATGATTTCCGATATTTTTCCAATCGGTTTTTTTTTTTTTGTTCTAATCGGTTGGTCAATATTACGCGCGTATATTATATTTGTGTACACGCGCGCCACGTCTAAAACCAAACAGCGGACAACGGATTCGAATATAGAGTATATATTTTTATAAATTTTTTTTTTTTTTTTTACATAATATTCGTATAAAGTTTTATACTGTGTGTGTGTGTGTACAATACAACGATAAATACGTTATTTATTGATATTGCTTATCGAAAATAGCGTTTAAACGAGCACGTGGACCGGCCACGGTACCGCAATAACCGTCCGTATTGACTTATTGAGTTCACTCGCGTTACGTATAGAGATAATAATATTGTGTCGTCGACGATGTACTGCAGTCGAAACGCGTTCCAGTATAGGTTTCAAACAACTCGAATAGCTAATTATTTTTTCCCATCCTAACCACTCGATTACGGTTTGAATTCGCGCTTATTATTATTTTGTAGTACCTATAATAACCATCGGGTAATATACTCGGGTAAACCATAAAAAAATATTGTTATTTGCAAAACGCGAGTGTATCAGAATAATCAAAGCAAATCGACGACATCAGGCGACGAGTGAAACGTTCACGTCGAAGCTCGTCCCTCTCGAGAGACGCGATTTCGACACGTTTCACGAGTTCAGAGCGATTCCGCCAGAACGCAAAGCTGAAATTTGTACGGCTTCGGTGACGGAGTCGTATCTCTTTTTTTCGCACGTCACAATCGCTTATGTAAATTGTTATTAATACGATCGTAATATTTATGTAAGACGAGCGAAATACTGTTAAAACCGCACCAAAGTGTGTCGTCGCGAGAAAAACGTATTTATAATCACACGAACACGCGCGTAAATGGCAAAACCTATGACGTAATTCGAATTATTTTCTATCTGTCCACAGACGTTTCACACACATTATTATTATTATTATTATTATTATTATTATTATTATTATTATTATTATTATTATTATTATTATTATTATTATTATTATTATTATTATTATTATTATTATTATTGATTTATTTATTTATTTTGCTGTGTTACGCACACGTTATATATAAATTATAGTAATTGGCTGCAGATTTTGTGTGTCCATTCGAACAGAAAATAGCGTTAAAGAAATCCGTGTAAATGATTTTTTTTTTTACGTATATTTAAAACAGAGCGTTTTTATTTTATACATATATTTTTAGAGTCGAAAAATAGAAACCTCGGTGCCGGACTCGTCGCTGCAGCCGATCAACAATATTATTTTTACAGTAAATCTCTATAAAGGTTCGTTAGCTGGTACACAAGCGCACGTCCAGGGGCGAATTTAATGAAAGATAACATAGCGTTGCTCTAACACACGCGCGCAGTTTGACTCGTGTTGAATTTCTTTTTTTTTTCCTGTTATACACGAGTAGTTTTTCGTGACATCCGGATTTCGTCCGCAGCGAACACAAACGGATCGAGGTGTTTTATTGTTATCAGTAATTAGAAAATTCCAATTCGATCACGCAAAATTTCCTAAAAACAAATTTATGTTTATCGAAAGTGTTTAGAAAATAATTAATTTTTTTTTAACCGTTATACTCAGACACGCGGTACAGAAAATATATTATTAAAATCCAGTAAAAACGTATCGGAGGTAGTAAGGTTTTATTTTATTTGCGATACTTAACGAAATAAAAAAAAAATGGAATTTTCTCGTACAATTAATATAATTTTGAAATTATCGTTTAATATCGCATCTACTGTTTTTCAAATATATATATTTTATTTGTTACCCATAGAAATGGATTAAAACAAAATCATCGTGTAATTGTGACAGTCGAGTTATTTGATAAATGTGTAGGGAGGACGTAGAAAAAAAGATTAAACGAAAAATCATTAAATTTCGCGATTTGTACTGGATGATAAATATTTTTTTCCGATCCTGTATATTATTGTGTTTCCGAATAAAATCGAAATTGTTATAATATGGTGTACGTTCGCGATTCGTTTCACTCGCGTCGAAACTCCGATAGCACATAGCTGGTTATCGTCGTTTCATAAAAGAAAAAGGAAAACCGTCCTTTTTACTTTTTACATTCGTCGTCGAACACGTCGAATATCCTGCGCCGCATTATAAATAGCCGAAAATCTATATAAATATAAAAATTATATATATTCGGTAGACCTTTTCATTTTTTTTACTCTCTTATTTTCTGTCCGTTACGCGAGCGATAAAATGAAATTCGAAAAGCGCGTCTCCGCGGGACGAGGGGAAGAAAAAAAAACGTGTGACCACGCGTTACACATAACAAGCGCACCTTTTCTCATACAAACGAACATATAGTAATATTTCGCAGTCAATAGCTATTATATTATAATATGTGCGTGAAAAAACAGTGGAAATATTTAATGTTACGATTATTATATAAACGATTATGATTATTTGTCGAAGCTTTCGCGGATTTTATTCGTTTATATTTTTCGGATTATTTATCCGTGTCGGTTTTATTTTTTACGTTACTGAAACACGTTACCGGGATCGATTTTCGGAAGGTGTATAGTGCGCGACGTTCTCGTTCGAACCGTCTGAAGATGAATCCCGTATGGGGTCCGAATTAAGGAGAAATTCAACGACATCCGAAAATAAAACTAAATTAAATAACCGATTTACATACGTTTATATAGTAAAACACGTCGTTAATAATTCTGTTGACGCGCAGACGTTCGATTTTTGAATACCTGCAGCTACTACCTACATAGGAACGCGATTAATTTATACCATCGGAATTCTATGATTCGTACCTCAGTGATGCGATCTGCGTGGCCAGCTGCGCGTTGAGGCTGGTGTAACGCAGCTTGTGCTACGCTGTAGATAGCACAATAAGGGTTATCATATCATCATCGATCAGCAAGCAGCAATAAAAAAAAAAAACCACGAAAACTTCAATACGAGGAGGCCGCGGAGTCGTGTGCGAATTACGAAATCGGTTTTTGGAAATGGTCGTGCAAACGGACTTGTTAATTACGCGCTAATTATCGGCATGGAAAAAAAAAATTCAGAATGCGTTGTGAATTATATAATTGCGTTGTAGAGACACGTGTCGCCCCTACCGCTCTCACTGATTTCTCGACATGACTCCTAAACCGAATGTATGTAAATTTCGAGAATGCTTATGCAAATACATGCTAATTACACGGTAAAAAATGAAAAATTTACTATTCAACTACGGCGACTTGGTGACATTCGTTTATTTCTTCGGATTTCAATCCTCTTTACCAAAAAAAAAAAAAAAATGCGTTAAAAAAGTTTTATATATAAAACAAAAATTTACTCTAATTAACTGAAATCCAATTTTTTTTTTTTCAAAAATAAACAAAATATATTCGTGTGTATATAATTACTAATTATTTAGTTAAATTTTACTTAAAACAAGAAAAAATGAGTTTGACCCGTGTAATTCAATCTGAAACGAAAATTTAAAAAAAAAAAAACCAAACGAGCCTAATTTAATTAAATAAATCTCTTTAATTTATTTAAATTTATAATTTTATTTCGTGAGGTTACTGAAAACATGTTTAAAATTATAAAAAAAACCCTTTAAACGCCGAAAACCTCGGAAAACGTCAAAAAAATCCCCAAAAAATGTTCGTTATTATTAGAATAGTGAGTGTATTTAAAACCACAATTGTGTCTCGAAAAGCATCGTGTCAAACGTTCCAGAAAAAAAAAAATGAAAATCGAGAGAAATCCGAGTCCTAAATTTATTATTATCCGTATACCGTGTTCAATCGTGTGGTCGTTTACCGTAAAAAATAGGTGTCTACGAGTGAACACTACGCGCACTATTGAAAGCGAAATTTTTTTACTTTTTGATCCATACGAATACCCGTAAATGGCAAATTTTGTAGCGCCGTGGAAAAAAAATAAACGATTTATTTATTTTATTTTTTTGTACAAAAATTTTGCACATAATCGTTATTAAGTATAATAATATGAAAAATGTATATGTTTTTTTTTATATATTTCGTGTACTCTTTTTTTTTTTTATATACTAAACAGATTATATCATTATTTTATCGTTTAAGTTTTTTCCACGCGGTATACGTGAGCATTACAGTTCATTTTTTCATCGCACTCCTGTGCCAAACCACTATATACGAATCGCCGCTGATTATATACGGTATTATTATTATTATTATTATTATTATTATTATTATTATTATACGCTGACGTGTATATTATGTAATAACGATAATATTTCTTTAAGATCTCGTAGCCACATTCGACACGGCTGCAATCGTCATCGTCCGAACTCGTCATCCGACGCAAACGAATACTCGTCGCTTCTCGATTCAGTCTCGAATTATGTCCGCAGCAAACGATTGTTTTTTTTTTTTTAAATTTAAAATAAACATTTTTTTCTCGATATTATTATTACACTTTGATTCGTCCGATTATCAGCTTATGGAAATTATAACTGAAATTGTACATACGAATTTTTGTTGAAAAATTAAATTGAGTCGTATGGAAAAAAAAATGTTGCCTTTAAAAAGTTCTGACACGCGAAATATTTTTTAAGTGAATTATTCGAGTCAGAACATATTTCAAAGTTAACGCGTATTATATCGATTTCAAAACTCGTAGGAACAAGGTCACCAACAATTCTATAAATATAATTTAGTAATCGAGCAAATTAATATTTCGAACTTTCGAATAAAATTTGTTTAATACCTACTCAAAATAAAATAACAAGTTTCCTAAAAAAAAAAAAAAATGTAGATTATTATAACTAATGAATAGGATAAGTGTGTTGAATTAGACTCTGAGCTCTTGAAAAATACGAAAATTGCCCGTGTGTTCGGTTACGTCGTTCTCGGCACTTTCGTTTGGCAACAATATAAAGTGGCCGATACCAAAGGAAAGCAAAAGATTCAGGTTTCGCCGCCATCCGAGGATCAACAGATTTCGCCGTCTTTCAGGGACACAAGAGTCTCACCGATGCCCAGAGACAGACGAGTCTCGCCGGTGTCCAGGGATGAACACGTTTCGCCAGTGTCCAGACATCGAGTGACGAACAGATTTCGTCGTTAACCGGGGATAGACGAATCTTGCCGTTGTCTACAGTTAGACCGGTTTCACCGACTTACAGCGATACAATAGTTTCGGCGTTGTCCAGAATAAATATGGATTCGTTATCGTTCGGGGAGAGATGGATTTCGCAGTGGTGCGTTGACGACGGACCGACCTTATCACCAACCTATAACGACCGATCAGAAAAACGAGTTTAAATTTCGGCCGATCCGTGAGAAAGGTCCATTTAACGAATATTATTAGAGTCAGTGGCGTACACAGAAATTTTCAATGGGGGGGGGGGGTTATATAAAAAATATATATTAGTTGAAAAGATTTGTATAAAACTTATCAAATAATAATACAAATAATAATAATTATAATTATAATACAATATCTAATTTCCTTGGTTTTTGCCCTAATTCATCGATGACTTCTTCAGCTAACTACAAGCACAAAATTAGTAATTACATACTATATAGGAATAATATAATATAACCAATATATCCTGTTGGAATTTTTAAAAAAAAATTTGGACCCCCCAGAAAAAGTTGAAAATACGCCACTGAATACAGTATAAATAATTAATAACTTACAAGATGTTTTCATAATCAGTCAAATTTCTATCCATTTTCACAAACATACCGACATCATTAAATCGGGAAATAACAACATTTGAAGAAACTATAGAAGTATAAATTATAAAATCATTATTACGTACACATTTTTATACCGTATATTACTTGACACTGCATTCGGTATTGCTATAGCAATGGCAGGCGTCTGATTTTCAATCACACTTTGTTCCATATTTTCTTCTTACTATCCGCCAAAAATATTCATTTATTCTCTTCATTTCTCTTCGATATTTAAATTTTAAACAAATACGAATGAACAGCAAAATATTAAAACAAAACACATTCGCGAAGTCGTAATTCGTAAATCGTAAATCGTAATATTATAAACGCTCACAAGATATCAGTCTTGCCAAATTCCAAAAACTTGACAATAAAATAAATATATAACTGCGGTGCTGGCGGTAAATTGACAATGTCAATAAATACGAACATATTATATTATTCGACTGCGTGATTTCAAACAGAAAAGCGCGCACGGATCACACGGTTACTGATCAAATGCAAACTAAATATAGCTGGGTTTTGTAGCAGCAGAATTATTAGGCTGGAGCTACATTATGCGTTTTGTCGGTTACCGATTAACCGGACTCGATCGGTAATTGAACGGGAACACCCAAAATACACATATTTAAACGCCAAATGCACTATCGCAATCACATTAGACCGATTCTCCGCAACCGACGGAATACGACCGCAACATGCTGTGGTCGTTCTTTCCCGATACCGATCGTATAGTGTAATATGTAATCCAATGTAAAATGGTGAATTTTGCGCAGTCATGAAAACAAAAAAAATTATTTTTCTATGAAATTAAGACGTCGTCGGTCGCGCGCCAAATATGGTGCTATGGTGCTAAAATCACTACGAAAAATATTTTTGTAAAAAGTCAATGGGGGTTTGAACACCCAAACCCCCCGTGTGTACGCCACTGATTAGAGTTTGACCGCGGAAACGGAGATTATTTTCAAAATCTAAAAACTAAATAAGTCAACGGCGATTGAGTATTTCAGTAGTACACATTTTGTGTAAAACCTTTCCTTTGATTCTGCGAAATTCCTTCTTCTTATACGCCATCGATATGTCCCCACCGTACTCAATCGGTCGTCCGTCGAGGACAGACACGATAATACACGCGGTGTGTGTGTGTGTGTGTGTGCAGACAATTTTTATCGTTTTATACACGCGCGCGTAATCAAATTTTTTTTCCTCTCTCGTTGACAAAAAAAAAAAAAATAGAAAATAATTCGTTTTAAAAAACGCTTTTCCACTTGAAATAACGAGCCGTTAAATTGTCTGCGACGACAATATGTCATTATAATATCGATAAATGTAAACTATACCGCGGCGGCCGCGTTGAATATAATATAATATATACGTATATACGTATGGCGAAAATATTCGTAATAACCCGTTGCGTAACGGAAAACGCGTTTACACGAGTTATTGAAATGGTTAAAAAAAAAAAGTAAATTAAAAAAAAAAATTACAATAAATAATCAAGTTCAACGTACCGTGATCGGTTTTCTCGGAATAAATTATCGCTCGTATCATATGCGCAACAGTATAGAATCGGTTATGCACGGCGGCGAGCGCGCGCGATAATATAAATTTGCAGCGTTTTAAAAACTCCGCAGAAAGCGATTTTCACGGAACTGGCTCGCGATCGTTTTACAATCGGCTCCCGAGCGTTATGTGGAGAACATAATATATTATATTTTAAACACAGTTCGAGCCGTTTCGAAACGGTATTTTCGAATTTGTTTCCAGAGAAAAAAAACCGCGACAGAGCGATTTACGTTATTGACAAAAAAAAAATGTCACCGAAAACTACAGAAAACCCGGTCGTCTCCAGTGAAAATTTGACAAAACCGTGTCTCTCAAAGTGAACAGTGGAGAGTATGAGCGCGTTGCGTTTTCCGTTGTGAACCCGCGCGGGGTCGCTAGAAGCTTAACCAGAAAGGCGAAAACTCCTATACATCCTTATATTGGACTGAAAACGTTTACGGTTTCTCCTCCGTAACGGTTTCTTTCGCAATCCAAACAGAATAAAAATTCAGATTTGTAGAAATAGATTTATCCGTGTTCACACTAGAAGACTATTGTTACACGTCTATGTCGGCGGGAACCGCAGCAGAAAACGCGAAAAAAATCTCGCTCGCTGGACTGTGCAACGAAAAATATATTCAGCTGGACCGAGTCTTTTTTTTTTTGTTCGTGGACTGAACGACGTGATTTTTTTTTGTCAAGAACGATATTTCATTTAATCGCCGTCATTGTTTTCCGAACTCAAAGCGGAAATCGGGAGGGAAAAAAAAGCCTCGTGCTCTCGCCGTCACTGTGTACGTATTATCGAAACATTCGGAAAATCTCGAAAAAAAAAAAAAATAGAATATCACACGAAATTCCACCGCATAAAAGGGGTAAATCACAGAGTCTGGTAATACAGGTGCGTCATAGGCGGATATTTGGTCACATCCGTGGGGGGGGGGCTTAAAATTTTTTTTTTTTATTTATATTGAAACGCACAATTTTTTTATTTTGACGTCTGGTGTGGTCTGATTGCGTTCTGGAGGGGCTTAAGCTCCCCCAAGTCCTCACCGATATCCGCCTATGAGGTGCGTGTACGAAGAATTTAAATTTCGTTCGCGACCTTGCGAATACGCTTGTGTCTTATATAATATACGCGTTCTATATTGATTCGACGTCCGATTCACTGCTGCTGCGCGCAGCGAAATCATTATTATTCGCCATCGAAGTATACATTTGAATAAATTATTACCGAAAACAGTATTCGGCGTGTGTAAACTTCGACCAAGGTCGGTCGCGGGGCGAGCAGAAACGAAAATCGTTAACTATTCGGATATTAATCGCCGAACGATATAATATTGTATTGCGTTGTAATTCACACGGTATATATATATATACGGTGATTTCCGTAGATTTCGCAAAATATAATAACTCATTTCCTCAAAAACTCGTTTGTATATTGTATTATATTCATCTTTTTTTTTTCTACTATAAATCAAAACGAAATATTTCGAGTTTTTTTTTTTCGGATTTCGGTAGACGTTAACATAAAAAAATTACTCTACACGACTACTCGTTATTAATCCACGCGATACAGACACGTTTTTTTTTTTGCGCCTATTTTTTTGTATATGAAAATAAATTTTTTTTTTTTGCGCCTATTTTTTTTTTTTTTGCTATTTACATTACGTATACAACGAAATATAATAGGTGAATTTAGGAGTGGATTTATTTTTTCGTTTTAATATAATTCACTACGAATCAACAATAATATTGATTTTCACGTAACTGATTTTCGACAACTGATAACTAGGGTCATTATTTTGCGTTTATAAACATTATTTGACATTGTTTTTTTTTTTTTTTACATTTTTAGGGTCAATTTTGTACTTTACGCACATTTTCAAACTATTTTAAAAAATAATCGACAGAAAAAATCACGAGTTTACTACTATTTTACGTAATATTTTTTTTTTCACTTATAATTTAAATATTTGTACACAAACGTCAGCTTTAAAAAAAAAAAACAGTAAAAAGTAGAAAAAACTGCGAATAAAAAGTATAAAATACGTCACATAAATATTTAATTATACAATCATTAGTTTAAAAAATAAATAAATAAATAATTTAAACAATTTCGAATGTTTTTTTTTTTTTTTTAAATGTTTTTAGATTGTAAATACAATTTCTAAACGGCATTTAGAAAGACACGTATCAATACTTCTATACTAGTATATCTAATACAAATTAGACTGAAAAACATTTTTAAAAAAAAAAAATGTTCTTTAAACTGGCCTCTCGGTGTTTGTGTGTACAACGTGTAAACAACGTTATTTTAAAAACATACACAAAAACGAGCATTTGGACAATCGTTATTGTACGGTATACGAGATAATAATTTATGATAAAACGACACATCAAATATAATTAAAATGTTCGTATACGTTCGACGGTGTTTGCCAACGCCGAAATATTGTCGTTCACTGCTCCGCAAACGCGTATACAAACATGCAGCGAGCGCGCAGCGTTATAACGTTAAACAGTTCTTTCCGAATCGACCTGGGGGGGGGGATTAATTTCCACAGTAAATTTCATAATAGTATGAATAGCAAAAAAAAAACCTCCATTATAATCCGAACGGTTTCCCCTTTCGAATCGGCGTCGTTTAAACGATAAGTATTTAAAAAAAAAAACTCATTGACTCTAAATCGTGAAATTAGAGTCACAATCCGAGAAATACCAGCTCCTCGTGTTTTTAGCGGTACTAAAAAGCGGTACAATACGCTAGAAAACCGTTAGGCACATTTCTGCTGTAAATATGACACAATTGACGTGGAAAAAAAAATAGTAGCGGAAGGTTTAAAAAAAAAAAAAAAAAGGTAGCGAGCCGCGGGGGCGTTGTGGATATCGCTTAAGTGGATAAAGACTTTAGAGTTTTGTTTTTATTATAAATCCGAAAGCAACGATAAATCGTTGCGTTCCATAAAACGATTCTGAGCGGAGCTTCGGTGTTATAAATAAACGACAATCGATTAAGACGAAATTGCATTTTTAGCGTTTTTATGTAATTTTCGGTAGTTTTCCCTGACTTTTGGAAAAAAAAATATTGAGAAAATCGAAAAAAGTACAAATTAGATGCGATTTTCGATCAGAAAAGGTGCTACACGAAGAGATCGGAGCAATGCTTCTGGTAGAATTTTCGGGTACAGACATAAATACAGAGAAATAACTATTTTTCGATGTTGACGAAATATTACATGCCGTCAAAAATCTAAAAATGACTATCGGTTAACCAAAAAAACGTCCGATTTTCAAATTTTTTTATAAAACTAAAGTAATATATGTCTGACGTTGTGTCCAAATTTCAAGTCAAAAAACTCAAAAATCAACTGTTTTACGAATGAAAAACCTGAAAACCTTAAAGTAGCTATAAATAGCCTAAAATTGAATAAAACTTTTTGAAATTTTTTTAAAAATTGTATAGTACAAAGACACAATTTTGTTGAAAATTTCAAGACAATTGATTGATTGTTTTTGAAATTGTAGCGAAAAAACTATACGTGCTATTGACGAAATCCCATTTTTAGCGGTTTTCCGTAGTTTTTTCGGTAGTTTATCGCGTCGCGTTAAAAAACTATTGAGAAAATCGAAAAATGGACTTCTGTAAAGTACCATCTTGATGTGATTTGCTTTCAGAAAAGGTGCTACACGAAAACATCGGAGCACTCCTTCTGGTCGAAAATCTGTACACAGGATACTTCATTGTAAAACCATTGGATCCCTCGCTCCGTTCAGAATCCAAAACGTAAAATTGGTGTACAACACAACGGCGAACGATTTTTCCGCGTATTACGCGTAATAGTACGATCACGACCGAACGTTATATTACTTAATTTTTTTTTTTTATATAACTCGTTGAAATCCGAGCCAGTCGATACGTCGAGCATTAAGACACTTATACGAAAAGGATAGAAAAACAAATAATCGGTTTAAACCCAGTGCATTTACACGCTCGGCGAGTATGAAATTTATCCGAACAAATGTAATATTCCGGATTTATCAATAACGCTATACTCGACGACGACGATTGCCTAACGCGAATCGACTAGAAATGTCGACTGAATTATAATATTCATAAACGAAAGGGTAATTTATTTGTCCGTATAGTACACTCGTCAGATATACGTAATATTACGTGTGTTACGAATATGCACACATAATATTAATTGTATTACATTAAACGTCGTGCGCGCGATATGTTAACGAAATCGTGACGATGAGGAAAAATAAAAAATAAAAAAAATTACAAATTGTAAAACGTAAAAAAAAAACTCGATCGACGCTTTCGAATACAGCGCGCGCATGTGTTAATATTATTATTACCGTTTGTAACACCGCGATATTATTTTTTTTAAATACACCGCTTTATATACCGGTTAAAAATATTGTTATTATATTATCGTAATACCTATACGCGATACAATAATAATAATAATAATATTTTAATAGCGATTTTGCTCGCGGCTCCGATTCCTATGACGAATCACGCGGGTCTGCAGCAGAAGCCGCGAATATAATTATTTTATGTAAAAATATAAATTAGAGTTCATCGAGTCAAAGCGAACGAAATCACACACACACACACACACACGCCGATAATAATATACGCGGTCGCGATGAAGTATGAACCGTCCGCCTGCGGTATCGCGGAGTGTGTGGAGGTGGTCTTAAATCCTAGGACAGCAGCGGATCCTAGGTAGCGAATAGAGTTCAACAGAGAAACTGATCAAAATGACAACGGTCAATCGGGTTAGGTGGAGTTGTAGAGAAGCAGCAATTAGACTATAGCACAGGGCTGGCAGCCGGAAGCGAAAAAATCACCGTCGGTTTGGATCGATGTGGTGGAAATACGTATATGAAGGGCCTCGGAAGGACGCAGTGGAAGGACCGAGAAAAGCGGGAGTGATTTAGTGACGGTTTAGAAGCAAAGGTTTTTCAATATTGGTTTGAAAGGATACCGCGATCTGTATTAAAAAAAAAAAAAATACGAAAATCATCGAAATCGCGAGGCGTTAATGAGTTGATCGCTTAATACAAAAATTCAATTCTAATTAATGATTACCGATCGATAATTGATAAGAAACTATTTTTTTCTTCGAGTTGATTTAAAAGCATATCTAAATAGGTACAAACAGATATCTTCAAACACCAGTTTTTTATGACATCCGCGACGTAATAAAGTCTCATTTACAATCACAAAAAAAAATTGAAATAACTCAAAACTCTTACAAGTAGCAATGCGGCGACAAATGTATATACTTGTTCAGAAGTTTCTTTTCAAAGCGAAATGCGAGCGAAAAGCAGGGACAGCTATATACAGTGGTAAACGATTATTACGGTTGTGTTGCGGGCAGTCAGTCATTTCGCGATTGAATACGTTTATAATATGAATTTTGAAATCAGAAATTCTTCGAGAGAAACGACTAGAAACGAACGATGTGAAGATACATTTTTAGGAGTTTGTTTGTTTCTGGACGAGGGAAGCGAAACTTCCCGCGGATATGAATATGGAAACAGTGAATTTCCATCGTCCGATCGGAGATGCTCGCGGGTTTTGTGCTGCGAGACTGCTGCAGACTGCGCGCGAGAGTCTGTTAATGCCCGCAGGCCGCCGCTCACCGAACGGGGAAATGTCAAACGATATATAATATATTCGTAAAAAAAAAAAATTAAAATAAACCAGTAGAACGGGTTTCGCGCGCGGGGGAGTGCGTGTGCAACGCGCTGCTTTTTTTTATATATATTTTTTTTTTCTTAATCCGTTCGCGGCCGTCGCCTCGCGATTACAAAACACGCGTTCGTATCGCTCGGCGACGCGCACTATATATTATTACGCTTGCGTATTACGTTATAACAGTGTCTGCAATAATTATTTATTTATTTAAATTCGGATCCAGAACGATTAGTTATAGAAATATATTTTTTTTAACGTCCCCAAAAACAATTTGAAAAATCTGCAGTTAACGTGATAAGAAAATTTATCCGTAAAACTTGTACTGAAATTCTTTAACAAATGGCATTTGTAAACGAGTTCAGCGGACCCGTGAAAGGTCTTTTTCTTGTGCGCGGCTTATAAAGAAAATTCGCTCCGCGCAGGCGCGAGAAAGATTTTCAAATTTGTCACTGTATATTAACAATATAATAATAATAATAATAATAATAATAAATATTAACAATAATGACGTTAGGCGAATCGCTTTAATGTCAAATTTATTTTACGTTTTAATAAATTCGACTTTAGACGTTTAAAAGTTATTTTTCCCAAGTGATGGGTATTCAGCTCACAATATTATTCGCCGGCATTTATAATTTATTCGTGAATACCGATCTGGTTTTCTGACTGAAATCGTTGCGTTCGGGTTGTGAGACGCCCAAAGCTCTGTGCTTGTTGTGTAATTTTATATAAAATTTGAACACAATTCGCTGCGACGAAAACAAAAAAAATGTTTTTTTTTTGAAATTCGTAAAATACAATAATTGTGATCTTCGTGTGATTTTCACTTACCCCGTACACGACATATTATATTCGTGAACACGAGTCGATCAGAGGTTTCTTTTATAAACCTGAGCTGTCCCCTCGAATCATTACACGCAAGAACTCCTGCGCGACAAACCCGTATCAAGTATACAAGTCTGCTTTCGCTGCTTAGAGGAAACACACTTGAGACTGTGGATCAGGGGTGGCCAACCCGTTTGTATATCGTGCCAAATAATAAAAAAATAATATTGAGATGCGCCGTAAAAAATTAACATTTACTTATATCATTTACTTTGCAGTAATATTATTTATTTATTTATTTATTTATTTCTTAACATAAATTTCAATTTTAGATTTTTCTTATACTCTTTTTTTTAAAACAATTTTATTACATTGATTTTACTTTTTTTTTAATGATAATGTTGTATTTGTTTGTCGAATATTATCTCACCGAAGTTTAGTCGAAGATATAAGCATTGCGTTTTTTGAGAAACTTTTTTCACCACGTATATGTGAAGCCGAGTCGACAAACCAATTTCAACGCCAGAATATGTAGTTTTGGAAAATCTTCCTTGGATACGCATTTCTGAAATTCTATAATTCGATCAACAGACGACTCTTTAACATATTTACGTTTTAAAACTGTCGAAT
The DNA here is from genome assembly GCA_032441835.1 of Slavum lentiscoides. Lineage (NCBI taxonomy): Eukaryota > Metazoa > Arthropoda > Insecta > Hemiptera > Aphididae > Slavum > Slavum lentiscoides. The sequence continues at coordinate 14,233,598 of CM063714.1, read as the reverse complement.
TTTGTATTTCAAAAAATTAAATAATGAGATAATTAACAATCTTAAGGAACATAATTTTAGAAACATTTAAAAATTATATGTTGTCTGAGGCTAGTGTACCATCCAGTACCATCAAATATCCCGCAGACTGGTCACCACTGCTGTAGGTTTTAAAAATAATGCGAAACGCGATCACGACAGATTTAGTAAAATACGGTAGTTCTCTACTCGACATTTTCTAAAAATTTGCTTTCCGGAAGACCAAAAACCGTTTAACGGTCGGCCGCCGCGCAACAAACGGGCACTACAATAATTTTCATAAATCATGTAATTCGTAATAACACGACCCGTAAATAATCGATAATAATATATTTTTATAAATAATTAATTATACGGATTATTCGCGGTGTTGTTCCTTTATCCACTATAAAAGTATGAACTGATGTCCAAGTGGCAATTATCCAAATCGAAGCGTGTCGGTGTTCGGCATAAATAATAATAATTATCGAACAGAACACGACCAATAAATAATGCTCGGGAGTCAAAGCGTTTAGACGCGATTTAATTTGTTCACGGGTGATAAAAAAAAAAAGTCAAATCAATATATCGTTTTCGCTCTGATAAAAACGTGTAAAACGATTTCGCATTTTATTTTTCATTCAGCAAACATTAAGGGAGTACAAACAAGTTCTTAGCCCATATATATATAATTCTCAGCGTTCCAGAAAGAAATTTCAAATATACGACGTAATAAAATTACTATATAATATATAAATTTCGTTTTGTAAGAGTTGCGTAGCAAAGAAGAAATTAAACGTTATAAATTTAAAATATTCTTTAAATATACAAACGGATTTGAAAAAAAATTATGTTAATACCGCGCGTTAATGTTGTTTTTTTTAACAATATTTAATTCACTATGATATACGCAATATCTTTAATTTTTTTTTGTTTTTTATACTGCATGTCTTTTTATTTTAATATTCGTAATTTTTTTTCTATACGCAATTTCGTCGATTTTTTTTCTTTAAATTGTTGTTCCGTTATTGTTGTTTTCTTCTTCGCCCGATACCTCGCGCGCAGTAAATAAACAAATTTAATACGCAAACTCCCGTTTATTTTTCTTAATACCATTCGACTCGATTGTACATATTATCCGAATATTTTTTTTGAAAATATTTTTAATAAAAATACACCGTCCTGGGTCGACTGGAACACACTGGGTGGCACAATGGACAGAAGTGATCGCGGATTTCATGCGGTACACCTCGGTCATCGGTTGACCGGCGTTGCGTTTGGACACGACGATGAGCACTGGGAAGTTATATTTCGTACTAATATTAGGTGGAACGGTTGTCGAAATTCGGTGCTAAATCAGCGGCGAATGCACCGGTATACCGGTAACCGAAGTATATTACATATTAATAATGTAGCGAGACGTCCGAAAAGGCTTGGCGTGTGCAAAGAACGACCCGAGACAGTGGCGGCGATGAAAACCGGACAACAAAGTCTCTCTATTCTCGTATTATATTGACGTGTATTGCGAAGGACTTTTGGGTAAAGTTCTCGACAAACGAGTCCGAGGTCCGTACCATAAAACTTAGATATACATATATATACAGTGGTGCTGATGAGAGAGCTGAAATGACATAAGTGTGTGTGTGTGTGTGTGTGCTGGCGAGCCCGTCTTCTCCTTTGCACCAACAAACTTCTCGAAATCGGTTATGTTTATGTTGAAACGGCGAAAACGACCGATCCTATATAAACAGTTGTAAAATCCGCCTCCACACGATGTGCGCTGCAAATAGCGGTCATCGCGGTGATATAAACACGATTCTTGTACTATTACTCGTACGTCTATACTCAAATGCGAGCACATAACGGTCTTCCGTAAAAAAAAATTCTCAGTCTTGTCAATAAGTCACGGGCACTTATAGCGTTTAATACTATATTTTTTTTTTTTTTCAGTAAAACGTACTGCGGACACTCGGTAAATGTATCCGCGAATAATTGAATTTCGTCTTTTTTTTTTATTAATAATTGGACTCTTAAAACTAAAATTACACGAGTAAGTGTAGCGCTGTTATTACTAGTCGGTCGCCTGGAGCAAAACGATGCAAGTAGATGTTTTGAGAGTAAGTAGTATAACTATTGTGTTACGGGCAAGTATTTATAATAAACTTTACACCGTGCCAAATTAGTCACATCAGTTGGCACATTTGTTTTAAATTGTTTATACTGTTGTCCGAGTTATATGTATTAAATTTGTATAAAATTACCGTTTACTATACAATACCACTAAAGATATTTACTATTTAATATTTAAAATCTATATGTGTCTCTATCGCAGTTGAATATTATTGAGACAGATTACTCGTACCGAGTACAAAGAATTATGCATTTTATAACCAACAACAGCGTACATTATAATGAATTTATAAATATCTCCGGTACGTATAAGTTTATCGTCTTCGAATTGGCCGTTATAGGAATTTCATGATAAAATTGGGTGTAGGAAAAATTGATATAAATTTAAATAATCGAAATATAGTTTTACGAAATAACGACATTGATTTTAATCCTTTAATCTTAGTTCGTGACGTTGAAAAAAAAAGTATTTGATTTCACAAACATAGACTGTAGTCTGAAAAAAGTATTCAAAACAATGGAGCATTTTACAAGACGGCCAATTCTCTTGACGCTATCGCACGATGTCCAGTCGATTTACCGAGGCCTTCTATACACTCACGGTATCTTGTGCTCTACGACTCTCTCACGGGTCAACCAAAACTCTTTCGTTAATAATATTGTTATTCCCGAAAAATGGACAAAAAGTTAATGTAACGAGGAAATTTCAATAGAATAGAATTTATGCGCACTGCAGCGCGTTAAATTCGAATTTTTCGACTGGCGAACACGTCGTATACGTAATATTTCAATGGAAACGCGAAAATTTTTTTCAACGAGTCGATGATCTTCTCGGGTTGAATCGTTTTTTTTTTTAGATTTCTTTTTACCGCGGAACATGAAATCCGGTTACGGTAAACGTTATATTCCGTTAATCACATTTCACGGTTCGTGCGATAAGTTTTCTCTCTCTCTCTCTCTCTTTGCAGCTTTAATTGCCGGGATTTGACGTTTACAAACGACTTAAATATCGTTTATCGGTGTAAATGCGCGCGATTATTTATTTATTTTCACGCGTCGATGATTTATTATTTTCATATTTTAATATTTCGCAATCACCAGCGAGCATAACTTATAAGTAAACCGCATCCGCGCTGCAGCGCTGTGAAGCTTCTGTCCGAGTGTAATTCCTTTACTCCATCCCCCCGGGCGCAATAAAAAATTCATTCGCGCACGGAAAACGCTTGTACGTCAATAAAGTCCGTTTTAGATTTTCCTCGCCAAAAGGGATTTAAATAATTTTTAGCCAATAACAGTTTAATAAGTTCTACGATTTGTGCGCATCGATTTTCAATCTGTATCACAGCTGATGCTGAATGCCGAATGTATACGAGCACGGAAAAGCGACGTTTACGAAGCATTCGCGTGGTTTACTGGAGAAAAAAAAAATCTCATTTATTCTTATTCGACTACGATCGGCGGGATATTTTACACGGTTTTTTTTTTTCGGACATTTACCGTGACATATTCGACCGCCTTCGCGCGTCTCGTCGTGTAGTCGAAGGTTCGGACGCGATAAATACACACGAGCAACGAACGGATTACAATAAATAAATTTTAAAAATGAACGACCACGAATTAATACGAGACGACCGTAGAAAACTCGTTTTTTCCCCTCCGCAACGAAAAAATAAAATAAATTAAATTACAAATCGTTACAATGGGTCCGGTGGACTATAGTGGTTCCCAACTGGTGGTCCGCGGACCACCACCGACGGTCCGTAGTGCTGGACTTATCTCAGGTGGTCCGCGGCGTCGACGTACTCTGTTTTACTTTTCGTTTACCTTAATTGTTTTTTTATTTGAAAATAAGACTTATTTAGTTATCAATTTCCTACAGTTCTTATTCATAATGTGTTAAATAGTGAAAAAATATAAACGGTACCACCTCTGTAAGGAAGTATACGTAGTGTCAAGACTATGCAGTTTTTTAAGCATATCCACATGACTACGTACCTGCTGCAGGGTTCGATGTTTTCTTAAAAAATAAAATCATTCTGCACAGAAACGTAACGCGTTTTTCTGACAAATTTTAAGGATGAAGTGCTCACAGCAATGACTACATAGTCGCGGTGGGTAATAATCAACAAATGACGTTGAGTCGATTTGGTAACCAATCGAAATAATTCTAATCGGTTAGAATATCGTTAGAAAACGAATAAAAAAAAAAAACGGATTTATGCCGAAAAAAGACGGCTGCTTAGAAACAAAAAACGTAATGCTGAGATGAGAAAGAACTCCGTCAAATGCCATGCACGTAGAGCGTATTTGTATAAGGTCGTGAACCATCATTAAGACGTCAAGCAATGGAAATGTGGAGATTTGGAGACGGATAATGTAGATAAGCTGGACAGAAATTGGTTGCCTCGAAATCAAGCAGGGGAATAAAGGATATTCTAGACAGTACCGTGGGAGAAAGGAGCGCGGTCACCTGTTGAGGCACAATTCGTTTACGACTAACGTATTTGAAGAACGGATAAAAATGGACTCAGAGAAAGAGGAAGCCGTTTTGTCGGAGAAATGATAAGACGAGCTGTGTTAAACCAAACTATAGTTGTGTAAATAGGAAAGAATAGGGAGGACCTGCAGATTCGCACGGCCTTCAGTATAGAAGAAGAGATCGAAAACGCATTATTTTTTTTTACCTCATCCTCTCGGTATTTAAGCGATTTATCTTATTCAAAAACGATTTCTTCGAGTAAAAAAAAAAACCGTATAAATAAACACTGCTCGGACACCGTCCGTGTGTAATTATCGAGTGTGTATTACGTGTCGTCGTCGTCGTCGTCGTCGGCGGATAGATCGAAGAAATCGATTTCAAAACGCGATTTAACTGCGATTATATTATAATAAATATGTGTGCGCGAGAAACGATAAACTGGTAACACGTTAGCGTGTAAGAAATAATACACTTCTACCGAACGAACACAGATATTACCATTAGAGACCTATTATCGATTTATATTATAAATTTTTTTTTTCCATACTAATCGTGATGGCTTCGGGCCGCTCGATTCTCCGCGAGCGCGCACATAACGTTTTTTCTCTCTCTCTTTATAAAGCACACGATTCGAGTGCACTTAAACACCTCATATACACACGCGCGCGCACGTAACTGAATACACGGCGCATTATAATAAGATATTATATTCGTAATAGTTTTAATATGTCGAAAAAAAAAAAAAAACGAAATCCGTCGATCGCGGACCGCGCGCTGAGATGTGATATAACCGCACGTGAAATCTCATCGTTTCGCTTTATATTTTATTATTAGAAACAATAATCCGCCGAGCGCGTATTATGTGTGTCTGCTTGACTCACGAGCAGGAAATCGTCGAGACTTGATTCGAGAAATCCCACGTCAGAGCCTGATGGTTGTTTATATCTCGTTTTTATTGAATAAAACACCGATTTAAAATCGTTTATTATTTTAAACTGCCGAGAACGCTTGACGGTTTATTATAATGCTCGTATAATTGGCGAAAAACAGTGCAATTGAACGTGTCAAGAAGTGCTCACTGAAATCTTTAGAAAAAAATTAATAAACGTTCGGAATTTTTTTATTTTCTGTTTTCTAAATTCTATTACGCTTACAAAAGTAACCGATTTCTATTTGTGTCGGATTTATATAATATCTGTTTAATTTGTTAAAAAAAAAAAGGTTTGAATTCGAAATATCATGTAAAATCGTTTATAGCGGACATGAAGTCTCTACGTTATATTTCGACCTCTCCATCCCACCACTGTTGCACGCAGATTAAAAGTGCGCCACTGCTCACGAGTAAAACTCAATATACCGCTAACTGGTTAAAATTATCTCGTTAAAGCACGCGCAGTTAAGGTAAGAGAACGGGTTATTATTTTCTAGTTAATATTTTTCGTCTAAAGTCAAGTGCGATGCTAGTTGATTAAAAAGAGAGAAACTCGTGTTTAATGAAAACACGTCTTCGCTACTGTACGTTCATTTTGCCATGCACGTAGAGCGTATTTGTATAAGGTCGTGAACCATCATTAAGACGTCAAGCAATGGAAATGTGGAGATTTGGAGACGGATAATGTAGATAAGCTGGACAGAAATTGGTTGCCTCGAAATCAAGCAGGGAATAAAGGATATTCTAGACAGTACCGTGGGAGAAAGGAGCGCGGTCACCTGTTGAGGCACAATTCGTTTACGACTAACGTATTTGAAGAACGGATAAAAATGGACTCAGAGAAAGAGGAAGCCGTTTTGTCGGAGAAATGATAAGACGAGCTGTGTTAAACCAAACTATAGTTGTGTAAATAGGAAAGAATAGGAGGACCTGCAGATTCGCACGGCCTTCAGTATAGAAGAAGAGATCGAAAACGCATTATTTTTTTTTACCTCATCCTCTCGGTATTTAAGCGATTTATCTTATTCAAAAACGATTTCTTCGAGTAAAAAAAAAAACCGTATAAATAAACACTGCTCGGACACCGTCCGTGTGTAATTATCGAGTGTGTATTACGTGTCGTCGTCGTCGTCGTCGTCGGCGGATAGATCGAAGAAATCGATTTCAAAACGCGATTTAACTGCGATTATATTATAATAAATATGTGTGCGAGAAACGATAAACTGGTAACACGTTAGCGTGTAAGAAATAATACACTTCTACCGAACGAACACAGATATTACCATTAGAGACCTATTATCGATTTATATTATAAATTTTTTTTTTCCATACTAATCGTGATGGCTTCGGGCCGCTCGATTCTCCGCGAGCGCGCACATAACGTTTTTTCTCTCTCTCTTTATAAAGCACACGATTCGAGTGCACTTAAACACCTCATATACACACGCGCGCGCACGTAACTGAATACACGGCGCATTATAATAAGATATTATATTCGTAATAGTTTTTAATATGTCGAAAAAAAAAAAAAAAACGAAATCCGTCGATCGCGGACCGCGCGCTGAGATGTGATATAACCGCACGTGAAATCTCATCGTTTCGCTTTATATTTTATTATTAGAAACAATAATCCGCCGAGCGCGTATTATGTGTGTCTGCTTGACTCACGAGCAGGAAATCGTCGAGACTTGATTCGAGAAATCCCACGTCAGAGCCTGATGGTTGTTTATATCTCGTTTTTATTGAATAAAACACCGATTTAAAATCGTTTATTATTTTAAACTGCCGAGAACGCTTGACGGTTTATTATAATGCTCGTATAATTGGCGAAAAACAGTGCAATTGAACGTGTCAAGAAGTGCTCACTGAAATCTTTAGAAAAAAATTAATAAACGTTCGGAATTTTTTTATTTTCTGTTTTCTAAATTCTATTACGCTTACAAAAGTAACCGATTTCTATTTGTGTCGGATTTATATAATATCTGTTTAATTTGTTACCAAAAAAAAAGGTTTGAATTCGAAATATCATGTAAAATCGTTTATAGCGGACATGAAGTCTCTACGTTATATTTCGACCTCTCCATCCCACCACTGTTGCACGCAGATTAAAAGTGCGCCACTGCTCACGAGTAAAACTCAATATACCGCTAACTGGTTAAAATTATCTCGTTAAAGCACGCGCAGTTAAGGTAAGAGAACGGGTTATTATTTTCTAGTTAATTTTTTCGTCTAAAGTCAAGTGCGATGCTAGTTGATTAAAAAGAGAGAAACTCGTGTTTAATGAAAACACGTCTTCGCTACTGTACGTTCATTTTCGCTCTAAACGGACTCATCGTTTGTATAGGATTTTAAAATATGCGAACGTAAATGTTTCGAGTAAGAAATTAAAAATATATAGAATAGAAAATTTGTTGACCGAAATGTGGTATTTAATTTAAACTCCATTAGAGCCGTAAGTCGATTTAATTTTTACCAAACCCTTAAAAAACTGTTCTTATAACTTTATCTGATATGAATATAATTAAAATCACGTTGACAAAAAAAAAAAGAATATCAGACCGACCTATTAACAGGTCCAAAGCGTTATAGTTTATGCATTGTTATTGGTTATTATCGACGACTACAGTCCAATATAGAACGCTCGGAACGTTTTTTTTTTTTTTACAGTAAATTCTTTAGTCTTCCCCTTCGTCCGTCTCAGATCGCAGTTAACCATTGAAATTCGCAATCCGAATTTGAAATTAACGCGATCAATTATTATTTACAACGCGTTTTAAGCGCGGATCGCGAGACAAAAACGTTTATAAAGCTGATATAAAAAAAAACCACTAAATGCCAAATGGTGGCGCTTTAAATTCCGATATGCGTGGACACAAATTGCCAGTGAAAAAAAAAAAATTAGGTACTATCTTGTAGGGCGCGACCTGTGCTGCTGTAGAGCGCGATCAACAGCCGAACGCGACAACAGGTGGTGCCATTTTTTTTTCCAATTGTACAGAAGTGAGAGAAACGCGCACTTCAATGTGTGTGTATACGTAATTTTTTTATTGCAGAAGAATTAAAAAAAAAATACAGAAAAATTAGATAAACGCTCTCGTACAGCTGCTGCTGCTGCTGCGGTCTTGGCCGCCGTGTGACCGGTGCAAATACTCGAAAACGTTTCGGTCCGCGCTACACGAGAGCGTATCATATTTTTTTTTAGTATATTATATTATGTACACACATTGCTCTATACGAACGTTTAGCTCTCTCTCTCTCTCTCTCTCTCTCTCTCTCTCTCTCTCTCTCTCTCTCTCTCGAGTATTTTATACGTTTTCATCTGCCACGCCGCCGTCGCGACCGAAACGCGAAGCCATTGAAACGCGACAATCGTCCCACATTTTTTTTTCTCTAAATAAACTCCGACGCACACGCGCTGCACGACGGCGGCACTGTTATGTTAATTTTTCCATAAGCGGCTTAAACTGGATAATATGTGAAAAAAAAAAAGAAGAAAAAAATCATACGAACACGCGTTCGTCGCGAACGAGTCGATGTGTGCGTGTGTGTGTGTGTTTTCGATGAAACAAAAAAAATTAGAAAAATTGTATAAATAGGAGGAGAACGAGGAGACGCTTCTTCAAAAAGGTATTCGACGAATTTATTGGTAAAATTGAGGCTCGTGCTTAGCACCGTATCTGTAGAGCCGTCTTAAGGTTACGTAAGGCCCGAGGGCCTAAAATATTCGGGGAGCCTTTACATACTTAAATTATGATAAATTAATAAAATATTTAACACATAATTAGACGGTTTCACCAATTATTGTTAAACACGCTCTAACGTCGCGGTGATAGTTAACAATTCGTTTGAATTTAACATCCGGTTGAATTATAATAAGTTTTACCATTATACATTGTTATTGCTAAATTCTATTCGTCGAATTAACAAAATGTTAGTTGGGTTACCGAAACGGTTACCTCGATTCTAACGTTCTCGTCGGTTATCACGAAATGTGATAACTGATAAGTGATAATATAATATTAAAAATAGGCGATTGTAACGTAATATGTACCACGACTAAATATCTAGGTATGATAACAGATTTGTGATACGCAGATATGATTTATTTTCTTTTATGGAAGTACTACCATTTCCATAGAAGAAAAAATCTTTATCATAATACTTGTTGATGTTGTGCACGATGTTTTGATTTTGCGTTGTGTTTATCATTGTTTTTTAACAGCTGGGGCAATTTTCATGGAAAAAATAAGATATTATTGTTTTTTCCATGGATGCGCAGACCGAGCCGCAATTTGGACGATCTGTTATCATAGATATTTAGCCATGTAATGTACTATAGTGGATCTATGGCAATTTTAAAATACCGAATAAATTTTAACAATTTGATTTCGGGCGATTAACTCAACAACGTTTTAAGTCTAACGAAACTCGGTGAAACCTAATTTTCACTAACTAATAGTTAAATATAAAATTGACAAAACGTTAAAACTTAAACAAATGTTGGTGAAACCGTCTGAATATATTAAATTAGCTATTAAAAATTATACACTATTAATAAAAACTAAAATGCCGATTTTCCTAAGAACCTCCGTTACTTCATATTGTTCATTATGATAATTTCAAAACATTAGTATTTTAAAATTCAAATATTTTTTTAAATAGCTAAGTAAAAAAACAATATATATGATATTTTACGAATTAATTGGGGACACTTAGAATTTGCGGGCCCCGGGCACTGCATATCTGTTTTAAAACGTTGACGATATACCGAACGAGTTATGAAGCGCGTTCATACGCGTTATTACAATAGTCGCCGTGGTTAAAAAAAAACGACTGAATGCCGTTGTAGAAAAAGTGAGTTGTTAAAATTTAAAAATTAGTTGAAAAATAACGCGCGTTTTTAACAAAATTCACAGTGGTCGACGCCCAGCGAATCGCACGTAACGTTATTTGTGAAACTCGTTTGGCAGGTTACCTATGGCCAGGGGAAGAGAAGAATTTCGTGTTCAACCCCTAAAACGTTCTTATCGCCCGGGAAGTTTATCGTTAGGTTTCTCCCGTTCGCATTCGTACACTATTAAACGGTTTAAATATTTAAATTAAATTTCTTTTTTATATATATATATAAACGGTCACGTCAAATTCAATACTCAGCTGATTGCCGTCCGTCCGTCCGTCCGTCCGTCCGTTTACTATCCCTTTATGTATAGCGCGGCTTTTGGATTGCTTCACGGATCTCCGGATATTATCGAGACGAATTTGTGTGCTCCTCCGAAATTATATTGTTTTATACGGATCGCGGTCGAAAGCTGTGTCGTTATGTAGAGCCTGAAATTGATTCGCGGCCCCGTTTAAGGCCGAGAATTATTAATACTGCAGACGAGAGCGTTCGATTTAAGTTTACGTTCGTAACGCTGAATATTTCCGCTGGAATTGGTGTAGTCGAGAAGCCGGAAAATTGTTTCGGCGGACTTACGAGCGTAGAATTTCGTACACAAATTCTAACCGCAGAGTTTGACGTATTAATAATAACACGTTCAAAGGAATCGTTCAAAGTTTTTTTTCCCGTTTTAGTTTTGATCGAAATTGCTGCGCGCATAATATCAAACTCCGTTTCGTCGTCGTAGTCGCACAAACGCGTTTTTACTCTCTCTCTCTTTCTCCGATTACACGAAATCTATTATTGGTTTAAAATTACTTTTTTCCGTTTCCTTACAAGTCCGTACAACACGTTGATTATAAACGTAGTAGGCCGCGACGATTAGGAAATATTTTCGAACACTTTTCAATAAGACTTCGTAACGCGATCAGCCGCGAATTTTATACATATATGTATTTTTTTTTACCCCCCGTCGCGCATTAGAAAATATAATAATAATCGAATTAAAAAAAACGCGAAACGTTTTTGCCTCTTTTCAGCACGAAATACCGCTTACCGGCGTTTCACGCGAGCTCGCGCGAAAACCGGAGTCCAGGTATCGTTATGTAATACATAAACATATACGTTTCCCCACCCTTAAACCCTTTATAATTATAAATTGTTGATTTATTGTATTTAGGTTTACCTTCACTGTAATTTATTTAATACATATTTTTTTTTTAGAATTTCCAGAGTTAAGAACCGTTTTATTTTTGTGCGAACGCATATTATATTATATTATATATATACACGCGCACCGCCATCACCGCCGTATTTATAAGCTAAAAGGGAGAGTGCATTATTTTCCCCGTCGCACCGTTTATGTGTTTTTGAAATATCCTGAGAGCGTAATCCCTAAATCCCTTCTTGCCTACCCCATACACTAATCAGAGACGGACCCTTTTAATTTCAGCCCCTACGCCGTATATATACGTATACGTAGTGTACCGCGCAGCGCGCGTTCCCGGCCGTACGACCCGCAGCTCTCCGCGAGAATATTCCAAAGACCGAGTGTAAAATATTTTCAAATACACGTATGTAAATGGTATTCGTATACCGCGCGCCAAATCGTCTGTGGTTTAAATCGCGTAATTTACATATAAATTAACGATTTTTTTTTTTTATTATTTTTATCGCCGCGTATTCGATAGGCGGTAAACCGCGGAAAGAATCGCGTATGAACGCGTATCGCCAATCGTTTTACGGTTAAAAAAAAAAAAAATTACCGCACATGTATAGAATTTAAATAGGCTTTAATTTTATTTTGTAATACGTTTGACTATTTTTTTTTTTTTTTTATTAAACAATAGTTACACGTGTTCATATAATATTACGTATGATTACGTTTGATTTCGTTAGCCGTGCGTGAAAAAATTGCGTGCAAAAAAAAAAAAAAGAAATACATAAAACCGCACGTTCGCGCTGTGTACGATTTATTGGGTTTTATACTCGTAATAATAATAATAATAATAATAATAATAATAATAATAATAATAAATAATAATAATAATAATAATAATAATAATAATAATAATAATAATAATAATAATAATAATAATAATAAACGATCGTATTAAACGTAATTTACACGAGTTTCGCGAAACGAGTCGGGTGTGTGTGTTTTTTCGGTTCTGTAATATTATTGCCATTTTTAAAATTTTGTTTTCGAAATCACGATTTCGGTGGTTAACCTCGGAGCCGGCGGATAAGTCTCGAGACGACTGGCAGGGATCGGTGACGGAAAAAGGAAAAAATTAAAAACCGATTTATACGGCAGCAGTACTTGGTTTCATGCGATTTTCAAATATACTGTGCGCTGAACACTATTCGAAATACGTAAGTGTATATAACGCGCATAGATTGATTTTATGCTTCTACGAGAGCATTCCGAATAGCCGTCGGTTAAAATGTTCATAACGCGTTACAAACCGTACACTAAAACATTCTTCCTTATGTCTTCCGATCATCGAGATCATACAGATTTCTCCTCGCTGCTGCTCGTAGATCGTCCTTTTAGGTTTCCACTATTTTCACATTGCGTTTAACACACACTTTTCAGCGGTCGGTAACCGATAGCGGAGGATTTTCCCCGATTTTTGTTGTCCTGCTTAGAAAAACCCTTATTTCCACCACGCACGTCAGTCTTCTTTTCAGAGATTTCTCTCACGATATCCGGCCTTTGAAATGGTTCACATACAGTCCGTGTGCATTTTCCTCCACACTCCTGTTCGGGCGTCGACACGGGATATCCTTCTCAGAATTTTTCCCCTCGGATACACTTAATTCCAGCGCTTTTCTAAAGGCTCACGTCTCTGGAGCATATATTTACTGGACTCATCGACGTACGTCTGTACTGTGTTTTTTTGTGTTATCTCGAGCTCGGTATTTTTTCACGTCCAAAGTAACCCGTATTTGCCGTCTCGTATAAATATTATTTATTCGCTTACATACATATTATATATATATATATATTTATAAAAAATTATTTTGCCCTGAATCCGATGATATTAAAACGGTATTTTTACCCGAGTGCTTATAAAATATTTTATTACCGTCGTTCTCGTGTTCACATTATACGTTGTAGACGTAATATATTATTGCCAGACGACTTTTTTTCTTCTTCTTTCAAATAACAGATCCCGGAGAAATTCGTTGTCCGTAGGACGATACACATTATTGAATTTCGTTTCTTTTCCCGCGGTTTTTCGTCACAACTCGTTGTATTCGTGCCGAATTTTACTGAAAATATTACACGTGAATATTTTACGCGTATACATATAATGTCGTTTTAAATTTATTTAACGTACCATATATACTGTTTTACACTTATATCGCATATTTTTTAAATTATAGTCACTATAATTATGAGATAATACGAAACGTATATATGTTTTACACAAAAAGTTCTTAAATTTTTAAAAATTTATCGAGCCGAGCGTTTATATCGGTTCTGACGGTACACTAAGAGACGGGGATTTCAGAGTATTATTATTGTATCGAATTAGAAAGAATTTTTTCTAAACAATTCTGGGCGTATAGCAATATCTATAATGTAGTGTAGTTTATTACAGTATAAACGAATACAAGACAAAAACATTATGTTTACGCCTAAGCCTGTATTACGTTTAACGAGTTCTTAAACAATACAAACTACTTATGTGGTTTTAAATTGCCCTTAAAACAAATATATTGGTCTTTTTTTTAAAAAAAAAAACGCGCTGAATAATATAATTTGAAATTAATCGAAAATATTTTGTTTTTTTAATTCGTACGATTTGTCAACAAAAAAAAACGCATCGTTATAAAAACAATAAATTCATGAACGTAAAATATATAAATGAAAATTGACGATTTAGATTTTCGTTCCGTCTAATGAAATTTAATAGGGAGAAAAAAATTTAATTTTCACGGGGGTTACTCGCCCTACTCTGAAACGTCATTAAAAAACACGGTTTGTTTCGAAATAGGATTTGTCCATCTCTTCAAAAATCAATAATACAAATAATAATAATAATAATAATAATAATAATAATAATAATAATAATAATAATAATAATAATAATAATAATAATAATAATAATAATAATAATAATAATAATAATAATAATAATAATAATAATAATAATAATAATAATAATAATAATAATAATAATAATAATAATAATAATAATAATAATAATAATAATAATAATAATAATAATAATAATAATAATAATAATAATAATAATAATAATAATAATAATAATAATAATAATAATAATAATAATAATAATAATAATAATAATAATAATAATAATAATAATAATAATAATAATAATAATAATAATAATAATAACAAATAATAATAACGTATTCGATGTCGCAATACAGCCGAGTGCGTACGTAAGTATATAATAATATATAATAGACGCGCTGCAGTGGGCGTACGGTGCGAGCAGTACGGCTGCGTGCCGGTCGCGCGTGTGTTAATGGCCTCAAAAAAAAAAAAAAATTATTATTTTTTTGATCCGATACAAACAGAGCGACCTTAGGGGGATCGTGAAGTGTACCTATACCGTTTACATGTATACATATATATATATACGTATATACACTTAAAATATATTATGCCAGTGTGTGTGCAGTATATATGTATATATATATACGCGTTTCGAGTGGATAAAACTAGAAAAACTACTCACGCGTATATATTATAAGTGTATAATAATACACGCGTACGTATATATATATATAGTATTATATTGTTCGGCCCGTAGGTATACAACCTCTCGGTTTTGTAAAATTATCGCCAATAACGAAAATCGGTCGGTTCGAATTCGAATCATCGATCACGGTGATCATTTATTACTATACACAATATTGCCAGGTGCAGGATTTCGGTCTGGACGTCCTCCTCGGACCGTGCTGTGATATGAAATACACCTGGACTGTTACAAGTATATAGTTGTTACTATACGTATATAGTGACAACACGAATAATGTTTGAAAAGAGAAGAAAATTTTACTCCTGATAAACACCCGAAGAGTGCGTTTTAAACGTTCCGCGTATACTGGCGCTCGCGTTCCGTTTAGGCGCGTCCTTGGCAGGCACGTAGCCAGGATATTATTTTTTTTGAGGGGGGGGGGTCGATTTAACAAATGTACAAATATTATATTTTTATGTGTATTTATATATTAATATTTATCAATAGGTATATTATATTAATATAAGAACGAAAAACTTTGGGGTCCGGACCCCATTGACCCCCCTGGATACGTCACTGGTCGTTGGGGGAGGACTATGTAAGAAAAAAAAATTACTAATAAAATATACCAAATTTTTCTAACACTCGTAATATCAAAACGACGTATTTAATATGGTCCACAGTTTTAACATGCGATATTTATTATCATAAATGTTTAATCTGTAATTTCATTTTTTTTTTAAATACTCTATATTTGGATCTTTCTTTTAAAATATATTGTTTTTTAATAATATATACTTTTTTTTTTCGATTACACCCGAATAAAGAAACGTTTTAAATATTACTCGTATCCAGTAAACATAATACCACGAATATGCGTGTTTTGTCAGAATTGTGACGAGTCTCAAACTTCCATCATTCGTATAGTACTGATCTGAACACGCTCCTCATTCCATTATTTCCCGGTTTAAACGAAAGACTGTAGTGAGTATATAAATTGCAAATGATTTCAAACGCTTTTTCCAAAGGCACATCGGAGATAATTCTTAATTCCGTAGGATTTCATGCGCGCGCGATGTTGTTGATCGTCGTTGTTCTAGCAGAAGACTGCAGAATTCAGCACCACGGCGAGTTTTAAAATATTACAAGTTCAAATAAATAATATTTTTTAAAAAAAACGACAATATTCGTAGACTTTGAAAACATTGTTACTTTAGAAATTCGTAGAGCACGGAATGTTTAAATTTCAATTCGGCAGGGATGGAAGAAAAAAAAAGAGAAAAACCGGTGATTTATTACAGTTCGTTTTACGCGTTGTTTTTTAACGGACTTTCGATATATTTAAATTTTTATGAGTAAATTAACCGTGTATTTTTCATTATGAAATTAAAATATTTATTTTTGAGAAATCTGATATTATTTTCGGCGTTTTTTCCCAACGTTATTCTGGACACCACAAGTGAAAAATTCGTTGTTGCGTACACCGTCGTCGACTCGCGGCGAGCCGATCGCTCGAAAACTAGACGGTCCGATTAAACGACGTTTTGAAATCGACGCGTGCACGGTCCGTGTCCGAGATTGACAGAAGAGAGCAAAAAAAAAATAAATAAATAAATAAAAAAATAATTATATTTCTTTCACTTTCGCACTGTCCGGCCGTCCCACGAACCGTTCGGCCTAAATATAATATAATATATACAATACGCATTTACATTTAAATATTATATACGCACAACCAATGCAGTCTATATAATATGTAATTTATACTCGTATAAATGGACATTAAAATATTGTGTTATAGCGTTACGCGCGCCACGTGTTTATTGATATATATATATATTTTTTTTAATACGATTATTATCTCGTTTATCGTGACTACCAGTTCGATCGCGTTTTTATATCTATAAAATATTGTGATCAGTGGCGTGCTCAAAGGGGGTTAAATCTCTCCTCCCAAAGACCAAAGTTCAATTAAAAATATTATAATCGCGCGCGTTGGTTAATTTATACAGTTTAACATCGTTCCACGCAGCTATATACCGTCGACACTCGACCACAAACATTGACTCCAATTCACTGTTTCAGGGAAATTATGAAGAGTTCATCGTTGTGTCACAAATACGGCGAAGATCTGCAGGATGATTTACTACTCGATTATTTTCCGATGTGTTGCCGCGATAGATATTTATTGAATAAAACGTTTATTTAAAATCGGTTTTAACCGGAGAACAATTAACGGTTTAGTGGTTGTGTGCCCACAATCGGCGAAAATAAAAACCTGAAAAAAATCGTCACTAAATTCTTCAATAAAAAAAAAAAAATTTAGAATTTTCTATAAATTCTAATAAACACAGTGAAACATCTAAATACCTGACACTCTCGGTCGCCGAAATTTCGTCAGCTATTTAGAGGGGGTCAATTTGTCGTGAGGGAGAATGAAGTGTATTTTGTACGTCAAATATCGATTATATGTATGTATCAAATAAAACTAACTACATTTAAATGTGTAATAATGAAAAATATTATTTTCATTATTTATATTTCGCAAATTTAATTATTTATAATACACGCAAGTGTTTAATATTTAAAATTCGCGAAAAGGTAAATACATATAATTTTAAGGTAAAAACTACTAACATTTATTGAAAAAAAATCAATTACTTTACAGCTTGTTTAAGACCTTGACGCTTAGTCATTTAACTAGTTCAATAATAATAAGATAATATAATAATGAGTAAAGATATGTACGCACTGTAATAAAATATACTCAGACAATTACAAATGAAATTATCAAAATCTAGCCGTAAAAGTATCCGTTATATTGTAGATAGTGTCCAACGGTATTTAAAAGCTTTTTCCTACTGATAAGTAGTAAAAGTCTCTCCGTTATCATTAAATCGTCCGTTATTTGGAAGTGTCCATATACTATTTAGAAGTGTTCATTTAAGGAGCTGGTTTCACTGAATTTCAAATCAACCGAATTCTATTATAATCTAACGATTAACTTATTACAATATTTGATTTATACAGGTTTTATTGTTAATATTTATTGCCAAAAAAATATATATTTGACGAAGTTTAAACCCCTCCCGAAAAACCAGATAGAAAGTACGTCACTGAATATACACGCAGGTACGTTTTATTACGAATATATTTTAATAATATTCGTTTGACGGTCTCGCATATGGATCTTTTATATTTTTTATCTTTTTTCTTATATACAACCGTTTCACGTTAAAAAAAAAAAAATGAAAAAGGTGCGCCGCCGATAATGTAATTTATCCCGAACTATACCGTATGTTATGTAATACGCGATACGCGTGTACGCATAATCCGCAGGGTTTTACGTGCGCTGAAATATTTCAATGAGATTTCAAAATTTTTCCCGCCCTTTTATTGTCCATTTATTTGTGTATGTCGAGTAGTTTTTTTTTCCAAACTATTGGAATGTAAAAACGCATTGAGCACGAGCGGTCGGTTACTCTTTTACACGATTATACGAACGAGCAAAAATATACGTAAACTCGCGTGATATTTTGCAAGAGACGTATTACGGGGCACTCCGCGATATTTATATATACGTCCTGTATACAAATCTGAAAGACAAATAAACGTATGGAAAAAAAATCGCGATTTTATTTTATTTCGATATTTATTTTCTAGCCGAGCGTAATGTATAGTATACGCAGGACACTAAACTCTATTCAGTTTAAGATTATACCGGGCGGCGGACGAGAATCGGTTCGTGTTCGCGCAGGCGAGGTTCCATCCATGATTAAAAAAATTAGGTATGGCAGCCACTTTACTATTATCGGTGAATTTTGCGCAGTCATGGAAGAAAAAACCAAAAAATTGTTTTTCCATGAAATCATGACGTCAGCCGTACGCCAAATGTATTACTCTATGGCGCCAAAATCAGTAGTACAAAAATATTTTTCCCGCTCTTTTATTTCAATTACGCCACAGAGTGTATTACATAGATTACATAGAGATGTTTGGCGTACGGACGACGTCATAAGATGCGTATCACACAATTGCTGCCATAACTAATTTTTTTAATCATCGTTCCATCGGCATTCGTAGCGGACGTTAGACAGACGATGGTGTTCACAGTGAAAATAGTCAAATTGTCCGTTGTGGTTGAGTGTCTTGGTATGTATCTTAAACTAAACCAGAGTATACTTCAATATATATTTTAATTATTTATCGTAAATTAAGTAATACACTGTGAATTAGAATCGATAATATGACAATTAAATACGAAAACATAACGCGCATAAAATTAAATTCCGCGATATTACGTATGCTCTGTATACGCGGCGACCTTGTCGGAAACCGACGTGTGCCGACTACCGCCGACAGCAATAACCAATCACAGAGCAGCTATTAGCCGCCCGGAGGGTCTCCGCATCGCTCCGGTCCGCTTTATTCAGCGTGCGCGTTCCGGTATGATCTTAAACCGAACAGAGTTTATACGTACACGAGAAAAAGACGCCGTTTTCTTTTTATAATTCCAGACACTGCAGATTTTTGTAAACGTTCTGTTTTACGCCTGCCTGTAACGACTTGTTTTCGATTTTATCTATGCGAAAATACGCGTTGTATTATTTGACAGAGACGTTGAAATTTCGAAACTCTGTGTTAAGCACAAAATACGTTATAAAAGAAAACGAATTTTTATTTATTTTTTTTTCGTTTTTTTTTTTTCAAATCAAATGGACTAAAATCCGACTAAAACAACGAATCGCACGTTGACACAGTTAAAATCAAGCAGTTGTTGAGACCGAGTTCGAAACGATGATTAAACATATACAGAGCCTATATTGTATTGTAAATATATCGAATATATTCATATAAACTCACGTTTTCGGTGTGTATACATTAAGTGATTCTTTTTTTTTTATTGTCTATTATGAGATAAACGCTAGTGATTTTTGTTGAATTTTCTTTAGCAAATTTTTCGCGCATTCCATTCGACTTTCACAAAAAAAAACGTTAAAACAAAATATCACTACGCGAATTATTATGCGATCAAATAAATCGGCCACGATCTTCATATCGGCTTTACGATCGCGACAATCCCGGACACAGCGTCCTAAGAAATTTGTTGTTGTCTTTCAAAAAAAAAAAATAAATAAATAAATTGTTTACTCTCGCGTATCGGAACCCATATATACGTATACGTATTATATTATTATAAACCGATAAACACGTTTTATTCGCTCGAGACGTGTATTTCATACGTATATGTATTATTTTATTATAAAATATTTATAATATATTATATTATTATAAACGCGGTCTCGTTCAAATAGGTCGACGAGTCTGAGCGGGGCGACTAGGCGCCGTAGACGTCATGTGCGGCGAGCATCTGGGCGCCACACGCGGATATCAACAACACGTCCCGGAGAAGAAACATTAATCATATTAATAATAATAATAATAATAATAATAATAATAATGTACGAGTGTGTACAGAACGCGTACGATCTCGTCCAACTCTAGTCGGAGTCTCGACATGTCAGTACGATTTTATATATTTATATTATATTACATATTATAGAAAACAAATTATATTATTCACAGTTTTTTTTTTTTTTGTAAATCTTATAACGGTCGACGCTCGAAGGGATGACCGAAAACAACTAATGAATCCGATATTTAGAGACGACGGAGTCCGCATTCCGGAAACGAATAACATATATTATTATTATTTTGTTAAGCGTTGTAAAAAAAAAAGTCTCGTAAAAAATAAATAAAAATACTCGTAATCGCGAGCTGAATCGTATTTTACAAGTCTACACTCCGTTTACTCGTCGCGTATAATATTTTCTTTCTGTTCAATACGACTTCCAAAAAGGTTATTTCGCCGATCATATGGGAAAATCTCATTTCGCCTATTTAAACGGTCAACACCAGAGTCCAGAACCCAGATGGAAAAAGACCTCTAGGGCGACCCCGTTTGAGACGCGGAATCTCTAAATGGAGGTCCAGACTGGAAAGCAAGAGCAGCTGACAGGGTGAATTAGAAGATCGGTCGATGACGGGATGGTCTTATAGTGGCCGTTAATATTCAAGAAGAAGAAACGGTCAATGCGCGATTTTACGAATTATTCGTAAACGGGAGAAAAAAAAAATAACCGCCGTCGAACAAATCACTTGCCACCAAAAGTCGATAAGAGCCCTTTGACAAATGTAAAAAAAAAAAAATTATTTAAAAATTCACCACCTCATCGCGTTACGAAACGTTTTCAAACCGACGTACAACACATACAGACCTATTGATTATTATAATACAGCGAAAATGTCCAAATCGTAGGACTATATATATATTATAATTATATATATATAATATAAGAATCTTTGAACGTTTTCTATGGGAACGCGATGCGCTTTCGATTAAAAATGTTTTTTTTTTTTAATTACTCGAATAAAAAGAAATCCGGCTTTTATACGTAAAAAAAAAATTAACAGCTTCTTCCTATTACGTTCCTTCAAAAGCAATGCACGGTTTTTTTGTGTCCAAAAAAACTATTGAAATCGTTCGAGATATTAGATTAACCGCTGAAATTTTTTTTTTTTAAAGTTATTTAAGACAGTATTTTAATAACGCATATTTCGTAAGTTTTACTTTAGTGCATTAAAATTCACAACAGCTCTGGTTATATAAATAACAATATCCGATCATACCCGTTTTCGAGTAATTTATCAAGGTCGATTACACTGTCGTCGATAATAGTTTTAATTTTAATACGTAAATATGGTATATAGTGTCTTCGTCGTAACGATTTTGTAATCCGATATTTATTATTAGTGAACACACTGTATTTTTCGCGATTATTATATTGTTTTTTTTTTTTTTTTAGATTCCGAGGCGGAACGCATTTTTTTTTTCATTTCACTGTACGTCCGAACATTATTTTTTATATTTTATTAAGTCGACCGTGACTCGAATATTTCCGATTTCAGATTCACAGTGCACGTGCGCTCACTTATATATATATTTCTTTTTCGTGATACTCAAACATTAATATACGTGCGGTACACATTTCTTTTTTTTTTTTTCGTTTTTCAAATACATATTATATAGTCGGTTGTTTGCGTTTAGTCGCCGTCCCCGTAGAGTGTACGAGTTATTACTTTCACGAGCAGCGCACGCATATAATATAACTGACATTGCACACAATAATTTGTACGAGGCTAGCAATCCAACGGTATTACAATATGCATTGATCTTATCTGCGTGTATTAATTAAATACAAAAAAAAATGCGACGAAATAAGTGGTTTTAATAATTTAAAACGGTATTCGACATTTTTTTTTCATTTCGAACGCGAATTGTTTTCAGTGACCCGTGTGTCTGTAATTATTAGAGCGTCCGTTTTGCGCTCAGGGTTCGGATTTTAAAAAATGTCCTTTTTTTAAAAAAATGCGTTTCTCGCGTAAAAACTCCATAAAAAATTTTTACGGAAGAAATTTCGTTTTAGACGCAATTTTTTTTATTATTTTGACGATCGGCCACGCGCAACGCCCGATACGTCGTTATCGAACGATAAGAAAACGAATGGACGATAATGCAATCGGCAAGTGTGACGTTAGAATTTTTAGAAATCGTTTTTTAAAAAACAATCCGATTACTGCGGTGATACGCCTGTTGCGTTGTATTAGTATGCAATTATTATTTATTTAATTTCGGGGTGAATTTTCTTAATTTTATTTCGTTATATTAGTAGAAACAGTTTAAAAATGAATTTTTAAAACGTACACGTCGAGAATCTCGGAGAATTAAAAAAAAAAATGCCTCAAAAACAAATTTTTTTTTCTTTCTGAAAACAGTGTGAGTTTAAAACACATTCGGAATCTAAATACATAGAAATCCGAGTCTTACTAATAATAAATATATGTATTTCGTCCTTCGATTTCCGCGGTATGGGGTTTTAATTTCAAGTCTTACAACGGTCGAACATCGGTGTGCGGGATGCGAATGATCGTCGCAGACCTGTGTGGAAAAAAAACGAACTGGAAAGAGGGGAGAGCCATGGAAACCGAGAAAAGAATAAAAAAATAATATAACCGTTTCTTGGACCTGTGCCCGCGCGGTGGAACACAATAAGCGCATTGTACGGTCGTGTGTGCGATATAGGGGAGCGAAGACCGCCCGTTTTCGTGGTCGCCTTATTATAATATTTTTACGACTGGCTGAATTCCGACGATGACCGTTCGTATCGTGCGTACATATTACGTATATAACCTGCAGGAATTAGGTGGGGCAGGACACGTTGGGAACGATCATCTGTATGTTTAAAACAAAATCAGGACTGCGTTATAAATATAAAGATACAGTGGCGTAGCCACGATGTTTATTTAGGGGCGAGGCTGATGATTTTTTTCTGTAGAAGCTTAAAAAGGATCCTCCAGAAAAATACCTGTTATATATTATGTAAGCATTTTTAAATTTCGGGGAGGGCTACGCCACTGTAAGGATGACGTATGCAGCTACATTCGTAAGCGTATCGTGTCCTAATCTGCGAGATTGCCATTGGTAATACATAATGGGTGTGTATACAATATGTGTAACGGGCAGCGTTCCTGAATAAAGGAGAGAGGTAGCAATATTATAATCAAATCTTCTATCCTACTCAGCAAGAAATTATTTTTTGTTCCATGAAATAATAATTTTTTCCATGAAATATTAATTGAAAAATAATACATTCTGTTATTTACATACGTATCGGTTATCTGAATATTTACTGAGTGAGACAGACGATTCGGGAACGCCTGATAACGAATATGGCCTACCTATTATGTATTATCTATGGAGGTTGCAGATAAAAAGACTACTGTTATCAAAAATATATTAACCGCGTTAACCGTATTAACCAGGCACGTATACAGGAGGGGTTTGGTATTCAACCCCCGAAATAATTTCTTGTCACATTAAAAAATAATGAGTAAGGAGGAAGAAATTGTTTTATTATGTTGCTGTACAATTTGTATTGCTATATTTTGTAAACCCCCCGACATTTTATTTTGTGTACGTGCCTGGTATTAACCAAACGCGAATATTCCATGTCGAGTGCTCGTTAGTTTTTCGATGAATCTGTCTGTACACAGACCACAACAAAAGTATCTTTTAATTTATAGTCTTTATATTTCGAAACGTTTCTCGTGGGTAAACAGAAAACGGTCAAGAACGGGACGTGAAAGACTTGCGAGTGAAAAGATACGGATTTATAAAAAAAAACACATTTTTTTGTTTTTTACCCGTACATTTACTATTTGCAGAGTATTTCTATCCTGACATATATAAGTAATTGTCGGTAATCGTTGCGTATAATATTAATGTGTTTGTGTGTATGAGGGATGCTGCTGCGGGATGTGGAAGTAATGGTGTTAAACGCGATGGGCTTATTCGAGTAATTTTTCGCCCCGTGGAACGTTAATATATATTCTTATAATATTTAGATGCCCGTATCACGTTGTCTGTTGTGCCGACTATAATTACAAGCAGTTAAAAAAAAAAAATTTGTTATAACAATAATAACAATTTGTAAAACTCGTCGACGGATCCCGAAGACGATACTATTGGAACGACAACGAATTTCAGACGTCGCATACATATAATAAATAAGAGACTATGTGGTAACAATAATAATAATTATTATATTATTATGAATACTATATACGGATTACCCGGAGTTGCCCGCGCACAGTTTTGAAAGGAATGGCTCAATTCTTCATAAAAAAAATTCTCAATTATCCGCAATTTTTATCGGCGTTTTGTTTAACAGTTATCTGGACTAAATTTGAGATCTTTGGGCAGGGTTTGCCGCCCTCGCGGTCGAGCCGATGTTTTTCTGCTTTATTTACATTTTTAAACACAACATAAAACGATCGCCGAACGGATTACAAACAAACCTCTTATGGATATTTTCAGTAGTTTTTGCATGATGCGCGCCCAGACACGAAGAGAGTTGCGATTTTATTTTATTATTATTATTATTATTATTATTATTAACGCATATGTTTTATGTAATAGGTACTTATATTACGTGCGTAAAACGGGTCTCGAGTGTAGTAGCCCGTCACTTAATTTTTTTTCTCTATTCCCCTGTATTAACCACCTCTCACCAATCACTCTCGAGACAGAAACGCGTTTACAATAATAATAATAATATTAATGACAATAATAATAATAATAATAATAATAATAATAATAATAATAATAATAATAATAATAATAATAATAATAATAATAATAATAATAATAATAATAATAATAATAATAATAATAATAATGTGCGTATTCACAGACCCGGTGCTGCACACGTGTGCGCCCTACTGCACAGATGGAGAAAAAAAAAGAATAAATAAATAACGTTTTTGAACGGTTAAAACCGGCATAAAATATACTGGCGCGTACGACTCTCGCCGTCGGCGAGCAGCGTCGAGGAAGGAGCGTCGCGCGGCGTAATATGGGTAATTAATTGTTTTTTTTTTCTGAACTGAAAACTTTTTTTTTTGTAAATAATTAACGATCGACGTTTCGATTTTTTTCCATCTTCTTCTTGAAAAATGATAATCACGTGATGTATTGTACGCGCGCGCTGCCAAGTCTATGGTTTGATAATATTTTTAGGACGCGTATTTCTCGACGCGGTACCGTCCGAACGTCGTCGGTGAATATCTCGTAGTATTACGTACGTAGGAGGCGTCCCTTCCAAGGTCTCTCACGGACACGGACTTACGTGATCACAATGATTCAACGGTTTTGTTTTACCACCGACGAAGTGTAGAAAAAACGGTTCGGTTTCGCGGCAATGTCGACATTGGTCCGTAGTACCACCGATGACGTTTATTCTAAATTTTACCCGACGTAATGCCCATAATAATTAAACGATTAAACGAGATCAAACTAGATCATACGTACATTTCACGGGATATATTAATGTATATTGTATATACTACTAAATAAAATACATGTAAACGTTAAAGTATTCCGTGAGTATTTACAACTACTACTCGGACTCGTCTAAAGACAGATAATATGTAACATATAAATCTCAATAAGACTTCGGAAAAATGATTATTATTAAAACGAATTATAAATCTCACGACTCCCGCAGTGATGGGAGGAACAAGCACGTATTTGAGGGGGGGCGATGGGAGCGATCCCCCCCAAGACCCGTATTATAGTCTATCTTATAAGATTATAAATATTATATAATCTACTTTTTTAATAAATTTGTATATATAATAATCATGATTTTCAATCAAACTAGCTTTGTTAAATATACATAGTGAAATAGAAATTTCCACTGAAGACATCATTCAACGGTTCGCTAAAATGAAAAAGAGACATACCGATCTAATTTTGTAGAAAACGACCATTGTAATAAATTTGTTATGACATTTAATAAATGTTTTATTAGGCACAAAAAATTATTATTATTATTATTTTTTTTTAATACAAGAGCACACTGACACGTATAATAAAAGTATTCTAAAAAAATTAATCGCCACCCCAAGATAAGGTTCCAGATACGTCCCTGGGGAGGAAAAGAACGTATAAATATCCGCTGATATTTCTTATAAATACATCGTAAGGCGTAACGCGAAGAAAATTTAACGAAAGAAAAAAATTATAGCTTTTCGATATCAAAAGTCTTTGCTCCGTTTCGATTTCACTAGCCGTTTCGTACGGTATTCAAAGAAATTTTCCTCGCTGCTACAGTGACGCGGATATATTTTTCCGCAGGTCTTTATTATTATTATTATTATTATTTTAAAATACGAATAAGCGCAACTATAAATCTGCAACGGACGCGTTCTCTTGTATATTATTATTATTATTATTATTATTACTATCACGTGGGGCGTCGAACACGAAGTCGTCCGCATTTATAGCTGTGTACACGTTATAATAATATATGCTGTACGGATCGTCGTCGTCGTCGTCGTAGGCGCAACCGGTTCGTACAATATTATATAGAAACGTATAGTATACAGAGTGATGGTAATTTCTACTTTGAGCTTTATCGCGGACACGCGTATAAAATAATACAGTTTGCGGAAACTAAAAAAATAAAATAAAAATAATCCGTTATAATATAATTCTCGTTCAGTGATTTGTCTAAAATCGATACCGCACCAAAGACCGCGAGGCGTATTAAAAGGACGTTTGAAAATATACAGAAAAACGATTAAATCATTTACAACGCGATTATTTATGTTTTTTTTTTTCTGTATTCCGAAAGACTTAATTGCTGAATTAAATTTTTTTTTTTTAGAAAAAACAGTGACTTAACTCAAAATTGTCCGACGAAAAAATTAAGTAACGTACAAAATGAGATACGATCACCCTGCAGCGTCTTACATAATTTCAAATGCTATCGCTTTAATCGATATTATTATACTCGATAGCGGTTGTGTAATTAATGTTATTATTATTAATATTTTTTTTTTTGTGACGTTTAATTATAGTGAAATTATTTTACGAAACGATATAACACGCTTTTAAATACGTTTTAATCGGTTATATTTAATAGTTAATTAATGATTTAATAACTTATACTTTTTTTTTTCAACATTATACAAATTATATAATAAACTCCAATTGTTTTTGTTTTCTTTGCCGATTCTTCAATAATTTCATCATCTTGAAATTATACATTTCGACGAATCGGATAACACAGCGAGACAAAAATATTATAAAAATACACATGAAACGCGACATTTCGTTGTTTGTATGTACTACATTTTTTTTTTTCGTTTTAATGACGAGAATGACCGCCGAACAAGTAATGCCGCCAGAATTTGTAAGATTTATAACTTTTTATTTTTCTAGTTATACAGATCATTTCATACCGAAAGACAATAATAATTCCAACGGTCCTCCGTTAGGAGACTGTCCGCAAAAATTATAGGTAACTTTCTACGAAAAATATCCTGTATTTTGACTTCGGTAGTTGGTCTACACCAATATTATCCGTAAAAAAAAAAAAGAAAAAAGGATTCGATGAAATCGAACAAATATTTCAACGCGTTAATTACGAAAAATGACAGACTGCGTTCAAGACGTGATTGTGAATTTTAAAAAAATTCTCCTGGCTTTGGCAGGGGAGTAATAAACCCCCTACACCTTCTTCGTGAATACGCGCAACTGTACGCTATACACTTGATATTATTTGACGTCGCGTTCCTCGTGGCTGATTTGATTTGATTTGGATACGCTCGTGTGAAGTTGGCTCGAAGTAAACACGAGTATATATAATATATAGAGTTAATCTTTGAAATGACTTGATTATTTGACTGGCCAATCTGAATAGTTCCAACTGTTTTCAACGTGAAACGTCGATCGTCCTGTATGCAGTGCGTGTGTATAATGCGTACGAGAAGTCGGACGGTCGCGTCTAGTGAACAAGAACGGGTGGAGCCTGGATGAGAGAGAGAGAGAGAGAGAGACGGAGAAATAGTGCGTTATACGAGATGACTACCGGAATATGATGCTGAGGTCAGACCGCGCGCACTTCTCGTGAGAAGATATATATATTTTTTAATCGGTCGATTGCACTAGCACGCGTCGAAGAACATAAAAAAATTGTAAACTGTTTTTATTTTTCGGTAGTTTAATTTTTTTTTTGTTACTAGTTTTGAGCGATATTTGAGTGCGAACAAAAAGAAAAAATGTAACGGATTGGGGAGAACAAGCGGCCCACATCCTTATTAGTGCGACAAACACTAACGATATTTAGAATAATTAAAATTTCAGGTCGTATTTAAAACTGCGAGACCTTCAGACTCCGGAACCGTCTAATCGGGTAGAGCCAAGCACAAGTGCGAGAGGAATATACGTGGCGCGCGTATATTTCGACGGAAATCGGGAAGCTGTACAAATATAAAATCTCTTACGCCAAACAAGTTTTCATCGCGTTTTTCGATCGAATTTCTAAAGAATTCAATAGTGTTTAAAATATTTTCTGTTTATCGATCGTCGTCGTTACTACGCAATTTACCATCACTTTTCCATTTCCATAACCGTCGTTGCAGCGTCTCGTGTTAAAATAAAACGTTTATCCGTTCGAAAGCGTTTTGGATATTTTTTTCGTAATCATATTTAATAATATATTATTATTATGAAGTAATATATATATATATAAAATTATAATATATATTATCTATTATTATAGAGCAATATTTATTACAAAACGAAAATTCTTACGAAAAAATACATTCCAATATGACATAATTGCATTTTTAAAACATATTTAGTCCTTGTAGAAACGTTTTAAAAGTTTAAATTTTTACCATTTTTTTTTTTTTTTTAATCACATAACTTCTTAAGCGCGTTACTATTATACATTTAAATTGACCGACGCCCAATAATTATTTTTTTTTCTCTAATTGAACTTTCGAGGAGTTAATCCGATTTTGCTCCCCGTTTAATCTGCGCCACTACAGCGATCGTGTGATATTTTGTAAATATAATAATATGCTTGTATCGTAGTCGACGGACACTCGAGACTTATACTTAGACGCGCGTGTACTTGCAGTGTAATAATAATAATAATAATAATAATTTTTTATACCGATACGCGCGCGTTTCGTGAACCTAACGGTATTGAAAAAAAATGAAAAAAAAAACACACACACACACACACACACAGGCTCGATAAGTGAGTAATGAATGAGTAATAATAACAGCGCGCGAGGCGGTAATGGGGTCGTTGCACGTGTTCGGTATTATAATATTTTTTTTATAATATATTATCAGCATTTATTCAAAAATTATTTTTTTTCTTTTCACTTCTCGTGCACCGACGACGACGACGACGGCCTGTAAACGCACGACGAATCATCTCACCGAGTGTTAATATATTTTATATATTTCGATGTTCTTCCGGAGTAATAATATATATTCACTTGAAAAACGCGCGTGTGGCCTGACACGGTAATACCCTGTGTAATTCGGCGTGGATTAATAAACGCGCGCCGTGCCGTTCAAGTCTCCGGGACGCCTTTTTCGCTTTTTGCTGCAGGTACCACCACGCTTGTGAGGCGTTTCCTTCAATTTTTTTTTTTTTTTTGCATTTTCTTTTTTCGACTATTATTTTATTTTTTTACATGGATACGTCTTATACGGCGGCTGGCGATCATTCCGAAAGTTTGTCCGACACCGAGAACGTTTTTACCACGATGAACGAAACCTACGTGCTACGCAACCGATTTGCTATTTCGACACTTCTACGTCGACTAGATTCAGTAGCCTCGAGACATATCCGTGTCCGCATTAATACATCACTACTATTGTGTGTACATCATTTTTATACTTTGTACGTATAAAAATTTTGAATTTCGTTTTGATACACTTGCGGAGACTAAAAAGTAAAAAAATATAAAATAAAAATTATATTTATTATTTCGATGTGTGATAACGGGTAACAGAATTCGAATTTCGTAAAACGAATGAGTTTTGGTAGCGCAAATATAGACGAGAGGCCGAAACACGATACAGCCCCGGGGGCATTAAATTTACACGGTGACGCGCCACTGCCCCAGATTATTATCAGTTACTACGCCACTGACCCGTAATCGAAATATCATGGACGGTCCTGAGTGTGTAAAAACAGCAAGAGAAGGAAAACGCGTTATTATAACGTATCGGAAATTGAAAAATCCGGTGATTCGTATGGCATTGCGCGATTTCGGCTGGGACTCGACTCGGACGCAGCAGCTGATGTAGGTCGGAACGGCGACCCGCGGAGAATCGTCTCGCGGTATTTTTCCCCGTCGCCAACCACCGCCACCGCAGCCATATCCACTACCGGACTACACAACACGCGATCGTAAAATATTTATTATCCCCTCCTCCGCCCCTCCCCCACCTCCGTGACAATCACAACACGGACAAATAAAACGGCCTACCGACCGAGTCGCGTTCCGTGTTGTGTTGTGCCGTGTCGTGTCGTGTTGTTGTGTTGTGTTTTTTTTTTGCCAATACCCGACTATAAATAGACCCCCGTAGCGGTGCAGCCGCCGCGGCCGATGCGGGTTATAGTCGCCGCCGGGCCGGCCGACAACAGACAAAAAAAAAAAAAAAATGAAAAAATAAACCTAACGAAAAGAAAAAAAACGATATCGAAGAACGCGCGTATTATAACGTTACAACGTCCCGCGGACTTCCGAACATAATATTTATATATATTTTTTTTTTTATAATAATAAACGCGTCCGTAAAACTCGGGTTTAACATTACCACCAGGTCGGACCTTATACAAAATACGACGTATTATAGAGTGCAGATCATAGGCGTGCGCACAGGGTGTGTCGGGTGCGTCGTGGCACACCCCGTGGCCCGTGGATTTTTGTACAACTTTCATGCATTCGGGGACTTTGTTTGAATTTTAAGCTATAAATAATAAAAATTAGAGAAAATAAATTGGGCGCCCTAGCAAAATTTTTTAATATTCTAATGTAGGTTACTAACCACTAGGTATATAGGTATATACTATTTTGTAAAAATATATCTAAATGTTGTGAAGCACAACATTTAATCAATAAGATTTTATGAATTGATATTTTGCATTAAATTTATCCTTTTTTTAGGTTGAGAGTTAGGTTAGATTTGCTTAGGCTCATATAAGGGAAAGCGGCCCAATTTTCTTCATGGCACACCCCATACAAAATTCCTGCGCACGCCTATGGTGCAGATTATTAATAATAATAATAATAATAAATTATTATTATTATTATTATTAATGTACGCTTCGATAACGCGGGCAGTTTAAGAGGATGCTACTGTACATCTCAAAATAAGAGACTGAAAACTGGTTTACGCGAACGTAAAACACCGGGGCTACAATCGATATGAAATGATCAAATTTTGGTACCACGTAGAAGAGAAGCTGATCAATGTCGTAGCGTTTTTATTTATTTATTTTTTTCATAAAGTCATTTTAAATAAAGCAATTAACTGTTAAACTTTTATGATTTGTGTTTTTTTTTTTTTTTTTTACATAGATAATACAAAATTGAAACAAGTTATGAAAAAAAAATTGAAAACGCTACGACATAGATTAGGTTCTCTTCTATGTGGTTCCAAAATTTGGTGTTTTTGTACCGTAAGGACTTAAACCGTACGGAATTGATGGAAAACTACAAATTAAAAATATGAAACACGTCATAAATACCTAATACAATTCATTACAGTCGTTTAATACGCGAGCGTATATTAAAACTGTAATGAATTAAATAATAATTAAAATAAATAAATAATTTTTAAGGTTTTTTTTTTTTTTTAGATTGTATATTAAATACATCTAATGGGCATTTGTTGTTGGGTTTTTGTAGGTCATAAACACACTTTTTTTTTAGGGACGTTTTTATAGGGTATTTAGGGCATCCACATCCGGGCCGCCCTGATTATTATAATATTACAAGAGTATTTTATACATTTTTCTACGGAGAACCGTTTTTTTTTTACGCAGTCGATAGCGCACGATTTCCAATATTATTCGTATATCATATTCCACCTGCGGCTGTCGCCCGCGCCACACTTATTGCCACCGTGCACGGTCCGACGGCGAGGACGTGCCTTTTCACGCGGCACTCAAACCGGTTAGGTCGACGCGAGTCCGTCGAAAATCACGATCCTCGATGATATAATTTTAACGGACTGGCGAAAGCACATCGCGTGCTGTCAAGGCTGGCTATAGTAAAAAAAAAAAAATTAGTCAACACTATAAAACCTTATCAATTTGCTTGTTTCAGACGAGTCACTACTTTTGAATTCGACGAGTCGTCTGCAAGTCTATAAAGTCACTCGGAAACGTTTAAATTTTGTTTGAATCGATGTGTTCACGGAGAAACTGCAGCGATACAGTATAGAAACGCGTACTTTAACGATATTTTCGTAATAACTAAAATCATTTTTCCCTTCGTAGACTCCGTGACTTGAACAGAGTTAAATAATTTTTTTTCGAATAAGTTAAAAAAACGGTACTATTGTCCAATATTGATTATTATCAGCAGTGCGGATATATTTTTTTTTCCGTTCGTTTCTCCCGAACTTCCAGAACGCTTGTCCGCTCTACGATATTTGTACGTCGTGTTATGCGAGGGAAATATATACGGAAAACGATATTAAAAAAAAAAAAATTTGTCTCGTTAATAGGTAGACGTTGAAAATTCGCTAAAAAATTTTGTTAAAAAAACTATTAGAAACGGTTATGATGACGCTCGTTTTACGCATCACGCAGTATTGCACGAGCAAATGAGCAATACTGCGGCGAGGACGTTAATGCAGTACGGAAAAATGTATAGAACGTCCATAGATAATACATAATGGATAGGACACGACGTGTATACAATATGTGTAGCGGGCAGCGTTCCTGAATAAAGAAAAGAGATAGCAATATTAAAACCATACATTCTGTTCTACTCAACGAGAAATCACTTTTTGTTCCATGAAATAATAATTTGTTCCATGATATAACAATTTGTTCCATGAAATAACAATTCGTTCCATGAAATAATAATTGAAAAACAGTACATTATTCTGTTATCTACGTATCGGTTATCTGAATATTTGCTGAGCGAGACAGAAGATTCGGGAACGCCTGATAACGAATATGGCCTATCCATTATGTATTATCTATGAAAACGTCATTCTCTTTAATTTAAAATAATATGTATACTTACAAAAAAAAAATTCGTTATTTCTTATATTTTAAATATATAAAAAAAAGTAGAATAAATACCGATTTGTAAACGCGCATAAATGACGCATTGAATTGGCGTTGAAAATATAAATTCGGGTAAAAAAAATTGACTCGTACGTATTTCGGTTCGAGACGAATCGCTATAATTGTGACAATTAAAAACAAAATTATTATTAAATATTATTAAAAAAAAAAATTCAAAGCTTTCGGAAGAAAATGCGAAAACAACGTCCTAGTTATAATCTATTATTGTTAAAAACACGAACGAAACGCGTGTATTCGATTGAATAATATTTCATAAAC
Source organism: Slavum lentiscoides (assembly GCA_032441835.1). Classification (NCBI taxonomy): domain Eukaryota; kingdom Metazoa; phylum Arthropoda; class Insecta; order Hemiptera; family Aphididae; genus Slavum; species Slavum lentiscoides. The sequence continues at coordinate 14,199,436 of CM063714.1, read as the reverse complement.
CAGAGTACGCAATACGAGGCCTGCGAAGAACGGCGACGAGATATACGCGCGCGTTATTGCACGTGTCAGAAATAATGGAACGCGCGCTCACTCTGCAGCCTCCGCCCGGCCGATCCAATCCCGCACGAATCTAGTCCGCATCGGTTACGTCACGACGAGCTGGTTATGGGTTATAAGGTTAAAAAAACATTGTAATTTAAGTGGTGCGCGAATACAGTCGCTATTTCCACGGTATTTATCCTGCCGCGAATTCGCAGGGATCGAAAACGAACGTCGGGGATATTTTTTTTGTCGTTTACCGCCGAGAAACGAAGTTTTCAAAATACTCTCATCGTCGTTAAACGAAATCCTTTGGCCTATTATCACACACGGCCTATTGTTTTCAAATTTCCATTAGGTACCACTATTACTTCATAATATACCGCTCTTAAACGAATTTAAAAAAAAAACTTTTGAAAAAAAAAATGACAACTTTTAAAGAGTAATAGCAGTATATACCAATAAATAAATGAAAATGCTTTTCCATTATTCCGTTTGAGGAGTAATGAAAAAGCATTTTTATTGAAAAATCTGCACAGATATCGAGAAAAAGACTTCGACGGTCGTACAAAAAGTACACGTGACACTAATACTAATAAAATAATATAGTCATCACGTTTTTACACTCGAGATTACGGGGTAACAGTGGATTTCCACGCTAATTTTATTATTTAAGGTATTTATAGGGTAGCTGCATCGAATTTAAAAAGGAATTTACTGTATTTTAATCGTCCTTAATTCACCGATTTTTTTTTGTACGACTTATATTAACAATAATTTTACAAGTTCACTAAGACATGTCATCGCCACTGCAGCGAAAAATAGTGGCGCATATTGTATTTAAACACGCTCGCGCAGCCGAACAACTCGGACAAGCCCATTTTCTCTAAAAAAAAAAACCACGAAACTCGGTCAATTCTATTTTTTATTTTATTTTTTGGTTACGCAATTCAGAAGCAGCTCATTAATTCTTCCGACTTTAAGGGAGCGCCTCGATTTTCGCATTAAAACGACGTAATTCCGACACATTTCCTGTACACAGCGCAGGTCTGTTTATAACGGTGACGAATTTTCCTACGTTACAAAAAAATGCGCTACAAATATTTATTTGCTTGAAACGCGTGCACATAATATTTTAATTTACGCGTTATAATATCGTTTTGCGTAAAACGATTGTAAATACCATATAGCGCGGTTTACGGGGGTCGCGAAGAAAACAATCGTAGGTTTAATTATAAATTAGAATAATGCTATATTATATAGTCATTAATTAGCAGTAGGATTTTAACTTATTTTTAAAACCCGTTTTTTCTCTCTCTATAAATCACATCAGTGTGTTACTCTGCGCTACAGTTCGCCCCGTATTTATAATATTTTCGGAATATAAATTCCGGGAGTTTTGTTTCATTAGAATTTTTCGGAAAATTGTCCATTGCGACTATTAAGCCAGACGACGCGATGAATACAATAATATACGAATATTGATTTTTATACGATATTTTCAAATAGATTCTTATTAAAACCTCATTCTCGTTGGTACGACTACGAATGGCCTCGGCTCGCATTTAGAAGTTTTCAGAAGAATTCGAAACTCTCGTCTTAACGCAATGGTAAAGGGCCTAAAAGACCCGAAACTTTACAAATATCGCACTTGAAAAAATTTCGCTTTTTTCGGGGGGGAATACGCGTTTGTTTCTACTTGAGTGCAGAACTCGTTTGTAGTTTTTAACGGATAATCCGAGTGTGTATCGAAAATCTTCAGAACTTCAGAACAGAAAATCCCTATCCTCCTCCCATGACAAATCCTTTTCCGTTTTCATGCTTTTTAACGTTTCGTACGCCGCCGGAGGAAACTTCACGAGGTCGTCGTACACTTCACGTTTCCGGTACATATACCTACTGTGGAAATAAAATTCTAGTTTATTATTTTCCGCGGTCGCCGCGGCGAGTTGAACGACCGCGAGCGCGCGACGACGATTCGTTTTCTCTCGCGCAAAATTATTTATCATAAAATAATAGTAATTGGGGCTGGCGAGATAATATTATTATTATTATTATTATTGCATTGGCGAGCGGGTTTTTTTTTCTATTTTTTTTTTACCTATTCGTTATTCTCATTTTTTTTTTTCGAAACGCGTATCGCTATATGAGTGTCTACGTAATATGCATATACCTCGACAACATGACGTGTAAGTCGTACCGTTTTCTCGCGGTGTATACGTGGAACGAGTTCGGATCTATGAGAACGTTCGTGTGTATACAGTGCAGCGATTTTAACGGAAAATTACAGTCGACTACAATCAGACTTTGGAAACTCTTGATGATTCGGAGTAAATCCTTTGAAAATCTCGCGGTTATCCGAAGAAAAACAACGTATACACTCGGTAACGTGCAGGCCAACACGTGATGAGTCCAAGCTCTTTCTGTACACTCGAGTCCAGCGTGTCGTACGGACGGCCAGGGAGATGCCCCGGGAAAAAGTGCCTCGAGCTAAAGTTATTTGTACGCCGTATTTCTAAACACTCCAAGTATAAGTATGTAGTATACCGCACGAAGAAAAAAATATTTGATAAAAAAATAATATAGATAAAGTATTCGGTATATTGCGTGCGACAAAAATAATAATTTTAATCTGGTCGAAGGTAGAGACCAGATACAGAGATTCAAGTACGCTATTATATTAATTATATATTTATTAAAACGTATATTAAGATTGATTGTAGATATATACCCTGTATATGATATAACGATTTTAAAGTCATTAAAGGTTATAATTTGCGGTAAAAGTCAAGATTTTTTAAAAAATTTTATCTCACTGTATAAAGTATTTATTCGCGGTATTTATATTGTCGGTTTTCGATTAGGACGTTTGAAAATGTCGTTAAAAATACGACTGATCGGCGTAATAAAGAGCCTTAATACGTGTTATAAAAGAAAAACATATAGGACGTAAGTATTGAATGTGCTCACTTAAAATTATAAAAAAAATTATAGAGAAAAAAATTAATATTTTATAATTATTTATTGTTTTTTTGACTTAAGTGTTATAAACTAATCGTTCGTCATGCACTGAAATATAATCAAAAATAAGGGATAGGAGCCACTTGAATTTTGTCCTAGGCCCCAAAAACTCTAGTCGCGGCACTGTACTGGACTCTCGACAATCTATTCGACTATTAAATTATTTAAATACACTGCGATACACCCAATCAATTGACAAGATCCGTATACTAATATAGTGATAATTTAGCTTTTTTCCCCCTCTGCAATGACCGTCTAATTATTATTATTCTACAAATAATATATTGCGTATAAATCGTAAATTTCGAAATGTATATTTCTTTTGAATCGCCGAGAATCGACTTTATTACCAATACGAGATTAGTACTAGAAATTTCTATCCTTGGAATAAAAACCTCGTTCCCACCTAATAAACGATTTTTTTTTTGTAATATTTTGAATTAAAATATATATATATATTTTTTTAGTAATAAATAAAACGGATACGTTCTCAATAGTAAAAACAAAACGAGTTGTTTACAATTCGTTTTATCGACAACAAATCAATGAAAGTATTATACGTGTATTACGTCAATAATAATAATATATGTTTACAGTGATTTCTTGCGATCAATTAATGGAGAACGCGTTTCAAGAGCGGCATCGGTCATACCGATAAATTACTTATATTGTGTACTTATATTATTTTATACATTCGTAGCTCGTGTGTATAACGTGAAGGGTTGTAGTGTTTTTTTGCAGCATCCGAGCACGAATTCTTCTTAGTGACGTCGTCAACAAACGTTACATTACACACATACGCTATTGCGCACTCTAACCGCAAACACGAAATATATAATACGCTTGTTTTATCGGTGTATTTCAACATTTTATTTGTAAAGTATACTTACGATATAAGTGGATACGTTTTTATAGTATCTAATAACACTTACTGTAGAAACACTACTAATGCGTTTAAATCGAAATAAATTTGTATATCACGTGTATGTAGAAAAAGCGGTAAATGATTCCAATATATGTTATTATAATATTTCGAATGAGTGTGTGGGTTAATTAAAAAAAAAAAACATTTATTAAATCGTTATTTCTTATTTAAATATATTTTTTAACAAAATCAATATTATCGAACGTTCCGTATTCGCATATCAATTTCCTAGTAATTTTGATTGTACTTCGTATAATTTATTATTATAACATAGTTACAAATATTTTAAATATATTTCCAGAAAATTTAATAAAATTTTTTTTTAATTCTTTGGGAGAAGGGGGTTCTAATTGCCCCTGAACACCCCCCGTAAATGCACGCCACTGGCCAAAGTATACTAATAATAATATTCGCGATTATTTTTTTTTTCCGTTTCTCTAGACTTCGAACGTTTTTCAAATGACACGCCTGCAATTTCGTGCACTGTGCAAGAAATCTCGGGGAATCGCACGTCTCGTTCGGATTTAGCCGCCGGACGAGCCGAACAAAACGCAAACGCATTTCGATTGTGACGAAATAAAAAGACTTAATAAAATATTTAAATTAAATTACCTTATTACACGTAACCGCGAGGTCGTATAAAATGTATCGTGTATGCGATGATTTCGAGGATGAGTGCGTATTTACAATTAAAATATATAAAATTGTGTAATTAGATATTATACGTTAGTTGTAAATTTTTTTTTTTTGGTCAAATATTATTGCCCTAGGGCCTAGGGCATTATTGGTGGTCAGGACGGCACTGATTATAGTGTTTTTTAATATATAAAATATAAGCGCGGAAAGCGGCGTCCACGTTATTCTAAAAAACACCGCGCGCGACACGTACGACCGGCAACGGCGGCGGCGGCGACCTTGGCGGCCTCGCTCGTCATGACGTGTGGTGGCGCGCGTATACACGACGTATAGTGTAATGAAAAATTCACGAGCATGACGAGAAATCAATTGCGGGCGAATATGGGCAGGAAGGCAAAATTGTTGCGTAGAAAAAAAAAGAAATGCAGGAAAAAAAAAATATATGTAATAAACCGCGACTACCGGCACACGCGTTATAACGTTATAGCACCGCCACCCCCCCTCACCCATCACACACTACGCTACATTTCGAGCACACACAGCGTGTACGCGCCGCGCAGTGCCACTGACCTACCGTCATTTATTCTTCTTTTTTTTTTTTCGGCGTTTTTTTTTTTATTCTTCTCTCTCCTATCCGCTTTTTTTTTTTTTTGTTTTGGCGTGTTCTTTTTAAACCGCGCGTTTTCGCATCAGATGTGCGTACAATAATTACGGTATAGTTGCGTACAATAATAATTTATTACGCATACGTCGGCGCCGGTTCCCGTACGCCGCCGCGCCCCGGTCGAATTGGTTACGCGTTTTTCGCCGACATTCGCGGGGTTTCGTTAGTCGTTACTAACAGAGGCATAGGCGAAAATCTATTAAATTTTCTGGGGGCTAACATTTTTAACATCAGTCATAATCAGTCAAATATCCAAAATACATATAAATTATAAAATATTTGGGGGGCCCCTTAGCCCCTTTTCCGCCTATGAACAGAGGGCGGCTATAATACCACAGATTATGGGAATACGGACGACGGATCACTCGGGTCTAGAGAACAAGAGAATTGCAAATACGCTCTTCCGATCGGTTCCCCCCTCGCCATATCAATGTAGGCGCACACGACGACGTAAATTATTGTGCTGATATTATACAATATTATTGTACAACTATTCTTTATCATCTCGAACGATATTGTCATAATAACGGTCATCAGATGCCGGTAAAAATTTAACGCAGATCAAGGCGCCGATTGTTTTTCAACTGTGTGTGTATATATACGAAACGAGTATGTTTGACACGAGACGTTATAATATGACACGATGGCCAAACCGGAATTCACTACGTAAACGACACGAATAGATTACCCTTACGGGAGTAATGTTTAAATTTTAGGTAAATATATTGTGCTATCATGCGGTGGTCACACTGATTTGTGAGTGGGGGGTTCGAATGACGTCTTTTTTTTTTTTTATATCGCGAGTGATCCATCTGTATTCGTCTATAATCTGTGATAATACATTATACACGAAGCATTCAAAAGGTGTATTTCCATACAGTAACCAGATACGAGAAATAAAAAAAAATTCCTAAAATATTGTATTTGTTATACTGTAATAACTAGATACTTTACGGTATTATCTCGTATTTATCACGTAATATTATTGAGTAGACAAGTCATCTCACAACTGGCTTCCTATAATTTTTTTATTGATCTTATGGTCACACTGAAATTGCACCTTTCGCTCCTGCTTCATTCAGCGTATACGATAATCTATTATATAATAGAATAGTGGGTCCAGAGTCCGTCGACCGAAATTAATGTGGCAGAAAAAATCGCGAGTATTATTTCTTCCAAGACGTTTTATCGTCTAAATACCCTGTTGCGGATTGTGGTTTTCCACTCGGTACCGTTGGCTCGGTAGGTAGGTGCACGATTTAAGATATAAGTTATATATAATATATAAGTTATATCTTAAATCGTGGGTAGGTGATAGGCAGGTCTCCGGTTCGATTCCCGCCCGTCGGCGGCGAATTCGTGGTAGATCCATCTCCGTCGGTCCGTTTTTTTTTCATTTTTCCGTCGCCTATATTCGTCGGCGCGTTATCCAATTGTATCGTGAGCGCAGTTTCATTTATTTACAGTTTGTCTTATCACTGTATATTCTATAATCATAATCAAGACTATCTAAGACCGAGACCACGGTAATGTTTTATTATCTAAATATCATAACTATATGCCTATTTCAATGTTTTATCACAGAATAAAGTTTTATGCTCAATTTAATGGTTTTGTATTAATGCAGCTTACAGAAAACATGGTATGATGCCTAGCCTGCGAACGCCATATTTGCCGTAGGCAACCGCGGAGGAGGAGGATCAATTCATATACTACTTTAATACGGGCCAATAATCGCTACCAAAAACGATATTCACAGCAGAGCGAGGCACACCTAGTCACGTATAATATGACCTCTCTACATATTATGTTCTTACTCTTTGGTTAGGTTAGGTTAGGTTTTAACGCCTACCGATTCCCGACGAAATTGTTTAGTGAAATAATATATTAGTCGTTTTTTGTACTATGGCGTGTTTTTTTTTAATCTTAACCAGTGCGGCTCTTTGAAAATCATGATTTTGCAATTTTTTTTTTTAAATGGCTCATTTACACGAAAAGATTCCGGATCCCTGTTATACTGGGTGGGCCTGTAGGGAAACGGGAAAATTTGAAATACCTCTCGCGAGCGTTTAGGAAAAAAATTATTTTCCAGTTTTATTTGTTGGAAAACATAGAGTAAAAACAATACAACCGTTCAAAGGTTCAAAAAATCTCGAGTTCGGAAAACAATGTAAAACGGCGCCCGTTCAGAGTGTATGACGGCCATTCCTGCGTGAAATTTTTGCATGACTCTCTGTAACGTCTCCGCGGGAATCAAAACGATTTCTCCTTGGATTCGTGTATTCGCCTGGAATATCGCCGAATCCCGAGATGACCAAGATTACAAAAGAGCTCGAAAACCTTCTTGGTCTTGACAATCCGCGGTTTCGGCGAGATGGAGCCACGACTCGTACTGGCAGCCGTTTGACAGCTCTTTGTCAATCGAGTCATCTCGCGGTTCGTTAGCCCTTCCTCCCCCTGGTTTGTCGACGCGCGATTTTCGTTTTTTTTTTGTGGGGCCGTCTTAAAAGCAAAGTGTCCGCCCAACAACACTTCTCCCGCAGTCGAAGACACGAATCCAAAAATAAATGTCTTTAATTCCCGCGGAGACTTTACGGAGAGTCTTGCGAAACGTCCACGCACGAATCCTTCAGGGATGCGTCGTACACACCGAACGGACACCGTTCTATTGACGTTATTTTCCGGACTCGAGATATTAGTTTTCCGTACCTATTTTTAACGGCATATTATTTACTCTGTGTACACCACGTGCGCGTACACAGTGGAGAAAAATAAAATAAAATCGAAACTAGTTTCGTCACAAGTTTTCTGACGAGTCACGCCTCGGTACCTGGCTACGATTTTTCATTTACCGCGTGTATACAGTGTGTGTGTGTGTGTGTGTGTGTGTGTGTGTGTGTGTACACGAAATAATCACGGTTCATGGCTGTACGCCCGAGCATAATATAATACAGTTGAACTTGAAACCGAAATGGTTGGAAGGAAAACAAAAAAAGTACACTCTGCCGCGCGCTCGCTCGCAGCCAGTCAGCACACGTCGCGTAGGTATACACTTCTATAGAGTTTTTCTATACGTTTTTTAGAGGCCACGCAATAAAGCGTCGGTGGGTGGACGAAGACCGCGGTCACGATCGTCGTTGGTCGTGCAACACTTCCCATTCAGCAACGCCGCCGCCGTTCGTGTATTGATTTAGATTTTTTCGTCCCCGACGCTTGTTATATTAGGACCATTATTGTATACGGCGACCGGGCATTTTAAGATACTGTTGGTGTGTGTGTGTGTGCCAGCTTGTGACCAGAAATTCTTTTTTTTTTTGGTGGGAAAAATTAAAAGTAAAAAAAAATATACGATAAGCTCGATGACAATAAAAAAATGCACGTTCGTTATAATGTATATTTCAAAAGACCTTTTCATGCGGAAAAACGCAATTATTCGATGGAATTCGTGGAGTTTCGGAAGAAGTTTCGGATCCTCGAGCCCTTTTCCTTAGCTATAGTGTGTGCACCTGTTATACTGGAAAAAGTGCGGAAAAAAGAAGTTTCGAAAAAGTATAAAAATTTTTTTTATAACGCGGCCTCCTAACGCGTTTTTGAGATTTTTTGTTTGGATAAAAATTTGACGAAAAAAAAATATATTTTTAGTGCCGTTTTCTCCGTCTTTGATCCGAATTTAGAAAATCCGTTCATATTTTTCTATTGTACAGACGTCCGAACATTCGTAGGAGTCAAACGTAAAGAAGAATATACGTAATATTATCTCTTCGACATATCGTTTTTATTTTTTTTCCCTCTCATCAAGTATAATTGTACGGAGAATTGAAAATCGAACAAATGTTCACGGATTGATTTTATTTTTTATGCTCTACTTACTATACTATATCGAATAAAATAAACTATAACGATTTATCGCAGATAATATTCGCACCTTATAGCGTCCTCAGCGCAGTGGCGGTCATAAAAGAGGGGGCGACAGGTGGATTGCCCCCCCACATGGGATTTGATACTTTTGAATTAAGTATATTTCTGACCTAATATCACCGACCTGTGTCATATAAGTTGGTCCAATTATGTTATGCACCATTTTCGCCATCCCCCCCTCCCTTTGAACATCATGTATAAGGCTGGAATAAGTGCTCGACCGACGATCAGCGCTAACAGTGTGCCGCTGATCATCGGTCGTGATCGAGCGTTTAGTGTTTAGCTGACGCAAATAATATTATTATTAATAGTAATAAACAAAATAATAATAATAAAGATTGCATACGTGCGTACGAACGGTTGCTGGGTCAGCGTCAAACTAAACACCCGCATACACCGACATAGCGCGTCAGCCGCCCGTAATAAAACGAGAAAAGAAAGTAGTCGCTAGATAGCGTTATAACACAACACAGAGGGCGTGGCAGAAAGGCGCTTATATATAGCGGTCCGAAACCGTCGGACCTCTCAGTGTAGTCACGGCGGTCAGACGTGAACAACGTAATTCGCGTTTGACTGCGGTGTATGTATGTGTGTTTGAGACTGACATCTATTTATATGCGCCTTTCTGTCACGCCCTATATGTTATGTCGTAACGCTATCTGGTGACTACTTTCTTTTACCGTTTTATTGTTATTTCGTTTATGTTCCATGCACGTTGTTCTTGCTTTCTCTAAATCTGCATTTCGTTTCGGTATACATGAATAGATCTTTCTTCTTGGTTATTACTCGTCGATGCGGATATTTCATTGACAGAGGTGGTTGGCTCCATTCTCGCTCATCCCCTTGAACATCACGTATAACCGCCACTGCCTCGTCGTAATCCATACGTGTCACGTTCACTTGCAATAACTCGAAACGCATTCGCGTCCTGCGCAGTGACACGTCCGAATTCGGTCGTTGCCCCGCTCCGAAAATAAACCTAAAAATATCGAAAAATGCGTTTAGGAAAAAAGCGAAATCCTAATAAAAAAAAATGAATTCATATTAAAATAATAGGAATTATCGTATTTTCATTGCCGGTCATAACCCCTGAAACAAACGTATGAATTCGTTATTTTTTTTTTAAGAATGTATATATTTACCTAATAATAGTTTAGGGGAATTTTTCTTTCCTTTTTTTTTTTTTAAATTTCCTTAGCGAATACGTTTTAAATAAAAAATAGTGAAAAAAAAACCAACGAAAACGCAAATGTCATATCATTATCGTCATTATCGTTATCATCGTCGTCGTTGTTGTTTGACCGAATTACACTGTTATTACTGCAGCGATTTGGACACGTTAGAAAGAAGAGAAAAAAAACAACGAAATGCGGTCAGGTGAATTGCGTATATGATACGGTAACGAAGACGGAGGAGAAGAAAAAAAGAGTACCTACGTCTCATATCGTTTTATATTTTCCGGAAGTCCGAGTAATGATATCCGACTGGGCGGCCGTTACTGTACGTATTTCGCCCGGGACGCATATGAGCATTCCGGTGTCCGTTTGGGCACCTATCGCACTCTCCGCGACTGGTCGATTTCTCGTTTCCCGCCTATATTTAATAAGATTGTACCACCGTGTATTTGATTACGAATTCTATGAATAACATTAACTTTTTCTTCTTCATGTTCGATCATAATGTCAACCATAATTCTTGCCGCTTCCATCTATCCGTCGTCAAAACATGCAAATAATTATGTCCGGTTACACCGATTGAACGTCCTTTTTCACTCGATCCTCCCGTGTCCGGCGCACCGCGTTGGACCGTCCGCACTAAAGTTCCATCTTTTCTCCGTGCGTGTCTCGCCCGTCGTAGTCTCCTTTTCCTCATTTCTCTAATTAAATCAGGCGTAACTAATAATAATTATAATATGTACTCTCAATACGCGTATAAGTGTGTAATCGTTTCATTGTCTATAATCAATTATTTAAATAATATCAATACTCGAGGAATAACGTTATTTATAAAATTCGTAATTGAATCACGTTTTGTATATAATTGTACGGGGAGGTGCAATATTACATATAGGTATTAAATTGGCGGGAAATTTAAAATCGACCGAACGGAGTGCCGAAACGGATCCCGGAATTCTTATACGCGCCCGGGGACGCGGTTTTCCGTTCTGTAATATTGCGAGCGCGTAAGAAACCGGCGGCGTACGCGTCGTAAACAAAACTAAATGCGCTCGGATTTCCTCCGTCTCTCTCTCTCTCTCTCTCTCTCTCTCTCTCTCTCTCTGTATACACACACCTCGTACGCTTTTCATTTTTTTTTCTTCTCTAAACTTTCGGTTATTCATTTAATAAATCGGATAATCTCGTTTATCAGACGTTATACGTCCTAAAACATAAGGAACATTTTTTTTTCGATTTTCCCAGTGTATAGTTTCAAAAAATTTTCGGCATATTCTTTTTTTTTTTAATTTTCCTATTTTTATGAGCTCAAAATGTAATATGCGCGAGATTCGACAATAATATTTCAACAGTACCTACAGTATATGATATTCGTTAATTTTCAATAAATCCATATATATATAGCGTCGCCGAAAATCGTTATTAAACGAATAAAACGTTGCTTTGGAAACCGAAATATTACAAAAAAAAAAATTCTGAAATCTCTGTTAACGAATGGATCATTGTAGGAACGATTGAAATGATCCATGACGTCATTATTTGTCGTTATCAAATTTGGTCGTTATCAAAAAGCGCGGTTGTTATCAACCGTTCCTATTTAATTCGTATTTGAATGGCTGAATATATAACTCGCTCGAAATCATCACATAATCGCCGAAAAATTGATATTTCCTTTAATATTTTATAAATCGCTACGATTTGCTGCTTGGTAACCGTTTTTAAATCGATTTAAATTCAAAATTATAAACCACTACAACATATGACCAAAACAAACAATAAATTCAATTCAAACAGAGTGAACTAGTTATTAATACATATGGACATACTACTAGGATTTTGATTTAATTAAATAGTATACCATTTTGAAATCCAAAATTTTTACACGACAATAAAGAGCCAATTATTAATGATGATTAAGCAAAACATTTTTTTTTTATTTATATGACCTTTTGCAACTGGACGACTCACTTCTTATGTTATTATATATCATTTCAGATTTTGTAATAATGAAGATATTTTCTTTTTCAGTAAAGTTAAATATATCAGCGCATCCCTCTAAAATAAAAATCCTGAATACGCTACTGTTTCATTGGAATACCTGTAAAATATAATATAAAGCAGTGGATAAAATTATATAGAAGTTCAACTCAATAATAAGAAATTAATGACGTCATTTTTTACACGCATGCGCATAAATAAGTAGATTTGATAACAACAAATAATGACGTCATGGATCATTTCAATCGTTCCTACAATGATTCATTCGTGTTAAAATGTCTCCCGCACGAGTCGGTCATACGCGCGGGACGATCTTTAACTTTTTATATTTTATTGAGAAGAAAAATACGGATTTTCAATTTGTATTCTAAATTGTCTACTCTGTTGCACGTAGAAAGTTTACTATTGTGAGACGATCGGAAACAATCATCTGTTTACGTTTGTCAACGTTTTGAAAAGTATATTTGGAACGATTTTTTAATTTTTTTTTTTTTGAGGAAATGTTTTGCCTATCCTAACGAAAACGCGTCTTTGATTTAGTTATATATAGTATTTAACGAACGATTAACCTTCAATATGGATATATGAACAAAAAAATAATTAAAAAAAAATTGTTTCCAAATAGGCTAATAATTTTTTTTTTACAAAGACATTGTAAAAAAAAAATGTATATGCATATGCGGATATCGCGATTAAATACTACAAATGACTTACAACCGTTTCTGCAGAGCTATTTACAAAAAAAAAAAATAATAATAATATTATTATTACTGCGTATTATTGTATACGAAATTAATTAAATTTTATTTTTTTTTTTTTTACTCGCCGCGTTAGATGATGCAATAGTTTTTGAATAATTCAACGGGTTCGCGGATAAGTTTAAAAACGTTCGTTTAAATTTCAATGGGTGTGACCACGAAAACATAATTTATACGAATATTATAATGGTGTACACGCGCGTACACAAATAATTGTGTGTAAAATCGCGTATTTAAACGAGAAAAAAAAAATATTAAACGAGACGGACGGCGAATCAAAATCAAACGACTATATAGTCTGGCTTATAGAACGATATAATAAGACACATGATGTTATACGGGACGATATCGTTTTTTTTTTTTTTAAATTTCTTTTATTAGCCTCTCAATCGTCCTACGACAGCGTGTTTTTTAAGACACTGATAGTTCGCATTAAAATCGAAAACGAAAATCATATGAGACGTGTTCGTATAACGAGACTTACACCTGCAATATTACGTATACATAATACGACCGGGTGAAAGCGCTAAAATTATTTTAGCTTTTTCTTTCCACCTCACCCCCCTCTTTACTTTTTGCATATTATTAACCCGTGTCGCGTGACGACGACTCAAACGCGCAAACAAAAATATTATATTCAATAAACCGCGTTTAATTCAAACTAATAAAAAAAAAAAAAAAACCACTACTATTTGACGGAATACATGTAAGAAAAAAAAAACACGTCGTTCCGTTCGTGGATTTTACATATGCAATATTGTATAGACGAAAGGCTTTCAGGTGTACACAGAAAATATATTAACGTTTTAAGTACACTTCGGTGTTTATATAATATTGGCCGATTAAAAAAAAAACAGTTTTTTTTTTCTCTTTTCTTTTCCGAACGAGTTCTCTGCTGCTGCTGCTGCTGCTGCGCGATATACGAGTATGTATTATTATCAATAATCGAAGGCGAAAAAAAAAAAATACGTATAAAAACAGCCGTTCTGATCCGGCTTCGCCCCGAGTGAACGTATATGTGCGAGTGTATAATATTATATAGATGTCATCTCTCCATCGAATACGTGTAAATCATTCGAGTAGTATAATTTTTTTTTTCGAGTATACACACCGCTATTATTATTACTATTATTATAAACGACGAGAGGGAAATATAATATTTTGTAATTCTCGACGTTTCGTTCGGTGAAGTATATTTTATTCGTTTTGACGCTATAAACGAGAGTTTCTTTTTTTTTTTATCTCAAACGATCGGTTTGGGTATTGACGCAACTAGGGCTTAGAAAAATCATTTAGCCCTCTCAAAAGTTTAATTTTATCTCAAACGATCGGTTTGGGTATTGATTTGTAGGCGATCGCAATGAAAGAGACTGTATTACATACACTTTATGAACTGGCAAACCGTATGGATTTTTTTTTTTTTTTTGATATTCTAACGATCGAGCCGGACGGGATCGTATAAAGTCGAGTTTTCTCTTCCGTTTCTAGAGTCGTAGGGGAAATTTTTTTTTTAAAAAAATTTTAATATTCCAAACCCGACATTAATTTATTTCCGAAAAAATAAAACGGGGGAAATATGTACGTGACCCCTGCGTATTTAAATCGACTGTATACTTTTATAAAATATTATATAATTACGCGCCGCGCGTTCCTCGCTGTGTTATTAGATCACGAGATCAGACGAAAGACGCGTTTTATTAATAATAATACCCGTCGAGTACCCCGAGTATTCAATCTGAACGGATCTTGAAATGAGTCCGAAGAACGATATTATAATATTATAATACGTACCACGACGAATATTGTGCAGTCGAACGAGTAATATTTTCGTATATATTTATATGGTTACGCCTTACGGTCGTGTTGATCGTAATTTACAATTATAATATATATATATATTCAAATTTTAATGACATTTAATGTTTTATTTCGCTGTTAATATTCAAATTCGCTTCACACGTTCGCTTATCCTACGTTCTCCCGACAAATCCTAGAGGATTATTTTCTACGAGCGTTTACAAAAAAAAAAAAAAAACGCGATTCGTACACGCTGCCTTGACTCGCACGAATATCATAAAAGCTTCAAGTGTCATTTCGTCGAGCAAAAAAAAAAAAATATTCTATATACAAACGTATAAACCGCTGTTTTATCTGACCACCATCAGACGATCAGTCGAAGGACGAATAATTAATGTCTGTATAACTTCGAAAAGATCACATAGACGCACGATTTTTTCGCTACAGTTTTACAAAACACAGTATATTATACTGTATAGCTCTCCCTTCGAAGAATCTCTTGGCCCCGCGCATATGCCGTAGACACGCTGTGTTACACGGCGTTAATATTCGTACGCGTTTCGCTCGCGTCCTAGAAAATATTAAAACGGGTTTACGTAATATTATAACGAAATAATAATCAAAAAAATCGTTTTATTTTCATCGAGATCCGATTATATATAATAACGAGTCGGGCGAGTGGTACCGCACCGGCTATAGCCGTATCGCGCGTACTGCCTTGAACTTGACCGTTCGGTTTGGCGGTTTCCCGCGCGAGTGGCATCGAACTTGTTCTGTTCGCTCGCCCGGAAACGAGCTTGCAACATTCTTTTACGCGGTTACTCCTACCGCCGCGGTAAATATATATTATTATTATTATTATTAAATATATTCTACACGTGCGAATATATTTATAATAAGTACGTATTACGACTAATAATAATAATAATAATAATGACACGTATACACGTTTCCGATTTATTTCGCAACGCGCGCGATGTCGATGGCGCGCAATTACACACCGTACTGCAGTAGTCACAGCCGTTTCTCGACTCTTAATCGCGTTGAATTTCGTACTAGAAAAAAAACAAACGAAAAAAAACACAACGAATTATAATTTTCTCGTATACGCGTCGTTAACCCCGCGAACAGTTTTCTTCTCGGCGTTTCCGTAAAGTCATTGGTAGGCGAATATTTTTGTTTTTTCTTTTTTTTTCTTACCGTCAATTATTATCCGTGTTGTCGAACGAGACGATTTCGTGAAATCAAAATGAGAGAGAGAGAGAGAGAAAAAACACAATATTCTCGTAGAACTTTTCAAACGTAATAATAACGCGACACGCGTATAAACGCGGGGCTCGGAATCGACAGCGGCCACAATTTATTATTGTCGAACGTATTTTGCAGACCATACGAATAGCAGCAGTGCTACGAATCGTTTTTATTTTTCTGTCGCTATATTTAAATTCAAATCGTTTCGTGTTTTTTCGTATACATATACCCCGAGAACGCATATATTGTACACTGCCGTATGATTATGTAATTTCACGCATTTATTATTTTTTTATTTACACGCCGAATTGTCTCGGCGGCGTTCTCCGACGGACTTTTACAATATTCACAAAACAATAGTGTTTTTAATTCGCCATTTTTACGATTTTCGCGGCATTTTATAGCGAGTTTTTTTTAGCGCTATACAATCCGAGCTCTCTAATATCACGAGCGTATCTATACGCTTTTCAGTTAGTGTGGGCGGGGAGGACTTTAGTCCGAGCTATTTTCGGTTGAAAAGTCTAAAATCGTATTTATTCATATACTTTGACGAATTGAATGCGAGACGAGGCGTGTCTAATCGACCGGAATTTTCGTGGTCGAAACCGAAGCCGATCCAATTGTACGAATAAACGTCTGAATTTCACTGTGGACTCGGGAGGTTCGGGCCGAAGAATTCTCATGGTTCGAAATTTTATTTTAGTTTCTTTTTTTTTTTCGCCTTTTTTTCTCTAGAGGAAAACCTACTACCGTCGTCGTCGTCGTCGTCGTCGCACCGGTCTTCATGATGAGACTGGTTAATCGTGAAACTCCCGAACGCCGCCGCTATTGCACTGCGATACCGCGTGCGAGGGAAAACGAATTGTATGGTAGTTTTTTTTTTATCTCGAATTTATTACCGCGTACATAATATTATTTATATAAATAAACGGCGCTTTTAAAGTGTTGCACGCGTGTATACTTTTTCCCGTATAGCCGGACGTGATGAAAAGTAAAAAAAAAATATTATGTTTAAAAAAAAATATATAACCAAACGACCGACTCGCCTGCTTTCGAAAATGCTTTTTTTTTATCCGTATATCGTTTATTAAACGTTATTGCTGGACACGAGTCGTGTTCGCTCATCATAATAACATATTATAATTTTTTTTTTTTTTATATATGAACTTTGCGGCGGGTGTGGGTGCGTATAATATTATTATAAAATATTATAATACGCGTTAAAGATCTCTGGCGACCGATACGACGACGACGACGACGACGACGAAAATATAAAAACCAGTTTTTAATATTTCCCATTCTCCTCGTCTACGTTTTATATTTTTTTATTATACATACGACTCGGTCGGTTATCTCGGCGCGAGTATATGCGCAGAAAACGAGGGCATTATAATATTATGTAGGCGAATTTCGGTTTCGAGAAGAAGACAAGGGGCCGAGGATTAAAAAAAAATTATCTTAACCACTACTACGGGGTTTTGAATTTAATTTTCACAACGTAAACTTTCGCATCCTTCCGTAAGTATCCTATAGTTTTCGAATGAAAAAAAATTCAAAAAACGAATTTCCAACGAGTTTCAGTCGAATTCGTTGCCATCTCGTATTTGTACAAGTCGTCGTTATAAGTACTAGACGCGGCTCTATCGTATTATAATATTATAAGAAACTTGAAACAAATTTCGGAATCTATTGATACAGTCTCGAAACAAATGACAGTGTAAATAAATTTGGAGAAAAAAAAAATTGTTTTATTTATATATGACGCTCATTTGCAGATTGAAAAATAGTGGAGGAGACCTATAACTTAATTCTAAAGAATTATAACAGCTCCGAAAAATATTGTTATACGTTCTTACTCGCTGTATGTTTTTTCCGGACTCATAATTACTTTATTCTTATCTAAAATAATCCTATCGAGAGTTTTACTAAATAATCTTACGTATTATGTATCATGATAACAATATGGATTTCGATGTTAAGGACTGTTGTATAGAGATTAAAAAATACGACAGTTGTGGTGGATGCCAGTACGAATTTCTCAAAAAAAAAAACGTCAAAACCTAAGGTAAAGGAATATTATTACAGTTTTATTGACGCATTACGAATAAAAAAAAAAAAAAAAAATAGGATACGAAAAATATAAAAACCTCCTGTACAAGCAACCGTAAAATAATAATATCACAAATTTTAGTGCTATTATTAAATAAATATAGAAAAATATATCAATATGAGTATTACAAAATCGATATATATATATACGTATAGTTGTTGTAAAAAATGTGTTTATTCATTACCGGTTTCGACCAAAAGTCACCGTCGAGTATAAAGTGAAAAAGAATGATGACTATTATAGTCGAGGAAACCGGTAGTAAAATAAACAGATTTTATACGCCACAACTATATAATATAATATAATATTTTTCGATTTTGTAATGGTATAGGTACTCGTTGGCTTTATTTGACGTACGTATACATATTTATTTATAATATATTATATACATTTTATTTTTAATAATTACGCGTGTATTGGTTAGTTTTTTCTCGTTTTTATAATTTTGTTGTAGATAAAATAATAAATTATTTTATTTATAAATAAATGTTGTTTATTTTATACACTCGTCACGAAGCGGATTTTAATTTTTTTGTTTTTTTAACACCGTTTATTTCCCCGGCTCGGCCCGGCTATCGAACACTCATCAAAAAATAAACAAATATTTCCCGATTTTCCGCGGGAGCTAGTGCAAGTGGCCAGTTTTCTCATTCCGAGTCCGTTCGATTCGGTCCAGTCCCGGGCGTGTACCACCCGAGTTACACGAGTACAAAAACATTATTAATCGGCGACGCGTAACGTGATATTTTTATAAAAATATTATTTATTATAAAATATTGTGTTTGGTACATCGCCCGTGACGTCCGTCCGCGGTCTCACGGAAAACGGATCGATTATGATTTGCCTAATATAAAAATACAAAACGCACGCGAAAAAAAAAACCTTCAACACGTCGAGTGGAAATCACATTACGGCGAGCGGATTTACGTTTACGGACGTCATATTTATTTATTTATAATATTATATGTATACCGTCGAAACGTTTTGCAACGAAATAATATTATGGTCAGACGGAACAAACGGGTTATAATAATATTATACGTTATTATATTTAATATACATATTATTTTTTCCAATTCCGCGCTATACGCATTATAGTATTCGTATATATTATACGGACGATAATAGCGGACAATTAAAACGAAAAATCCATTAAATTATACGAGATATTGGATTTTAAAATAACATATTTATTATTGTGAATAACCCGTAGAACATGACGTACAGTTTGTGTCTATACCGCGGTGTCTATTGCGGCGTATATATTGTCGTATAAACAGTAGCTGTTTTTTTTTTTTATATTATGGCCTAGTAAGATGTGCGCTACGACCAGGGTTACAATAAATCTTAAGGAAAATATAAAAGAATATTGTTTACGGATAGAACACCTGTATGTTTAGGAAATGATATAATTTCAAAATAGCGAGAAACAATGATAATAGTGACGGTCAGTAGCGTGCCCAGGAATTTTCAATGGGGGGAGGGGGGTGTTATAAGTAAATAGTTATAATACATTTTAATAAATTGTCATGATAATACCAAAAACTCAAACGTTTGTGTTTCAAACTCTCCAAAATCGTTTCTAGCTTATAATTGTGTACATTTGTAAATTGTTCTATAATTAAAATGAATTTAAATTATAACACACTAATACCAAGTTGTTCAATTAACATAACATACGTTATGTATATTAAATGTTTATTGTCATAACTCATAAGTAATAACTTATGGCTAATAACTAATAAAAAGTATTAAGTAATGACTCTAAAACAGCTCTTATAACTAATAAGTTGTTTTCTGTAGGTCTGTAGGTCGGCAAAAAAGACAATGGGGGGAAGGGGATATAACCCCTAACCTCCCCCTGAGCACGCCACTGGTGACGATATTGTAAATGCGTAGATTTTCGAAATTCGAGACGTTTTCTTGATCCGGGAAAAAATACTCAAATAATTATTGCTAAAAAATCCGGGGACGTCTACTGTGTAAACTAATCGACACAATATTTGTACAGCGTACGAAATCCAAAACAGTTTTTGGCCACCTACCCAATCGTGGCCTGAAATCATTTATTTAATGTACGACAAGTGTTACGAAAAGTATTTATAAAAGCAGAAAAAAAAACCAAAAACGAGAGAAGAATTATTAAAAAGAATGTGAGTAAACGGTTTAAAATCGCAATATTATGTTTAGAAATTAAAATTAACACACGTATTTGCGAAACGTGATCGAAACACTTCCGATCGTTATCCGTTCGCGGTTTCAAACGAAAGATTCTCATTGAAAATAAATATCGACGGAGATTCAGAAATACGCGAAGCGAGTAAAACCGCCAGTAATATCGTTGAGATAAATTTTCTAATATTAGAAAAATCGGATTAATTTCTACTTACGTTCTGTATTGTTTACTGTAATCGATAAATTCATTCGCTCCTCGCCGCTTATATATGTGTTTATAATAAAAAAATTAAAATTAAAAAAAAAATGAACTTATTTTCTTCCATCGTTTTAATACTTTTATACTTATGATAATACACTATCGGCTTACCGAATAATTTCATACACTTAAAATAGCACGCTTGTTTAAATAAGTGAAAAACATTATTATTATTGCACGGGAAAGTGCAAGTGGTATAAACAATTTATTCGAAATTTTCACACTGCGATTATTATCGGCCGTTTGTGTACACTGCCACTGCAGTGGTTTCATTAACTTAAACGCGTCGATTCGTTTTTTTTTTTTTTTTTTTTTTTTGGATACGACGTGTGCCAAATGGTTCGTAAAACACGACCGGCAATAAGCCGCGCACGCATAGCTGTAATAATGCGCGTTATTAACGGTACCGATAAAAATGATTTAGTTTTTCTTTTTTTTTTCTCCCCCTCCGTGTAAATCGCCGCGTTTTCACCCTTTTCGACCTTGTAAACAAGAACCGATGGCCATTAGAAAAATGAAAAAAAAAACCGCCCTACGCATTTAAACAACCGGAGAGCGAGTCGTCCGTATACTCGCGCGCGTTTCAACCCGTCTGTATACAATAATAATATCAATACGAATTTATTCAATAAAACTTAAATACACCCGACGCCGTACATTTACAGTACGGCAATCACACGGGACATCTGTCCGACTATATAAGAACGTATACCCACGTCCGGTATACGCGCATAGTATTCGGGAAAATATTCGCCGGAAACGGTAATGGAAATTTTTTGTTCGAAATAATGTATTTATCGCGGGGAAAAGAAATATAAATGTTTTAGTAAAATCGAGGAGAATATTTATGGGTACAAGAAGGTAATATGCGAGGACACGTTATTGTTGATATTGACGATTTAAAACAACGTGAGACTAATAGGTCGAGAAAAAAAAAAAGTACCTACGAAAAATTCGAAATTTTCTTTTTTCATTCGATTAGTCGATTTCGGCCGAGGCGGATCCACGCACTAAAATGTTAGCAGCGCGTCTTTCTAAAACCTTTCCAACGAATCATACTCGGACTTGTTGTGGACATTTTCGGACGATCGTTGGAAACGAGTTCTCGAGATGTATAACTTTAAAGTGTGTAATGTCGAGTAAATACTCAACGTTACATACCGAAGTAAAACAAAACTCATCCGATCAATATTCATACGTCATTTTTGGATATCTGTTGGAATATTTCGGGAAAAAAAACGTCCACGAGTTTGTCGACATTATTGTTGTAGTGTCGATTTCACGACCGACCAATCTTAAAAAAAAAAAAACTAAATAATTTAGTATTTAAAACACCCAACAATAAGGTATGAATATTGTTGGACGAGTTTTGCGCGTTTTTCTTTTGTATGTAGTGCCGGGCACTTAATCGGCAAACAATTTTTTTTTTTTTTAGGGGGAGGAGAGAGGGAGCTGAGAGTATAAATATGAAACAAAAATAAAAATAATAAACTAATAATATAATGTAAATCGTTAAATTTTATTTTAAGAAAAAAATGTCTGAACCATAAAACGGGCCCCTGGCTACGGCCTTGGCCGGGTGTGTACTCGACGCTGAAAACTTTAAAGTCATATATTTCGAAAACTTCTTGTTTCGAACGATCGTCCGAAAATGTCCAACAAGTCCGAGTGCGATTTGCTGGTAAGATTTTGGGAAGACGTAGTGTTAACACTGTAGTGCCAGCATCACGTGTCTGCGGATCCGTTCGCGAAACCGATTTTTCCGTATAATAATCTCTTATATTTAAGCGTTACTCCGTTACGATAAAAAATTCGTTGGACTATACCGAACAAATAATAATAATAGTAATAATAAAACCGCGCGTACCTACGTACCGTAATAACAGTATAAATTCGCGTAAGCTCGCGCGTGCAAGTCGACGACGTGGCTATAAATTATTTTTGAAAAAAAAAAATAATAAATTTGTAAAACGATTCAAAACCGCCGGTGCGAGCTTATACGCGCGCCCTGCCAGTGTATTTATTACCGGCTATACGACTAATTCGCGTGCACACACTATATAATATACAATCAACTGTATATGGTGAAAATAACGCGGTTTTTTTTTCGTTTTCTTTTACCACCCCCCCTCGCACTACGGTTTATATATATATTTTTTTAATTTTTTCGGTACCGAATCGCGATAATGTATCACGTGCCAGCGGCTCGTACACTGCGACCGTATAATTAAAACGAGCTAGGTACACCCCCGGCCCCGCGGTGTAGGTATATCTGGTCGCGAGATCTTCGAGACATTATCGTAACACGCGTTATGCGAACGTTTTCAAAAAAAAAAAAAAAGTTCTCGACATAAGTCACCGAGCTCGGTTATCGGGGGGTAGGTCTCGGTACACGCGTATTATAATATAATATACCGGACGGGGTGGTCACAGTATAGCCTCGACTGTTGCCGCAAATTTACGAAGCTGTTTCGGAGCCAGCCGCGGCGTTTTTGACATATTATATTTTACGAAACGAAAACGCACTTATTTTCTATAAAAAAAAAAAAAATGTAGAAACGTTTACGAAAGTCCAGCGTTATTTGCCGACTAGGCAGTGTTTCCGTATTTAATATATATACTTTAAAAAAAAAATCTCTATTGGTTTTTTTTTTTTTTTTTAACTGTTGACTTTGAGCGCGCGGTCGGCGAGCCTAGTCGTGGCCACCATCCCTGTCACAAACGCACATTAACATAGCACAAAATAACGGGGAAAAAAAATCTCGAAAGAGCGAGAAACGCCGAAAAACGATTCTATAGTAATATTGGCTACGACGAACGGTGGAGTTTTCAGTTAAATAATTGAACGGCTGACAGAGACGCGCGGAATCGTTCTTTTTGGGGAAGGACATTCGACAAACGTCCGAATTCAGCGGCTTAACGCGTTATCCAAGGATGAATTTCGTATATTCATCATTGGATAACCCGTAATACAGTAAGAACCCTTCCGACATTCATATTTATCAAAGTTACAGCGATCGACGTGCGTATTTTACGCTTTTATCATTTTCTTCGAAAAAAACGACATGTTTTTTTTATAACAAAACGTCTAATTTTCTTCGTTTTTTTTCTATTCTAACTGATTTATCGAGTGCTCGGTCTGTTGTCACTTCGACGTTCGAATACGGGTAAACTTTTCTCAGGGTGGCCTAACCTAAACGCACCATACCGCATTTGTAGTTATAGTAGTTACCGCGGATTAGATGATCATTATTTATTACGAATTACGACAAATACTTGGTTAACAAAAAAAAAAAAAATATTATTTTTATTGTGTTTTAATTATTATATTATTTTTTTTTTTTTTGTATATTATAGATAATACGTTATATAAAATTGTGTGAGAGCGTATCCACGACCCGTATTATTGTCTCCGTAATATTACGCCCTTGGCCTAATTATGTGTATAGAAGAGAAACGGTACCGATATTTTTTTCTGTTTACAAAAAATAAATTCTTTAATAACGTTCTCCCTTCCGGGTTTTATTTCTATGTTGCGAAGGAGAAAAAGAGAAAAATTCACCCGCTCGTGTATACCTGCGTTTTATCTCTCACTCACTCCCTTTCTTCTGGTCCCTTCCGCAGATGATTTTTTTTTTTTTTTGTACGCAGGCTTCTTGCATGGTTTTCGGATCATCGATTCATTCGTATTGCGTTTATCCCCGTTGCCATCGGACCGCGACCCCTTACCGGTCTTTGGCCGTTCTTTAAGAAACGCGAGAAACGTTGTGCGCAAGACCGCGGTAACAAAAAAAAAAAACCAACGAAAAACAGGTGGAAAACCTAACCGCTTTCTTATACAATCGTCGTACGTGAGTGTAGAATAACGATCGATTCTGCTCGTTCTTCTCCGGTCGAGTCAGTTTTGTGAAAAATAAAGACGGTTCGCCTCGCAGCACGTCATTTATTCAAAACGACACGTATTCATATTATTATTATTATTATTATTGTGCGCCGCAGAAGAAATCTTTGTTGTTGTTGAATTTTTTTTTTTTTGAAAACGATTTCTCTGAATTTCGTTTCCGAAATCGTCGAAAAATCCCCTCGGGACTCAGTTTAAAAATAATTTCTTTGGCTCTTCTATATTTTCCCGACGCGACTGTCACACGCCGCTCGCGTTCGTCCTTTGTGCCGGGCTAGAGCTGCATCTGTCGCTGCGGCGACAATCGAATAAATCGATTTATCGTACCTGCAAAACAAATTTTTTTTCGGGAAAAACGAGTTTTAAATTACGTTCGAAAATAAAAAATTACTATTTCCCTTGCGTGTATATTTAAACGCTTTTATTATTATTATTATTATTTTTTTTTACACGACACCAAGACGGTTTCGGTGTAAATATTCATTGTAATTGCGCGTATACGTCGAATACACGAGAATATTTAAACGAATTTCTATAAAAGCGATTTCGCGACTGGCTCGTCGAAAATTTTGAAAAAAAAAAAAATCTTTTTTTTCAAAACGGACCTATACAGCCATATATATATATATATATAAGTACGTTTTGGTATTTTTTTTTTTTTTTTTTGTTCTAATCGAAATCCGTCATACTATAGAACACTGCTGCAGTGCGCCGTTTTCGGCCGACGCCAAATCGGTTTCCTACTATAAAAATGAGAATTGGTCGTATTACTATTTTCCTTTTTAAATAGATTATACGAAATGGAAATCTTTCGAAATTACCGTTGATTTATTACGCAATAAAACGTAAAAATAATTTTTTTACATAACGTTTATAATAATTTATCGAAAAAATTATTTTGTAAAAAAAAAAATATATAAAACCTTCGACTTTAGGATTTTGTATTTTTTTTTTTTTAATGACGTTTTAACCCCGCGTCTCTTGAAATATTAAAAAAAAAATTTTCCCCCCGTCTAATACAGAGTTTCGTTGCTCCTGGCTCTACGCACATTTCTATCGTTTTCCTTTACCCAATATTTTCCCATCTTAATCACGGCCTTCCAAGTGGCTTCTAAAGCGGTGCGTTTTCCAGTACGCCGTTCTCAGCGAAGATCCTTCTTTAAGCCACGCACGTCCTGCGCAGGCATTCCAGTCTCTTCTTGGCAATAACCTCCACGAGATATCTATAATATATATATATGCAATATATCGCGATTTTCGACGCCACACCGTACAGTGCACGGGTACACTCGCGCACCTGAAAATATATTATAAACTCGCAGCGGCTCGTCTCGGAATCGTTTCGTTTTAACCGAAACGCTTTGAAAAAAAAAATAATAAAAAAAATCTCGACGTATATAATAATAATAATAATAACAAAAAAAAAAAAAAACAGCCCGTGAAACCGTCAAAGAAGTCCGTGGCAAACATAATCTTCTCGCTCTCCAGAACGCAGTTGTGTTGATTGCTGCCCACATAGTATATAGGTACGTAAAGTACTATGACACGAGCACACAATAATATCCATCGTCCAGAGGAAGAACCTTAGGCTCACGGTGTGAGCCCGGTGATTCCCGCAGAACAACAACCGCCATGGCAGAAAAGAGAAGCCATGAGATACAGCGAAAATAATAATAATAATAATAATAATACCGCCGCCGCCACCGTCGTCGATCGCTTGACCCGGAACGATCGAGAATCGTAGCGGCGAAAAAAAAAATTGTTAATAAAGAGCGAGAAAAACGAACGCGCACACACAGGAAATCCATTCGTTACGATTTTCTATAGGACGGACGGACGGCGTCAGCCGTGTAAATGTATGAAGTCGCGAACACAATGCGAGTGTTTAAAACGGTAAAAGGCCTCAGTGAACCGGATAAATTTTGGAGAGAGAGAACAAAATTCGGTGGTTTTTTTTTTATAGGGGTTACCGTTCCGTTTGCGCCGCGCTGTATACCTCACGAAATCCGTGTACCGAGTGCGTGTAGGTGTTTGTGCGTCGATTCCAATGGCTTCAAACGCCACGGAAACGGTGCGAAACGCAGTATATACCTACTCGTTTGTAACAGGAGGTGATTTCGATGGTTGTGCTCGTTGTGCCGTCGACGGAAACGAGGAAAAACTCTACGGGATGATAAGTTTTTCAACGCGATTCGTATAAATTGTTTTCAGTTATATAAAAAAAAAATTTTTTTAAAAACATTTTACCTCACATTTCGTTAGTTTTAAATTAATTTTTTTTTTTTTGTATCTACAGTCTCTGGTCGGTGTTTTTGACTTTTTAACGACAATCTCAATATTTTATACACATTTCGGTTTTGTACAAAGGGACGAATAGCCCTTACACAGTCGTTTTGGGCGACATTTTTTTTTTTTTGCTCGTCATTTTTCACCAGCGGAATATCGAAATATTACGAAAACGGAACTACGAGAAAGGCATGAACACTAATATTGAAAAACTATAATAACACACAATAATTATTGTATACGCGCGATATTTATTAACAGGCAACTGTATAACGTATTCTTCCCGTTTAACGATAAAGAAAAATAGTTCATAATAACTACTAGTATAGTTAGCGCGCGATGGAAATATAATAAAAGATAACATCGGTGTTAGAGAGAGAGAGAGAGTGGATTTTTTTTTCGCCGCCTCTTGTCGCCATCCCGATAATTAGTCATCACCGAATGAATCGATTCGTACCGGTTGACGTTTTATTTGTACGAGGCTGCAGCGTATGTAGTGAAAATCAAAATTTCCTGGTCGGGTTTGGTTAGGAAAACGTCAGGGATGTGGTTTTGAGAACGGTTTCGAAGAAAATTATAACGAGAAACAAGGAAATAAAATTCGTTTGAAAATCCGGCGACGACAATTCTTGCCAGGTGT
Organism: Slavum lentiscoides; assembly: GCA_032441835.1. NCBI lineage: Eukaryota > Metazoa > Arthropoda > Insecta > Hemiptera > Aphididae > Slavum > Slavum lentiscoides. The sequence continues at coordinate 14,171,883 of CM063714.1, read as the reverse complement.
TTAGGAAGCGGAACGTACACGATATCACGTAGATGCTGCACAAACACGCGGCAATTTATCCGCACGGAGACGTAAAAAAAAACGTAATATGAGGCGCAGAGAACGAATGGAAAAGGACGAGGTAATATATCGATCGAAAGGGGAGAGTGGAATTCTAAAATCCGTTCGAGCAGTGCGCGTTACCACCACCTCGGGCAATATTTGAATATGTAAAAAAAAAAAAAAAAATTATATAATTTCTTTTTATGACCAAACGTAAGTAAATTATAGCTGCATCGCGTCCATTTCGCAGTGAAATTATATCGTCGTTTTCACGAATATTTGACTTTGGATAATATCGACAATTTTTCGATCTATTCGCGGTAAAGTTAATTCTTCAGAATATTTAACGAAATTAATTTCGTCTACATATTTATCGTATTCGGATAATATTAAATCGTATAATAACGTCCTATTATTTTTATTTAAGACGAAAACGTTAAAACACACACACACACACGGATTTTTGCGCCGTCTATAAACGTGGCTATCTTTCGGGGGATACATTGATCGTATTAAAATCCAAACTATTAGTAAAGTCGACAACATATTGTGTGATTGGGGAAAAAAAAACGTTCAACAGTTAATAATAATAATAAGTGAGGTCGTTTTATAAAGGAAAAAAAAGAATGAGAATTTATGGCCCGAAAATGTATACAAAATCAGTAATAAATCGATAAATTTCTTCGAAAATCCGAAAGCGTATACAAGGACGAATGTTTCTCGATAGATTTTTTTTTTTTTTTACAAATGCGAATAAAAATATCGTCGCACGGACATTGTATTAGTCTGAACTGAAATACGTGTGTCTCAATTAGATTTTTATACGGTAATTTCCGTGATAGACAGAAGAACAAAAAAAAAAAAATTCCTTACGTATTTTATCGAATAGTATACAGGTGTGTTTAGGTCTGTTTAGACAGTCACTCGGGTAAACAGAAATATAGCTCGATTTTCGATTTATAACATTTTTTTCTTCTGCCCCTCCCCCACCACCACTCCCGCGTTCTTTGAACACCATTTCAGCCCGAAGGAATCCCGGCGACAAAGTATATATACCGATAGAGATTTGACGTGTACCTACGTCTCTAAAATATATAATCTGAAAATCCCGTCGTATCTATATAATATGCTTTGGCGCGGTGCGAAATTGAAATTTTTTTTTCCCGCAAATCCTCGGGAGAAATTTCGTTTTTCGCCTCTATACTCGTATAAATATGCGTATATATTGCGTACGGAAGACGTGCTACGGACCAAAAGAAAATTTCTGACAAATTCCTATTTCTGAGTTTGTCATGTAATCACATTATTTCCGCCGTAAGATATTATATTCGTTTCACTCCTACCAGAACGTCGTCGTGTACACAGAGCCGTAGTAAAAGACGTACAACGTTACGGCGAAAACGTGTAATAGACATTTACCGCGGAGAAAAAAAGAACGCGAATTCTCGTTTATAATAATAATACATATTATTACGTAACGCGTAAAAACTTCTTTGTACGGTTTTCATAAAATTCATTTCCGCGACGGGACAGATCGTATGGTATTGAAATCGAAAATGAGAAAAAAAATCACGGGGGTTTATTATTATTATTCAAATTTCCTATAAAATAATACGAAAACCAAAATTCTACGTTTCGTCTTCTTTTTTTTCTTCAAAAAAAAAAAAACAAAAATTTTAACGTTTAATTAATTGACGATTGACCCTGCGGACAACGTAATAATTGAATCGGTCATTTCAAAAACAGCATAAGTCATCGAATTGAAATTTTATACAAACCACAAATAACTTCATAACTCCAGAAATGTATAACTTTTTTTGTACTTTTACCTCTTTACACATTTATTTTTAAGGTTTATTACATTCGTAATTTGTAGTTTTAAATTGTCTATCTTTGACTATATTTCACTAAAATAATATAAAACTTATTTGACTTATGTTGTTTTTGAAATGACCGATTGAATTATATGTAATTTAACAGGAACTGATAACGTCAAACGAAAAAATACGATTTGAAATTTAAACAGAATTATCGTTTTGAAAATGCTCAAACAATTTAAAAAAAAAAGCCGATATTAAAGGAACGAGGAGTGTTTTGTTGGAGAAAAAAGTGCTGTTTCGACTAATATAAGTAAAATATTTGATTATTAATCGATATTTCTATTAAACTAATATAATATATTATATATACATATTATTGTATCAAAGAATATATTGCCCATAGACATATAATATGTATAGACCGCGATTAGAGAAAGAAGTGCGGAGCAAAGATATGTGCGACAGAGAAAGAGCTATTTGAGGTTTTTTCCGTGGACGAATAAATAATCACTTATCACCATTCGCTGCGGATCCGGATATCTTGCTGCCACAATTTTGTTTTATCATCCATGAAAAAAACCTCTTCTAAGTCTCTCTCTCACTCTCATAAACCTATTAACTATCCTATTAACAGGTCTATGATGGTCTCTCTCGCACATATCTTGGCTCTAGTGCATTACACGTGTGATACACCGGTCGTTCGCGGTCTATAGATTATTACATGTCTATGGCATTGCCCAGACAGGCTTGTGGATTGACGAAACGATAGGCCCATCGCCTATCTCTTATATTTTCGTACAAAATTATGTTTTACCAAATCTAATCTACGTCGGAGCGTGAAATAAATGAATTAATAAGAAATAACGGAAATAATTCTGCTGTGAATACAGAGATGAACGTGCGGATCGCCACGATTTCAGCCAAACACTATAGCTTTTTTTCTCCTTCAAAAATCCTAATACAATAATCGAAATTATTCCAATAATGCGAGAATTATTGTTTATTGGAAAAATCAATATTACAAAAACAAATCGCGGAAGTGTTAAAGAAACGTTTCGAAATTAATTTGCCGTCGATAGCTGTATAATTTCTTTGGGATTCGGACAGAAAACCGTGCTGTACGAAAAGTGATATTATTTTTTTATTGTTAATAAAACAAATCACTATTCCATTTATTTTCTCTTCGCTTTGCGCACAGACGGAAATGGGGGGAAGGGTCTTAGGGGGGCTAAGCTCCCCAAATATCTTATAATTTGTATGTATTTTGGATATTTGACTGATTATGACTGATGTTAAAAATGTTAGCCCCCCAGAAAATTTAATAGATTTCCGCCTATGGCGTTGCGTCCAATACAAATTCGAATCGATCGATTCTTTCGATATTGACACGAAAATTTTTCGTAACGTTTTTTTGTGTCGTGTGTCGAGATTAACAAAAAAAACCTCTTTTAAATTAAAAATTAAATAAAAATTTACTTAAAAATACACTTTTTAAGGCAGGGACGTATTTAGACATTTTTTTTGGGGGGCTGAAGCATTGAGTAAATATCATTGTTGAATTATTTCTAAATTCTAATCCAAGACTAAATCTTAAAAATAGGAAAAATTACCAAATTCTCAACATTTTAAAAACAACTACATATTAGGAATTTATTAAAAATATTACATCCTATAGCCGTAGGGCATAGGAATTAGTATGGGAAGTTTCTGAAATTTTAGAGGGGGGGCTGGAGCCCCATCAGCCTCCCCATAAATACGCTCCTGTTTTAAGGAATGATTTCCGGACCGCTGTTGGCGATCTCATTTTGTCGTCAACTCGCGTCTTCGCTATGACTGCAGGGATATTAGCTGTAAATAAAAAAAAACCGAGTGTTACATGTTTTTTTAATAAAAATGTAAAACTATTAATACTTAAACGGCTTGACATCACGATATTATATCGTGTATAAGTGCACGTAAAAATTACGCAGAGAATGCGTCAGTCCAAGTCGACAATATATAATTCCCTGTGGTTTTTTTTTTTTTTAACGGACACGTTAATTATAATAATATATATTACGAACACATTACGACGGTATACTCGTATATAGAGAACGAATATCAGTTTTTTTTTTTTTACCGTCGAATTCGTATATTACCTTGGAGCCGGCTGTAATACGTATAATTATTTCTTATAGGATAAAATATATTAATTAATACTGTTTTTTTTTTCGTATATGTGCGTATGTGTTTTCCCACGTGTCTCGTCGTGCATTTATTATACGTTTTTTTTTTCAATTACATATATATATTTTTTTTTTCTTAAATAGCCGATTTTTATTATTATTTCAATATATCAACGAAAACATTATACATTTATATATATACATATATGAATATAAAATCAAGCCAAAGAGTATTATGAAAAATTAAAAAAAAAATTTAAGTACACAGGAGTTATAGTTATTATAGTGGTACCGGTTTTGAGAAAAAGCCATCATCGATCGTAATAAGCGAAACGGAAAAATACAATAAATGAGTAAAAAATAAAAACTAACAAAACTGCATATAGAGTTTAGAAAAAAAAATAAAAACGGCATAGAAATTATGTACATAATGAATTAAACGGTTAAAAAAACAACTATTTCGTGTTATTAAATTTAATTTCTTTATGTGTGTGTGTGCGTGTGTGTAATTCTCCTGAAACTGAATTTAAATAGATGTTTTATATTTTGTATTTTAAATTTCTAAGTCATAGTAAAATTAATAGTACGATTTGTTTTTAAAACGTGTTTCACGAAATTTAGATTCGGTTCGGTTTTTTTTATAAAAAAAATTTATTTCAAATATATGTCATAAAATTTCTGTTCGTTTTACTTATATAAACTGTATAATACAATTACATTCAAGTTTGTAAAACTACGGAAAGATTAAATTTTTTTAAATTTTATTATTTGAAAATTGTTTTATAATCTATGTGTTTAATTAAATTATTATATATTCTGTAACGTGTAGAGTTTAATATATTATTTAATATTTTCGCGAATTTTTCCGGTAATACATTTAGATATTTCGTACTACAAAAATTACATATATTTTTTTTTCTTCTAATATTTTCTTTAATTTTTCCAACAATATATTGTAAATATTAAATCCATTTTTCTATACCCGAACACGTGTTATCAGCAAGCATTTTCAGCGCATTCGGCAGAGTGTCGCAGTAAAAATGTCGATTATTACCGCAACGTAAACCGCCTATAACGCGCGGTAATTATAATAACGATTCGTACATTATACGAGCGTATTACGCTATGGTTACTGTATTATTATACAGGTGTTTGGTGGTGGTATCAGGTGATTGTCTATACGCAGGTCATAGACACGGGACCTTGGGAGATGATGACTGATCTCGAACGTAATTGCCTGGAACCGTATATATATATTTTTTTTTCCCGGTACAATATAATATTACATTCTATACCTACGACCATGATTCCTATTCTATAGGTGTAGCATACCCATTTCGGTTTCATTGAAAAGTGTTTTATTATACACTTGCTGCTATAATATAACAATAATAAATAATAAATAATTATAATAATGATAATTGTCGGCTTAGATATGTAATATGAATCGTTTAACACGTTAAAAAGATATGACTGGATAGTGCAGGTCGCATAAACATATCTATATATATATATTTATGATTATAATATTTTATGTAAAACGCGGCGTCGTGTATGGAATAATTTGTTTAATTATTCCTTCGACAAGAACGAGTTCTTGTGAGATTTCCCCCCCCCACACAAAAAAACAATATTCGTACGTTGAAACAAGTCCAGGCACTGACCAGTTATAATAAGTTAAAAGTCGCCCAGTGAATTGGTAAAAATCCGCTAGACTTTTTTTTTAACTCGACGAATAACACTTCGGTTCGATATAACAAATTCATTTCGGTTTGTGCAGGTTTTTGTTTTTATTTGAATAACAATTATTTTCCTATTCGTCGGTATAATCCAACGGCCGAGACTCGTGTTTGTCGACGAGTTCGTTTCAATTTCGAGTGAAAAAACCTAAACGTTTTCGCACTCATTTTTTTTCGACGATTTGAAAAAAGCCATTTAATTTATTCCGAACAGTTCTACGAAAATTTAAAATATCGATAAACGATAAAAAACAAACAAATATTTTACGAAAACGGCTAATTCGTTGGAATATTTTTTATTTTATTTTAGCCTTTCGTCGGTAAATAACCCAATAAAACCGCGGTTACAAAAACGAAATTCGGTTTTTTTTTTCTGTCACAACGTCCGAGCATTAATATTATTATCGGTATATTTCATAATATAGCATCTCATAAAAGCGTCCCGTGTCGTTTTTTTTTTAGCGCGCGCATACGGACGTTTCATATAATTTTTCTATTTTACACTGTTAATCGCGAGTCAATAAACCGATTAATTTTTTTTTTTTACATTATTATTCTAAATGTGTCGATGCAAATATTGATATTTCAAAAACAAATACTCGCGGCATTACGCACCACTACGATACCGTTAAGCACAATGTTGCACAACACACCGCCCAAAAGTCGTCAGGCGTATTTATTTATAAATGTAAATACGTATATGTGTAGTTATACGTAGAAAAAAAAGAAAAAAACGTGCGCCGAACTCGTTTTCCCGACGATTAATGTTTTATAACATTACATTATTATTATTATTAATAATATTTTAAAACGATTTCTAGTAAAACCCGTCGCGGATGCCGTTCGGTTTCGTAATTATTACGCGTATTAAACACACGTTTCACGTCGTGAAAACCGAGTAGGTATGGGGAGACAAACGATTTCGCATTTCACACAAAAATATCTTTAAAAAAACATAAACGTGGATGTAAAATAGACCGGACGTTAATAATATAATAGTGTTGTTTTATTGATACAATTTCGATATTTATTTATTGGATTTCGGCTCGGTTTTGAGCTTGTTCAAAAAAAAAACACGTGATTCGCTTCCAGTAAACGTATCGAACGCGGTAGATTATGTTTCGTTCGGACGACGAGAGCGAAACACAGAACAAAATTAACGTTTTGCTCGAAATCATTTTGATTTTGCAAAAATAAAATATCCCAGCTTTTCTTATTATGTCCTACGTGTATATTGGTTTTAATGCGTTTATTGTTGTTCTGCGTACTCGTACGAAGTCGTTATCGTCTCGAGGAGAAATTAAGTACAAAAATATTTTTCCACTTATACGCGTAACGTCGGCCGCGCGTTTTCTGTGCCCGTGTATAAATATTGAAAAATTAGATATTCGTCAAATCTATACCGATGCGAAAAGCTGACAGCGCTTATATTTCTTCGATAAACTATATTGTATATAAGCGGATTTTAATTTTGATTATTTTTTTTGTTTAAAAAGAAAAACATCCCGAGAAAAACGTTCCGATACGTTTTACGAATAAAATTCTCACGTCCCGTGTCAATCGTTGCGAAGGGTCTCACGCGATGTCGTCGTCCTATCGCTATTGCTATACGAGAGCTACTGTGTTATAAGTTTTGAAACCGGTCGGATCCGAACGAATAGACTAAAAAAAAAAACTGCTTTTTCGGAAATATTCCAATCGGATGACATTCTAAAGCTCCAGCTCGTACGGTAAATTTTCATACAGAAAAACGCGTGGACTGCTGCATATACATCTCCCAATCAATCCGGACGGTTTTTTTTTTTACTCGTTTATACCGGAAAGATTCAGACGTTCCAACGGGATAACACCCGTCATCGTGACCGAGTGACTTTTTTTCACTCCGGGCCAAGACGAATCTGCAGCGGAAAGTTGTTTCGTATCGATATAATAACATAATATTTCGTTCACTGTATATAATATAGTGTGTAAATATTGTCTTGGACGCGATGACAACGCGTATTTAGTGTACACACACACACACACACAAAGATAATAACATATTATTATTATAACAGTAAAACGTATTTGTCGACTGGGGGCGAGAGAAAAAAAAAAAAAAAACACGTTATTTCGTGATAATATCGCGTATCGGGTATAATATTGTAATTATATAAAACGTATATATATATATATATTTTTTTTTAATAACGGTGCTCCGGAGACATTAAAAAACCATTAACCAGGATAGGCCTCATTGTTCGAACACGCGCGCCCGTTATACTTTAGACGGCATTAAATCCAAAACTTATCGATTGTTAATATTCTATACGTTACAGCAATTGTATACGATAATAATATAATATGTACGGAGCTATTATTATATCGTTTAATAAACGCGTCGTCGACCTTGTCAAATGTCGCACAACACGACTCGTTATGAATAAGTCGTCACAAGACGTTTTCCTATACCGATTATTATTATTATTCGTATTTTGTTCCCCTTTTTCAATTATCCAAGTCGAATTCGATTTTTTTTTTAAATTTCTAAATACACCATTGAAAAATAAATAAATATCGTGCGAGCGCGTTGGAAATTCACCGTTTCTTCGTATTGGATTCCATCTACGCGTCGTTGTCTTTTAAAAAAAAAAAAAAAAATTATGTATATATAAATAAAATAATAGATATTTTTCATTCAAAAACATTATATTTATAAGCGTTCAGTTTTAGAAGATTTATACGTATAAATATTAAGAAATTTAACGTAAATATTTCGAACATAAAAAAAAAAAAAAACAGAATAATTTATATTATTGAATAATATAATAATCACATGTCGTAAAAGTATTGTTTCTCTAAAAATTCGGTTCGTACGAGATTTCTTTTGCTGTTTTTTTTTATATTTTTATTGTTCGTGATTTCCTCTACTCGATTTTTTTCGGTTTTATTGCTTTTTTCTGTTACTCTTTTTTTTGCTATTCGCTCAATACCCGATGATGAATTTTTTTTTTGAAACCGCGACAATAAATAAACAAAATATTGAATTCTACGATATACGGTATATTTATTTATTTTTCATAATACACTTTGGCTCGAATTATATGTACTTATATATATATAAAATGCATAAAATAATTATTATTTTATATAACTGATATTATTAAAAATAACGATACAGCGGTAACAAAAGCAACGAGTAGGACAGGACGGGCCGACGAACACAGAAATCTAAAAGCGTCCATACAAACCACTCCAATAACTATATTATTGAAACGCATTACAAGATTGAGCGAAATATAAAAAAAAATAAAAATCTCCCCGTTTCCGTCACAGTAATACATCGAAATACGCGTTCTGTTCGTTTATCGCGGCGACGGACTCTGAAAAATCAATTCTTATACGCGCGTCTTTAAAAACCAAAATCTGTTTGCTTTCGGTACGTCGACGATTCAACGGAGAATAAATCCGGACGCGATGACCGGTTAATCGATATTTTTTCAAAGCATATATGTAGTATATTGTCAGCCTTAACGTGGTTACGATAGTTACAATTAATACGTTTTTGTTTTTTTTCTAAATTAACATAAAATTTTCATAAACGGGCGCGTATCCACTGGAATTGTGTATTACTTTTTATAAAATGTCTTTCGCCATTATCGTTGTACATTTACGGCGAAACGTGTTACGATTATTGACTTTCGACCGCTGTTTCCTATTTTATTCTCGAGACGGTTACTTCTGAACTTTTGCCGTAGTAAAGCAAAAATAAACACGAGTTTTCGTTCGTCTCACAGTTTTTTTTCTCTCTGCATATCAACCGTAACGACCGCGAACGAATTCGATAAATTCGAAAAAAACAAACTTCTCCCGCTGTTCTAGAATATTTCCGTTGCAAAAATACCGGCTCGTACGGTGGTGATAAACGCGGGAAATCGCCTCGCGTTTTCGCCACGAAATTTATACACGAAGTTCTTTCACTTCTCCGTAAATTACACGTATCGAGTGACGTTCTCGCGGCTTGTCTACAGTTTTAACTCGACGAATTAACTTTTAATTTTGTTTGTGCAACACACAAAACGCTGCACACGAGCTAAAACGTGACGTGAATTACTATTTTTGTACGTAATACGCTGCGCTGTACCACAATGTAAACGTTTAAAGAATGTGCACGGCGACACGTCGTAGTCGCTCACGCAAGCCCGTTAAGACAAACGAAACTTGGCGACTAACGAGAGAGAGAGAGAAAAACGTGTTGGAAAATTGAAATGCTTTCGACCGTTTCGCGGGGGAGAAAGAATTCTGACGGTATTCCGTTAATAGACACCGAATTTCTACAGGAAACAAATTATTTGTATAAGCCGTTTCTTTTTAAATATCTTCAATTCTTAAGAAGTCACGAGATTTGAAAAAAAAGAAAACGGGAAAATATACGTATATTTAAAACGCTTGTAAACTTTATAAAAATTAAAGATATTTGAAAAAAAAACTGTCATGTCGTCGTATAGGTGATATTGTAATTTAATTTGTGAAAACGTTTTTTTGTCTAAAATATGACGTTTTAGTTTTCGAGTTTATTTCCCGCCAAAAGCATTTATTTTTTTTATATGAAAATCGTAGTAAGAGGAAGACTTTATATTAAAACGGGAGAATTTTATCGAATAATGTCAGTGTACAATCTCGATGTTATATCGACTGATTTGGTGAAAAGAATGAAAAGAATCGGTTTTTTTTTCTTCTGTCCAATTATACAGTTTACTTGCAACTCCTATAGTAACAGTAACTGCGTGATAATTTTTGAAAATAGTACATTTTTTTGTATACGACATTGGTGGGTGATACGTTAATCTCGGACATTCGTATTTTTATAAGAGTATCAGATAAAAAAAAAACACTAATTTTAAAGGCTATACACGCTGCCAATAGTGAAATGGAAGACGGAGAAATTAATACAGGACAGATTCGTATTTTTTGTTGCGACAGCGAAGCGAAGCGTGTTCGCGGGCTATGGTGCGAGCAATAAACGACGAGAAACGATATGAATTATATATATTTTTTTTTTAGGTCTACGATCTCTCTTGCACTAAAAAAAAAAAATGTTTAAAACCGATTTTGCAGAAAACACGCGATTTAATAGCGTATTACACTCGATTGCCGCCGCCGCCGTAACCGAATACGCTATTTCCCATAGAACATAACGCGAGCGTTCGATTTTACGTGCGTTCTATAAAGAAGAAAAAAAATAACGATTTAAATTATAATAACATATTATTTTCATAACGAGTTTTCTTTATGTATATATATGCAATTTTTTTTTTTTTACCAATAGTATATTCTTCGATGCTCGCACGAAAATAGTGGCGGCGGCAAATCTGTACACGCTCAGTCAATAGTATTATTTTCGTGGGGCCGACGTGTGCGCGTGGCGTACACGCGTTATGTTTCACCTCGAAAACAAGTATTTATATTTATTATACGATATTCGTGTGCGTACACGGCCAATTTTCGTTTCCCCGAGTAAAATTTTTTCGAAATTTCGTTTTCGCCGGCAAATTGACGTAAAACACACTGTAAATTACTGGCGAATAACTCTGTACGACCTGCTGCTGCTGCTGCTGCTGCTGTGTAGTGTCTCAATCGTCGAAAAGAAAACATGTTTTTTTTTATTTACCTATAATGAGTAAAAAACTTCTCGGATTAGGCTCGGAAGCAGGGCTCGCCACACCAAAGCCAAAAAAATTAGAATTAAATAGCCGTCTACAAACGTTTAAAACACTAATAGTGTGTGCACAATTAAACTGTTGATCGTCTATAAATTACTCCTTAAATCGATTTTTAGCCATCAGTTATGGGGAAACGTCAGAATTTTTTTTTTTCAACGCTTCGAAAGCATTACCAATTCCTTCCACGTTACCAAAACCTGAACACGCGGCGACTCTGTGGTGTAATATTACAAAAAAAAGTTAGGTTTAAATTAGGTTGACCTAACTCATATCTAACCTTACCCAACTTTTTTATTGGAAATCCGAGGTTTAGGTTTCATTTATTGTAAGTTTCCATAAAAATTCTCCATTCTCATCTCATCCTAATCTTTTAATCCTAAACCTAACGAATTCAATATTAATATACCCCCTCCCACTTAGAACACGCCTTAAGCGTATTATTCGTGTAGAAACCTATAAATCAACCATCCCGAATGATCGAAAAAAAAATGATTGTAAACTAAACTGACTCTTTATAAACTAAAATATAAAAAAAACCTTTAATACCGCGCGTTATAGGTCATCAATTAGTATATACTAAAATATGAATAATACATATGTATTTATAATAATATATATATATATATATATATCTTCTCTCTAACGAACTCGCTATGGTTTCTCGGATTTTTCAAATTTACATTTATTATTGAGTTTAAATAAAATATATTATAATATTATAATATGGCCCGTTAAATCGTTACGTATTATTTCGAAACGATTACTGCGGAAACCCGCGCGCGGTGGTGAACGACACAACCGGTAAAGCAGTAAAACCTGTGTGGACAATGAAATCGTTATCGTTCCAGAATAATACCCGCGTGTACACATAAATAATAATATAATACACGAATATATTATTTATAATATACACTCGTAAATTATTTTTCGACGTTTTTTTTTTTTTTCTTAGCCTCTCTCCTCCTTCTCCTATAAAACGGCCACTCCCAAAAAAAAAAATAAAAAAATAATTAACCTTGTGCGCTGCAGCCTAACACCGACTTATTACGTATACACATTTTTTTTTCCCCGTCCATTCTCGTTGGAAAATTTATGGAAATATAAAAAAAAAAATAAAATAAAAATCTTCCCGTCGACATTATATCGTATAGATATTATATCGTCCTATAGAAAACGTCGGACGCATTCGGATACGGATTTGGCGGGCGATCGTTCCGAGGGGTAGAGAAGAGGAAAAAAAAAATTATACGATATCCGTTATAGAAAATATATTGTCGAACAGAGGAAATTCTATAGAAATTTCTCTTTTGTACCGAAATCCGCGCACGTTTCGAACGATACACACGATACAGCGCGTTATTACAATATTGCATTTTTTTTTTTTTTATAAAATAGTCGTCGACGAAATACGTTTATATTCACTCGGTTTTCTTGAAACGTTTTTACGCGAAACGTTCGCGGTCCGTGCACAAATATATTTTTTTTTTATTTTGTCGTTAATTCTGTGCAGACGCGCCGCGTCAACCCTCTTTGGATAGTATTTACAGGCGACGTACTAATAAAATTACAGAAAAGCACTGTTTCTGTATATGTGTAGACTACCGTAAAGCCGATGTTTTAGGCGTGCGAAGAAAATTTTATAGAAATCAAATTTTTTTTTTACAAAAAACAAAACAAATTCAACGTTTACAAAATTTTTTTAACAAAACAGTCGTTCTTCAAACGCGCTTATACGTACTAATAGTATTTAAATATATAAAAAAAAAAGTAGCGAGCCGCGAGGTGTTGCGTGGATGTCGCTTAAGCGATGTGATTCGATAAAGGTTTTACAGTTTCGCTATTAAAATAATTTTGAAAACAATTAGAAATCATTGCATTCGACAAAAAAAAAACGATTCTGAGCTGAGCCCCGATGTAATATATTATTTATTATTAAAAACGCTTTTTCGACAAATTTGAAACGTTTATATCGAAAGAGAACCGTGACAAACAAATTTTTTTTTTTAATATAGTTGAAGAATAACGTACGCGTCCGACATCTTATGGAACTTTTAAAAGAATTATCTCTTTTATAAAATCGAATACCTCGACGAGATCTATAATTCCTATAATTATAAAATATACAATACATTGTTTTTTAATATATATATATTATTTTTATAAGAATATTACATTTTTTTTATTTAAAATTATTTATTTTATTAATTTTTGTTTTTTAATTTTTAAATTATATTTATCCTATAATTAGCTCAAAATTAAAAGAAATTTTGAAAATTTATTTCCCCAATATAATATAAATATAGTTGCACATATTTAGCAAATATTTCAATAGTTTTCTCTAACCATTGAGTTTCAAAATTACGAATCGCGTTTTCGTGTAATTTTTCGGTAGTTTTCATTTTTTTTTTCTTACACGCGCTTTTGAGAAAATCGAAAAACGACCGCTCCGAAGTGTACCGAACAGACGCGATTTGTTGCCGGAAACAAATCGTATGTTTCCTTCTTGTAGGATTTTCAAGTACACCTATACAGACACGAGAAAACAAAAAAAAAACAACTCGTCATTGTAAAACCAATAAAACGCTCCGCGGGTCAGAATCTAAAACGTCAATAGGAAAACGGTGAAAACGTAACTCATATATAGCGGGTGTATGAAAAATTGCTTTTTTTTTTTTTTTGCTGTTGTGGCTGCTGCTGATGTCTATACAGTATAACACGCGGTTTATTACTGCTGCACGCCGCGTATTACGCCGAATTTTTTATTCTTCGTTACCCCCACGCGAATATAATATAAAAACATCAAGACCTCATCCGCGTCTGTCGTTATAATATGTATGTATACTCGCAGCATCGCGATGATGTTCGTTTTTAGTCGTTTACATAACGCGTGTAATAAAGGCGACGCGGACGATTGTAATATATAATATTATTACGTGAAATTCACGGTTCGCGATACTCGCACAATACGAACGTCGGCCGGGCGGGGGAAAAAGAAAAATATGAACGAAAATATTGGCGTGGGAGAATAAAAATTAGGAGGATTTTCAAACGTGAAAACGACGGTGACTGACGTCTCCCCCGTGCAGCGCGTCTAATTCAACGGCTTACTATATATATATATATACGGGGCGAGAACACGAGGAATATAATATAATAATATTATAATATAATATAATAATATTATATTATAATATATGCGCGCGTCGTGGTGCTGCAGCGCAAAAGCGAATTGATTTTCGTACACCGTCACGAGGCGAAACAAGGGGCGGAAAAAAACGCGAAAAAACCGTACGAAATTTTCATTGTTAAACGGCGAGTGAAACCGCGCTGTACGGCCGTACAGTAATCTGTATCTGTATCCGTAAATACGCCGGTTCGACATTAAATATTGAAAGCCCGAACTGTAGGACACACTGCAGCGAACGCGATCCCGAGGAAAATATATAGAAAAAAAAAAACGTCATTTTTTTAACGTACGCGCGTATATAATACGGATTTTTTTTTTTTACTTTTGTACGATATTATCGTTTAAAAAGGGGGAAAAAAAAAATTTTATTTTTTCAAACCGTTTTTGTACGCGTGCCGAATAGATACGACTTAACGACTGCACTAAACCGTTTACCGATATTTCCGAGCCATTGCGGTATAAATACAAGTCGTCTATATATAGGTACATATAACATAACGTTTATTGCGTTCTCGTTAAGGCTCGACCAAAAAAAAAAAAAGTAGTAAGTAATATTTTACGTCGTTATACGCGTTTTTATGGATTTACAAAAAGAAAAATTCTTTAAAAAAAAAAAAAAGAAATTCGGCAATATTGAAAAACGACGCGATACAATCGTTTTAATCGAATTCTCTGCGAGTATTTTTTATTTATACGCCACAATATATTTATACATATTGTGTATCGTCGGAGACGTATTTAGGAATTTGGCGCCTTTTCGCCGCCCCCCTACGAAAATTTTTTCACTGTTTTCGTTTTCACATTTTTGTTTACAACCTTTTTTTTTTTTTGCTTATTTGGATTTTGGCGGGTAGGTGGCGGTAAAAATTTGTGTTTGCACCACAACACTTAAAAGCAGTTCGGTGCCACTGAAAATAATAATGCCGCCCGTGGCGATCGCCCCTCTACCCTCTCCCCCAAATACGTCTCTGTGTATCGTATACTGAACGTTACACGCATATCCCTTCGAAACAAAAAAATTGTGTTCGTCGCCGAGAAACGCCTAAGAAATCTAATTATTACTTAGCTTTTTTATTCGATTTACCCGTTTTATTATATGTCACTATAATATTATATAAATCATAATTACGTGTTGTATTCGTTAAAGGTCATGCGAAAACGAATAGAGAAATTCGACACTGCGGCGTTATAGAAAGAAATCGCTTTTTGTTTTTTGATGAAAAAACGGCCCGGGCCCGCGATTCCTGATTCCTGCGCGAAAAAAACCGTTTCGAAGTCGCGTGAAGTGCCAAATGCGTGAAAAAAACGTTTCGAAGTTTTTTTTATTTTTATGGTTTTTGACATTTCGTTCTCGTTGTTGCCTTGCTACAGTACCGTCTTTGACGCGCTTTTTCCTTCCCTCCCCCCACATAAACTCGGAGCAGCACGAGGCGGGGTTTTTAACCGCGCGCGCGCCGACGACGAAGAACCGTCGCCACCTGTCAGAAAGTAAAAGAACGTCGCGGTCGGGTACCGTGTATTACGACCGGAACACCGACCGGAAACTAACAATACCGCGCTATATACACGTCGTATTATTCTTTAATTTTATTTTTTTCTATATGACTCGCGTATTGTGCCGTATAAGATTGTTATAGTCACTAGACGACTGTAAGACTGCAGCGCGTATACATGTATATATACCTATCTATTATCGTTACACGCGCGTACGTCTTCGTGATGACATAATTCCCCCGCGGGTGGCCCGACCGTCGTCGTCGACGCGTTCAAGGTCCACCGGTTCGTGTCGTTACACCGTCGCCGCCGCCGCCGCCGCCGATGAGGCCCGGCGCGCACTATTCTCTCCATCACGCCCGCGGTCCGTCGTATTCGGTCGACCGACTAGGCTGTTCCTATAATAAACCGCGTCTCGTGCACTGGTATTGCGTATACTATACCATACTACTACACTACAAATTATTATCGTCGTACGATATAAAGCTCCAGGACTCGAGTAGCCAGGACTTTTATTTTTTTTTTTTTGGGGGGCTGATGCTGATAATTAATTAATTAATACGCTAATAATTAGTATGTATAGACGGTATTTACTAAAAAAAACCGATTATTTATTCTGTTTTTTTTTTTTTTTTTTAGGGGAGCCCAATCAGTCTCCATGGTTACGCCACTGCTCCACGATAATGATTTTAGTGTAGAGAAAGGTTTTTTGTCCCTAGTAAGTCGGGAGAGAATTAGTGAAATTTACTGTTAATTTTCTATGTGTATATAAGGCTTGATACCGGTTTAATAAAACAATATTGGAACGCGTATTATTATTATTATTATTCCAATATATTGTTATTATACCTGCAGATTATTCGAGTATACTGCACTATTGGTTTATCGAAAAAATAATATGAACGTATAATGATTATAATGGAGTTTATCTCAAAGTACTTTTCGTAATGCGAATAATTTTTTATTCGGAATACTCAAAAAAAAAAAGAATAAAATATTCGAAATATTTATTTGAATACTTAAAAAAAATATGCCAGTCGTTTTTCGGATTATCGACAGTGTTTATTACTATAGTTTATTCGTTTCTCAAATACCGTCACTATCTCTAAATTTTACATTATTTTAAAACATGATATATATATATACGTATGCGTGTATGTCGACACGACACTCGCGTATTACGCGCGGATATCACCGCGTCGATTGTTGTACACTGTGATTATTATACGGTAATAGATGTTCAGTGTGAGAAGAATTTCATGATTCTTAAAGAATATTATATTTCATTAGATATTGGCCGCAAAGTTTAATATAAAAAATATTGCTAAAAAAAACTTAAAACGTATTATCGTTTCGGTGTTAAGTGTAAAAAAGTTAATTTTTTTTTTTTTATTTAAAATTATTCAGAATACGTATTAGAATACAAAAAAAAAAAAGTGTTTAAATACTCTAGAAGTCTGCACGTACCCAATACCTTTAATTACATTGATTATACGCCACAGTGATACAATTAACGATTACACACTGTTATGAAAAATTGAAATTTTCAAATATTATAAAAAAAAAATATAATTTTTTATTAAATTTGTGCCGTAGATAATACGAGAACGTCTCTAATAAATAAAAACAACGTTATAATAACGTGTCGTGTTGTATAGCAAATAGTAGCGTTTATAAATGGGAATAATTTAATATAAAATCGAGACACAAATTTATAAAATAGTTAAAATAAGATTTCTATTATAATACGCGTGAAATATTATTTGTTTTTTATGTATTTTAAGAGAACGCTGCTATATACATACTCTTATGGTTTTCATCGAAATAATTGCTTCACGCGGCAAAGAACTCTGAAGGCTATACAGCGTCATACTTTAAACACCGAAACTGTTTTATACAAAAAAAAAAAATTGTAATGCTATCTGTACAATAATATATTTATTTAAAAACATTTTAAAGTTTTAAAATACGTCTATCACCATTTTTCCCCTTAAATCACATAACTCCTTAAGAATTTAAAGAAAAACAGCGTTGTAATTTATTTGGTACGAAAATTCGTCGTCTTAAGTATATAATACTACAGTGGCCTTCATGGTTGTTGCCTCCGTGAAACGGTTTTTTTCTTAAAACATTTACATTTTTTCACATTTTCTGTGTTTTTTTCACGCGGTACGCCTACAGCAGCGCGTTCTCTCGAACGTTGCACCGTTTTCGTTTGCTTCGTTTGTTCTCCTAACCTGAAATTATAATGTAATACGTTTTCATTTTAAATTCTTATTGATAGAATTTACTCAAAACGCTATTCCACATTATTAGTATTTATTAAATGTCACGTCAAACACGTGACGTTCTGATGTCGTATAATGCTCAGATCACGATGAATTGTGCGAAAAACAATAGAAATTTGCTCGGTTCATGCAGAATTGTAACATTACACACTCATTGGACGTCGTCTCTCCGGAGTCGTAGATCGATGGACAAGTACGGCAAAAAACTTTTATAGAGCAGTGGTTCCCAACCTGTGGTAGGCGAAGACATTTTTTTTGATTTGTACTACGAACATTCAATATTATTTGGCTCAGTTGATATTAGATGATTTTGTAAATATCGACGGCACGGGGACTGTAATCGTAGCAATTCAGAATCTAAATTCTAAAACGAACGAAATCGTTAATGATTATAGGTAGTGACAACTGGACGAAAGACGCGTTTAAAGAGAAAACATTATTGGTTTCGTTTCGGACGTCGACGAAAATCGAATACCCGTATTTCTTTTCGAGCAATACTTGCAACACTACTTGTTTGTGAGAAAGCGGATATTATGAACTGCTCTATTTTAAAATTAGTATGCTCGATATCCACAATGATTTACGAGAGAAAATAAGTTCTTTTTCAACGCGACATTGATGTTTTCGTACGAGATCAACAACGGATTTCGCACTAAATCAAAATGTTTAGATTTCAATAAAAACGAAGATTTTTTTTTTCTACATTCACGGATTGACAAATTTATCAAAAACCCGGTATCAACGCGTACCTCATGAGTAAACGAATTGAGTGGGCAGGCCATGTATGGAGGTCGAATGGTATTCTAAAGAAAGCTCTGGAAGGAAAAATCAATGGAAAAAGACCTAGGGGTCGCCCTAGACAGCGCTGGATGGACAGGGTTAAAGAAGATTTTAAAAAGTGCGCCCAGGGTTTAACTATAGAAGACAGCATTGACAGAGATAGTTGGAAAAAATTAGTAAAGGCAGCGAAAGTCCTTCAAGGACCGTAAAAGCTCAAGAAGAAGAAGACATTCACGGGTTAATAATAAAAGATATATTAAAAAAAAAAAAAATTCTACTCTTCTAATTTAGTCGGTACGCGCATTGATCATAGAAGCGTCTGACACGGTACTCGGCGATAAAAAGATTGGGAACCCCTGAGCTAGAGCATTAGAGTTTACATAAAATACGCAAATTTAATAACGCACACACACAATTGAATCGCAAATTTCAATACTCGCGTAATAATTATCAATAAATTACACATACGACTGAACTAAAATATATTATTATATAAAGATTGACGCTCTATTCCACGCCATCGCGGTGAGTGCTCTCTATAATATTATACCGCTGTTCGCGGAAATATTATTGTTGAAACGAGGAAAACACCGTTCGTCTCAACGATTCGTACCTACAACACTAAACGGATTTGTGTTCGAAAAATCATCGAATAATTCTTTAAGAAATTTTCGGACTTATCCATATCATCGGTTTGTGGCTGACGTTTCGAACTTGTATACATATAACTATATCAGTATAGTTACAACCACGGAGCAGTAACAGTGTCTCTGAAGATGAACTTTGAAACAAGTTCGAAACGTCGGCCACAAACCGATGACATGTATAAGTCCGAAAATTGCTTAAAGAATAAATCAACAATCCACGAAAGCTTTAACACATTCATATCATCGAATAAATCACGCGATACAATAATATACTTTTACACGCTATTCTATATACGGTCGCAAGCAGCTTATAATAATATAGTCTCTCGTTTCTTCTCGAAAATCCGCATCGGCTACGTGCGTCTCGTACGCGTAGTTGTTCGTCGCGTCCTGCAGGTATTGGGTGTAGCTGGTACACCGTATTATTAACATATACATATGAAAATAAATAGAAAAACTCTTTGAATTTTTCCGTTTTCGTACAATATGTAATTTTACGCCCACGTTTCCTGCGTCGTTTACCGGCTATTCGTATACGCGTTAATTTTCTATGTGTATATAAGGCTTGATACCGGTTTAATAAAACAATATTGGAACGCGTATTATTATTATTATTATTCCAATATATTGTTATTATACCTGCAGATTATTCGAGTATACTGCACTATTGGTTTATCGAAAAAATAATATGAACGTATAATGATTATAATGGAGTTTATCTCAAAGTACTTTTCGTAATGCGAATAATTTTTTATTCGGAATACTCAAAAAAAAAAAGAATAAAATATTCGAAATATTTATTTGAATACTTAAAAAAAAATATGCCAGTCGTTTTTCGGATTATCGACAGTGTTTATTACTATAGTTTATTCGTTTCTCAAATACCGTCACTATCTCTAAATTTTACATTATTTTAAAACATGATATATATATATATATACGTATGCGTGTATGTCGACACGACACTCGCGTATTACGCGCGGATATCACCGCGTCGATTGTTGTACACTGTGATTATTATACGGTAATAGATGTTCAGTGTGAGAAGAATTTCATGATTCTTAAAGAATATTATATTTCATTAGATATTGGCCGCAAAGTTTAATATAAAAATATTGCTAAAAAACTTAAAACGTATTATCGTTTCGGTGTTAGTGTAAAAAGTTAATTTTTTTTTATTTAAAATTATTCAGAATACGTATTAGAATACAAAAAAAAAGTGTTTAAATACTCTAGAAGTCTGCACGTACCCAATACCTTTAATTACATTGATTATACGCCACAGTGATACAATTAACGATTACACACTGTTATGAAAATTGAAATTTTCAAATATTATAAAAAAAAAAATATAATTTTTATTAAATTTGTGCCGTAGATAATACGAGAACGTCTCTAATAAATAAAACAACGTTATAATAACGTGTCGTGTTGTATAGCAAATAGTAGCGTTTATAAATGGGAATAATTTAATATAAAATCGAGACACAAATTTATAAAATAGTTAAAATAAGATTTCTATTATAATACGCGTGAAATATTATTTGTTTTTTATGTATTTTAAGAGAACGCTGCTATATACATACTCTTATGGTTTTCATCGAAATAATTGCTTCACGCGGCAAAGAACTCTGAAGGCTATACAGCGTCATACTTTAAACACCGAAACTGTTTTATACAAAAAAAAAAAATTGTAATGCTATCTGTACAATAATATATTTATTTAAAAACATTTTTAAAGTTTTAAAAATACGTCTATCACCATTTTTTCCCCCTTAAATCACATAACTCCTTAAGAATTTAAAGAAAAACAGCGTTGTAATTTATTTGGTACGAAAATTCGTCGTCTTAAGTATATAATACTACAGTGGCCTTCATGGTTGTTGCCTCCGTGAAACGGTTTTTTTCTTAAAACATTTACATTTTTTCACATTTTCTGTGTTTTTTTCACGCGGTACGCCTACAGCAGCGCGTTCTCTCGAACGTTGCACCGTTTTCGTTTGCTTCGTTTGTTCTCCTAACCTGAAATTATAATGTAATACGTTTTCATTTTAAATTCTTATTGATAGAATTTACTCAAAACGCTATTCCACATTATTAGTATTTATTAAATGTCACGTCAAACACGTGACGTTCTGATGTCGTATAATGCTCAGATCACGATGAATTGTGCGAAAACAATAGAAATTTGCTCGGTTCATGCAGAATTGTAACATTACACACTCATTGGACGTCGTCTCTCCGGAGTCGTAGATCGATGGACAAGTACGGCAAAAAACTTTTATAGAGCAGTGGTTCCCAACCTGTGGTAGGCGAAGACATTTTTTTTGATTTGTACTACGAACATTCAATATTATTTGGCTCAGTTGATATTAGATGATTTTGTAAATATCGACGGCACGGGGACTGTAATCGTAGCAATTCAGAATCTAAATTCTAAAACGAACGAAATCGTTAATGATTATAGGTAGTGACAACTGGACGAAAGACGCGTTTAAAGAGAAAACATTATTGGTTTCGTTTCGGACGTCGACGAAAATCGAATACCCGTATTTCTTTTCGAGCAATACTTGCAACACTACTTGTTTGTGAGAAAGCGGATATTCCGAACTGCTCTATATTTGAAAATTAGTATGCTCGATATCCACAATGATTTACGAGAGAAAATAAGTTCTTTTTCAACGCGACATTGATGTTTTCGTACGAGATCAACAACGGATTTCGCACTAAATCAAAATGTTTAGATTTCAATAAAACGAAGATTTTTTTTCTACATTCACGGATTGACAAATTTATCAAAACCCGGTATCAACGCGTACCTCATGAGTAAACGAATTGAGTGGGCAGGCCATGTATGGAGGTCGAATGGTATTCTAAAGAAAGCTCTGGAAGGAAAAATCAATGGAAAAAGACCTAGGGTCGCCCTAGACAGCGCTGGATGGACAGGGTTAAA
This sequence comes from Slavum lentiscoides, assembly GCA_032441835.1. Lineage (NCBI taxonomy): Eukaryota > Metazoa > Arthropoda > Insecta > Hemiptera > Aphididae > Slavum > Slavum lentiscoides. The sequence goes on along the minus strand of CM063714.1, from coordinate 14,149,066 downwards.
GAAGATTTTAAAAGTGCGCCCAGGGTTTAACTATAGAAGACAGCATTGACAGAGATAGTTGGAAAAAATTAGTAAAGGCAGCGAAAGTCCTTCAAGGACCGTAAAAGCTCAAGAAGAAGAAGACATTCACGGGTTAATAATAAAAGATATATTAAAAAAAAAAAAAATTCTACTCTTCTAATTTAGTCGGTACGCGCATTGATCATAGAAGCGTCTGACACGGTACTCGGCGATAAAAAGATTGGGAACCCCTGAGCTAGAGCATTAGAGTTTACATAAAATACGCAAATTTAATAACGCACACACACAATTGAATCGCAAATTTCAATACTCGCGTAATAATTATCAATAAATTACACATACGACTGAACTAAAATATATTATTATATAAAGATTGACGCTCTATTCCACGCCATCGCGGTGAGTGCTCTCTATAATATTATACCGCTGTTCGCGGAAATATTATTGTTGAAACGAGGAAAACACCGTTCGTCTCAACGATTCGTACCTACAACACTAAACGGATTTGTGTTCGAAAAATCATTGAATAATTCTTTAAGAAATTTTCGGACTTATCCATATCATCGGTTTGTGGCTGACGTTTCGAACTTGTATACATATAACTATATCAGTATAGTTACAACCACGGAGCAGTAACAGTGTCTCTGAAGATGAACTTTGAAACAAGTTCGAAACGTCAGCCACAAACCGATGACATGGATAAGTCCGAAAATTGCTTAAAGAATAAATCAACAATCCACGAAAGCTTTAACACATTCATATCATCGAATAAATCACGCGATACAATAATATACTTTTACACGCTATTCTATATACGGTCGCAAGCAGCTTATAATAATATAGTCTCTCGTTTCTTCTCGAAAATCCGCATCGGCTACGTGCGTCTCGTACGCGTAGTTGTTCGTCGCGTCCTGCAGGTATTGGGTGTAGCTGGTACACACGCGTATTATTAACATATACATATGAAAATAAATAGAAAAACTCTTTGAATTTTTCCGTTTTCGTACAATATGTAATTTTACACGCCCACGTTTCCTGCGTCGTTTACCGGCTATTCGTATACGCGCGTGTATTATTGTATAGTCGGTCTTTTTTTTTTTTTTTTTTCACGATCCGTCCCCGCTAGCGGTCACGGTCGGGTTGAACGTCGGCCGGCGAGTGAACGAGTGCGAGCGCGCGACCGGGGCCACGAACATTAAGATGACGCGCGAGAGCGCTTATAGCCCACGCAAGACTCCACTGCGATGGTTTTCTTCGAGATGGTAGATGACTAAAAAAAAAAAAACGTTTTCTCCGTCCGCTCGCAATACGCGGGTAGGTTTTTTTTATCAATTTTTAATAACTACATATAATACGGCCGGTTTCATCAACTATTGTTAAACGCGCTATAATACCGCCGGTGTTGGTTAACAAATTCGTTTAAATTTAACATCCGGATGAATCGTGTACGTTTCACCATTACATTGTTATCGTTGAATTCTATTTGTCGGATTAACAAAATATCACATTAGTTGGGTTACCGAAACGGTTGACTTGATTCTATCGTTCTCATTGGTTATCACGGAATGTTGATAACCGATAAGTGATAAATGATAATATTAAAAAATAGGCGTAATGCACTTTAGTAGGATCTATATGACATTCAAATATGCCGATTACATTTTAACCATTTGATTTCGGGCGATTGACTTGACAACTTGTTAATAGGCTAACGAATCTCGGTGAAACCTAATCTTTACAAAATAATTGTTAAATATAATTGACAAAAATTTAAATCGTTAACGAATGTTGTGGTGCGAAACCGGCTGAATATGCCTTTGATTTTCATACGTTTACAATCGATTCATATCGTTTACGAAACAAACTCTAGCTTCTTAGGTTTTTTTTTTTAGCCATTTCGTCGATTATTTCCACGGCGCCCGATTCAATGTTTAATGTTATCATGCGGACGAATAGCGTTGCAAGGTCATTCAACCTACTCTAAAATCAAAATAGTATTAAACATTTAAACGGATTATTAAATAAAATAAAAATATTTCAAATAATACGCGTGTACCTCCTTCGTAGAATTTCTTTAGAACATGTTTTTAATCTTTTCAAAAACACGAAAACGTGCGTTCAGGAGTTTTTGACATTACAAACGTCATAGCGATTAATGTTTTCCTAATAAAAATAATATTGCTTTATTACCGTTACTGATAAAGCGATAAGAGGAAAAAACACAATCATAACGTATGTGTTATACGTTTTTATATAAATATATATTTTAAGCCAAGGGGTAGACATATCTCCCTGATCTCCCTCCGTTACATAAGCCTATAGGCGGTTATTGGGGAGGGGAGACTTTGGGGGCTTAAGCTCCCGCAGAAAATTGTCAAGCCCCTTCAGAAGACTTAAGTCCCCAGTTGAACATTTTAGCTTGAAAACGTTTGTTTAGGCTAATGGGTAAGGTAAAGATGTCAACAAATATGACTAAATATCCGCCTATGCATAAGCTACTGTTGCGATGAAATTGTGAAAACGCATAACAAAAATTTCTTTTGGTATTCCAGTCAAGTGCAACCGGCGGATCGTAACGCATTTTTATTTCTATGAAAACCGTACGCAGAGCACGCTTATTAGTGCTCGTACTGGATACTCGTTGAAAAATCGTTTCGAGACACGCGAAACCGATGGAATAAGGACTAGCGAGCGTTGTAAATGGTATTGTACATCGGTATTAAATGAATGATATAATAATAAATCAGAATAAGGATAACAGAATCGTGCGCGTAACCCGACGATTTCGATATGAACCTGTAGCTAACCCGTAGAGCGCAGGGGGTTCTCGACCGCGGTGGTCCACGCGGATACCACCTAGGAGGTCGTACGCGTAGAAGATATAATCGAGGATATCAACAAACTTTTTTCGAAATTACTGTTTCGCTTCTATTTCGGTTATTTCAATTAGTTCAGTATTTCAGTTCGTTGGGATACAGACTAGTAATACTATGTTATGAATACTTTTACTTGTATTCGCCAAAAAAAAAAAATTTTTTTCATCGACCACCAAAAAAATAAATAAAATGTTTTAAGTTTTTTATAATATTTTGTATTAATCGTTGCGACCGATGTTTAAATAAAATATCTAGGTACAATAACAGAATTGTTTTTTTAATATCGTTAATTCTTATATATATATAAGAATTAACCTTTTCTTATAAGAAATGATGGGATTTAAAAAGAAAAATATGGTAAAAATCGTGTTTTTTTAAATTCTTATAACTTCTTAAGGATTCAAAATGTATAAAAACAGTTTATTATTATATGTGTAATATCGTAAATTACTTTTTTTTTTTTTGTAAAAATTTGACGTCTAAATTGTGAAGCTGTAGCCTTCAGAGTTCTTTGCCACGTGAAGCAATTATTTTGATAAAATCATAAGAGTGTAGCGCGTCCAGGTTAGGTTAGGTCAGAATTATAATAAATAGGAAATACCTAGTAATCGTTTTATAACGATAAATGTGTTCAATTCGATATTGCAATATACGCGAATAATTTTAATAAACTAAACTACTGTAGAAAGTTGTAAAACGACTTTTTTTCTTTATTTTTTTTGTTTAGAAATTTTTCCATTAAAGCCGTCGTCTGTGAACAACGCGTCCGTTGTCATAGGCGTGTCATAGAACTTTTTGCAGATCTAGCCAAGATTATTTGGATCTGCGATTTCTTTTTTCTCCCCTGTTATTTTAAACAACACGGAATTTAATATCTCTCGCGAAAACTTTATTTTATCCGTAATAAAACAATAGTTTGTAGCTGCTTTTTTTTTTACACTGTGATCAATTCGTATTCGTACAATGTCTTAATGGGTTTCGAAAGTATTTATACGTTCCTAAAAGCTGGACGCTGCCATTTCTAAGCACAATCTAGTAACGCGAATTGGCTTATTAATTATCACCAAGTACGTGTACCTTATACAGGTATACTAATACGAAGAAAAAAATATTTGATATATAAAAAAAAAATCTGTAAATAAAATAAAATATGTATTGCGTCCGATAAAAATAATTAATAATTATATTTTAATAAATAAAAAAATACATATACATAGTGAGCAGTATATCTAAATATAATAATATATTAAAAGCTATAACGTACGATTATTTATTAAAATTTACATACGTACCTATATGATATGATGATAAATTACGATTACAAAGTGTAGCAGCCAGCAAGTGTTTTAATTTGTGGTAAAAATTAATCATTTTATCTTACTATAGGACATTATTATAATATATGCGTGTGGTAGGTATTAATACACTGTCGGTTAACGCGTACGACTTTTATTAAAATCGTTAAAGACCTTTGGTATAGGTAAGGCAAAAAGCCTAAAAAAAGCAACGTGAACAAAAAAAAACTATAGGGCACAAATATTGAACGCGTCTACTTAAAATCATAGAGAAAACATCAATACGTTTTTTCTTTAAATTAGGTAATATCGCTTTTTTTTACTTTTGCGTTATAAAAAAAATCGCTCATATGTTATTACGCGCAGAAATGTAATCAAGAATAATGGGCCTCTGTAATTTTTCTCTGTCCTAAGCTCCTAGAAAACTCTGATTCCGGCACTGACCACATACTTTGCGGACAAATCGATAATAAATAATCGTATTCAACACGATATGTGTCGTTTTTCGCCGTAATTCGGGTGCTGAAAGCGAATATATTGAATTTTTTTTTTTTGCACACGAACCCACCGCGGTCGTCCGGGATCCACAGCCCCGGCTTATAACTCTTATATTATATATATATATATATATATATATACGTTTACAACGCGGAAAATAATTAGATTAATATATACGCGCGGTGTTCGCCGAAAGTTATTATTTCGTGTTTTTGGCGTCAGGTCTCGCGGATTAATAATAAACGAAACAGCCCCGGTCTCTGGAGCTGTTTACAGCGAGCCGGTCTCCGCATACGCGCACGAACAGCAGTATAGTAGTAGCAGTATTCCGTCATCCGCTGCGCACGTTTTAACGACACAATTTTGTTTACGGAGAAAACCAAAGTTACGTGTCCTATTCAAACTCTTGACACGAGTAAAACTTCTCGGATGCTGATAATATATATTATTCATCCCGCCGCGCATCGCCTGCAGTACACGAATACATAAGTCCTATGTTGTGTATAGTTTTCTCCCGCCGACGCCCACCCCGTGGACCGGCAGCTGTTGCTGTTCGAGGCTGCAGAGATGGTCGGAATATCACGACGACGACACGTTTAGACTTATTTATCTCGATAAATTGTATTTAGACGAATTATATTAGATTCCGACGAGCGGAGCGGCGAGAAAAAAAATTGTTTTTTTTTGTGTAGAAATTTTCTCCCGATTAAAATGGACGCCTGGGACGATCTAGTAGTGCCTTTACGTTGCTTGTAGCAAATCGTATCCAGTAATCGGCGGTACGTCACGATTACACATTTTTATAATTATTACCAACTACGCTGTAGAAACGTTTATATGATTTTTTTTTTTTTTGGCTCCGGAAGGGGGGATCAAGTAATCCTGGACCGTCTCCTCCGTAAGTACGCCAATTGTTTTGAAAACAATAAAAAAGGAATCGATAGATTCTCTCGCGGACGTGTGTTCACTGAACTCAATACACGGGACGCGTATTTTGTGTGATTCTCGTATTCGAAACACGGTCCTCTACACAGTGAACCGCCAAACGCATTCCGTTTCCATTTTTCCGTTTTCGTTATGTGAAAATAACCGATTTTGGCGTTAACGTCGATACCGTGGCTAAATATCTAGGTATGCCAACAGATTTGTGATACGCAGGTACGATTTTTTCTTCTATGAAAGTGCCACCACTTCCGTAGAAGAAAAAAATCTTTATCATATTACTTGTTAATGTTGCGCATGGCCAAATATCTACGTAAACGACGAAATAATATTCCGGTTGCCAGTTGCATGGAAAAAATACGATATTTTTGTTTTTTCCATGGATGCGCAGACCGAGTCGCAATTTGGACAATCTGTTGTCATTACCTAGACATTTAGCCATGATCGATACTATACGAGCACGTCGTTTTGTGTGTATCTATAAAAGTAAACAATAAAACACGATAAATATCATGGAAATCATGTTTTTTTAATCGTATCCTCCATGACTTTTATATTTTATAAAACGCATATTATGGCGGCCTCCTACCTGCGGTCGTATATTTCGGATTGATTTACGCGTTCCACGTATAGAGTTCAGCGGTTTTCTTCGCCGTGCGCGACCGCCAGTTGTCGCGGTTCGGAAATAAATTGTCGACGTGTCGTCGAATTTCCCAGGAGAAACGGACGGATTTTTTTCCCGTTTTTTTTTTTTTTTTTGCAACGAACCCGCGTACGGTGCGGCTCGATCCGAAGAAAAACCGTCTGGTAAAAGTTCATTAGACAAGAATAACATTCCCGCGGGACTTTTTTTTTTTTTGTTGTCGTCCTGTGGATTTGGCTTTGAGCGCGGGCTTGTAATACGGAGCTGGCGGACGACTGTGCACGCGCACCGCGCCCCGACGACAGCCGCGGCTCAATTCGCTTCGGACGTCGCGCGGTACTGGCCGTTCGCCCGATTGCATTAGCGCGCTTAAAACTCGTTTTTCTTCGCCTCTTTTTTTCTCTACAGTTTCTCTTTCTCACTCTCTCTCTTTTATACGTATATAATAATATACGAGTGTACACGTGCACACTAGCGCGTTCTTTGGACGACCACCAAAAACTTTTGGGGGAGAGGAGGGGCTTAATAGCTGTGCCGCAGTGGATATACCGCGTTCGCGTCAATCAATCAACCGCTGCAAAACGAGAGACGACGACTATCAGAAGGGACAGTGGCCCGAAGGGATCTCGGCGCGTGTGCGTGTCATTCCGACAACGATGATTTGGGCTCGACTGCACAGTGGTGGGAGTAGGAGGACGAGTGGAAGATAAATAAATCCCTACAGAACGAATACACTAAGAATTCGATAAAAATCGCCAAAATTGTAGAAAAATCGAATAATCATTTCTGTTCGGGGCTGGGATTCGGTGCTGAGATAAAAACGACCGAAAGAAATCTTAACGAATCCAAACAAAAAATACAATTAAAACGGAGGGAAATAAATTTATTTTATTCATAAACTGTGTAGTAAGCGCGCACGGCGCTGACGAGACGTTTATTATTATCTAATGAAACGGCAATTTGGGCGATTTTTTTTGTACCTTCTCGAGCTTTAACGAGGTTTATGAAAAAACACGAAATAATTTAAATTCACGGCGAATTAACGAGAATAAAAATTTAGCACTATTATAACATCCGAAACGGTTAAAATTCGCAAAAATATGCGATTATAAAATTTTGTACCGACGCATAAAACGATAAGTTCACTATGCTATTTTTAACCTTGTTCAATAGTATAAATTAGCAAACGATACAGACTGTCCAAACTCCATATGTTACTTAAAGTATACGAATTATATAATATGTCAAATGCGTTTCGTCAATATAATTATCGCAGTGTATTATAATGTTCGATGATCACTTTTTCTACACGCGTTTTTATGTACCAAACAGTTTTTTTTTTATCCTAAAATATTAACGGTTAAAAATGTACAATCTGAATAATAACCAACGATAACAACGTTTTCACTACGTTTTGAACTCGAAAGAAATTAATACTAAATTGGAATATTAGTATTTCCTGATTACGCGGAGGAGCTAATACGCAGATTTCAGACCAACACGAACAATTACTTGTCAAATATATACTAAATTTTTTTTTTTTTAATTCGTCGTGGTTTAATATATATATATATTATTGTTTATTTTGTACACGTTTATATTTTAAATAGTAAATTTTTATAATGTGTTGTTAAGAACTATATAATATACATACAAATTAGTTGACAATCTATTAAGTTCGATTATCCGTAAATATATAATATTATGTTCTATTTCGATTAATAATAATAATAATAATCGATAATAATTTACACTTATCGAATGAGAAAATACATTTCCGTGACGTGTACAGTGTTATGTAAATGAATATAAATAACTGACGAACGCAATACGGCTAGAGCGAGTATATAATATGCATAACCTCCTGACCCATTGAACCATAATTTTCGTTGATTCTGTACACTGCAGACATTTCACCCGCGCTATCGCTGGTTATAGGTAAAATATTCGAACACTTTTAATCGAATAACAGTATTTAAATACACGTTTATGTATATACATATATATATTCATTATTCATACGTCTGAATCATAGGCGGAAATGGGGGGGGGGCTTAGGGGGGCTAAGCCCCCCAAATATTTTATAATTTGTATGTATTTTGGATATTCGACTGATTATGACTGATGTTAAAAATGTTAGCCCCCAGAAAATTTAATAGATTTCCGCCTATGGTCTGAATGCGTTTTGTGAAATATGAGACGAATCCAAGAAAACAGTCATTTTTTTTTATATTTACATTTTTTCTGTTGTTGATTAGTGATTACATACAAGTTCAACGTTTATCACTCATTTATACTGTACCAAGTCGAGAGTAAAAATTTAAAAAAAAGCAAATTCTCTATCTATCGAAATGCGTGAAGTATTCGAAAAAAATTGTTCTCTATATATTCTAACGCTGCATATTCTGAATACTTTCCGAAATTGTTCTTCACCAGGCTACGCTATAGTCAATATATTAAAAACGTTTGTGTTTTGATTCCGTAAAGTCTATACGAGAATAATTAATGCTGTATAATATTATAATATGTACAAGGTGTTCGGTGACCTACAAGCGCGTTACACACGTGTTCGTGGCTAGACTACAGGAAATTTTTCTGACCTTGCGTGCCGAAAATTTAACGATTTTTTTTTTTTATTCTTTATCCCCCGCGTACCTATACTATAAAATTATGAAAAATATTTTAAGTGGAGCGTATTATATATCGGCGGACGCGCACAACGCCCTGCGATACACGCACGGCACACTAAAATTGGTAACAAATTTAAAAAAAAAACGATAGGACGCGAAAATATATGTATAAGGAAACGTTGCCGACAATGCGGACACACACGAACATTATATATATATATATACATGTATCGATACGTACAAACAAAAAAATTTGGATTTTTATTTATTTGCATATATACGTAGCGCTAGACGAATCTCCGATATAATAAAAGAGAAAATGGTGCAAAAAAGTACACACTTAATAATGAAAACACGATTGGCTAATTCAGAAAAGAAAAAAGATAGGTAGGCATTTGCAAATGCTCGTATAAGACGAATAATTGGGGACTTCAGAAAGCAATTTGAGTAAGAGAAAAGTATATGGAACAGAAGAACGATCTTAGAAGAAGGTGAATAATTAGATGAACGTCTGAAAACGACATGAGGATAATGAAGTCATAATAGTATATAATATGTGAAGTGTGACGCAGAAATTTTCTATGGACACTTTCAACCGCGTTACGGGCAGTAGCTGCCATTCGTTACAAATTTAGCCAGGACACTAATTACGGATCGTAAGCACGCTGTCCCGATATTATAATCAAGTCCCATTCGGCACGACAAATATTACCGGTTACTTAAAAAAAATTTAATTTTACAAAGACGAATAAAACGTATTTAAAAAAAATTTATATTTTATTCCGGATACCTGATATTTTCAAAATTAATATCGATGACCGCATAGACAAGCGATGTCGAATAAATGGCAGTCCTTTTATATAGGACCGGACAGTGGCTGTGAAAGAATCCGAAAGATCCTTGTGCCATATTCGAGAACAGGGCGAATTTTTCGAAAAAAAAAAAATTCGAGTCCCACGAATTCGTTTTTCTTGCAGGACTAAATGACACAGGTTAGGTTCTGTTACCTCTTACGGACGAAAGTATACAAACACAACACAGCGAATGATGATTTTTAATACGATAGTATTAACCGTCGAAACGACGAGTTACAATCATACGTGCATTATTATTATTATTATTATTACGTAGTTTTATTTGGACCAAAAATGACGGATGAAAGTGTTACAATAAATTGTATTTACATAATATATTAAAAGACGTCGCACGCATCCGATAAAAAGACATTTGAGTTACGCGCGTCCTTGGATCGACGGTGATAATAATAATGATACATAAATAATAATCATTAATATTATTATTATTATTATTATTATTATTATTATTATTATTATTATTATTAATATTTATCGTAACTTTTTTAACAATAGGTTTTCGATGAACGCTACACATTACGCATTACGTTCGTTTTCCGATAAGACAATAAAAAATAAAAAAATTACGAGTATTGTCTCTGGTTTTTTTTTTTGATAAAAATATGTGATTGTGCAGTGTGTGCTAGTACATTGTTTACGTTTTAATTTAAAAAATAATAATAATTCTGCGACGTGATAATTATACAATTATATTTTGTAATAATATATTCGGTAAAAAAAAATAATAATAATAATAATAAAAAAATTGCGATCTATAGACAGCTATAACATGCAGCAGGATAGCGTATAGGAAATAAGACGTGCGCGCGTTTTTAAAGAGTTATACATACAAATATATACACGACACGTGTAGTCCGTATACGTTAGAAACGCGCGTGTACAACAGTCGGTTCGCCGGTTATAATAATATTTATAATAATAATAATAATAAAATATCGCGTTACCCATAAATGGCAGAAAGGTTTATTTTCATTCCGTTTATTATGGTAAATACGCGTACACGACGCGTATATTATTATTCTGAAATACAAGAGTGTGCGTCGTAAAGAGTAAAACAAACGAAAAAATATCACCGTTTACCACCACGGATATTACGGGAAAACGCGTAGTAAGTTGTATTACATTTAAATATTCCGAACGGAGCGGAAAAAAAACCGTATTTGCTTTTTTTTTTTTTTTTGTACGTATCGTGACGGTGTTTGTTTTGTATATTTTTTTTTTTACGCCGGCTAAGAGAAATAATACGTTTAAGATGTATTTATATTCGTTTAAAAATAGGACATACGATAATAATTCTGGACGGAACGCCGTTGCGAATATTAAATTTTTTTAATTCGTTCGACGATCGAACGGATCTCAAGAGCGGAAAAAAATCGGTATCGATTTTCCTGCGCAGCGATCAAACGTCCAGAAAAAAATAACGTGTATGTAATATTATTCTATTGGATTCTTCGAGAGAAACGGTGAAAAATTGGTAAAAAAAAAAAAATAAAACAATATGCGTACAACGCGAGAACGAACGAACAGAGCTGAGCTGCAGCTGCAGTCACAATCGCGCACAATAATAATTATGTGTAAAATTACGTAAAATTTACAGGAAAATTCGCCGAAAACACTTCAGAGTATACGCTCGTTAACATTTCGTCGAATTTTTAAAATTTCATACAACGGGTTTGTAGAAGTGATTTTTTTTTTTTAAATCAATTATATAATTCGATATGCGTGTAATAAATATCGATCTCGAGGATTCGTTCGTTTTAATAGCAATTCACGTTTTCCTCGTGAAATTAATAATAATTAAATTTTTTCCCGGGAAAAGAAAGTCTCGAAAACTAAACAAAAAATGTATAAACGTCTCGAAACACACGCGCTATAGTGCTAGTTGTTATTATTGACTTGAAATAATGAAATTCCCTTTTTTTTCAATTTGCTAAAAAAAAAAAAAATAGCCGATCGTACACGAGTATATACTAAAATATCTTCCAACCAAATATAGCCTCGCTTTGCAGTGGAGAAACACAAGTGTCCGACCAAAAAAAAAAAATTTACAAATTACAAAAAAAAAAATTTTAATAAATCGCACTGTTTTAAGTACCGAAGTATATATGCTCGTGTACGATCGACAATATTTTTAGCAAATCGAAAAGAATAGGAGAAACGCGAAATTAAAATTTCGGAATATACGCACATTTCGCTCTGGAACCGTATATGCTTAGAATAGATTTTTTTTTTTAAATACACACTAAGGAAGCCCGTCGAATTCGGACTCTGGAAGAGAAAAGAGAACTCTTGGAAGAGATTTTTAGGGAAACTCGCCGGGCGCAACTCTTAAAAGACACCGGACCAAAATACAATATCCTATTATTAAACGGTGTTCCAATCGTCAATATAGGGTGAAAGTATTACAGTAACAGCATAAAAAAAAAAACCAAGTGGGCTGTTTTTTTTAGTACATTTTTGTCACGTTAATGTGCACCTTCTCGCGACGAAATACGTTACTGACAAAATAATTTTCAAAAGAAATGTGGTTTAAAAAAAAAAAATATGGTCCGTGAAAAATACAGTTCCAATAAAATACGTTGCCGACAAATTATTATTTTTCCAGAAGAATACGATTCCAAATATATATTTTCCAACACTAGCCGTGGAGAAGGTTTTAGGGTTCAATCGCCTCCCACCGAATTTTCTCTTAAAATAAAAAATGGTAATGTGAACGTGTTAAAGCTTTCGTGGACTGTTGATTTACGTTATCGCTCTGAAGACGGACTCTGCAATAAGTCCGAGACGTCAGCAAAAAACTGAAGACGTGGATAATATACCTGAATAAATAAAATTTAATTCTATTTATATTCTATTATTAGTTCATTATTTTATTTCTTCGTGTTTATACTCTCAGCCGCCTACCCAAAAAAATTTTGCTGGCTATACGGGTCTTGTATGCGTGCGTACACCGTTCGTACGAGTGCACGCAGCGTTTATAAACAAATAAAAATGAAATTGGCGATTCGCGGTTAACGAGAACGCACATATTATCGCTTTTTATATATTTTATTTCTGAATTATATAATATAATATAAAATTTGTGTGGAAAAAAATGAATACGCCACAACTTGTTTTTCGTCGTTGTAATTTTCCTGCGCTCAGTGCCTACCAATGCCTAAAATTGTTGTGTTTCGTTACTGCACACACAAAATTTTCTTTATTATACCCTCCCCCCCAAAAAAAAAAAATTACTATAAATATTAATCGAATTAAATACCTAACTATATATAATACACATGTAATCTGATGTCATATGCATATAGAGGTAGGTAATCGAATTATAATTTTTACTAAATTGTTTAAAATTATTTTAAAATATATATATAAAATTGTTTAAATAATATTATGTAATCAATAGACATATTATGACATAGATTTATAGATATAACTATAATAAAAATAAATAAATAAAATAAACTTAAATTTCTTTTATTTTTAATAATATAATAAAATAAACCGATTTAGGAACAGTTAAAAAATATCATTTTAGTTAAAAGCTGCACACTTTTGTGCTCTTGTTTTCATTAATGGTCGAATTTTGTAACGTCACAAAACTTAATAAAATGATAACGATAAATTACGAGCATGGACCGATATCAATAAAAGTTCCGGGCGTCAATTTTTTTTTTTACGGACGTCACAAAATTTAACTATGAAATTATAACATATAAATAAATGTTAGGTATTAAAAATAATTCGAATGGCTAAAAATGTACTGCACACGTGTCCATTTGCTATTGCACATACGGTATTTGCTACTGCACGCCGTGTGTGCTACTGCAAACAATTTTAGTCCCTGTTGCCTACCACGATTATTTATTTAGTATTTAATTTCGTTTTTGGAGTTTAATTTTAAAGGCTGCAGCGCGCGTGTATAAAACACTGCCGGCGAAATTACTAAAACCTCGACACGGATAAACGTTCGCGTATATTATATTATTACGTTCACACTGTTTATTTTTTTCCTTCTTCTTCTCCTCCTCCTCTTTCTTCTTCTTTCCTCGTGGCTCGCTTCGTCCGTATTACACACAGACACGCGTATTTTTCGGAGCGCGCCGTTAAAGTTTAATATGATTTCGCGGCGCTATACCAGAATATAAGCCTTTTCCAAACAGAAATTTCACCGGAAAACGTTAAGACCGCATAAACTTATTCATTAAGCGCGTTATTAGTGCGGTCTCGTAGCTGCGGTAACGCCGGCTAATAGTGTACAGTGCACTGTGTCTACAGCGTAATATTGTGTAGTCTGCAGTGGCGTGTAAAAACGTTTTTACTTTTACTCCGGAAGTTTCATATGGGAGCAGAAAAAAAAAAAGACTTCAAAGTCGTTTTGTTATCGGTGGTCAAACTCACTTTTAAACATTACACTCCGAAACTACGCGTCTAAATTATTATATTATTTTTAAACATCGATTAACCGCGTCGACCGATCAGTCTAACCAGTAGCGTGCCCAGAAATTTTCAATTGGGGGTGATGTTATAAGTAAATAGTAATAATACATTTTAATAAACTGTCATGGTAATACCAAAAACTCAAATGTTTATGTTTCAAGCTCTCCAAAATCTTTTCTAGCTCATAATTGTGTACATTTGTAAATTGTTCTATAATTAAAATGAATTTAAATTATTACACTAATGCCAAGTTGTTCAATTAACATAACATACGTTAGATTATGTATCGTAGCTCGCTAAAACTAAAATAAATCCTGTCCACGTTTCAATGCGAGTTATTTTCAAGACTCGCAATACGAAAAATATTTCGTCACTTCTCATAAAGTTATATATTGTGATGTCAACGTTAGTGATCGGCCGCTTATTACACATTTTATATCGGGTAAAAATACTCGTTACGTTGTCACGTTGTCAGTGGTAACGCGAGATAATTCTTTTTTAATGAATTACCTTAAAGAATAAAAAAAAAAAAAATGCACACGAGTAAACAATACGTACCTACGAGAGAACAATGTTATTATAATTATACTGGATGTTCATACAATACCTTATTACATAAAGTTCGAGAAGACGGGTTTTTTGAAATTAAGTCTGTCTGGTTCTAGAACCTTCTCGAGTAAATATAATGCAACGATTAGTAGACTCAACACTAGGGCTCGGGTTTCAGTGCATTTGCATATTCTTTTGTGAAACACAATGCTATTCGAGCGACATATACACGGACAAACATTATTCTAATGAGGAATTTTTCTAATTAAAAATTGTAATATACGGCATTAAAGACCGAGCACTACTATTATGACTGATGTAATATATACTTAATAGTAATAATACACGTAATATAAGAGAAAATATTTTTTTTTTTTTTGCAACTGAAAATGATATTGAGACCAACGAGTGGAGAATGAGAAAGAACGAAGAATTATAGAATCAGTCTGTCATAAACCGAGCGTGGTGGACCCAATCGGAAAAAATAGACTAAAATATAGGCAAGGCGCGTGTCTGGAGAAGCCAAAACGTAATCATTCGTTCGGTGTTGGATGAGAACCCGACAGATTTAAGGGACTCCTTGGAAGAGAGAAAATGAGGTGGGACAATGTAATCAAGAAACACGTGGAAGAACTAGGAGCAGGATCACGACTGTACTACACGCAACTAATAAAAATCTTCTGGCAATCATTTTCTGTGAAAAATTGTTACATTATGACTAATCGGAGTAAAAGAATAAAGCGAATGGTAACGATTTTCTCGTACGTCGGTGCGTGTAAGGACGTTCTATGATTTCAAACCGCAGTTCGACCTTAAGATCGTTTTCTACTCTCCGCGGAATAAAAAAACCAAACACAGTGTTTGTATTCCGGGGGGGGGAGGGAACGGAAAGAATTGTAAAGTATACTAATTTCTATGTACTCGTGTAACGTTTTAAATAAAAATACAAAAATCGAAATACGATTCTCCGACGATCGATCTTGTTTAAATTGTTTCGGTAAAAATCTCAAATACCGTACCGTCGCGCGAGATACGCGAGTACCGATCAAAGATTTGCTACTGGTAAGACTACGCGTATAAAGATGCTCACTGTACAATAGGAAAAACTAAAAAACGAAGCGTTCGTCAGGCATTTTTTTTTTTTGGAGTTGGTTAGTTATAGTCTCGTGTCAGTCAGCATAAATTCCTCTTCCTGTCCAGTACATGATCGCTTTTACGACCGAGTCATTTTTTTTTTTTGGAAAATTATGTATATACATATTTTTTTTTTGTATTTGACCAGGCGCTTGCCGCGTCGTCATTTACGCGTCTACGTGCCGTTATAATAAAGTCATAATATAACACCGTTTTACTCGTTATCGCCATCGTACCGATGATTTACAATATTGACACGTGATACGGCCGGTTTCGAACAATATGCGTAATACGGCGTAGTACGTGACAATTATTATTATAGGAGTTTTTTTGTGTCATCCATTCGGTTGTGAAAATTCGGTTCGTCAATACACTGTATTCCCGTCGAAACAATAATTATTATTATAATATTATCACACGTCGCACATAGTCCGATCGTACTACAGTAAACAAATATTTAAACGAAAACTCTTTCTCGATCCATGCCAATTTCCCACGTTCGTCTCCGCCGGTTATTACGACGCGCGTCGTCATATCGATAGGACAACGACGAAGCTGCGCGTCGTCTACGAATAATATTATAACGTTTACGGAAAAGCAAAGTTCTCGGAAACGCCGATATCGCGTACAATATAATAACTCAATAAATATAAAAGATTTCGTCACGGAACAAGAATAAACGACACGACGATTCGTGTTTTACTGTATACGTGTAAGGGTTCCGGCTTCGACCGGGACGGTGACGGATTGACGCGGATCGTAATGATCTATCGGTCCACTCGTCGAATCGAGTAATACGATTTATCCTCCTGGATCTCCGTCGCGACGTTTCTGTACGGTCGCACACACTCTTCCGTCACGCGTACGCCGACGACACTGCTGCAGCTGTTGTACGTACTCCGGGACCGTGCAAACGAAAACGCAGACGTACCAGCTACGGCCCGAGCGAATTGAAATCAAACACCGACAAGTCTGCTGCGCAATAATCGCCTTCGTTTTGAACAGCTCGTCCACAATATCAATAACGAATACCGCTGCGCATACAACGCCTGTCCGAACGGAAATTAAATATCTCCTCCGTCCTCTCTTTAATGTCACTCCAAAACGACTTTTTCAATATCCGGGACAATCCGTAAGGTCGTGGCGTATGGAATTGCCAACCGGGGTTCTGCAAAACCTTCTGGTGTCGGGCCGATCCAGTCCAAATTTCACTGAGACTAATACAACGAGCTCATCCTTGGTAAACGCGTCAAAGCCCGGCGCACAATATAACGACTTGTAAACGACTACGCGAACTAGCCCAGATAATTTACGAACGCGTCCACACCAAAATTTCAACTCGTATCACGCAATCCACTTACAATATCCCATATGTAATTTCCAAAAGACGCCAAAGTTTCAAGTTACTTAACCTGACTACGTACACTGAATCGTAAATGGCGTAGAGACTTTTCATCAAGAATTATGTAATATCAATGAGTGATTTAATCATCGTGCTACGTAGACTATCTAATGTATTTATTGTAAAACGTACTGTAGCGAATTGTCTCTCTCTTAACATTTTTTTTTTTTCTAAAGGTTTCGTCTCGTCGCCGCAATCGATCTTCACTCTTTTCTGCCATATACAATCTCTCTTCATTGTCTCGTAGCTCGTTACAGCCAATTTCTTTCTCGGTTTTCCGTGATGCTGCAGTGTCTTTCGGTCAGCCTCTCCATTTTCCTCTCCACTACATGTTTAAAATAAATTAATCGTGTCGCATAACGTGCCCAATAAATTTTGATCTTCTTATCTCTATCGTTTTAATATTTAAACTATTTTAATACATCTCGTTTCCGTTTCCTTTCCGTCTGGTTTCGTAACTCTGCGCCACGTCCACGTCTCCCGGAACGCTGCTTCTGTTTTCTAACGAACCCGAGGCTCGCAATTTCGCGTACGTTTCCAATGTCGATACGCGTTTGCTCGTTAAAATAATATTTTGTTTCTCGAATAAGGCTCCGCTCAGCCAAACACGTACTATTGTTTTTTTATTTCCGTCTTTACGCCTTGTGTAATATGATTGTACGGCAAAACGAACGGACTCGTTCTACGGACTGTATACCAGCTTATCGACTGCGATTCTCATTACTTTATTATTTTTGTCCACTATATCGTTATTTTTAGCGTTTATTTTCAGTAGAAATTTTTCAAAGACCTCCGTGTTTTTTAAATAAATATATATATATATAAAAAAAAAAGGTTTTCCTACTGTATGATCTTTTATATAAAAGCGTCCGCCCGAGATCCCGACGAAACGCGGCGATTTTAGCGTTTCACTGAATTTCGAAACGGTTTTCGACAATATTATAATGGGACACATAATAATAATAATAATAATACGTTCGGCTACGGAAAAGGTACTCGGATTCAGACGAGCACACGCGTAAACATTGTCAGCAAAACGTTTTTCGCGTTCGCCCGAATACACGTCCGAAGACTAATCCGCCGGCGACCCGACCGAGAGGCGAAACGAGTTTTGTACACACCGCGTATGGGTAAATGTGCCCGACGCGATTTAAGCCACCTCCCCCCCCCCCGAACGTTACGCGCGTATATTTATATAATATACACATAACCCGGTATTAAAAGGTATTTGCCGGGGCACTCCGTTCGGGATTAGCAGAAGTAAACATCACGTTCGGTCGTCGCGGACACACGCGCACATAAATGTAGTGGAATTTTCTTCGGGATCGATCTATCGAAATCGTTATTACATTTAAACAGTAAGAGAAAAAAAAACGAAAAGTGTAAGTGAACGGAAATGAAATAAGAACTACAAATTAACCGGATCGTAAACGATAAATGTGTGTGTACATATATAAAAAAAATATTTATACGTGAATATAAAATCGAGCTTATAAAAATAATATTATGGAAAAATGAAGAAATAAGTTTTCGTATCGCAGTGTTTGTTAATAATAATCGATTATCGCTTTTCCGACAAAAACTCGTCGTAAGGAGGCTGCATAATTAAGCGAAAAAGAAAAACGTAACGACAGAAAAAAAAAATTATAAAACAAAAAAAAAACGAACAAATTACGCACGGTAAATTATAACTGTTACAATAAAAAAAAAAACCGAAAGAATTGTGTACGTAGTGAATTAAGTCGTTTAAAACCTAATGGCGTGTTATTAATGTTATATGTATATATATATATATATTTTATATTTAAAATATTTTTAAATTTATATGTTTTTCCAAAAACCGAATTTGTATAAATATTGTATAATATGTAAAAGGTTACTCCGGTATAATCGTATCTTATAATATTGCAATGTTTCACAATGATTCGGTCAAGAAAATTTCGTGAGTCGCGAATTGAACACAGGGCCCGCGATTACAAACACATAACAATGTTTTCAGTCTGGATATAAAAAATAAAAAAAGTAACATTGACAGAATTCAAAAAAAATGATAATGACGAATTGCGATCAAAACACAAATTATATTTAAAATTGTGCACTATAAAAAAAATGTAATAACCGGCAAATAAATGTAAAAAAAAAAAAAAATAAGGAATGAACAATTGTCCTCGTGAAACACCCCTTAAATATACGTCCCAGGTTTTAATACCATTTGGCTCCGCACACGTATGGAATCGTATGGAATACAATGCGCTCGCGAAATACATAATAATTATTATTATTATTACAGCGTGGGCGTGTTGTTGGGTTGATTGGGGTAGATGACGATGAGGGTGTCATTTCTCCCCGCGTAGCCTTTTTTTTTTTTTTTTTAATGGATTTTTTTCGATCAAAACTTCGCAATAAACTGTCAATTAATCTTTAAAAAATTAAACGGAAATAAATGTCTAAAGTTTAAAATACAACGCTGATTTTCAATGCGCGCTATACTGTATAATCTCTACATGACGTATGGCAGGCGGTCAACGTCACCGATTTCAGCCAAAATCAATTTTTTCGATCAAATTTCAATTTTTTTTTTTTTCTATAAAAACCGTCTTTCGTTTTGCGTGTCGCGTGCGGAATATTTATTTCATCTCTATAAGTACATTATTTATACACTATTTACCGGAATGACAATATATTGCAGTAACGTCCAAACGAAAAATTGATGTTTCTAGCAAACGGCAAAGAAATTTGGATCCCGTACCGAGCGATTTGAATTAAACGGAATGGTAAAAAAAAACACTTACAGCCGGCCGATCGAAATCATTACGTTTCTTCGCGGCCAAACGACTCGGCGACCGATGTCGCGTTTAATTTCTACAGCACAACTGTCGAAACGTGCTGCTCGAAAATCCACACATAATTTGTCGATTTCCCGTAACAGAAAATAACCGTGGGAGAATCGAATTCACGTAAGACTACGGTTATGCTGGATACGATATGCGTACGCAAATGAGGTTCCAGTTTTTTAACGAATTTTAATAATATTTTAATAAACGCGTTGCGCACGCGATTCGTTTTCGTTTGGTACTCGTTTAAACGTAAAATCGAACAAGACAAATACTACACCGCTCCACACGCATGTGTAACGGCCGCGATTTCTCGACGAATACACGACGTGTATAATAAATATTTCAATACGCGAAGAATTTCGCGTTTAATAAAATATAAATAATATCGAATTTTTCACGATTTTAAGCGCTACAATAACGGTTAAATCAATAAAAAAAAACTATGAAAATAAATTACGAAACGAATTTGTACGTCGCGACGACGGCGGCGGGGGCATCCGGCGATAAATACGCGTCGCCGTACAACGATTGAACTTTTTACAAAGAAAATATAACCAATTTATGAATATTAATTGGAAGGATGGGCGACCGATTTAAAGGAAATCGAAATATTTTTTTAAACCGCGTTACGATTGTAAACGCGTACTGTACGTGGCCGCGAATGGCACGCGTAAAAATCTTCTTCTTTTTTTTTTTTTTACGTGTCTTTTTAGCGTTCAAACGTACTTGAATTTTCGGAATAATTTTAGGAACAGAAAAACGTGTATTGCACTACTTCATCTCGAATTTTAAGTGACAATTACATATATATATATATATATCGATGATTCATTCGCGCTGTTTATTTAATACGGTATTCGTGTAATTTCAAAAATAAAATACTAGTCCGATATTATAGTGAACAGACGAGTGTAGACAGTGACAAAATAAAAAATTGTACAGTATTCAAAGACGTCATATATACGTTTATTGTGAGTCTTGTTGCGTCGGCACGGAGAAAACTTCGAATCCCACAGGATTCACTGAACCGGTTTTCGTCTCGTTCAACGCGCAATTAGTTCCGTTAATCTCTACTGTAATTCGTAAATTAAACTCGTTTCCAAACAAACCGTACGAGCGTATTTATAAATAAAAAAAATGATAAGCATAACCTCGTACAATATCGTCTATAAACAACACAAAAAAGTATTAAAATTCTTAACGATTTCAATATATTATTTGCGGATCACTACGAGATGATATCGTTATAAGCGCCGGATCGACACGCGTTTTTCCAGACGATTTTCTTAAAAATTAAACGTATTTTTTGCCTGATAAGCGATCGATGACTTTAAACACAATATCATAAGACGTTTCATAAAAAAAAAAAAAACGAAAAAAAAACCGACCGAACTCGTAAGACTAGAATTTTATACGCGATAAATATCGATAAACTCGATACGACCGTTTAAATATTATTTTACTCGTACTGGGAAGTGGCGGCGATTAATTTTTCCCGTTTTTTTTTTTTATGCTTTCGTTTTGTATCGAACAAATGAGATTTTTCTCTCCTCTGCGGCAGTGTTCACATACCAAAAAAAAACGATTCTCCTACTTTGTGCGGTATATACTGTTGAATATTTTAACGGGCCAGGAAAGAAAGACAACAAAAAAACAAGACGGAAATTACTTATAAAAAGAAACGAAAAAGTATTATTTAGTCGAAAAGAATAAAAATAAATAAAGAACAGTCGTCGGAAAGAAAAACAAAAAAGTAACGATTTATTATATTATTTTCAACCCCCGGCTCGGGGAATAAATGTGTTTAACCCTCTTGTGAAAGGCGAGGAAATCCGGTTTTTTTATCCTCCTCCGTATACGCCGCCGCGGAGCTGCTGCTGCTGCTGCTACTGCAGGTTTGGTACAGCTGACTCATTTTGGGCGTATTCCGTATTTCTATATATGACGTGACTTCGGATTAACCGTGTACGTGAAGTCGTTGAAGTCGTTATTGAATAACGTACGAAGTGACGCTGGAAATCGGTCTTATAAACACCACCGCTGCACAATGGCGGTTATACACTATGTTTAAAGGGGGGAGAGGGGAATGAAACCAAACTCCTCTACAAACGAAATATTCACATCGACGAGCATTAAACAAGAAGAAAGATCTATTAATGTACCGATACAGAGAAAGGAAGAACAACGTACATGGAACGTAAACGAAATAACAAAAAAACGGAAAAAGAAAGTAGACACCAGATAGCGCTACTACACAACACAGAGGGCGTGGCAGAAAGGCGCTTATAAATAGCGGTCGGTCTCAAACACATACACCGCAGTCAGACGCGAACTACGTTGTTGACGCCTGACCGCCGTGATTACACTGAGCGGTCCTATGGTTTCGGACCGCAATTTATAATAAGCGCCTTTCTGCCACGCCCTCTATGTTGTGTTATAGCGCTATCTGGTGACTACTTTCTTTTCCCGTTTTATTACAGTCGTCTGACGCGCTATGTCGGTATATGCGGGTGTTTAGTGTGACGCTGACCGAGCGACCGATCGTACGCGCTTAAGCAATCGTTATTATTTATTTTTTATTATTATTAATAATAATAATATTATTATTTCGCGTATTTCAATGATATGAAATAAACGTAACGATTCATCTTTCCTCGTTGTACGCTCGTCTATACGTTTACTCGTTTATTCTACACGTTTACTATTTATTTAACGTTTACTCACATTTACGCGTTTACTCGTTTTTACTGTACAGGATCGACCGAGTTTGTCGTCAGCTATGCACTGTCAGCGCGTACCGTACGCGCTGATCGTCGGTCGAGCACTAATATTCCAGCCTTATACATGATGTTCAAAGGGAAGGGGGCGAAAATGAAGCATTACCATAACATAATTGGACCAACTTACATGACACAAGTCGGTGCTCTTAGGTCATAGATACACTAAATTTAAAAATATCAAATCCCATGGGGAGACCTAACCTATCGCCTCCCCTTATAATCGCCACTGCCGCCGCACAAGACCAAAAATTCAATTTTGGAAAATATTATTGGTTCACAAACGAACAAACCAAACATCGATCCGATTCCGCTGTAAACGCGCGGTCACGGCGAAAATGTTATCGACCATTCATAAAATGAGTACAGCGAAAATCTGCGCGACGTCAGAAGCTGTGGAAACGTTTCTATTTTTATTACGATTAGAAGAAGTTCTCAATGAACTCTGAAAATCCAAATAATAAACGTACAAAAACTAGACGATTGGTGTATTACTATTCGATTTACCTATATAGTTTTATTTAATTTATTACTAAAAAAAAAACTCAAAAAAATATTTCGGGAACGAAGTCTTATTTAATATTCCGCGGAAGAGAAATCGTAAGTACGGATTTCGTATAAAAAAAATAAATCGTAATAAAATAAATAATAGAGAATAGAATTTCTTTCTTGTATTTTTTTTGTGTTTTAAAACGTGTGATTTTTCGGGACAAATTCCTCCCCTGCACCGCGTTCGGATAGAAGAAACGCGGCGTTGACGTGCACGTAGTAATGCTGCCCGAAACATCTGTTCCGTCATCCCTCTTAGAGGACTCTCGTTTTTTGTCTCCCTCACTCTTTCACACACACTTCCCCGGTTTGAAGAATTTTTGTTTACGTTGCTCTTACGCGTACGTCTCAACTCGCCCGACAACCTAAATCACACACACTCCGAAAGAATGTGCAGTGCGCTGCTCCGGGTGTACGATTTGGATTTAAAACGTTTTTAAGGACATACAAACACATTAGTTTATGAAATATTGCTGTGACGTGTGTTTAGTAGGGTTTCTTTTAAAAGGCGATATATTTTTTTAATTTTTTTTTTTTTTTGTAACTGTCCATATACGTCTCTCTCGCGGTGATCTACACGTGACCTAATACGTTAATAGTAACGTACTAGGTCACGTGTAGATCACCAGTCATAGGACTGGTGTCAGTGGCGAATATCTGAGGAGGGGGGGCGATTGGTGGATCGCCCCCTCCCCCTTGAAATATATTTTAATATCTAAATACGCATATTTAAAATGGTGAAATACCTATCCTAAACTTTTGAAAAAGGGCAGGATTTGAATACAGGCCTGTTCAAAAAATGTCAACGGAAGAGGATGTGGATCTTTTCTTTTTTCAATTAAAATATCTAAAATGTCCGTAACTGATTTGAATCATAAAATTCTAACACTGATAATGCGGCGGTTGAACTCAATTATTGGGCGGGGGAGGTCGTTAGCTCACCATTGAGTGTGAGTTCGGCCACCCTCTCAAGACTTTGATATAACCGCCACTGACTGGTGGTATTCTTGTAAACCGGGACGTAAGCAGAAAAAAGTTTTGGGGGGGGGGTGTTTTTGAAAATCAGTTATTGAAAATTAGGACTTTCTTTGAATATTATTATGAAAATCATCTATACTTACGACACTTTTTTTATAATATAAACAGAGACATAACAAAAAAAAAAATAAAATCACAGAACTAAATCTAATTTTCTTGAAGTTTTAGCCATTATGTTAAGAATGTCTTTGGAATATTAACTCTCCCATGTCTCTATGTACATTTAACAACGTTAAACCGTTTAATCTTTCTTCCGAACGTTGTAAAGCTCGCGGTTCGCCAGCATTTTCCTTCGAAATTTTCCCTCCCCCAGACGATTTCACTTTGTGCGAAACGTACTCGATACGTTTCGACACAATCGTGAGCGTATACGGACTAGCGTATACTACTACAAAAATAACGTCAAACTATATATTGAAATAAATCGAATTCGCTATCGTTTCGCGTCTCCTTAATTGACCGCGTTGACTTTTTTAGGTTTATATCGATACAGTATATTACACGAGTACGTAGGACGGTTCGCGTAATTTGTACACGTCATCACGAGAAGTTTTCCGCCGGGGGATTGCTCGTTAAAAGTATTAAGCCGTCAGACGAGACGAAATATAGTCGCGCGCGGTTCGGTTTTGCGCGCCGAGGGGCGAGGGGACCGCGGCGGACGAATCGAGCGAGTCGTGAAGGGGTTTTTTTTCCCAATACGTATCGTTAAAAACGAGAGAGAAAGATTATATAACGACCGACGAGCGGGGTGGAAGGAAAAAGAAAATAAAAAAACCGAATTGAAAACCAAAGTGTCTAATAGGACGTGTGCACTTGCCGAGGAGGACAGCGCGCTGTGAGAAAATTGCAGGAAAACAGCGTGTTGTACTAGTTAATAATTTATAATTTTCGTTTTTTTTTTTTTTCGAAATTATTCCAAAACGATATTTATCGTTTAGAAGAAACTTTAGTCAGTTTATAGCCTCGTGTCAGTTAGCATAGTTTCCTCTTTCGGTCCGGTGTAGTCACTCTAATGACCGCGTCATTCGCATTGTTGAACAGGGCAGTCCGTCATTGTAGGACATTCCAATAGATGGTTTTCATCCTGGACGCTTCTACGTTCACATCAGTCGTGATCTTTTTTCTTCCATTTCACTACGTTCTTCTTATTCCTGGCGGCAGTTAGTTTCTATTTCATCGTCTCGTGATACACTCCTTTCTTTCCATATTACCTGTCTTTCTCGCTTTCTTATCTGCCGATGATGACCTTTTGTACTGCGCGTAAAACTCCCGTCTTGGTTCGAGGCGTCGAACGGTCTAGTCCAGACGTCTTGTGTCCTGATTGCGTTATTGCGTCTTTCGGTGACTGATTTTCCTGTACCGTACATCTTTTTTTTTTAATTGTCACTTCCAATACCGTTTGTGCGAGCGAAATTTTCTTTAATAAATTTCAAATGAGAAAAATCCTCGTCACGATTTCGTTTGGAAATTTTTTTGGTTTTTTTTCGTGTTTTTCACACGCGCGGTAAATACTAGCCGAAAATAATAAAAAAATAATAATCACGTCCGGTGTGGTCGCCGCGATAATCAAAAGGCGCGCGACCAACGTATACTTATTCGAATTTGTATTTTTTTTTTTTTTTCGAAGGAGGCGGTCGAACGAAGCCAGTCGGTAATAATATATTTACCGGGACGTCAATGCGGCTGTTGAATATAATATATAAACAGGCATTTTACGGTTAATATTTAATAAATACACGTGTGATTTG
The DNA here is from genome assembly GCA_032441835.1 of Slavum lentiscoides. Taxonomy (NCBI): domain Eukaryota; kingdom Metazoa; phylum Arthropoda; class Insecta; order Hemiptera; family Aphididae; genus Slavum; species Slavum lentiscoides. Next base: position 14,122,818 of record CM063714.1, on the reverse strand, counting down.
TTCCCCGTTTCGGTTTCGCGTCGATAACGGAATATATTGAGTATACGCGCAACGCAAAAGAACGATGATAATAATAATATACATGAAAAGTATAAAACTATTTTTTTATATATATATATATTTATAATATTAATATTCGTTTGGAAAGTTTTAACGACGTTTCTGCGTCGAGTTAATTAAAAATTATATATATAAATAGAATAAAAAATTATCGATTCATATGTATTATCGTGGTTTTCATTTGTTAGAAACTTTCTATAGTAAATAAAAAAAAAACCACCCGCGTGTTTATCGTGTAAAAACAAAGACGGAATAATTATAAGTAAATTATTAAATAGTATATATTATACTAAACGTAAAAACTTTTTTTTTAAATCGGGTAAAAGTGTTATAAAAAAAAAAAGTAAATAAGAATAATTAACAAATGTTTTTTTAAAAAATTTTTATTTTTAGCGATTGTAACATCAGAAAGAACATACGGCCGTCTCTCCATTACCGCTGCAGTAGTTTACGATTGTGATATTTAATTCTTAAAAAGTAAAAAAAAAAAATCAATACAAAATGCTATCCATATATCGAGTATTTTTTAACGTTACAATTGCATTGAAAAAAAAACCTAACCTAACATTACGCGTATATGCAGTATATATATATATATATATATATATATAATATATAATAATAATAATAATAATAATAATAATAATAATAATAATAATAATAATAATAATAATAATAATAATAATAATAATAATAATCAATCGGAGTGTTGAAATAAACGATTAAAACGACACGGGAGATTTCTTCTTATTTTTTTCAAAAAAATTTTATTTCACTAATGTGTTTTTTTTCTTCGTTTAAAACGGTTTCGCACTGGCGTACGGGTTATTTTTTTCGCTCGAACTATTTTTATAAGATCTCATTCCGATTATAACTCACTAGCGAAACACTCAGACGTCATATAATAATATATATGTAACTTAATCGCGCATTAATATTTATTTATTTCGCGTATATTATTATAATATTATATATTATTATACGCGAGTATAGGTTTTAAAATATTTAACGCGATTTTTTTTCGTTCATTATTTATTCGTACGCGTTATTTCTTGTTTTCGTTTTTAGCGGCCACACGAAGCGATAAATAAAACACACCACTCCCGTTACGGCCTCGATACACTGGCGAAATAATGCATTTTTTTTCTTCTTTTTTTTTTCTCGAATTATACGCGAATACGCGCGTACTTTGTGTAATTATAATGCGTTTCTGGTGTATTTTTCTCGTTTTAAAATTTATAATCGTATATTTATTAAACGCGTTATATTTAATTATGTCGATCTTGTGATTTAAATGCAGCGTCGTATTTTTTTATATAAATTTTTTTTTTTTGCTCTCTCTCTCTCTCGCCGTTTCGAAACGATTAAAATATTCCAATTTTTTTTTTTTCGCACGCGCGCTTTATTACGATTCGTCGTTTATATATACACTTAACGCGCAATAAAGAACAATATATTCCGCAACGGCACATAATAATAATTATAATATTACGGGGGAAAAAAGTATATACAGAACAGAATAAATAAAATAATTTATACATATATATATAAACTGCTAATGGCCAAGACGCGGGGAACGAAACGAGGTACAATAAAACAATTAATTAAAAAATAACTCCGACGAACATATATATATATATATAATATAATGTCCGTTGCATTAAAACCATTAAATATTCAAAAAGAAAAAAAAAATGTAAAAAAATATAAGTAAACGGGTGTAGTATATAGAAAGTTTTTCAGTACCGTCTCTCTCTCTCTCTCTCTATATATATATATATATATATATATATTCCTTCAAATATATTGTACTTTTACGTACTGTTATATGTGCGCGGTATATATTATATATTATTATATTTCTCGTTTTCGCATTTATTATGGGATACAGCTCAACGGGACGACGAGTTTCGGTATTTTATAATCGTTATAAAAAATAAAAAAACGATATAATAATGAAAATAAAAATTTTGCAATATCTTTGCGCGCTCGCAATCGTTCCGCCGCCGCAGCCGCCGACAAAGATAATAATAAAACGGTCATTAATCATTTTAACGTCACCGCCGCCGTTTCCGCGGCATCCCTTCGACGTAGTATACAATTATTATGTTATACACAATTCTCAACCCGTCCTCGATATTTACATATAATGAACTAAAAATGTGCACGGAAAATACGCGAAAAACAAAATATATTCGCGTTAATTAAATCTAAACGAGTTTGGAAAACGTATAAAAATTCATTTAATAAAATCGATATTGAATAACAGTTTTTTTTTTTAAATTATAACTCACCGAGTCGATATTATATGGATAAAAATAAATTTAAAAATAATCGAAATTTCAATACAAGTCGGGCGTTCAATGCGTATATTCGATAATGTACGCGTTACATAATATTTTCGCACACCGACTCATTCGGATGGTTAGGTTCAAATTTGCGTCTTACCCGTATTTATCTTCTTTTCGAAAATAATAAATAAAACATTTCTGGCCCTAATTATTATTACCGAATTATTTTCTCCCCCGAATTTTATATACGCACAGCCGAGTATGAGTTTTGAATGATTCGACGAATAAAAATAATATATTATTTTAATATAATTCTTATAAATTCGCGGTTGACGATTGCGCGATACTGTTGGACTGCGTATCGTTTTATTGTTGTATCATGACGTGATATCATATTTACACTGCGAATACAGAATAAGTACAATTTTACGTTTGCAGAAAACCTTTAATACCTACGTAGTTGTATGTTATGTTATTGATTTTTTCGCTTTAATCTTGCAGTTGAAATTTATTGAATTCTATAATACGTTTGGCTGTCGAAAAATTGCCGTCAGCCTTTTAATAAACGAATAAATACGCCATTGCGTGGGTTGAGTTATTCTCGTATTTAAAACGGTATAAAAATCGAATCGACATTGTCGTAAGTGTAAAAAAAAAATGTATAATTTCTATTATGCAATAACGCTTTAATAAAAAAAATATTGGAATTCTCGGGTTGCGTACAAAAAAAAAAAAAATTATAGCGCGTGAAAATGCAGTAAATTCGGATCGAGAATTCGTATACAGTGAATATAAATAACGTTCCGAAACGATTGAAATTTATCGCGGATTAGTATATAAATCGCATGTATATATTTGACTTTTTTTTATGCGTCATAATTAATTCGGTAAAAAAAAAAAGCCCCCCCGTTATTTATTGTCAAATCATAATACACGAACGTTTGTGTTTAAACAATATTATATAAAAACGTATTTCCGATATTTTTACCCTTAGAAAATTCAATTTCGTAGCGTTTTTTTTCTTCGGTAAAACGAATCAATCATATTATATTACTTGACCTAACGAAAAACGTTTAATTCGATTTGCGAATAAAAAAAAAATTTCTATTTTTTTTTTTGCTCGCGAAATCTACGCGGTTTTCGTGTTGTTTTATAAACGCGTCGCGGAAAGGAGTCGGCTTTTTCTGTACACCATTTTATTCCAATTAAAGGCGCAAACGCGTGTCTGTACGATGACAAAAGGTCTCGAAAAGAGAACAACAAGCCTTTTCGTGCAGCGAACGCGCAGAAAACTATTAGTACATGCACGCCGTGTAGACGTTTTAATTAAAACGGATTTATTGAATTTATTTACGCATCAAATTTCACACACACACAATTCGCTTTTCTGTTTATTGTTCGCCTATTTTTTTTTTTTTTGTAATTTTTTCCGTTCGTTTCCTCTTCTTTTTTGTGCAGATAAATTCGTGTCACGAGACGCCGCCGTGTGACACCTGCTGCAGGACGAAACAGGACAATACGCGCGCTCGCAGAATGGGGGGCGTCGGACAGAAAATACGCGTACGAGGAAGTGTGCAGTATAAATAAAAATTGTGTTTATTTATATAAAAACCGTACGAGTTTATCGTAAGGATTAATTGTAACAATTTTATTTTTTCGACGAATTTCCCGCTGTTGCGTAGGAAAAATCTCTAAAGCTGTAGTGCGCGTAGGTTTTCGCTCTGCAATAGTGATTTGCTAGTTTTCTATAACGCAAAAGGAAAAAAAAAAAAAACGTGTTCGACCGAAATAATTATCGATTTACAATTCGTGTAATTCGTAACCGTTTTCGAATCGAAGAAATTTTACGTTTCTGACGCGATGCCGCCGTTGATGTATTCACGTCACGATTCGGTTTGCACGGCAATACGATTTAACGCGTATTTTCAAAAAAAAAAATCGAATTATTCAGGAAAATTGCCCCGAAATAATCGTTTCGACGTCAATCCCGACGAATTTCACGCGAATCTTATAGTATATAGGATATTAAAATTCTCCGGTTTATTGAAAATATATTATAAAGAGGACGCATTTAACGCGATATACGAAAACGAAAAAACGTGTCGGATATTACTATAATTTAGTAAATTATTAGGTACGAATACGAGATTAAACAGATTCCGTTGTGTTATTCGTAAATTTGGTTGTATAATCTGTATTAAAAAAAAATGACGAATATTTAAAATTTTTTTTAATTATTTATATTATTAAATTTTTTTTTAAATTTTTAATTATTTATACGCAAAATCGAAAGCGTTCTTTTTAATTCGAATTTTCTACGTAAAAACGATTTACCGAAAAAACAAATTCATTACGAGTACGTTACAGTAGTAATCAAAGGCGATTAAATCAAATCGCTTCGGATAGGTTACGAACAAGACCACCGTACGGTGCGGCGTTAACTGTATTGCCGGGGCACCGAGCAAACTAATTATCTGGAACATTATTTTTTTTTTTAACTTTGGCTTGTTAAAAGAATTATTCAAGAAAAAAATTATTTTAAATAATATAACCGTGAAATTTGTGCGTAAAAAAAAGTAAAAAAATAAATAAAAAGTGTTGTGTTGTTCTTCGCCCAAATTATTAAATACGCGTATTCAAAGCAAAATATTAGTTTTCCAAAAAAAAATCATATTCGGACATAATATAATCATATTATTGCCCAAAACACCGCAGAATTATTACTACAAGAACCAAGAATGTATTATACACGAATGTATAAGTGCAATTAAAAACGTATTACGATCTCGCGACTTCATTATTATAAATTATAAGGAATAATTGCCGGCCAGACCAATTATTATTACGCTTTAGAAATTCGATTCCTGTGCGTCAAATACAGCAAAAAACGAATTTTTTTTGTCCTGTGTAATAAAAAAACGTTTAAAAACGCTGTGTAGATCCTCGAGGGATCTCTCCCGACGACGTTTCACTGCGGGCGAGACGGGTCTGCGATTCGGTGAACACCCATCCGTGACGAATATGTTTGTTTTTTTTTTCAACCTCGGTCGGTATTTTTTTTATATATATATTTTTTCTCCTTCTCGAACAGAAAAAGATTATTTTGGTCACAAGAAATTTCGCCTTGTCTCGTCTTTTTTTTCCCCTATCAGTAGATTAATTCTTTTTTTTTCTTTTTAATTTAAAAAAAGTAAAAACCTGGTGTTCATTTGATAAAAAAAAAAAAAAAGTAAATCCCTCATCTCCTTCGCCATAATGATTTTCTACGGATCTAGCAGGTTGGCGATCCGACTGTAGGAATAAGCGAGGAAACTTGCAGTAACCGTGTAGCGTTACGACACAGAATATTTCAAGTCGACGTTTTTCTCTAAAGCGGCCCAATACACGATCAAATAACATCGATCGATATTCGATATTGACATTAATACTGAATCATATTGAAGACGAGTTCAATATGTTGAAACGATCGAAATTATTTTGATATTTATCGATAGAGTGTCAATGTAGTATTGTAGCAATAAACGCGTTCTCTTATTCGCTAGACATTCCGAACGAAACTGAACAATATATTGAAGAATATTATTGATCGTGTGTGTGTGCCAAAAAAAAAAAACCGAAACATTTATTGATATAAATATCGATCAATATTATCGATCGCGATATGAGCCACGTAAGCGACTTTCATAAACGGTGCGGTGCTCTAAGCGACTGTTTCGTTCGCGTTGTCCTTCCGCCGGTCCTGCAGGGCTGGCGGTGGTTATAAGGACGCGTTAAGGGATGACTTGAGAAACGCGCCAGCCGTATACCGCGGCGAGTCTCGTGTGTTGTATCGGAGGAACGCGCGGCGCGGACTCGTCTCTGCAGTAACAGTCACAGAATCCGAAGATTACCAAAGCGAATAACGCGCACTGACGCGGGATAATACAGTACGTAATAATAATTGAATCGTAAAACCGAAATTTCACGGTTACGTCGCGCGAGTACATATATGCGTATAGAGAAAACTGGATATATTCGAGACCGTCTATCGTAATCGGGCCTAAGGGTAGACGTGCAGATGAAATAAATAACGTGTCCAACACGCACCGCCTGCGCATAGGTATAAATATATATGTATTATAATATATATATTATTATCATTGTGCGGGAAACTAGTATTTTATCGGTCGGCCGGTGCCGTTCGGCTTCGGCAAACTAATATAATATTTGTGTGTTATAATAATACATCCGATACCGATGTAAGAAGGGAGAGAACTGCGCGTATACGGTATTATTACATATGCGCAGGAAGAGAGAGAGAGAGAGTGAGCCGCTCGTGTGATCGACGAAAACATTATATGAGCGGTGTGTGATAACGGAGTATAAAACGACGACGGATCGTCGAAGGGTGAAAAAAAAAAAACAGAAAAACTACAAATTACATTCGTTTTCGCCCGCACCGAGAGCTAGAAATTTTTTCCCGAGTAATAGGTTAAATAATAATTTTCACGCCGCATTTATTATAACGTATTTTTTTGTCATTTAACTATAATAAATAAGTATATATAGGAATTCCAACCGGCGCCGCTGGCGGCGGGAGGTTTTGCGGAGTACAGAATTTTTTTTTGTTTTTTTTTAAAAAAATTTTCTTGGAGGCCGTTAACGGTATGACATTTATGTGAAAACGTTTTTTGTTTTTTTACGCGTTTTAATACAAACACGAGCTCTTCAACTACGTGTGTATTTATTTTTAAAACAGATTGAAATTAAAATGTTATTTCGCTAGATTTAGGATTGTCAAGATTTTTCGAATATATTTATATATAGTCGAATTTACGCGTATGTCGTATATAAAATGTTCATTCCTCAAAACCAAAAAATTATACGGTGTATCCGCTTATTTTAAAAATATTATAAATTTGTTCGACGTGTTAAACATCTGTTACGGCGCGCGTATGAGGGTGTAAATCTCGGGAAACGGGACGGATACGTGTAAGCTATGTTGTCATAATGACAACTAATAATAATAATATTAATTAATTAATTGACACGTCCGTCGTTATGAATTGCGTGTATAACGTGTAAGCTGTTGCCACGACAACTAATAACAATATTCATTATCGAAATTACTTTTGAATAAGGATACCAATAATATTCACAAATCCCGATCACGTTTACCGTTCGCGCGACTTTTACACATCAGTGTCTCGAGTACTAGCAGACTCGTTTTTTTTTTTTTAGACCTTTATCCTCGTATACGAATTTTAAATATAAATATTATATACGCTGCTTTTCTTCTTTTCTTTTTTTCTACTGCATTTGTCGTCTTCAACCGTTTTATACGCATTACTTATTGCTGCAGGTTTTCGCGCGAGTAAGGCCGCGCGTACATTGGATAGCGTCGAGCGGCAGGCGTTTCGAGCGTCGAGCGTCAAGGTGCGCACATTGCAGAGCGTTACTTTTGAGCGGTGTGTGGTTTATTTAACAAAAAAAAATTAAGAATATAAAAGAAATAAGATCTAAAAATACCAATGATGATGGTAAAACCATATAATCGGTATATTTCATGAGCGTCGAGCGTCGAAATTCGAACACGTTTGATTTGTGACGCGCCGCGACGCTGACGCTCGACGCGCTGACGCTCGACGCTCGCTGTCAATGTACGCACTCTGATTTAAATTATATGGGTTCCATTTTTTTTTCCACGACGCTCTCCAATGTGCGCGCGACCTAAATAAGCGGTCGATTATTAATTGTAGATTTTTAATTTGCTATTATTAAGCGCTTTATATATTCATGTCGATTGCCGTTCGTGACGTATGGGGGGAAATTAAAAGCGGCATGACGAGTATACGTGTATTTTAATACCGCGGTTTGGGGTGAAATTTCAAAACGTCCGGCTTATACTGAAACTTGGCGCACTCGGGGCAAACAGAAAAAAAACCGAAATCGCGCCACCGAATACGCGCAGCAGCAGCAGCAGCAGCAGCACATGCACAGGATAACCGTTCGCCCGTTCTCCGGGCCCGGCCCCGGGTTTTGACGAAACTCATTAGCACAGGTCAAGTCTGACGCACACACATGCGCCAAACCGGCCGGCGTACGAGCCGACGACGACGGACCGGTTGCTGCACTCGAATAATAATAATATACGCGAGCGCGTGACTGGTAATTATTGTTATTACTCGCGCGCGCGCGCATATACCGTTTCCTTACTGCACGCCGCCATCTGCCTCGGTATCGCCTAGTGCGTGTACCACACACACACACACGCGCGCGAGCAATAAACGAGTATTACGGAGCCCGCGTGTGTGTAACCTTCATCAGGTGAAGGAGGCGACTCTCCGGTCCTTTCCTGGCACATCAGCAGTGCAGCAGTGCAGTGTGAGGAATACGATACACACACACACACACACATAATATATGTTATAGGGACGACGAGGGGCATAGAGAGAGAGAGAGAGAGAGAGAGAAAGGTATTATACCGCGCGTATCGAGTCGCGGTATATTATATACGTATATACCGAGCGCGCCGCGATATTCAGGTCTCCGCGGCGGGACCACATGCCGAGCCGGCGGCGGCGGCGGCGGCGGCGGCTACGGGACCCCTCGTCCGTCGTAAAAACCTCGGCGCTATCCGAGGACCCTTTTTTTTTTTTTCTACTCCTCCTCCTCGTCACCGCCAACTCCGGCCTACCATTCCCCCCTCACCCCGTAACTCTACTTCGTTTACACCCCGAAGTCGAAGCCGCGCACGTATATTATATTATTATTATACAACGTACAGTCTTCTTCGTATATACACGAGCGTGTTAAATCTTCGCGTTTTACGGGACGCGACGTTGCCGCTTCCTCCGGTCCGGTACACAGGTAATCGCGTACGAACGCGCGCACACGGGTCTCCGCGGTGTGTGTATACCATCGAAAAATCCGTGCGCTCCGGTCGACTACGCGTTTTCCGTCCGGAGACGGCTTTTTTTTTTTTTTCATCTTTTCATACCAGTTGCGGCGCACGAAAACGTTATAATATTGCTTACTTCGCGACGCGCGGTATGCGCGTGCCTTTACATTATATAGTGTATATACGCCAGTGGTGGCCAAACCACGGACCGCCCGCCCGTCATTTATTTTATCTGGCCCGCAATCTATACGCATTACAGCTATGATATTTTACATTTACGTTAAAAAAAAAAAAAAAATTAAAAAATACAGCGTATACATTCTTCGTATTCGAAATAACGTAATAATTAAAATACGAACAAATATTTCCCAGTTATCGTCATTTGTACGTTGTTAATCGGATATACATACGTACGGAAACGGCTCGTAGAACTGCTGCGGGTTCGAGATTTTCATTCGTAGTGATAATTTATTTCTTTTTTTTAAGACCTTCAAAAATGAATTATTAACAATTTTTTTTTTTTTTAATTTGTTCGGTTAATTTTTTTAAGGGTTTATGAAAAAAAAAAAAATCAAAAAAATTGGAATAGTCGTTTTGTAGTAAAATTCACGAGGAATTCAAAACTGTTTTCAAATTTCTTATCGCACCAATAGATCGATCGGTACGTTGGAAGTACGAAACGTCTATTTTGCTGTGTTTCACGTGTGCAAGACAAAGAGAGAAAACACCCGCTTTGAATCCCCTTAAGTAAATAGTACATATCGAATAAAGCCATTAAAACGAGCGAGTACAATAAAAACGTCGTTAAACGTGTACTAAAAACACCTATAGCTAAAATTCTGACGACTTTAGGGTTTGGGGAAAAATTTTCAAATTTCAGGCCCGGCAAAAAAAAAAAATGTTTTTGGCCCGCGGTAAAAAAATGTTTGGCCATCCGCACCGGTGTGCACTGCTGTCGCGGTAATATTATTTCTCTAGAGACTGTCGAAACGATCGAATTTCCATCGAGTTTTCGATACCGAAGGAGTTTTATTTATCGATACCGATTCAATAGTGTTTACAAAAAAAAAAAAAAATCAAAGCGTTATTGTAATATTGAAATATTACTTTTTTAAACGCTGCACGTGTAAGACTCCAAGCGCCCATCGGATTAATCTCTGCGGGTCTCTTGGTTCCTAACGACGTACGTTCGACCGTACCGACGGATTTTAAGTACGAATAAGAAAAAAATAGCTTTAAAAATAACCTTTAAATTGAAATATGGTGACACTATTATTTTGTTATTTTCTGAGATTAATCGTCTCCGTATTTTATCACGCGTACTTATTAGGTATTAATCGATATTCGCGTTGCGTTCATTTGTTTTTTTGTTTTTTTGTTTTTCTTTTATCGTATAGTTTAATAATAACGTGTGTATTACAGGGACAGGAACCGAACCGAAAATAACCGGCTTAGAACCGAAACCCTTTAAAAACACTGGAACCGAAACCTGGCCGTAACCCTAATTTTTTTCAAAACCGGAACCGATATTTGGAATTACAGGTTTAGAGATTACGTAAAAGTCCATTAAATTTCTAATAAACTTCCCCAGAAAAAAAAAAAGTACAAAACTGTATGAACTTTAAATGATTAGACGGGCTACTTACACTGCGGGTATGTACATTGTATGCCGAAGGTGAAAAAACACACTGAACAAAAAATCGGTGTGCTAAAAAAATTATTAAATCCGTAATAATAATTACTCCGCACACTATTAATTAATATATGTATATATATTATCACTTTTTAATCGTAATTTCGATATTTTAAAGTACGGGTTAGTACCGGTATTAACCGGAACCGAAACCGAAATTCACAATTTTCATGAAACGAAATTTTATTTTTTTCAAAGATCCGAACCGAAACCAGAACCGATAAAATCGTCGAGGTTCCATTCCCTGGTGTATCAGTATACTCTTGATTTCCAAAAAAAAAAAAAGTTCCGCCTCGGTGCAGAGTACTAATATATAGTTAATTTCTGGAAATTATTGTTTTTTTTTTTCTTCTTCTTCAAATCGTCATATCGTAACGTAGATCTGTTATTAGAGCGATTATTATTATTTTGTGGTATAATACAATTAGACTTTAAACGAGAGCGACGCGTTGCGTTTAATTTAAAAAAAAATTGTCGAGAAAACGATCGAAAATGCTCGTTATACAAAGAAATATTAACCGTTACCACGTATACCGCGTGGTGTTTTCTTTTTAAACATTTTTTCCCCCTCATTGATTTCGACAACGTTAAGCCCGAATTCCGTGAATTAATAGTGACAATATAAACCGAAACGTTCTTTGAACGCGGAAAACGACGTAAATTTTTTTTTTTTTTTTTTGTGGTAGCAAATTGAATTGTAAACCTCGTAATATTTCGTTTCGAATTTAATATCACTAACGAAATTACGTCGAATTTTAACACTCGACGCAAGAGAAAATACTGTAAAAAAAAAAAAACGATAAAGTCTCGCGTCGTTATATCACGATTAACTTGTCCATTTAATATAATTACATTACGGTTATCATCTTTACACTGTAACGACAAATTGGAAATTTTTTTAACGTTTTCGAGCGCAGCGGGTAAACGCGGAAAACGATTATTCGAGTATAGGATGATAATATTTTAATGAAACCAAATCGGTACGAACAAAATATTATTATAACCCTTAAGCACACCACCGTCCATATATACGTATATATATAATATACATACAGTAATTATTATTATTATTATTACGTTATATGTAGTAGTCTGTACGGGAGAGAGCACATGTTTTTAAACGTGTGTGCGGCAATATGATTTACTGCTGTTATATGTTATTTTCCGTTTACGTCACAACCATAATATTATATTACAGTCTCTCTCTCTCTCTCTCTCTCTCGGAATATTCCTTTTTTCTTATAACTATAGTAATAATAATAATAATATAAATACGCTTATTATTATATATATATATATATATATATATATATATATATTTATATATTTATACTATCGTTCCGAAAAAAAATTCGTTCTACGCCGCACGTCTGCGCGATGATAAATCTGTGAAATTTTTTTTTTTTTTTTGTTTTTTGATATATACGAAAATATATTTTTACTGCGTACAGAATAAAACATAACTATTTACGGATTATTCGTAATATAATATTATCAGCTTTATATATATATATATATAAAATTTATATATAATATAAATATATATATATAGTATTGTATGTATTCCGTTCTAAATTCGTTGTTTTGTAGATACAGCGATGCGTGTCCAAAAAAAAAAAATAAGAAAAAAATTCGCGTACTAGCACGAATATTCAAGTACGTTGTTGAATATTCGCGTACCAGATAATCAAATTTATTTTTGGATGTTAATAATTTTACATTAACGCGCAATATCGTCATATAAGGAATTTTTTTTTTTTTAGAACGCGATCATCGTGAATTTAATAATAGGTACGTGCAGACCATCGGGAAAGCGTATGTTCACGAGAATTTCTTGAAATATTGCGTGATAAAAAACTAAATAAATAAAACGGTAAAACTAACGGATTTATTATGTAATTAAATGTATAATACCGCGCGCTTATTGAAAACGTTAAAATTTAAACGATTATAAATCGAACGGAATATTTAAATCCGTACGAAATCGTAATAATACGTGTAAAACGCGTGTTATCGTGATTGAATGTAATCGAAATAAATTCGCGAGCGGTTTTATTTTTTGATCGTTTGCAATTCATGTACGCGTAATATCGATTATCGTTAAAGATAACGTTCGCCATGTCAATCTGAATTCGAATAATACCGATAAAATCGCGGCGGCTATTGATTTTTTTATTTAGCGAAAAAAAATCGTTTTTTTTTTATTGTGTAAACCGCTTACGAAACCGGTCCGCCGTGCGTCCATCATCCGAGTCATTTGAACGAGAAAAAAACAAAACACGCATTCACTCCAATCATATATTGTGTTTTCTCGCTCCCGCGGTTACTTTTTTTTTATACCAAAATATAAAAAAAAAATGCGTAGAAAATATAGAAACAAGCGTTAAAAAAAATAACCACACGAAAATTGCGTATACGCGCAGAGACGAGGAGACGCGTAAAATCCTAAGCCGATTCCGACCGATTCTCAGGTCCGAATACGTACGTAAAACGGTTTCGTATAACAGCTGCACTCCTGCAGAACCCCCCGGGGTTTATAATATATACTATAATATATACGGCAGTATTATTATTATTATTATTATTATTATTATTACAGTGGCGCGTTGGTCGATTTATATAGCGTTTAACGTCACTGCAGTGCAGTGGCGTACACAGAAATTTTCAATGGGGGGGGTTATATAAAAAATATATATTAGTTGAAAAGATTTTTATAAAACGTATCAAATAATAATACAAATAATAATAATTATAATTATAATACAATATCCAATTTCCTTGGTTTTTGCCCTAATTCATCGATGACTTCTTCAGCTGTTAAAGGAATAATTGTTCCATATTTTTCTTCTTACTATCCGCCAAAAAATATTCATTTATTCTCTTCATTTCTCTTCGATATTTAAATTTTAAACAAATACGAATGAACAGCAAAATATTAAAACAAAACACATTCGCGAAGTCGTAATTCGTAAATCGTAATATTATAAACGCTCACAAGATATCAGTCTTGCTAAATTCCAAAAACTTGACAATATCAATAAATACGAACATATTATATTATTCGACTGCGTGATTTCAAACAGAAAAGCGCGCACGGATCACACGGTTACTGATCAAATGCAAACTAAATATAGCTGGGTTTTGTAGCAGCAGAATTATTAGGCTGGAGCTACACTATGCGTTTTGTCGGTTACCGATTAACCGGACCCGATCGGTAATTGAACGGGAACACCCAAAATACACACATATTTAAACGCCAAACGCACTATCGCAATCACATTAGACCGATTCTCCGCAACCGACGGAATACGACCGCAACATGCTGTGGTCGTTCTTTCCCGATACCGATCGTATAGTGTAATATATAATCCAATGTAAAATGGTGAATTTTGCACAGTCATGAAAACAAAAAAAATTATTTTTCTATGAAATTAAGACGTCGTCGGTCGCGCGCCAAATATGGTGCTATGGTGCTAAAATCACTACGAAAAATATTTTTGTAAAAAGTCAATGGGGGTTTGAACACCCAAAACCCCCCCCGTGTGTACGCCACTGCTGCAGTGGATTAAAAAAAATACGGTAATGACGAAGAATTTATCGAAATAGTATATTATACAGTGAAGATAGCTACGAGAAATCGAAAACATTTTACTCGAGGAATTTTGCTATACGCGTCAAAGGCGTTGCGATATAGTTGTCATTTATTCGTTTTTATCGTATTATAAAACGTTCGAATTTAAGGGGATCGAAAGCGGGTATTTTCTCTCTTTGTCTTACACGCATGAAACATAGCAAAACAGACGTTTCGTACTTCCAACGTACCGATCGATCTATTGGTGCGATAAAAAATTTGAAAACGGATTTGAATTCCTCGTGAATTTTTACTACAAAACGATTTTCCACTTTTTTTCATTTTTTTTTTCATAAACCCTTAAAAAAATTAACCGAACAAATTTAAAAAAATTGTTAATAATTCATTTTTGAAGGTCTTAAAAAAAAAAATAAATAAAAAAAGTGAGAAAGTCGTTTCGTAGTAAAATTCAAGAGGAATTCAAATCTGTTTTCGAATTTCTTATCGCACCAATAGATCGATCGGTACGTTGGAAGTACGAAACGTCTATTTTGCTATGTTTCATGTGTGTAAGACAAAGAGAGAAAATACCCACTTCCAACCCTTTAAATTCGTTTATCATGTTTGACGCCTTGACGGGGGGAAGACCCGGTGGTTTAGTTATACTGGCGGAAATAGAACGAAATATGTCCTGAAAAACTCATCACTGAACTCTAAAAAAAAAAAAAGAGTTTGAAATTTTCTCTTTCCTAAATCCGAATACGTGCGATCTATCGAAACGACCGATTGATCTACTACTCGACGAGTAATTTATATATTGTATTTTAATTCGTAGTATTATTCAAAATCGTTTACGGTGGCCACGAGTTATCTATATTGTATAATATTTTATAACGAAATTTCTAATTTTCTCGGTTTTCGAGTTAATTTATTGAGTTCGTCGTGTGTCACACTGGTTCAACACCCGAATACATCTGACCACATCCCGCACCACGTACCGGTCGGTAAATAAATCGACGTCGATTCACGGATAAATACTAGTACAAATTCTGTTGAAAAAAAAAAATTAATTTTTTTTTAATTATTATTATTTCTCTTACAATATTTTCTCTGCGTTTGCATAATGTGTCGTGTAAAAAATAAATGCCGCGGGAGGAGATCCATCCCCCGATATTATCCCCTCCGTAATCATACGCTCCTCGAGCCCCGAGGTGAACGCGCGTTGAAGAGCCCGAAAATATTCTAATCTAACCCGCTCTCTCTCTCTCTCTCTCTCTGCTCTCTGCGTATCGCGTCGTACGATAATAATACTCGTAATAATAAGAATAATAATAATATCGTTTCGCGCGCAAAGGAAACACAACCTTTTTTTTTCTACCGTTACCATATATATATATCATTATATACGTATAAATATTATCATATAAATACACTATATAGCGGTTTTTATAAACCCGCGGTGCGGTAATATGTGGTAAGCGCGGTATATCCATAGCCAATGGCCCGCTACGCGAGTATATTATAATAAAAAATGTATTATTATATGTATACGCGTAGCGGGTACGTAAAAATGTAAAAATATACGGTCGAGACGCGTAATACCGTCGTATACAGGACGAGGGAATGGGAGGTGTGACCGATATATTATATAATATTACAGTACTGTAAGAAACAAAAAAAAATAGAATAAAAAACCGTTTAATTTTTTAAATGTTAAAAATAGTATTATAATAATATTACTCCGCGAATTTGTATATACGTTTACGAATAGATTTATTGATTAATATTGTTGGTTTGTACTCGTCGTCGACGTCGTATTACAATAAACGAAATCGATTTACAAATAACACCTCCTCCCCCCCCCTAGTAATTATTATAACTATTGTAGTTTTCATGGAGAGTGGCCCTCGACGGTGGCGCGACCGGTGACGCTATATCTGAAAAACAGTGGTTCTCAACATTGGCCGGCAGAGAGCCGGTCAACAACAGGTGGTCGAACAACAATATCGTCATTGTATTTTTTTTTTATATTCTTCGGTCCTATAACTTCACCAAATATTTTATCCACCCATGGTTTTTTTCTTCCATATAATATTGCACTTAAATTACAGCGTTTTAATTAATTACGTATACAAAAAAGTAATTAATTTAAATTTGCCGCGCTTTGTTTGGCACGTGTTTTAGAGCACCTGCGTAAAAACGTCCACCAGTCGCGCCACCGTCGAGGGCCACTTTTCCTGAGAACTACTATAGTCTGAACGCCCGGGGGTATTATTGCCGAAATTCTACGCATACTATTAACGAAATACTAAACGATTTTTCCCGTAAAAAATGCGAGTGAATTTTACCATAGTAACGATTTCGATCATAAAAAAAAGATTGTAAAAAACGATAAATTCAAATCGATAAAACAATAGACGCGTTTAAATATTTTCGGTATATTTTATTGTATTGATGGCCAAATCAATAGTAAATAATTCGATCGATATGTATACAACACACTTAAATATTAAAATTACAAAAATAGCGTGTGTGAGTAAAATGAAAAAAAAAACGAACGACGGAGTGCAGCGCAAAATCTTTTCTCGGATTTTGCAAATTATTCGTCTATATTATGAAGAACGCATTTACCCTATCTGTAGCAATTACACTATATTATGTACATATTCGAATTGTGCGTCGCGGTTTCCAGACGCGTCGCGTGGCGTAAAACTGCAGGAAAACAAAATTAATATAATACAACGGATATAAAGCAAAAAGGCTATTATTTAATCGATTTCATTGATTTGTTTTATTCAAAACATAAAACGCGTTTAGTTTTTCTTTCTTTTCCATTATTTAATAATTACATTTTTTTTTTGTATAAGATAAAATAAATACATTTTGCATAAGAGTATCTCTTTTTGTCGTTACGATAATTCGGGAGTCATCAAAATATTATAGAGATGTAAACAACACTCATTGAATATAATACTACACTGGTCCGTTCAGATTGCGGTCGACGTATTGCGAGGACAAAATAAAATATAATACTTCTTGTAAAATCGATTTTTTTTTACTTATAATCGACGCGGTTTTTGAAGATTTATTGTAATGTGAATTTTAAAAAAATTACAGCTTCCTTTGAACCGTAGTAAAAAAATTGTCGAAAACATCGCTGTCAAATATTGAATACTTTTTTTTTTTTTTTAATTATGACTTCATTTTGAAAATATTACAATCTATACACGCGTACAATAAGCAATAATTATGGGAGAATAAGAAAAACTAGGAGTGAATAATGACACGGTATAGGAAGTCTCACATTAGAGACACCTATAATGGCTTTACATTTACAATTTACAATTTATTCAATTTTTAATTCACGGCACCAGTTACGCTTGAGTCGTCTGGTCGGGTTTTCGGGTAATGCTGGCAACGCTAGATCCATGATGAGCTGGTTGGAGTTTTGCACGGAAGCGTTTGTAGTGTAGGTTAGCAGTTTCGTTGACTGAGTAGTTTTTGAGGTCGGAGTTTATTGAATTATTACAGAGGTATCAGCGAGTGCTCCAGTGATTATGCGAATAATGAATACTTATAGTTAATTTCGTATCACAAGATTTCCAGTTTTAGCAATTTCATCTATACCGAGGTTTCATCGAGACGGACGATTTGTTTTTACTGACGATCGGTTTTCGCGGACAGTAACAGTCGTCTTCGCCGCTGTCTCGTACTTATAATAAAATGAAATGAAATGACGAGATCAAGAATAAAATTCATATTTCGTCGGCACGTAAGAGTAATAAAAAAAAAAAAAAACCGAGAAAAATATAATAACGACAAAAAAAAACAACGATATTTTATTCGTTTTGCTGTTGCCGTTGTCGTCGGCGCGCAAATTTCCGAATAATATATTTCCATACGCGCGTATTATTATTATTTATGCGCGTTCACGAGGTAAACTTTCGTTTTGAAATAATATATCATTATATACATATAAACGCGCGGGCGTATAGGCGCGCACGTCTTTTTCGGTATTTTATTATTCACCCCTTTTTCCGAGTCGCAGTATAGTTGACGAAGAAATTTCACCTCCAACAATTCACGCAGGCTTTCTCGCCGAGTTATTTATGACGTATTTATATTATAATATTGTCTCGCGCGAAACAAGTGCCTCTGCAGTACGCGTTCAAAGCTTATCATAAATAGCGTTTTGAAATCATTTACAGTTGCGAAAAACACAGATCAATCGTCTAAACCATATTTGGGGGGGAGGGGACGTTATCTTGGTGTTAAATCATCCCACTCTGACCGCGTCCTTTTTAATTTTTCAGTTTTTTATACTCGAGTATCTCTAAAAAAAAAAAAGATTTTGGACGACATATTTTTTGATTATTTCGATTGTGTTATTCGACGACGATTAACCGTGTACGTACTTTTTATAATACCTAACTGAAATTTTATAAAGACGCGTGCGTTGAGGATATTGAAGAAGAAAAAAGAAGCTCAAAGGGTGAGTTCTTATAGTTTGGAAACAACGGGTTAAAAATCAACACCAAAAGAACGTCATAGATGCTTCGACTAACCGTAATTTTAAATTGTTCGCAACAATTTACAAATCGTCAGTTGTACTGTGCACATTACCGGTAACAACTGCAACGAGTCAGCGCTCGTTTTCCACACTATAACGGCGGCTTAAAACTCATTTATATGAAATACCATTGCGGCGAATAGATTAAATGGACTTGCGTCGATGAATATATTATACACGGAGACATTCCAGTAACTGTTGAACAAATAATCGATTAACTCGCAATTAGTTGTGTCGTCGCCTCAAGTTCGTTCAAGTTTTAGTTTCTTAGCAATTATTTTCTTAGTTATAATAAAAATCAAAACGAAATCGTTAGAGTTCTGAAGGTGAGGTGTGGGAAAACATATAAATATGTTTAAAACATAAAATTATTTCTAGATATACGCCATTGGTATAAACCGGAACGAATTTGTCACTCGTACGACCCATAGACGCGTAAAATATTATTCCCTGCGGATTCTTTTGCACCTACGGATGACAGTTTTTTTTTTCATTCGGATATGAATCCATATGATAATAATAATTTTTTGTTTCTCGATATTTGCTACAAGTCGTCGGGGCAATTTTCCCGAGAAACCGCCGGTAACGTTTTTTTGAAAACGAAATTCAAATTTTTTTACGAAGGATTATCGAAATCGAACTGGTACGGGTTGTTGTTTTATTCGACTACTGTAACTCCTTTGAAACTCAACAGCAAAATAATATGTTCTTCTCGAATTACGTCACACTACCTACTTCCTTCGCACTCATTTAAATTATCCCTTAATGGCTCTCCCCTTTGCACCCTCCATTCGTCCGAATCAATTTGCGAAATTCCTCGCATTCTCTTCCAGTGCCCTACCTTAACGGCACAACCTGTCCGCTTTATTTAACTCTTACAACGTCCCTTTAACTTCTCAATCTATTTCTTTCCTCACAACTACATCCCGTTAACGTTTCCTTCTATAATCAGACTGGTTTATTAATTTAAAACGTTCTATTCGCGTTGTTTAACTGATTTTTATTTCAATTCATTTTGTATTAACCTTGAAACATAATTGTTGTAAAACAAAGTTCCAAGAACAAAACAAATTAAGAAATTTAAATCGCGAGCGATAAAAAAAAAAAAAATTCGATTAGATCTGTAGTCGAAAATTCAGGGGTGGCGGATTCAAACCTCTCCTCAATATAGACTGCAGGTTTTCACAAACGTTATCGGATTACTTCGCACATATTACGCGCGCGGTGGATCGACGCGAAAAAAACGACCGGTACGTTTTGTCGGCAAAACGCGAAAAACGTACAAAATAAACGCGCGTGCGGTTCGTGTGAGCAACAAGCAGTGCGGCGCAGGTGCTCAGTTGTGCGAGCGTGAGTAATGCCTTCGACATTTCCGCCGCGCGATCCGGTTTCAGATGATAATGTCGATACCGTTTCGCGTGTGATTCACACATGCGCACATGAGCACGTAATAATATTCCTCGTGTGTGTGTGTGTGTGTGTGTGTGTGTGTGTGTGTGTATCTAATCGTTCTGCGTGACTGCGCACTCCGTCCTAGTCATCGTCGCTGCTCAGAACTCAGAGACTCGGCGCGAGACCGGCCCGGGCCTGCGCCGCACCGACCGAGTGAGTATAGCCGGGAAATCGCGAATTTCGACCTTTCCGTTTGGCGAACAAATTTCAATTTAGTGAATTCAATTGCGTACACAATAATGCGAATAGAATGCACGAGCGAAACCGACAAACGATTTTGGAATATTCTAAATAAGAAGACAATGTTAAATATTAAAATAATAACATTTTAATTCCGTTTCACGATCGCCGTTCAATGGAGGACGTGCTAACGCCGATAACGAAACGACACGATAAACCGTAACGCCGGGCAGCGTATACCTAAGCGTTCTGTGGGGCTATTCTGTAACTCGATAACGTGTTAACGAATTAATTCGATAAGAGCTTCTTATTGAAATTTTCAAAAATGTATCGAATTTTGTTGTTGACATCGTGATCTGTAAATGACTCTATCGATACCTTGCGCTTGCAAAGTGTATGTCCACCAAAATGATAAGAAATCGATAGCTAACGACAATTTTCTGGGAATTTATAAATCGTTTCGATAGCTTAACGAACCGAAAGTTGTCGTTAACAGGTCTTATCGAGTTACAGAATAGCCCCACTGGGGTCCGTTTGGGCACTCGTATTCGATTACGCTCTCCGATCGGTCGATTTTAAATTTCCCGCCTATTTAGTAACTGTCATGGCTAACTATCTAGGCATGACAACAGATTGTCCGAATTGCGACTCGGTCTGCGCATCCGTGGAAAAAAACAATAATATCGTATTTTTTCTTTCCACGGAACTGGCAACCGCTGTGTAAATTGACCTTATAACGTTAAATCAAACGATAAACACAACACAAAACCAAAAAATCGTGCACAACATTAACAAATAATATATGATAATGATTATTTCTTCTATGAAAGTGGTAGCACTTTCATAGAAGGAAAAATCATACCTGCGTATCACGAATCTGTTGTCATACCCAGATATTTATTTAACCATGGTAACTGTTATATAAGGACGGGTATATATTCCCGGAATAACAGTTTACTATATAAAAATAAAATAAAGAAATCGCGATAACTTTCGCGATCTTTGATGTGCGGAAAGTATAAATCCGGATTTTCAATAAAATAAAAACAAATAAACCCGGAATTATATTACGTTCCATGACATTTGTGCCGTCAGTGTGTTATCAGTGCATTATTATTATACTCGTTGTAACAAGTCTAAGCGAGCTGCGCTCACTTATAAACACCTCCATTCGCTCGCATCGCGAGCTCCTGCCGGAACTTGCAACTAAAAAATTTCCATTGATTTGTTCTGAAAAATCACCTAAAGTTATTGGAGTGCGCACGTTTGGTTTGTCTGATAATAATACACTGGTAACACGCACTGGCATCACAAGTGTCAGGCGGAAAATTTAAAATCAACCAATCGGAAAGCGTAATTGAATCAGGGACTGGAACCGAACCGAAAAGAACCGGTATAGAACCGAAACCCTTTGAAAAGATTGGAACCGAAACCTAACCGTAACCCTAATTTTATTTTTTTCAAAACCGGAACCGAAACCGGAACCGATATTTGGAAATACAGGTTTTATCGGTTATTTTCGGTACAAATGTATTAAAACTAAAATATTTTACACAAAGTATAAAATAATATTTTCTCGTAATGAAATTTTGTATGTATGACAAAAATAAATGTTTGCCATTTAGGCCCGGTACACGTGCGATTTTTTGATGTGCGGGAGCGCTGCGTTATCGTAATTGCGAGTGCTTTTATCCATGAACTAATTGCTCGACACACGCGTGTTCATCACCTTGCGAGTCCGGACGAGCCAAAAATTACTCCGATAACGCAAAGTCAAAATATCATAAATACGACGTTTCATTACCAATATAGCGACTATAGTGGTGCAATTCACACGTCCGGGATTTTACCACAATGATCCATGATTTTTGTACGTACATATTCGAATATAAAAACCACACGGAAAATATGGGTATTCTCATACGGTAATCGTACGGAGTAAAAATAGAAAATTATTTGGTATCAAATCTCGCTTACGATTTGTACAACATTATATCATTTCGTAGTTTCGGATTCAAAGACTGATATTATATTATGTAATGCGCAATTACGATGACACAGTAGAGCCGCACGTGTGTACCGGGCCTTATAATGTAAAATAACAACAATAGGGAAATCATGTTTATAAATAACTTTGATAATCGTAAAGACCACAGACAAGAACGAGATAATATAAAATTTTACGAATGTAGTTTGTAGTGCCTGGGTGGGTGGGTAGTTTTATGTGTCTGTCTTCAGCAACACCTATATTTTCTAGGATAGCTGTTATAAATGATAGGAACGAAATTTTAATAGGTACAACTTTTAGGTATAGACATAAAAAAAACACATTATTGTAAAACTAACACATTCTCCACTTTCTTCAGAATTTAAAATATGCAAAATAAAATTATCAACATTGATAGGATATTAAGATAAGTATTATAACAAGAAATTATGTAAAAGTCCAATAAATTTCTCAAAAAAAAAAAAATGTAGAAAATTTAAATAATTAATCTGGCTACTAATACTGGTGGTTATACTCGTATGATGAAAGTGAAAAAATATACTGAACAAAAAAGTGGTATGCTAAAAAAATTATTAAATCCTTAATAATACTTGCTCCACATTATAAATTAATATATTATTACTTTTTAATCATAATTTCCATATTTGAAGTACGGGATAGTACCGATATTAACCGGAACCGGAACCGAAACCGAAATTCACAATTTTCATGAACCGGAACCGAAACCGGAACCGAAATTTTATTTCTTTCAAAAACCGAACCGAAACCAGAACCGATAAAATCATTAAGGTTCTAGTCCCTGAATTGAATACAAGTGCCCGAAACGGACCCCGGAATGGTTTTTTTTATTCTAAACATTTCAATTTTTGAACATTTTTCGTATATTGTCGCGAGGTCCTCTCGACCGTTCCAGCCGGTTTGAAGTCCTTTTAAGCCAGTGCTTCAAACAAACTTTTTTTGTCATTGGGCCCCCTAAATTTAACGTAAAACTGTCAAGGCCCCCTTAATGAAAATCATTAATTATTTTTTTCTTAATAATTATGTACTATTTCACACAGATAAATTATTAAAATGTATATATAGTGAATTAATGTTTAAATAAAGCAAATATTTCACGCCCCCCATCCCCAGTAATATAGCCACGGCCACCTAGAGGAGCGCGGCCGCCAGTTTGAGAAACACTGTTTTAAGCCACATACGCTCGTATTGAAAACGATATTATTTTGTTAATATCGAAATAATATGTTCACGCGATTTATGTGATTTTTTTTTTTTTTTATCACTTCGCGAGAGCGTTTTACGCAACAATATAAGGGCGGAAAATTATTGAACGTTTCCGGGACGTCGTTGTCGTCCACACGAGGAACAACTCCCCCCACCCCAAAAAAAAACCGTTTTTGAATTTAACTCGTTTACAAGCACACACATACACACACATATATATATATATATACGTGAAATATTAATTTATTTTGTGTGTGTGTGTGTGTCGGAAGCGATTGTTCGGAACTCGTCCGTCCGGAACGTCGTGAAACGAGCCCGTGGCCGCCGCGGGGGGCAAACGCCGCGCCAGAGCGAGTCGACCGGAGCTGGTGTTTTATTTCGTTTTTTTTCGCAGACGGACGCGTCGCGCGGTGACGGCGATAAAATCGCGTTCCCCCGAAACGAGATATTTATCGATTATAATACAACGTTTTATTATTATTATTATTATTTTGAAAATCGTTCGTTTTATTTATTATAAATAGGCCATCGTCGCGTGACCCCTTTCTCCCATTCCCGCGCCGGAGGAAAGGCTTTTGGACGAAAAACGTCCACGAGAGAATTTTCAACGTGGACACTTTACAATCAGTGCGGAGAGAGGAACGTATTACGATGATGCGGTTTTTTTTTATGCCTGTACCCGAAAATTCTACCGGATGGAGTGCACCGATCTTTCCGTGTAGCACGTTTTCTGATTGCAAATCGCGTCTAGTTTGTCCTTTAAAGATGTCATTTTTCGATTTTCTCAATACTCTAAAGTCAGAAAAAACTACGTAAAAACGTTAAAAACGCAATTTCGTCTCAATCGATCGTCGTCTATTTCTTCGTTTATTTATTACGCCGACACTCCGCACAGAATCGTTTTATCGAATGCAACGAATATTATCATTGCTTTCGAATTTATAATAAAAACAAAACTGCAAAATCTTTATCCAATACAGTATAATTCACTTAAGCGATATCCACAACCAGTGGCGTGCTCAGGAGGGGCCCCAGGTTAGGGATTATATCGCCCCCCCCCCATTGTTTTTTTGCCGACTTACAGAAAACAACTTATTAATTATAAGAGCTGCAGTTTAATACTTTTCATATTAGTTAGTAGCAATAAGTTATATCACTTATGACAATAAACATTCACTATACATAACATGTGTTATATTAATTGAACGACTTGGTATTAGTGTGTTATAATTTAAATTAATTTTAATTATAGAACAATTTACAAACGCACATAATTATATAAGCTAGAAACGATTTTGGAGAGCTTGAAACATAAACATTTGAGTTTTTGTATTACCGTGACAATTCATTAAAATTTTAAATGCATTATTACTATTTACTTATAACATCCCACCCCACATTGAAAATTCCTGGGCACGCCACTGTCCACAACACCCCGCGGCTCGCTAACTTTTTTTTTTTCGTTTCAAGCGTGGAAAATCACAATACGTTCGGCCCGTTGCACGCGACAAAACCGAAGCGGAAAGGAGAAAAAAAAATGGATTTTTAAAAAAAAAAAAATCGAATTTTCGTTACAGGAACGTACTGAGCAGTGTATCATCACGAAATTAATAAATCGTTCCGTAGTGCCTGCGATTTACGCTCTACATATTATCATACAATAATAATAATAACGATATTATCATAAATAATAATAACAATAATTATTATACGAATAATTAGTCACACGTCGACGACGAAACGAATTAGTCGCTGTGAATAAAAAGCGGAGGAAACGAACGATATCGAGGGGGTTTTTCGTCGTTATTGTTGTTGTTGTTGTTGTTGTTGTTAAATTCGATTTTCGTGTACGTAAACAAATTAAATGAATTTTTGTATAGTAAAAAAAAAAAAAAAACGCTTATATATAACGCGAACAAGCCAAAGAGTGTTGTGGAAAATACAGAAATATTTATTATGCGGAAATATTAAATTCGTTTTGTTCTTGTTTTTTAAACTATATCGAAACTACCGGTTTGAGTCATTATCGCGCGGGTGTTAAGCGGAAAAGAAAAACAGATTGAAAAACAAATTACACGCGAGAAAATCATGAATGTTACAGGAAAAATTTGTAATTTTTTTTAAAAAAATGGTTCCAACAAAGAAATTTTTAATTAGACGTTATAAACGTTCACAACGAGTAGCGTACACAATTAATTGATTAACAATTCACAAACGTATTCCGAACACGGGCGTATGGCGTATACACTTCCTCTGTGAATTCGCTCTTGTTTTTGCGATCTAAACTTAACTCGAACTAAGGCGAACATTGCGATTTCCTTTGTATAACTGCTTCGCGACGAATCCTTTGAAGTTACACGGTTACGTTCCGAGGCGAAGATATATTTTCACATCGTTATATTATTAGACGTAATAGGTTATTCGTTAGGCCCCGAAGTTGTATAAAAGTCCGAATCGGCTTGCAGGTCTTCATTTTGCGAATAAATTGTTTTTTACGAGATTTCGAGTCTCGCGAGATTCTCGGTCAATCATTTAAGACTTGTAATTTTTATACGAGACGCGCGTTAAAATCAATAAATTTTTATCAGCGATATCGTCACCGCCGTTGATCGTAACAGACAACGTCGATCTCTGTAAATCACTATAAACCAGTGTAAATTTTTCGTAAACCGTTTATTTGTTTCGGCTGGTAACAGAATTATAATTTATTATGTTATTGACGTTCATTTTATTTATTCGTATTTCATTATAGGAAATTTAGTCCGCCGTTTTTTCGAGATTTTGATCGAAAAAGAAAAACCGTCTAAACCGACGGAACTCGAGCGAATTAAACAATACGGTATTGACGCTAGCGAAAACAGTGGAATATATTATTAACGAAGAGGTGATTTTTTTTTTTTGGCCGCCTATTAAACGACGATAAAACGTATTAACGCCGTCTTCGTTGGTAATCGTTCGATTCGTACGTTTAATATTATTATTATTATTATTGCGTTTTAAACGGTTTTACACGACTGTAATGACGATTGTGTGTAGTACGAAACGTCACTGAGTGTGTGTTGTTTTTGAATTCGTGTCAACAAACGATAATTATTAGTATATACGCGTATCGCGCACAATTAAATCAATTAGAAGAAGAAGAAACAAAAAAAAAAAAATGAAACGTAATTTGTTATTTTCGAGTTTCTTCGTCGATTTCGTGTTTCCTCCATTTCTCGTACACTATAAATAATTAGCCGTACATATCATTAATACAACGGACGTCAAGGAATATCGATATTCGATCAATTAATATAAATTCCGCCGTAAACGCGTGATATAAACGTTTTTTATCATTCGATAAACAAAATAACAATAATAATAATAATTCACAACATTATACCACGTGGCGTGA
This sequence comes from Slavum lentiscoides, assembly GCA_032441835.1. Lineage (NCBI taxonomy): Eukaryota > Metazoa > Arthropoda > Insecta > Hemiptera > Aphididae > Slavum > Slavum lentiscoides. Next base: position 14,095,495 of record CM063714.1, on the reverse strand, counting down.
TACGAAAATTTTTGTAATATTTTAATTCGTACGAAAATGTATAATAACAGACCGACGACGGGAAACGGGTTTTTCGTGTTCTCGTAAATTCGAAAATATTACCTTCGTCGACGACGGCATATTATATTATGTGTACACTATTCGATACTATTAAATTTCGGAAATTCGTAATTATTGTACCAGCCGAGCACGAAAACTATTCGATTTACATTTCACACCTGACCTATCATATTATTTTATGATTACCGTCGTCGTACGGAAAGTATCGTCTGTAGTTGTGTGTCTGGTGCTCAAAGTGTTTTAACTGCTAAACTGGCGCTATCGAAATAATCATATTAGAATACCTATTGGCGAAAAAATAAGAATTCAAACCAAATAACAGTGTTAACACAAAGAGAAAATATAGGCTCCGGAAAAAAGACAGTACAAAGTTTATTTCTATTAAATATGAAAACGTTTATGAGTGCTGTACGCTGAATGCCGAAAGCAAAACATTTACAGCGATGGAAAATATTCGAGTAAAAATATTAAGCTATGGAGACTTTTTCAGTATTTTTTTTCGTGCTATTTCTATGCTCGTACAGTTTTTTTTGAAGACTTACAGACAACAGAAAACAAAATATAAGAAAATGATTCCAAATATATATTCCGTAGAGTATTTGAGTAGTGTACGAAATATTTGAGTAGTATTTTAAATTATTTTAAAAACGAGTGTGGTCGAGTATTATTATAGTTTTGAAAAGTTTTTACTATATTGTTTGGTTTTCCAAAGATTTGGGAATATCGTTTTCGCGTAGAAAATCCACTACGGTAAGTCCACGTTTTTAAACGACCGGCCTCTTTCCCACTATCAATCAACATATTTTCCGACGTAAAAAATATATTATGCCTGCAAATGTATCACGTGAATATACAATTTTCGTCGTCGTAGAGACGTGATGACGTTTGGTTTTTCAAAATCAAATTACGTTTCGAAAAACGTTCTTATAATACGAGTACACCGTTGAGGAGTAAAATAACGCGTGATTGACGTGCCGCGAAACAGAATTCGTCCATATCAAAAACGTATACGTCTCGCTGCGCGGAGAAACGATATCGAAACGTATATAAATAAGAAGTATATTATTATACCAAACGCTCGAGAAAGAGCGTGGCTCAACGCGATGAGTGTACCCGCGAACATTTTTATAAAAATCTCTCGGTTTCGAGTATATTGAAAAAAAAAAAAATTAAAGCCGACACGGTATAATATTGTAAAATAAAACGTTGTACTTCGAATTTCTGCAGCGGAAAATATAATTTCCAACCGAAATTTCGTAGCGTTTTTCCTGAATTGGCACGCGCGCATGCCCGGAATCTCGTGTTACGATTAAAATATTAATCGCTACGGGATCGACCAGGCCCGTTTGTAAGTTTAAGAGAGAGAGAGAGAGAGACATGAGCGTTCAGAGCTAATTTAATATATATATTGGATTGGAAATGCATAATTTGAGTAAAAAATATTAAAAAAAAACTATAATAACAATAATCGGTCGTTTATTCTCTCGGTCGTCATACCGCGGATATTAGATAATATTATAAAACGCATTTTATTTGTATTGTTACAAAAAGATTTCATTTCGATACGTCTCGTAAAATTTCAATAAAATAAGTATATTTTTTTTTTTTACTGTACCATGAAAAAAACAAATCGAAACTCTGATTGTAACTCAATTTCAAAAAGAACCCGTTCTACTAGTCCTACGCTCGTTATTATGTACAGGACACGCCACTGTTAATTATACGCATACGCGCGTGTAATTTTCGAAAGATGACCGATCGGATGAACGGCTTCGGCGGGAAAAAAGATTTATTTTAATTTGTCGACAGATCTCGAGAAAGAGACGGTAAAAACGTGTGGGACCTTCGTCCGATTCGGTGTAGTACGATTAACGCCGTATATAATAATTATTACTTGCGTCCAGTGGCGCACCCAAGGAGGTGGACTCCGGGTACGGACCCCCCTTGGCTAGTGTAATAGTATTAAATTTATCGATGAAAATCCAAATTCTGATACAACTTTCGTATTTTGCTGTCAACATTTCGAATACGATATAGTTAACAAAGGTTGTCAACAACTATGAACTAAGATAATATGGACTGGCAACGACACTTTTACTTGCAGTCACGTTTTTAAACGGCGTTTTCTGGGTGGGAGGATTTATGAGTAGTAGTATGAGTATGTAGTTTTTTAGACCCCCCCCCTTGAAAAAATCCTGGACGCGCCACTGCTTACGTCTTATAGCGTACCGAATTTGTATTATACGAACAATATTATTACGTGCGCGTGTTTGAGTGGCGATAATGTCACGAGTCCGCCAGTGTTTCGATATAACATTGACATTGGCCACTAAATCCGACGACTGTTTTGATTGTGCGATGCCAACAGGCGAACGGTACCCAATAAAAATATTATTATATAATTAAGTATTTTTTTATTCGGAGTTTGACGTGCCGAGTCTGTTAATTATAATACGTATTTAACGCCGTCTTTCAATCACCGCGGCGCGTCGTAGAAACTAATTATTAGACCGACACGGGGGGGAAAAAACTCGAAAAACGACTATATTTAAACGCAGAGCCGTAGCGAGGGGGACGTGAAAAGTGCCTGCCTGCGCCCCGTGCGCAATATTTAAGAAATTAATATAACAACGTTATTTTTAATTATTTTCAACGATAATTTATTCAAATAAAAAAAAAAAAAAAAATTATTTATACAATTAACACTCTAATGTTATAATAGTTCTGTGTTGCGACCAAAAAAAGGGCGCGATATTCAGTCGTTACGGTCCTTCCTGTTTGAACGTGACGGACAATAACAATAATTAGGTGCGGTTAAGCCATTTTCTGTGTACAGCATCGAATTTACACGCGACACACGATTTTTTTTTTAGATTTACACCAAAAAAAATATACGTTTTTCGAGGAGACACTGTGTCTACTTGTTACAATTCGCTAGCATTTGAACGTTTGAAAACCGTAAAAGAAAGTTCTGAATATCGATTGTGCACAATTGTTACTAGACCACGTCTTTTTGCATACGTGTGTTTCGGTTTTTGATAAATTTCGAATTAAAATCCCGAGTTTATTCCGTATTTATTGAGAACGAATTCAAAACGTTAATAATATAATTGCATTCAAATCCAAATAATACTAAATTATTTACGAGAGGTTTTCATCGACCTCCGCTGCGGACGTTTTCTGAAATTAAAACCAGATAAATCGTATCGATTTATATTAAATATCGTCGTATTTTATGATTTTGTTGTGTATCGAATGTCTAAATTACAAAAAAAAAAAAACGTTCAAAGCACATGCACACAATACTTCTGGCAGTAGCGCACAGATTTCGGGTTCGAAATCGTCGTTTCAAATAGATACGTTCGAATATGAAAATGTTAATTTTTTTTCCAAAATTTGCTGCGAATATACGTCGAACGAAACGGGAGGACGGGAGACCGGTTAAATTCTCGTGTTCGTGCTCTCAACTGTTGGACGCAAAAAAAAAATAAAAAAATCTATTATACTCTCATCCCCATACCTAACCCCGTTCACCTCGTGTTCGTACGAGTATACACACACACACACATTTTTCGCATAATATAATGTACGTTTTGAATTCTTGCACCGAGCTCGTGTAATACACGCGAATCCGTCCGACGATATACCGTATTATTTATACGTAGCCTCGAGTTGTAAAATGCGCAGCGCAGATCCGACACCGGGCGAATATTTATGTTTATATTGCGAGACGAAATTAAAATTATACCGAATTTCTCAAAAAAATTTGTGTGTGTGTGCGTCGTGAATAATAATAATAATAATAATAATTGTAATAAATACGTTTAAACGCGTACGTTGCAGTGCAGTTTTTTCTCGACTATATAATCTCGTGAAATACGACCGTGTATTTTGTCACACACGTCCGCCTCCACACGTCGTGTGTGTGTGTGTTTATTTTCTTCCGAAACGTTTAAGTCCGATTAAACGGAGGAGGGAAAAAAAAGAAAGGCGAAACGTCGCGCTAAAGTCGTCGACGAAAGGATACGTCCGCGACGCGAAATTTAATTGATTAATTTTTTATTCTATTTTTTTTTTGTCACGAAACACGGGTTACTGGTAAAATTTAACGATTTCGTTGCAGCGCTATGCAAAAACGACGGCAAGGCACGTAGATTTAAAGAAGTCTTTTTTTTTTTTTCTACGCGAATATTAACTGTATTATATTATTATATATTTGATTATATCGTTCGCTACGCAGTCGAAAACGGCGTGTGTCAACGGTCGAAATGACGAGTACGATCCTTCATCCCGCTCCGCAGAGACGATCGTTTCGAGACCGCGAGTACGAATGCGAACTCATTTCATTATCGATTACAGAAATCATCCCGATTCGCTCATCAATTCTCCTTTTATTTTTTCGCTTCACATCGATTTCATAATCTCTCTTCCACGACGTCTCGTAAAACAATATAATTGTTTCTTCTATTTTTTCTAGACGCCTTCCGTTTTTCTCAAAATATAATTCGCTCGTTTTTGTTCCATCCGGAAACGCGCGTCTCCCCGTCTTCTGTATTCCATTGTCCAGCCATTTATTCTGCGCTTTTCCGGCCCTCACAAATTTCCTTTAACGAGTACACATAATTAATATTTTTTTACCTCTGTCGCGAGACAAATATATTTTAGAAAATTTTGATTTCGAAAATATTAATAAAAAAAAAAAAATCGGTGACCTATTCGAAATTGTATTGTTTACACGCTATGCTTGCCAAACCAGTAGCGTAGCCAGGCCCCCGTTTAAAGGTTCAAACTCCCTCCTTTGACTCTTTTTAATAAAGTAATAAAGTAATAATATTAAAAATAAGAAATCAACATTTTATAAAAAAAATATATATATGTGTATATTAAAATTTTGCAACAAAACGCAAATTCTAAATTTTCGTTTTTTTTTGTACTCGTCTTTGTATAAAAACTACTGATTTGGTCTGCGTATATATAAATCGAGAGCATATTGTTCATATTATTATTCGTCTTGTCGAAACAACGTGTTGTGAGTTTGACGTACAAGTAAATTATATTATTACGTATTTACTCCAATCGACTGGCTACGTCACTTGGGACTCGCACCTAACCTATCCCAAACCAGACGATAAACCCGTATGAATAATCGCGCTTATCATTTATCTGCACGTTTTCTAGAGATTATTTTCGTTTAAACTGTAAGCGGAGGCGGTGAATTCATTCGTTTTCCACTAAATCGGTTATTATTTTTGCTTGGCACCTCGCGAAGTCCAAACAGTCATCGCGTACCTGAAATTGCGACTCCCTGCAGCTTTCAGAAAAAAAAAAAACGATATAGCGACGATACACACGAGTATTACACGAAACGATCGTCAGCAGGTATAAAACGCTTCTTAAATAACGTTTTAGGACCACAGCGGCCACGTAATTACTTTTTATTGACTGTAATAAAACTTTGCGACCGACGTAGGATACGCCGTCGCGGTTCGCGCTATGCTTTACGCGAACAGCAGTTAAAAACAAAAAAAAAGCCATCGTAAATGCATTTAATATTTTAACAACTAAATATACTAAATTTACCCTTTCACAAAACGATTTGGGTTTACCGAACGATAACGTTGTTATTACCGCGAGTATATATATTAATACGCGGCTACCAGTGGCGTACTTCCAATTTTTTTTCTTTCTGTGGAGAGCGGGGTTTAAAATGTATAACACAGAAACTCCGTTTCCCCCCGCAGGCCGCAGTAAACGATTTTATATTTCGAAATAAAATTTTTTTTTCTGCAGGTAATAAATTAAATAAAACAGACACCTATATATAAATCAAACAGTTATAAAGTACTCATCGAGTAATGGCGTACTACATTTATTAGTATTTAGAGAACAGAAAATTATAAACGCGTCTATTTTTATTGAAGAGTTCAGTGAGTATTTTTTCGGGTTTTATTGCGCGTTATTTCCGCCAACTGTGTGCACAGCTAAATCATATAAAGTCGATTGCCTGTTAACAGATTTTTAAATTGTTGTTTTATTTAATGAAAACGGACGAATAATATCAATTATATGCGCTGTTCTCACTTACACGTCCTTGATTTCACTCACTGCAAATTCGTATGTCCAAAGTACAAAAATTCTAAACTCACGTAGTTCCGCGATCGAGTCAGATTGAATGTAAGAGCAGAGATTACTGTTCCCTGCAAAGTCGGGCGCGTTGTCGTCCGATTATGTACGACCAAAAGTCGCAAGTAATCGATTTCGATGTGAGATCGGCCTAAGTGTTTAGTGAAAGGTTTAGGATAAAGCGAGCAGATTTTTGGGATTTTTAGATTTTTTTTTCTCTAATCTATAATATATACACCGGTCTGTTTAAAAGTCGCGCACGTGACAAAAAAAACCGTTAAAAAAATGTTTACCTACGACACTACGGAACGTATTAATAAGTATCAAAATTGGAGAGAAAAAATTCGTAATATAAACGTAAATTTTATTTGCAGTCTTCTCGGAGACGTGTGAGTTATTCGGCGTTGAAAAATCGATACTTTCGGGATATTACACGCATCGATTATATTATTATTATAGGTAAGCGTGTACGATTTGCGCTCATATAAATCGAATTATTATCGCTTACAAGGGGCGTTAGAATAATTATTAAAAGACAAATGGTTGAGTTTTTAGTGGTTTTTTTTATACACGCGGTTTAAGATTATTCCGATACAAATTATACTATTATTATCAGACCTTGAGACGGACGAGTTCAAAACGAGCATGAATCACGTTCATCATTTCCCTCCCCACCTACACTTATATTTAGTTTCTATTTTCAACGAATTTGAACTTATAAAACCTTCGTATACTACACTATGTGCGTTTAAATATCAAACGCATAGTAAACGATATTTTAATTTACTAAAAAACACACTCGGTTTCCAGTGAGAATAACGCGAATAATAAAAACAAAATCTCGAGTTCGAAACGAAATAATATATAGTTTCGTTTTATAAAAATAATCCTATCGATACGAATCGAATTTTTATGTAAAGATAATCGACCATACGCGGTGGACATCCGGGCCTGGGGCCTCGAAAGGGTGATGGGGGCCTCCTAGTGAAAAACAGTTTGAATCATAATTTGTCACAAGAAGTTATCTTTATTTCTTACTCGAACATCTTTATTTCGTTTTTAAAATAAATTCATAAAAAATATATTTCCAATTTAGTTTAACGGTATTTTTACGATTTTTTTTTTAGCCACAAAATCGGTAATTAAATCGTTGAAATCTATTTTTTTCTAAAAAAATTCGATTCTATTAATATTGATTCGTTCACGCGATTCCTATCGATAATTTTTTTTTTAATATTTTATATACGAAAACGAGCGCTCGTCGCTACAGTACAGTTCGTTAATAAACTCGAATAAATACGAAAACGAATCGCCATGCGCTAGGGGAAGAAGAATTTATCTAAGTTTAAAAAAACAGATCTAGAACAAGTACATAACACCTCGTTATTAGCCGTTTCGTTCGAATAACACTTAAAGCGTAAAAACTTTAAAAAACAACGTTTTTACAAGCGTCTCAGATTTGTTCGGTACCACCTGTTCGTTTCTATTGGAGTTTGACGCGAGGGACTTAAAATTTTCGTCTCTCGTTTCACAAGCCTTCACTTTAAATGGGCACGGAGCCTCCACACCGTTAAAGACAGCCCTGCGGACATAACGACAAAGTATATGTATTTCGGAAGTTATATAGAAAAATATACGCGCCTAATCGAATTGACCGCGTAACAAACGCTGTGGAAAAAAAAAACCGACACCGATTTTCCACAAACTGTAACGATCATTAAATTTTCGTTTGGACCGTATAACTCGGGTATTTTTTTTATTTTTATTTTTTTTTTTTTTTGAGTATCGGATTTCGGTGGAAACGCGCTATAAAATTATACGCGTTACGCAATAATCGCGCGGTTCGTGGTTTAAAGGTATAATAATATGTGCGTAATGTTACAACGAATTTTTGCTCATTCGTTCCGGTTCGTAAATATACGTATATACACAATATGTCATTATAAATCGTTGTAAAAAAAAATAATAATAATAACCGGAGAACATTTTAATACTCGTGCAGTGTGTGGTGTATACTGCGCAGGAATTGCTGCTGCGGTGTACGCGCGAAATTACCGAGTTGTGCGTATAGTATGTATTTTATTATGTACCTACGCTAGGCGGTGACCGTAATTAAAAAAATTTTAAAAACGGCACTTTTATTCCGGCCGAAATCGCGCGAAACGAAAAGAAATTCGCAAAAAAATTATTGACGTTTTACAATGAAGCGCTGAGAAAATTTCCTAATGTTTTACAACAATTTTACCGATGTAATATGTGATTTTTACGCGTTATGACGGTTTGAAAATAATATAAATTTCCGTTATCGAAAGCCTCCGCGCTACACTTTTTTTATATTCCTCTCTAAAAAAAAAAAATTCAATGACACTGTGTTTTCAAAAGAAATTCACGAAACCATACGCGTAGATTTTTTTCAAAAACGAAACATTTTTTTTTCCATGAAACGAAAATTATTATTTTTATATTCCACGAATAACTAATAAACATTCGATAACGCACGATGAGAATCGCAGTTACTTTTTCTAACCTTCACACCGCGTCCTATTATATACCTTTCGTCCACTCGCTCTTGTGTTTTGCACATTTCGTTCCATCGATTACACTATAGGAATTATTATTTTCTTAATTAAATGGTTAAAACGTTATCGAAAGTTGGTCACCCGTAGAAATGCCTAATATAAAAAAAGTTCAGAAAAAACGACTCGATTTTTCCTGCTTGAGAAGAAAATTCGTCGTGAAATTACAGCTTCGCTTAGGGTCGCCAACTATTAAAATGTAAAACGTAGGAAAGTGCCGGCATTAGGCCCCGACTCCTTGGAATGTAAAAAAAAAATCATCAACCCTTTCACTAATTCGTTAATTCAAGCCCGGACCTTTCCTCTTCCGCTGGCCATGGTATTTTTTTTTAAAAAGCTGTTTTTTCATGGACCTTGAATTATAAGGTTCATGCCAGTGGTTTCCAAACTCTTTTTTCCATCGCAGCACATTATTATTAGTTATTGTAAGTCACGGCGGCACACTTTGGATATATATTATCTACTTTTCAAATATAAGTGGTTATTAGGACTGGGAAACATAAACGTGGTAAAAAAAAAGTTCAAGTTGTCGCGGCACAACTTTCAAATTTCACGGCACACCCTTTGGGAAACACTGGTCTACACGCGTTGAAATGCAGGGTTGTCCTACATAAAGTTTAAAGCGTTTTTTTTTACGCAGGACAAATCAAATAAATGTACGACTGTCATGTCCAATGAAGGACGGTTGGAAACCCTAGTTTCGGCTATATTATTTCGATTATACAGAAATATGAAGAAAGGACCTATTCTAAAAAACAAAAAAAACGGGATAAAGAAGCTTCTCGTTTGAAGTTTATCGCTTTTATAATTAAGATTTCCCGTCTCCCATTACACATATATATATATAAAAAAAAATGATCTCGAGTCCTGGTGACTGCGATTTTTTTTTTTTATGAACTCCAGGTCGCGGTACAGAGAAGATAACCGCGGATAAAATTTATATTCTCCGCGAGCCCGATAAAGAGAGAAAAAAACGCGTTTTCATTCGTTAATCTCTATTTATTTATTTATTTTTTTTTTTTAGTTTCCAGCTTCCTTCATTCGCGAGACCGCTTGTACCGTTTCGCTTGGTCCGCGTCCAAAACGCGCGGAGCGCGATATTTATACGATAAAATATGCGGAACGCTACGGCGACCACGTCGTGTCGGGCGACGGACGGCGATAAGTACAGGCGAAATCGCGTTTAATTGAACGCGCGGAGACGATGCTGTGCGTTTATATTCGAACGATTTATCTCACATAATACGTGTCGGCCGCTCGAAGATTCGAAAACGCTCGCGCGCTTGTTTGGCGACCGACCAGACGAAAACGTCTTCCGCCCACCGAAAAAAAAAAAAAAAAAAATATATTTTAAAAAAGTCGATTTTTTCGGGGGGAAAGGAAAGACAATTAATATTATCAGACTGTATCGATAATTAATTAAAGATCAGGTAGGTACCAGTTAAAGCGCGACCGATTAGTTTTTCCTCGGAGTTTCTATTGGTATCGCCACTGCAGAGTAAGGGCGAAAAAATCGATAAAAATTATACGAAATTCCTTCACTATAGTAATGGGGATGACCTATTTGTTTTTTTTTTTTTTAAATTTGTTTCCAGGGAAGGAAACGGCCAGATAAATTAATGTCGATCGGCCGTAATTTGTTCGTTAGACTTTTTAGGTTTGTCGGCCAAAATATATAGAAAAAACCGATTGACTTTTTTTTGTCTTATTAATTTTTCCCCGATTCCCTCCTCCACACCGTAGATCCGCCCTTGTTTACCGGAGTATTATACCCAGTGGTCGAAGTGGATCGAAATAAGTGGAGGGTCGGAAGCAGAGTCGTCATTTCAGGTTTTGAAAGGGGTGGGAGGGCAAAGTTGTGTACGGTCCGTGTTGTCGAAAAATAAGCAAAAAAAAAAAAAACTCTTTTTTTAACAAACGGCTCTAACACCGGCCCTATTAACCTTGACGGTAAACTATATATATTTTTTTTTGATTGTTATTAAGTAACGTTTTGATCTAAGTACTGAATGTTAAAATTTTAGAAAACGAAATAGTTCTTAGGAAGGACAAAAAAAAAATGGTTCAAAAGATATTTTTCCAAAAAAAAGCGTTACAATTAGAAATTATGAAAAAAATTTATTATTTTTAAATCCAGGACGTATGAACGATTTTAAACAAAATAATTGGGGGATGGAATATGCTGAATAAAAGAATTGGAGGGACAACATCCCCCTCATTTCCTCCCACTTGGACCACTGGTTATTTCACGAGAAAAACACAAGAATTTATTAGAATATGCGCAAACGTAAAAACTTATAATGTGCACGGCGGCGTTAAGTACAAAACAATATAGGCGCGATTTCAAAATCCACGGGCCCCGAAAAGGGCTGGATCTATGTCTGGAGCCGCGAGTTCAAAGGCGCCAAAATGTTTCTTTTTTTTTTTCATTTAGTATAAAAACACATCGAAATCCGGAAAAAAATTGTTTTAAACATTGATTCGATTGAAAATTATATATTAAAATAAAGTGTCGAGTGGAGGTTTAAGACAAAGGCGGCAGACCTCAAATAGTCGGGATAGAGGCGAGGGAGAAGAAGAAGACGAACGGTCTATCTAATTGTTTTATATTATCGATAAAAATTGTTGTATAATCGTTGACTGCAGGCGCGAATCCAAAGGGGGGTACTATGGTGCTTTAGTCTTGCAGCCTTGGGCTGTAGTCATTGCTTAAAAATTATACATACGCAATACCTGTACTATTTGTCAAGCATTTATTTCTCCTCCCAATTTATAATTTCTAGATCAGGATCAGTCTGTAACTACCTACATAAATAGATATACTTTTAGGTATCTGATCATCATATACCCCCTCCCCACCCCATTTGTGATTTCTGAATCCGCGCCTGGTTGACTGAGTAATATAAAGTAATATTTACTCTCAGCTGTTACAATACCACGATACCTGCAGTATACAAATATACATTTTAAATGAATATTAAATACGAGTTATTGATATGAATTAAAAACAAAAAAATGAAATTGTTTTGGGTAAATGGGCGTCACAAATATAAATATAGCCCACCCCCAAGATTATGACCGTAATCCGGCTCTGGCCCCGATTGAAAGCGCTTCTACGTTTTTTTGATCATAAAAACCGTCGAATTCTACCGGTCACCCACACGGTTGTTTTTCTTTTGGGAATAAAAATTTTACGGCTCCGGCCGTTGTCGACCGTACGAAAATAACGATTCGTTATCATCGTAAACCATCGTAACAATCGAACGCTGTTTTATTTATTTTTTATTATTCTAACCGTTCTACAAGAAACTAAAAAAATTTACGTTTTTCGACTCGAAAAACCAGATTTTCGCCCACTACATAAAAAAAACCCCGCGCGATAACAACAACAATAATACGTTATTCGAATATATTATAAAAAAAATATTAACGGCTGTTGCCGCTCGGTACAGGTACATATAATTTTTTCACACGAATTTCAACCGTGTTCTTCAACACTATAATTTATACCGCGCGCGCGGGAACCGGTAACGATTTCCATATGACCGTGTACGCATATCGCAAAATACGTTCGCTCGAAACGATTTTCTAATAAAAACTCACAATCGAAATACCGACAAATTTCCGTTTTCTTAAAAGAAAATTTTTTTTTTTTTTAATCAGTGCCGGCGATGACGCCCGTCCTCTTTAATTTTCACCTACAAATGCGCCTCGCGATACACGACAAAGCATATGTTTTAAGAAATTCGTTTTGGGTGACGCTCATTGACAATACATAATGAACAGGCCATATTCGTTATCAGGCGTTCCCGGATCTTCTATCTCACTCAATTATTATTTCATGGAACAAATTATTATTTCGTGGAACAAAAAATAATATCATGCCGAGTAGGATAGGAGATGTGATTTTTAATATCGCTATCATTCTCCTTTATTCAGGAACGCTGCCCGCTACACATATTGTGTACACATGGCCTATCCATTATCTATGGTGGCACTAGACTAAGAACCGAGTCAAGTGCGCCTATCCTTGGGTACCTTTTTAGTACATGACTTATTTGAAACAATTGCAGTTTACTCGCCCGTATTCGTGCCTAGTTCCTTTGGGATAATTTGCAATGTATTATAATAATTATTTAATATATAGTCATGGGTTATTCTATAAACACAAAAAAAAAATACTGAATTTTAAAACAAAACAAAAAACTCGAAATTATAATTTTTTTTTTTTAAATTCTATAAAAAATAATTACAAGTTAGTATCGTTTGAAAAATATTTTTATTACGTATTCATATAAAAATTATTAATTTATAATATTGATTTTTTTTCTCTTATTTGCCACGCCTGCCCCGTATAATGTATATATATAATGTAATTTGGATAAAATAATATAATAATATGCGTGGCACAACCACCAACCACTGGTTAGCACTAATTCTTCATTAGGTGGCACTAATGCCACCTACTTTGTTCGTAAAAATATGCTCTGAATTACACGAGCTCTTTCGATTTCGAAAACAGCCAAAAGTCAGCGAACAGAGTCCTGCAGGCAGCGTTGTCTCGGCGCGACATCCAGGAGCCGTTTTTTGACGATTTACACGTTGTCGCTGCATCCGAAGACCCGTGGCAACCGTTCAGTCCTTATGGTTTTTTTACGCGGAAAAAAATGAACCGACGTTGTTCGTTCTCAACCACCTCACCTCGCTGGATCGTTTGTACCACTGAAAAAAACACCGGGAAAATTCGACGCACGTCGTTTAAAGCATATTGCAACGAAATTTACTTGACAGAACTCATAGTTGATTTTTTTTTTTCAAGTCTCTGGCTGCGGAACTATTATTTACGAGATCACATTTTTGGCGTTCTCTGGAAAGCCGGTAATTTATTTTACAAAAAAATCGCGATCGTCTCCGTTTCGAAAATCCAATTTGCTCGCGGTTTTTTTCCCTCGTCGCCACTGCGCGGAGTGTACATATTTAACTCGTTCTCTAGTTCTTTCATTTTTTTTTTTTTTTATCAACTGCCAACGACGCAATCGCGTGCGACGGTACTCGCGAGACAAATATTATATTCTCTCTAAATCGCCGCCGTTTTCTCGCATCGCGTCATTAAATTTTCCCTGCAAACTCGTAGGCGAAGAAGAAGAAAAACGAGAGAAAAATCCTACAAAACCTATAAAATTCCACTGAAAACACTCTCAGGTTCTGTCGACACTCGAACAATATATATATAGTAGTAGTACACGTACAAAAAAAAAAAAAAAAAGAACACGTTCGATACGATTTCCATAATTTATTTTTATTTTTCGTTTCGTTGCGCAGACCGCGGGCGTATTTATACGCGTCGCTAATAAAACAAATTGTTATATAACCAACGCGCGCCGTACTGTACAGACTCGACGGGAATTGATTTATGTCGTAAGATCGATGTTGACGATAATTATTATTATATTTGTTTAATATATGTAAATTATTTTTAATTCCTCAAGGTCGCTCGGCCGTTTCTCGTAATATTTTATTATAATACGCGTTTTTATCGTTGCAGCCGTTCTATTGCCGGAATCCGTAACCGTTTGATCTCGGACCATCCGCGCGAGGAAATTATTATTACTTATTATTTTTAATATTCCTCTGACAAAACGCCGCCGCTGTTCTGACGCCGCCAACGAAACTGTGTAATACGACTCTTCAAAATAGAATCGACCAGAAATGATTTTACGTTTGATAACACGACGTATCGGAATCGTACGCTCATGCACACGTTCGTAAATCGATATGGAGGGGGGGGGGAAATCAGCTACTTCTATACGGAATTCGTTTTATGATACGTTTGCTGCATGGGCGAACACAAGTAGAGGGTTCGAACCACCTCCGAACTGTCTGAAAAAATTTAAAAGTTAAGCTGCGACGTATACGCAAGAGTATATATATTATAATAGTACCCAATGATTTTACATTTTTTTCAAAAAAACACCTACCAAAAAACTTTTTCCTGCGTTCGCCCCTGCGGGTCTGCTGGGTTTGAAACCACTCGGATTTTCCCTAGTGAATTTCGCGAATTAAATTTTCTCCACTATAAATTCCATAGCGGCGTAATTAAGAAGGTCGATGAAGGGGATAGATCATCTGACCGTGTTTAAAAAAGTAAGTGATAACTGTTATTATCAGATGTCAGAATTTATACACAAATATTATTATAGAACACCAGTTCGCTGCTAGCGCTATTTACTCGACTACTCACAAATATTGAATTAGTTGAATCGCCCATGGCTTTGTCCGTGCGCTTGATTGAAAATGTAAAATCAAAAAAAAAAAATCGTCAAGTTATCGAAATGCCTCGACGAAAAAACATTTAAATAAAATATATCCGTTTCCCTCCCCTCATCAGACAAAAAAAATGAAAAAAATTGGCGTCGAAAAAACGTCTATTCCCCCTCCTCCCCAGAACGAATTCCTAATTACGCCACACTGATAAACGCGTCATTCGACGATTATTTTCAACAGAATTTACGAGAACACTTACAGCCAGTTCATACGTCAATATAACGGTAAAAAGAACAATTTTGTACGAACTGAATTGTATTCGTTAGGCGAGTCGAAATTGTAAAATTTACGAAATATTGTTTAGAATAAAAAAAAAAAAAAAGAAATTAACACATAACTTATGCGTTCGCCGCGGGGCTTGACGACGGACACGAATACCGAACACGATTAATGGATCGATAATAATATTTATTATTATTATTATTATTATTATCACTATCATTTTAAATATAAATAATTAAATTTCATTAAACTATTGTTATATAAAAAAAAAAGGAAAAAAAACGCTCTTATACAACGCTATACACTTTAGGAGATCAATAATTAAATATCGTGGAAAATCTCGCGCACGTACACGCGTCTTATTACAGGCCAAACACTATACGCAGTACGTATAACCTCATCTTATCTGGGAAATCATCGAATTAATACCTGCAGCAGTTTCACCGGCCGTTTATGTCTCGTCCGTGCGCCTCTTCACCAAAATATTATTATTATTATTATTATAATCGTTTATATTATTATTCCTAGGTATATACTTTTTTTTTTTTTGTTTTTTTATCATCCGAATAATTATCACGTTTCTCGTATTAACGTCAAGAGGACTACGTACTTTATTGTACATATATAATATTGCCGTATAAAACGAAAAAAAAAAAAATTAAGAGAAAAACACGAAAATATAAAAAAAAAAATTACCGCGCGCGTAAAAATATAAATTCTATATATTATTTTTATTATGAAACTTTGTCGCGGCGTACGTTATAATATATTTTATAATAACATTCATCGTCTACTATATAACGCGGCTGTGTTGGTACGACATAATATTTTATACGAACCTCGCGTACGTAATAATAATAATAATATATTATTATTATTATTACGAGGTATTCGTTTATATTATACACATATACTCGTTTTAACGTAGAAAAAAAACAGAAGAAAAAAAACGACAATTTTGGACGGCGTTTCGTGCGTTATTCGTAATCGCCCACGCGCGGTTTTACGCCGGCAAATGTATTGCTCGCAAAGAGCCGGCCGAACACGTGAGTTCGTTCGTTATTAACAGAAAAAATTTAACGTATACAAATACGAATTACTATATATTATAATATTATGTTTTACTGTGTTTTTTTCGCTTCTTGTTGTAGCCTTGGCACACACCTATTGGAAAAAAAAACATATAATATATAAACATGCGTCCTACGACTGTATTTATTTTGCCGATCGATTGCGCAACGCGTAACGGCACACACTTATTTATCGATAATAATAAACGCGAAAAACGAAAAACACTCGAGTATACACAATGTTATTAATACGTGTATAATCGACGGTTTTAACAATATTTTTATTCGATCTCATTCGGGGTCAGGACAAATTTGTCCTCCTCGCCGCGAGATTCCGCTCCCAGTTCGCTCGTTCGGTGCACCGTCGTCGGAAGCTGATCGAGGTATTATTTACGCTAATACTTCATATTGTGTACAGTCCGATGTAGAAAATTCAATTTCACCGATTTTCCAATGAAAGAGATTTGTAATGCGATTTGCAGCTGAAAAGCTGCGCTACAAGTTCGTGTATGACAAAAATTATTATCTACTCGACTCGCCCGTCTACTTCAAACGGACTATATATAGTAAATTCTCGTAAACCGACACGCGAATTTCGATACCGCTTTCGGCTGAATCGGGTAAAGGCTCGCTGATTATGTTGAAGTGACTCGAAAATTATTCGCGAATTTCCCGTACTGGTTTGAAATCGATTGACATGTAGGTGGGTATAGGCCAAGTTCACGGACGTGAAACGCGCGTGTAGTGAGTATTTATAAGGACTGTGAATTTATTTCATTGATGTGTACATTTAAATTGTTTTTTCTCTTAAATGCGTGTATAAAAAAAGATTATTTTTGTATTAAATTGAAAAAAAAAAAATGTTAGAAAAATAAAATGGTCGTTTAAAACATATTAAACTGTTACATAGTTCCCCTTTTGTTTTGACTTTTAAAAATTAAACGTAAACCCGCGTCGAATATTTTTGAAAGACGGAAATTAATTTTTTTTTTAAATCCATGGAAAAGAAAAAAAATGTCGTGGAAAAGAAAATAATGCCGTGGAAAAAACGGGGGGAAATAAAAACACTATATTTTCAGGACACGAGTATACAGCTGAAGAGATTTACGAGAAAGCGTCGAGAAATGTGCGTGTTGCGCGTTTTTTTTTTTCTGTTTTATTAAAAAACATACGAAATCTCTAGAATTTTTTACAATATATATTAACGACGTTATTATTTAATCGATTGATAATTTTATCGAAACGCCAGAAAAAGCAAATTATCATTGTGTCCTGGACCGCGATCAAACTGCACGCTATACGAGTCGAGGCTATCGGATATTGTGCCGTCGCGGCACGCGAATATAATAATAATTACAATAAATGAGTGCCGCAACGACAATGTCAAACGGCGTGTTGTCGGACAAAGTATGCGACGGATTTAGAGACAGAATGTCTTGGCGGAAAAAACTGCAGTGTGTGTGGTGTACACGCACACGAGCACGACTCGGTGAAATACCAAACGTCTACACGAATAGTATACATAAACGTAAAAAAATCGGTGTTTTTATATATATATATATATATATATATTTAAATATTTTTCTCTACAATTTTATCATTATTTTACTTTTTGTGTGTGTGTGTGTGTGTGTGTGTGTCATACGTTTAACGCGCGGTGAAGAGACGTATCAACGCGTACGTATATATATATATATACACACATCGAACAAAACGTCCTTGGCACGGTTATGAAAATAGCTGGACCGAAAATGTTCGGCAAAAATTTTTCGCGCGTTTAAACGTACACGCGCGTATAAACAAATCTGTAAATGCGTGTTGATATGACTAACGATGAAATTTTCTTAAAACAAAACAAAAAAAAATCTCCAAAATGTTCACACCACGCCGCGTATGGTATATCAAGTGTGTACAGAAGAAAAAAATTAATATTTTTCATACATTATACCGACTTGTGTTCCCATCGTGAATTTTTGAAGAAGGCCTTCCAAACATTTTACGTTTTATGAAATAAAACGTGAAAACTAAAAAAAAAAACGGAATACTCTACTTTGAGTCTGTCCCGTAGTTCAGTCCGAAAAAATATATCCGATCAGGCCCGTAACCAGGCGGAGGGCTCAAGAGGCTGAAGCCCTTTTCCGAAATTTCACAAATGTGCTTTTCTGTGCGAAAGCTTTTAAATAAATTTCCATTATAACGAATGTGAATTTTTTTTATTGTCAGCAAGCTTATCGTTATTCAATTACATATACTTATTTACCCGGAAACATTTTGAACGTGCCGCCGCTATCATACGTATATAGGACAGTGGAGAATAACCTTGAGGGATTGAACCCTGTAATTTGCACGTTAGGTTGAAAAACAGCCTCGATTTCGAATAATTGATGCATTTTCATTTCTCTTTCATACTTCGAATTTTGAAGATTCGTTTGAATACAGAATTGTATTTTGGCCGCATTGGTTTTATAATATCATTTACGGCCATTATTTTTCGTGCGACAAATGTAATAATTATACTGCTTACGGTTTGTAAGAGACATTAATTACTTTTTTACTTTTAACTTCCTCTAGAAAAAAATTTCTGGCTATGTATACACCTGGATCCGATAGATTAAATTTAAGAAAAGTAAAAAATCCTTTTTCGATGTCGGTACAAAATACCATTTACACTACCGGGCAAATTATGAAATTATATAATTTGTTTCGTTATATTATTAATAACGAGTAACGGTATTTTCTTCTTCCGTAAAATCTCCACGGATTTATTGAGGAGACCCGGAACTCTACGCACGTAGAATAGCTTCGGAAAGAGAAAATTCGCCTTCGTTTTTCCGTTCAGATTGTTTTGAGCTTCTTACACGCCGGTTGCACGCGACGAATAATAACGTACACAGATGTGTTTTATCAAGTATTTTTTTTTTTGAAACAGCACATTCAACGATGCCAGTCGGGGGGCAACCGTATAATATATAAGTATAGTTATAAATAATTGTAGCAAAGTTGCGCTGCGCGGCGCAGTCATTTATAATATATATTAAGATTAAATATGTTTATAGTTAAAAAAAGAGAAAAAAAAACTACGTACACCAGTGCCTAGTAATGTTTTGTGATGCACAATATTAATTATGCGTGTCATTTATTATTATAACACTTTACACTATTCTCGAATGATTTAAACGTTCGAACGAGATGACATCTACTCTCGTAACGTTCACTCCGGGCGAAGACGGATCAGGGGACAGCTATACATGCAGTGCGTATGATAATAATAATAATATATGACAGTCACGCTGCAGTGCGCGTCCGACAAGTGACGCGAAGAATGTTTTACGTCTATGGTCCGCGCGGGGTGTAAATCACACAGAAATTTGACTTTCACGCGTTTGACTTTCGGGCTTTCTTGAAAGCAATAAACGTTGAGATAATATTTATTGGAATATTACAACGCTACGTACAAAATCCGTTGGAAATAAAATATGTCGTTTTAGGTAATGTTTGACACGTGATCTCTTCTATTTTCATTCTTGTAACAAGATAGGTCACATGCGCGAGTGTCTGAGTCGGAGTCGATTGTCCGCGAAGGTTACACACAGAACAGGTGTAAGATCGGAACGGGTATACTCGTATACCGTAAATTCGTATATAAGCACGTGGGAAAACGGCGAAACATATCGAGATCGAAAATAGTTTTGTCAAAGAAACACGGACAGCTGCACAGCGCGCAAACAAATCGAGAGATTGAAAATCCAAACGAGAAAAAGACACGGCAGCAAAAAAAAAAAACGTATAAATTTGGTTTTTATAATATTATGACTTAAAAACAGCGCGGTAGAAATTTTCGAATTGATACTGTTAAAATAATATCAATGAAATGGAGCGTGATTAAAAAAAAAAACCACATATATTTTATCGTATTCAAATAACAATAACGGTGAACAATTTTTTTTTTTTTATCTTATCCACCTCGTTCCTTATACACGCATACCGCTTTAATATTGTTCGGTTCTTTTTCGTAATTGTTTTATTACTCGGTTCTATAAATATATAATATTATCTTCGATGCATACCGTACATGTAGTAACGAAATACGACGAGTTTACAACACGATAGTCACGGAATCGTTTATTTTTATTTTTTTCAAAACGATACTGACGCGTAGAAATTGAAAAAAAAAGTAAAAAATTAAAAACCGTTTGCGATATTTAATCGTAAAAAAGTTTTTCGATCGATTCGCGTTGATTACGATGGAAAATGGTCACCAACGGTCGTCACGTTTTTTTTTTCGTGTCGAGATTCTAGCTGAATAATGCTCTCAATCATATATCTACTAGTTAACAGATATTTTTCCGTTTAATTAAATTTTATTCGTTAAAAGATGAGTACAGAAGAACGGTGATTCTGAGAAAGACACGAAAAATCGGATTTAGTTTTGTGTGACAAGTGGATGCCAATAAGATTGAAAGGTGGATTTTACAAAACAACGTAGTGAGTATTATCAACGATGTTATACGATTCGTAATGTTGAGCAGCTGAACTGAGGACGAGCGTAGCGGAGACGAGAATGCTAAGACGGATATGACAACTAATTATGAAGGATATAATAAGAAATGGATACGCAATGTAGGAACGGCGCATTTGTTGCGGTGAAAATGTGGGTGATTCGATCGAGACGGTTCGGAAGTGTGAAGAGATGACACAGAGGCTGTAAGGAGAAGTGTTACGGGAATTTATGTAGAAAGGAAAAGAGAATGAGGAAGACCGACTAAGGATTGAATAAATGGACTCGACGGCGATACGCTCGTCGTCACATCCGTATATCGTCGCTCAAGTAGCAACATTATGACGCAATTAATAGAGAACGAGGATAATCGAATAATTGATAATACAAAGTATCCAAACGTTTTAAGACATTCAAATAACATCATTTTACTGTCGATTTATCTTTACGGCTGGTACAAGCCTTTATAAAACGTATTCATTTTTTTTTATAAAATTGACGATATTTAATTAGTTACTAGAGAAATATTTAATACAGTTCAAGAGAATGGATTGGTAGGGGAGGGTTATTTTTTTGTATTAATCACGGATTAGTTGGGGTTTTTTAAACTGTATAATATGAAGTAGTTATTGTTATTTGTGGTGTATCGCCCGCGTTTGAATATTTAGCGAATATATCCAAATAAATTTATACCAGAATCTAACTGGAGAATTTTTAGATAATTCATTTTTTTCCGGTTTTATGCATATCGCATAAATTAAAACGACCAATTAACGCAAAAGCGATAAAATAAAAAAAAAAATAACACGCATTATCGATTGCGAGAGAACCGGTTATCCTTTCTGGTCTCCCGGAAACCTATGAAATCCGAGACAGGTGTTGTTGCCGCCTCTTAAGCGACGGTATACCGACACGAAAACGTGTACGTGGACGACGGCGTTTGCGGTCGACGAAGCCGAGTAATAATTTTTTTTTTTTATTTTCGGTCCACCGAAGGGTACCTTTCGACCACGTGAAATATGGTCTGGAAGTGTTTGGATTTCACGAGAATCTGCGTCCTTTTACGGGAAAAGAAATGGGCCGAACACGTTTTTTTTTTTTTGATAAATGTACGTCGCGTCAGTTGGTATAGTTTCGCGTAACGACTAACAGACGTGTCCTCCGCCGTCTGGTTACGCGCAGTCACACAAACCGGGCCCGTTTCGTTGTTGAAACAGAATTAATACGTTCTGTACGATTATTGACGCCAAAAGGGGGAAAAAATTGAAAATTCGTTTTTTTTCCCTATGTTTTTAACGAAAATTTCACGCGAACGGACGAAATTCGACCGAGTTTCGACGTCCCGGGCTCGTTATATGATAACAATTTCTCGGTGGACAACACACTCACTCGGAAACACCTTGCAGAGTCGTGTAATATGAAATTATACAACTTTTCTTACACATCGATACGTTTGAAAATGATTTTGCCGGGTGTTAATATAGGATAATATAATATTTCTTCTTCGCCGTTTTCCTATATATTTTCTATGATAATATAGATGTAGTTGTAACTGTAACCGTGGTCCTAATTGATGTACACACCTCTTTGACTCGTGTTTCGCGATCGATCACGGCTAATTTTATTTATTATCAATATTTTAATATAATACTTACTAGCCGATTTGTCGCTCAAAATCGTTTTTCGTTTATTATTGAATAATAATAATTTATAATATAATATTATTTTTAATTTAATTATAATAATATTAAAATTCATAACAATTTTACCGCTCTAAAATCTCTGTCTCGAGTATTTCACAAAACAAGCGAATGCCGCTAATTTTTTTTTCTTGTTCAAAAAAAAAAAAGTTGTTTTCTGGAATTTGCGGTCAAGTTCACCTGACGGACCACGCTGTAATATATTCGTATACGAGATTGACACGTTGTGTTAGGTTAGGTTAGATTAACGTTTGGCTCGTACGCTTAATACGGTCATGTACATTTTGTTTCAAACCCCTGTAGACTATGCGGAAACACAACGGACATAGTATTTTTCGAAAATTATTAAAAAGAAATAAATTCGATTTATTTTAATTGGAAAACAATTTAATAAATATACTTACCCGTAGATTACTATAATAACGTAATTATATCGAATTCCGTTTTAGCATTACGATATTAATCATTATTCAATAATAAAAAAAAAAACTAACTGAATATTTATATTTCTTAACTCGTATATCACGTATAACACGGTATGTTGTGTAGACGATCGACTTTTCGATTAACCCGGTACACATTCATTATAATAACCGCCGGTAAAGTGGTTCGATATCGTATATACATATACCGTTATTACAACACGAATCGTTAATATTCATGTATAATTACAAACGAATTTTCATTCGGATTAAGATTTTTTCGTCGCGAAATCGTATTTATTCATATACACGTCGTCGAAGCCGAAAAGTGGCGCGTATCAGACGCGTTTTTTATAATATATCTGGTCTACGGAACTCTGTAAAATATGATTTTCGAAAGGTTCATAGACGATGTGAAAAATATCAATTATTTCAAGGTGTCCGAGACGAAGGGATAGCGGATTAAAAATATGAAGACGCGTCCGGACTTTCTGCGGAAATCCTTTTCGATCTGTTGATTTCCGTGTAAGACTCAATCTCCGTGTGAGACTCAGTCTCATTACTCGTATAATGCCCCAGCTCGGGACACGAACAGTCTTGTTAACCTAGTCCGTTCCCGTCCTGTTGCTCGTCGACGGTCAAAAGTCAAAAACCGCAGACGTTCAAAACGAAAAGCTATACTTGATTATTATATCTCGAATCCGGTCGGTCGTCCTCGCAGTCCGATCGCGATTCGTTTCCTCGGCGCTAGCAGAAACGACGATATTGCACCCGTCTAACTGCAGATC
The DNA here is from genome assembly GCA_032441835.1 of Slavum lentiscoides. Classification (NCBI taxonomy): domain Eukaryota; kingdom Metazoa; phylum Arthropoda; class Insecta; order Hemiptera; family Aphididae; genus Slavum; species Slavum lentiscoides. Next base: position 14,071,712 of record CM063714.1, on the reverse strand, counting down.
ACTGCAGTTTGGTGTTGAATAAAATAAAACGTTTACTATATGGTAATAATCAATCGTTATGAATTTCACTGAGGCCTACAATGTCATTCGTTCTTCTCAAATCATAACCATCGATTTCCTACAATATTTCAGATAATCCAGCGGGATTACGCTACCACTTTTTTAACTCCGAAAATTCCGTCGATTCGTTGTCGAAGAACTGTCGGTCTTTCCTTCACTCGAATTCGAGCTTTGTTCCGGGAACGTTCGACTGGCCACTACTATTCTCGTTAATTCCATTCGCGTTTGATATTGAATCCGTACAATTTCTATTTGATCCTAAAAAGCGATATTCGCCATTTCGATTTGATTCCGAGACGCGATATTCGCGGTTTCTATTTCCGTTTTTGACGCGATTCGTACCAGTTGGACGTCTCTCCTCGTATATTATCGCGGTGGGCGATAATTATACGTTACCATTACAGTTGTTCTAAGGAAATTCGTTGTGGAATTCATTTTTATATTTTATAATTGTGTAAAAAATCTTTATGTATTATCATACACGTCTCGAACGCTACGTATTCGTATATATTTTAATCAACATGATATATTCGTAGCTAGTAAATGTGTATTACGTTAAGACCCGGCAATATTATAATGATTCGAATATACGCGTATATATTTTACAAAAAAACGTCGAAAATTTTCATAATTTTTACATTTTTTTTTTTGTTTTCGTTTCAGTCGACGAGCACACTATGTACAGTACAATACCAGTTTTAACAATCGGAAAACGGTACGCGATAGGTAAAAACGAACGTATTTCGTGGAATAAAAATAATGATATTCGTAATTATTATATTTTGCGTATCATAATTATTAGTTATCATTAGATATCCATTTCCTTCGTCAAACGTTAATAACGTAATTTATATGCATACTATAATATTATATATGTATACCACCTGCCTGTCGGGTCTTCGCCCGACAATTATAAAACAAGTGAATTTTTTTTTTCTTTGTATTTCCTCTATTAAATTTTGTTTTTTTTTTTTCGCTAATAATATTTCGTACTATACTATTAACCGAACAGTATTAATATTAATTTTTACGCCATTATACTATATGCGTGCGTATTAAATTTTACAAAACGGACGTTACGCACACAATAGGAGGGTTACATGAAATCGAGTAGTACAACAATTGCAATACAGGAAACAGTAACGGATACAATGGATGAGTCAATCTGAAAAGTTAAAAATTCTAGCTTATTATACGCGAGTCATTTTGTGTAGGAGGTGATTATTCTCGTAATTGGTAAGATGTGCCGCAATACGGAAAGGGGTGCGACTACGGGATGAGCGCGTTGGGACACGAAAGTTAATTTCACCGAGTAGTGCGTACAACGATCAACGGTGGTATGAAATAATCTCGGGAGACAGAAACTATTAGCGTCGAATCGCGTATCGTCTAAATGAGAAATACCTAACAGATCTGGAGATTAGTCGTAAGGATCGATTTCAAAGAGTTTTAATCGCGCAGAATCGGATAAGGATCTCACACAAATAAGAGAAATTCTAAGGGACCAGAGACTTTGTATTCTAGTGTAATACGCTTGACCGAGCCGAGCATTTAAAGTGCTTTGCATGATTGTTTAGTGTTTATATAGAAACTCAAATTGTCACAATGGACTTTTTTTAGACTTAATAAATATCTAACAGGCGTACCATTGGTTTTATAAACAAACTGCGTCATAGGATTATTCACACGAGTGTGAATGGACGCGAACTCGCGTTTCGATGTATTAATCGATCTAATCCCAAACCCCGCTAGAGTGTGTATTGAGTTATTCCCGCGAACAAAGCGAGGAAGAATCCGAGGAATCTGTAACGGAGAGAAGTCCGCATAAAGGCAAGAAAATTCATAAAAATACAGAAATATATTATCATTAAGGAGCGACCTCCCTGCAGAGGTACTCATCCGATGGTCGACTCTTCGAGTCTACAATTGAAGCTTATCGGGTACTTTCGCACGTCGCTAACGTCCATATATAATATAATTATTATTTGTAAGGATTTCGTAGCTTTTGGAAAATGTAGTTACGGACGCGAACGCAGGACATGCAGACGTCGTGTGTGTGTGTGTGTTTTTTTTTTGTTACCAAAATTTTCTACCGCGAAACGATCGTTGTATAATGCGTTTAATGTTTTAACGAAAAATATGTCGGTTTTCGAAAAGCAAACGTTCTTTTTCGGGTGGAACCTCGCGTTGTAACCCGAGTAACCCGATAACGCACATGCACAGCGAGTACACATAATAATAAAATATAATATAAAACACGCGTATACACGAGTTCCACGCCACGTGGTGGTGTTGGTTTACCCGAGCATGCGTTTCCGAGTATACATTATAAATGCGCGTTCGTCGCAGACACGAAACCGCGATTATACTGCTATGAGAATACTGTTCAGAGAGAGAGAGAGAGAGAGACAAGTCGTCGGAGCTGAGTACATTATAATATTTTTATCATACGGCGCCGCCCAGCCGTTCGTTATTATATAACGCGTGTATATTTATAAAAACCCGAAATTTCTCGAATTTCCTCCTGTTTGTATCGAATGTCCCGGTTTCGTTTGACCGCAGCGACTCCGTGACGCGAAAATTCTTCGTACGTGGACTGTCGCCATAAAGCTAAAATATTTCCTTCGAAAAAAAAAAATCCGAATACAATTATTGTACAAAACGCGGACATTAACCGGCTAGCGCGGCGTCGAATATATCCTTTTGACATTGTCGTCTCCACAATCCGTTGCCGGCGGCCGGTCGGACTTCATCGTCCGTCCTTTCGGTCTCGGTAACTGTTGGTAGGTGCGAAGCTTACGAAATCTTGAATTTTTAAGACATGTGATCCACCCGAGATGGTAATAGATCGGGAGATACTTTCGATTTAAGTACCGAGCTCGCGACTCGAGCGAATGTGAGGTGTCCGAACGAGCGCGTAGAACTTTCGTCTAGTGAGGCCTGCAGTCGAGATGCGCAAAATATTTGCTAAAAAGCGAATTATATATTTCTGTAAGACATTAAAATCGAATCGACCGAAGTCATGCGATTTTGTCACAGCTAGAGATCACTCGAAACGTTAATTTCTTTTTTTTTTTCGACCGCTTTAGCTGAACCCTATCGAGTTATTTCGATTTTTTTTTTTATTTGGAATTTTCTTCTTTATAACAAAACAATCGTTCATGAAATAACGAATCGGTTGTGTGTAACGGCTTTATTCTGAAATAGTAAAAATAGCAAAATTATGGTAATACGTGTTGTATTACCGCATAATTTCGGGAAAATGTGTTGAGGAGTCAAAAATTGTAATTTATTGTTAGGTATTACCATGATTAAAATATTAGGTATGTCAGCAGTTGTGTGACACGCATTCTATGACGTCATCCGTGCGCCAAACATCTCTATGTAATCTACGCAATAAACTCTATGGCGTAATTGAAATAAAAGAGCGGGAAAAATATTTTTGTACCACTGATTTTGGCGCCATAGAGCAATGATTTCATGGAATAACAATTTTTTGATTTTTTTTTCCACGACTACGCAAAATTCACCGATATCAGTAAAGTCGCTGCGATACCTAATTTTTAATCATGGTTATTACTTAAAAAAACAAATTAATTGATTTCTTTTTGCGGATAAATGCAAATCGATTCTTCTCGTTTTGAATCGACCATAATATTGCACATATACAGGAAACATTCGGATTTTAAAGGCCATTCGAAACACGAAGGAAAATTTAAATCGTTGTATGATATAGTTCGCTGATCGGTTTTCCAGTATATTTTACGCGAGTTTTGGGCAAATTGTGGGCAAATCGTTCGCGAAAAACCGTTTCCGGCGGGACGAATTTTATCGATCGAATAACGTAAAAAAAAAAACCGGTTACCTGAAATCTCGCGAATTCATCGGATACGGCGCGACGTTTGTGGTCGATTATTTTTTTTTTAACGTTCACTCGGTCTCCACTCGGTGTTTGCCCGACAATACACTGCGCAGACGGTATCGGATTACCAATACGCGTAACGTTCGAACACTACTTTCTGAAAATTTTCATGAGATTTCCACCGAAATTCTCTCCCGATAAACGATACTCAACGTACTCGCGTTAAAGCGTTTTTAATAGTATTTTTAAGCAGCTTAAATCGTCTTAAATAATCGCGTGAAAAAACGAAACTTTTCCACTCCGAACGCTCGCGGCGTTTTCTTTTCCAAATATTCGGAATTCACGAAGACAACTGGTTTTTTCTGGAACGTATTCCAAACATTATACCGTTTAACGTGATTTCGTAATGTGTTTTTATTAAATAATTCGTCGCGATATCGCGATGACGGTGGAATAACACAGAAATACTGTGGAACGTCAACGTTATAATATCGTACTCGTCGGTAATACATAACGTTTTTTTTCTTCTTAAATTTTGTCGAATGACGTGAAATATAACTGTTGTATATTTAATAAATCTATTCATCGTCGGAATAAGATATTATACACGTTATGTAATAATCGCATCGTATGTGGAATAACGTTGGAAATAGTTTATATAAACACTCGGATATTATTGATCAATAAATCCACGCTGCAGGCGGCAAATAAGAAGAAAAACAGCGACCGCTGTCAATATTTCCGCGTTATACGCATAAACGTACAGAACGAAAAACGTAAAAAATGTGTATTTGTTATAAAATTACCTACTGTGTGGCTGGTTCGGGTGTAAAAAAAGGCCGATTTCCCACGTCTTCGTCGTTGCGTGTACTTCACTAACCACTCGCCAAACAGGTTGACAAAGTACGTATCGGACATACGCATAACCAAACCGAATTTTGTACTATATAAGAGATTAAATCCAATAGCATTCAGAGTCCTTGTTCTGACACGCCTGGCGTTCCCACGGTTCCATTAAAACCTTAAGGATAAAAACAAACGGAATTGCAATACCCACCACGGATACCCTGCGTCGTCGGTGAAATCGGTCGATGCGTGACTGAATCGTACCGAGATCAATTTTTTATGACTTTTGCTTCGTTTAAAATGATCTGGGCGAGTTTGACCGAAATCGAATCGTTCGGTGTCGGCAGTGCCGTCCTAACCACCAATAACGCCCTAGGGCAATAATATTTGAAGCTCCACCCCCCAAAAAAAAAAAAATTTACAACTAACGCAATATCTAATTACATAATTCTATATATTTTAATAGTAAATACACTCATCCTCGAAATCGTCATATAGATACAAGGGAAATTAATATCTAAAATAAAACAACAAATTTTTTCTTTTTGTTATTCATTTTTTTGACGCCCCCTGCGTTCATAGTACTTTGGACGCCCTAGGGCACTTGCCCCATTTGCCCCCCCCCCTTGGGACGGCTATGGGTGTCGGTGCCACTGTGACCGTAGCCGTAGTCTCGGGTGAAAAACGCGCACGAAAATCAAATCGAAATAAATAAAGCTAAAACTCGTTTAATTTATTGAATTATGAATCTCTCGTCGTGTGGCCCGTAAACCACGGCAGTGAGGGATCTATGGATATATATATATACGTATATCATATCCTCCCTCCCTGTGAGCAAAAACAAAAAGGTTTTTGCCATGGGGCACGGATTTCAGAGTTAATAATAACACAGGCACAGACCAACAGACCGTAAAGATGGTTTTTACGCAATTCAACAAGACACCACCCGTGTCACCCGATGAAGCGATCGATAATACGATTGCACAGACTTCCAGGAAACTAAATTTCGTCTTATATTAATAATTTAATCTATTAAAATAATAATAATAATAATCTATTAATAAAGAATATTACACATATTACACATATATCCCCCCACCCCCGTGAAAAAATCCTATATCCGCCACTGAACCACGGGATGACCTGGAAAAAAACAACTGCGTCGGGAACGGGTTTCGTCAAAATCCGGCGCCGACGACGACCGTCATCGTTTTCTCCGTTGCCGTTGTTGCAGTTGTTGTTGTTGCAGTTGTTGTTGTTCAATTCAGACTGGATATTATATTATATTATACATTGTATTGCGGTCTTTGGAATTATACGCGTTTTAAAATTACATTTACACGAGGCACGATATTAAAATACAATATTATAATATACGCTTTTTTTTTTTTTAACGTGCAAGAATGTGCACGACTGACTTATTTTTTTCTTACGGACGTTCGGCCCGGGCAATATTGTGCGCTTGCTGCAGTAAATAGCTGGTGTACGTATACCACCACTCTGCGCGTTCTCGCGGTACCGAGCGGATGCGTACGACCGCGTACGTTATATAACGCGCACGTATTATAAATAATATTATTACCGAAGACCGCGAGATAAATCAAAAACATTTTTTTTCCAAAGAAACTCTGCGTTCGTGATCGAAAATAATACGAATAATAATTCGCGGGGCACGCGCTTCCTATAACGGGTTATAAAGCGCCGAAGCAGTTCTCGTCTTCCCCTCCGGTGACGACCGCCGAAGTCATAATAAAACTGCAGAACTGCGCGTCTTCCGCAGACATCCGAAGCTGTGATATTTATTTTTTTTGTTTAATTCGATATATGATTTTTTTTTTAGTTTTTAACGATAATTATTGAATCCGCAACGATTCTGCAGAATATCGTTTTTACAACGCTTCGTTTTCTATATTTTCGTGTACGAATGCTGCTCGGACAGTGTCTCTCGTACGCATGAGCTACGCGTTCCGGTAACAAATAGCATTTTCTTCACAATGTTTTTCGATTTTCTCGACGAGTGCTATACTCTTGAGAGTACCGAAAAATTACGGGGGAAAAAAATAAGAATTTTGTAAAACACTGTTCGCGTATTCGTTTCGAAAAGTTTCCTATTTTTTTCGAGAGCTAAACGCGTATTTTAGATTCTGCGAGGAATCTATTTAAAATTTGTATCATATTCATAATAAACTGTACCAGAGGTTCTCAAAACTGTGGATGGGTCGCGAACAGTTTCGACACGAAGGACACGAGATGAAAAATAAATCGATCTATTTGAAACATTGAAGACATTTCAATAAAAATGAATTTCAGCCGAAGACGTTTGACGGAGTTCTGGTTTTCTATTCGAAATACCTATAACGCTTTATCGGTTAAAGCTGTAAACGCTGCTTCCACATCCGATTCTTCACGTAATCGTGTGGAGTTGGTGATTTTCGGTCATTTTTTTTAAGTGTGTTCACCAAATTACTTATGCAACATTATTACTACGCATGAATTATTTTCATTCCTATTAAATATATATATTGTTATTAACATTCTCATTGTCCATATTTCAAAACCTGTTTGTCGTCTGAGCTACTCACTTGTACGCGTTTATGAAATGTTTGTCTTTTAAAACAACCCATTTGAATCATTTGATGAGTTTATTTTTAATACTAATTTTGATGTTAGAAATTTTTATCGAACGTCATTATAATTGTTGATTTTCAACGAAACACTCTGCGACGGCTAATCGCAGATTTTGCCGTAATCATATTAGCGGGTTGGAACAAAAACGAAATATATAAGATTTCGGTATATAAAAATAAGATTTCGACTCGACCGCGTTTTTTAATTTATAAGTGTTCGCCTTTATACTTTCAGGATAACTACATTATAAACGATTACATAATCTGCGAATATTACATAATTAAAAATAAAAAAAAAATTCGAAAATCGTAATCGGAATATACGAGTATATATATATATATATATATATTATTATAATTTATAACCGTGAAAATCGTAACCTGCAGTGTGTATATATATATATATATATATGTGTATATACCAGTTACAATAAAACTACATTCCGTTGACCGTCTATTACCGCGAGACATATATTTTATATCGCCTTACAAGCATCTTTATAAACGTACGTATATTATAATACATTTGCCCACATAGACAGAATGCATATTTAATAATAACACGTATAACATATAATAATAACACACGCTCTCCGCGCTATTGCTGCTGCTGCTGCTGCTACTACAAGGTTTCTTTTTTTTTTCTTAAATTTTATTTATATTTAACTACAATAATATTGTTACGTAATATGTGTGCAGTATATTGTAAATGTTATGTACGCTCGTATTATAAAATATTATAATATTGTATTCGGCCCACGTCGTCGTATAAAAAGCAAAAAAAAAAAAAAAAACGTTGCCGATTAAACGTATAATCAATAATATTATTTATTCGAAACGAATTTATAACGAAGCGTCAGCTCGTCGTAATAATTTTCTACGAACCGGAATCCGGTGAATTTATTATCGCGGACGAAGGACACGACGGCGTAGAAAATTGAGATCGCTTTTTTTTGTTTAGCGCCGTTCGTCACAAAGTGCGCCCGGATTCGAAATATTATCTTAAATATTGTTGAATATGGATTAGCGTAGATACGTTTTTTTTGGGGGAAGGGGATGGGGTTTCAAAGGAACTTTTGAAGGATAACAATATTTTTGTCCTACCGTAATTTCCGTAGATAATAAATGTGTGGATGTGTGGGTCATTGCGTCTAATCTTGCGGTCATTTTGTAAGAATTATACGGGTAGCTTATTCTTTCTTCCGTTAGTAAGTTACTCTTTCTTCCATGCCTAAAATGCCACAATGTGATAATAACCTATGATTACAAATAATAAATATAAACTTAAAAATAAGCCCTTTTATACGGGCGGGATTGATTTAATTAAGTATAAGCAGTCAAGTCGGGTATTCCAGTCAACAGAGAAAACTTTGGCAATGTTACAAAAATTTGTATATGTATAATAACAAAACTTGAAAATAACTGTTATCACCACGTATAATTTCCAAAGATAATAAATATAATAATTTCATTAAAATAACCTTAAAAAATACCCCGTGCGAGAATAAGAACCGTTCTAATAGTGACTCCTCTCTCCTTTGAAGTGGTCAGATACCCAATGCACATTCAGTATAGAAATGGCCTATCCACATATTTCTTATCTATATGGTAATTTCGTTGTTTTTTTTTGAAATTTGTTACTACGAAATTTCAGCTCCACGTGCACAATCGACGAAATGAAATTTCAAAATTTTAAACGACAAGAACGAGTTTTTTTTAGTGTTTAGGGGGGAGGTGGAAACCCCTTGCACCCTACGCCACTAGTAGTTTTAATATGATATATTCACCTTCCATTATCGTATTTTTGTTGTATCCGTGTTGGAAGTATCTTATTTATCGTTGCGTATACCTGTAATTGAGATGGAGAATCGCCGTTGAAAGAAATCGAAAATCGATTTAAACGCTCGATTTCCGTATAGCTGCGAATCATTGAAATCGATAAATATTTAAACGAACTGGTCAGTGGTTTATTTGAACGGATAAAGTAATTTGTTTTTTTTTTTTTTTTAATCGTGCGCGTATAAAATAAACATATTTAAAATTTCGTAACTACTTTCTCCTCGTCGCTGGTCCGATCGACACGAGGTTTTCTTTCAACACGTATCGAAATAATATAAATTAAAAAATTGTTATGTATATTTTTTACCGATATAAAAAAATTTTTGACACGTTTTTCTCTCGCAAATTTAATTTCCATACGTTTTTCGTTATTTTTGTATTTTTACCCCTACTTTTTATTTGTTGTAACTGTACAGAACTATATTAAACGGCGACCAACGACATGGATTGTAAATGAATTAAGAATACATTGATTTAAAGTAATTCAAAAACCAAAACCTATTACGGAATATTATTCTGACACGCATAACGTACAAGTAAAAACGTTTAAACGAACTGGTCAGTGGTTTATTTGAACGGATAAAGAATTTGTTTTTTTTTTTTAGCGTATAAAATAAACATATTTAAAATTTCGTAACTACTTTCTCCTCGTCGCTGGTCCGTTATGTATATTTTTACCGATATAAAAAATTTTGACACGTTTTCTCTCGCAAATTTAATTTCCATACGTTTTCGTTATTTTGTATTTTACCCCTACTTTTTATTTGTTGTAACTGTACAGAACTATATTAAACGGCGACCAACGACATGGATTGTAAATGAATTAAGAATACATTGATTTAAAGTAATTCAAAAACCAAAACCTATTACGGAATATTATTCTGACACGCATAACGTACAAGTAAAAACGTAGAATAGCGTATAGCGAACGAGGTTAAAAAGGTGAGAAAAAACTAAAAATTCTGATCGCGCAGTATTGTTTTACGAAATATTTGATGGAGTAAAAAAAAAAAAAAACAATTCGTAGCTTTTCTAAATTTTACCCCTTTTTCCCCTCTGGATCCAAAAGCAACTCTTGTTCGATCTGCATTAATCTATATGCGTTTTTTAAAAAGATTTTCCGGAGAAAAAAAGTGAATAAAGGACGAAGTAAAAGGTGACCTATTTTATCATGGGTGTACTTCGGTAAATTTTTTAATTCGCAAGTGTAGCCGAGTCCGAATATAAATATTATCTATATAATGACTACTTGGATCATTAACTATATATTCCGCGCTTTCATCCAAACGGTCGTGATCATAAAAAAAAACATTTGTCGAATTTCGTTTCCCGAGATTGTGCGGAGCATAACCGTTTTATTTTTAAACATAAAATACTGGGAACACTATACTGGGAGGTCTGTTTTTTTAACGTTAAAATAATAACTTACCGGTAAACGACCCCGCAGCTCGTAGACACGGCGCACCGTGCAAGGCAATTCTCATACGTCCACGCATTGCGGGTTCGGGACGGCGCGAAGGTCACAGTACCAGCAAGGTTATTTTTATAAGAGCACGGATTTCAACGTTTTCGCATTTTCTTTTCTCCTTTTTTTTTCACGATTTCCTAGCTACAAAACGTGTCCCGAAAAATATACGTTTAATTGATTAATTAAATTATATTATTGAAAATAATTGAATAGCAAGAGTTTTTCTTCTGTTAAATTTTTTCAGCGCAATATTTTAAGTTTATTTTTCGGATTTTCGTGTGCCTGTATAAACGGATTATGTTCCATAGCCTTGAAACCCGAGCCGTAAATTATCGTTGGAGACAAAAAAAAATAAAACGTGCGCCTCGCGCGCGCGTGCACTAATTGTTTCGGCTTTACACGACGGACATTTGAAAATTCTACTCTTTCGTTAAAAGTTTTGTGGAAATTTGTAATTTTAATAACGAGCGCGCGCGTTGAAATTAACGTTATATATATATATAATTATAACACGTTAAAAACATTTTTCTTTTTCGACGGTTCAACGCCGTTTATAAATAACGAAGACTTTGTACGTTTTACGGTACACAGCGAAATCACAAAGTATTCACCTCGATCTCTGTTAATACGTTAAATACGTATTATTATTTTTCGACGAAATAAAACTAGTGCGCGGCGTAAAAATTGAAAATATATAATATTATTGTTATATAAACGACTTTAATATTAGAAGTCATAATGATCGTTATTAGCGTTCGGTTACTGTATTTATTACGTTTTAATAAAAATCGTCGTATATAATTACACGGTCGTCATCGGCTCTCGGATGATAAACACGAACGTTAATTTCGAAATGCGCAAGAAAACTATGTAATCACTCGTATTATTCTCGTCGAAAACACAATCGGTTCAGAGACGTTTTAAAACGGCGGCGTATCGATTAGAATAATTTCTCAAACGGTTTTCGCGCGACTTTTCCTAAATAAAATACACAGGGCCGGAAATAGGAAATATTGGTGGGTGTAATAGTGTAGATGCCGGCTTAAAAACTCGATTTTGCCGACTTCAAAAGTGACTTTCAAAAGGACCGGCGCTAGTAATTATTGACGGAGGAGTGTACACACACAAATTATTAATTGTCGACTATTTTTTGTAATTAAAATTTTATTTTAACTGTTACAAATACAAATTATAAATGTGTGCGAATGCGAACACTTTATTGCCGACCGATCAGGAGCGTACTCGAGGGGGTTCGTGGGGGTTGAACCCCCCCGTCCATGACCTCACTAACTGGATGCAGTTTTGTGCGTTCGTGCTTATAAATAATATAATTCACAGGAGCAATTTATTCTAAAAAAAAAATTTTTTAAGAAGGGAAAAAATAAACAAATAATTTTTTTACGATCTATTATCAATTTTATGTCAACAAAATTTTCAACCCCCCCAATTGAAAATTCCTGAGTACGCCTCTGCGACCGATATGTGCCTTTTTTAAAACATGTAAGACACTCGATAAAAAATAAAAATTGCAGTTAAACCGAAACAGCGAATTCACGTCACAAAACTAAAAAAGTAAAAACGCGATTAAAATCTTTATCACTCTTCAAATCCTTATCGATTTCGGACGACTGCTTATCACCCGCGACGCGACAAACGTCCCCACAAAACAACTCGTTCTTGTTCTCTCGCCGACCGACCGGTACGCGCACCACGCGGAGAAACCCCGTCGCGACCACATTTTTATATTTTATTATCGGATTAAAGGCAATTACAATTTAAAAATTTCATTTATTATCCTTGTAACGTAAAATAAATGAAATTTCCGATTACTCGGCGATGTTTTTATAATTGCCGACTACGAATACTTTTTTCACTGGTGGGGGAGGTGTCACACCCCCCCACAACCTCCCCCCCCTATTTCCGGCCCTGAAAATACAACACAACCGTCGAATACATTATGTCTATTAATTCGTTTAAGAAGTAATATAATTAACCCGATGACTACGTATAGATTTTATATAATGTTTTACTTTAAAGACGCACCGAAATATAGACGCCCGTTTACCTGTATAACTGGTCAACTGCGATTCCGATCGCGATATAGTCTGTTACGGCGTCGAAAAGAACAGATTTTTTTTTTTTTTTTTGAAGAAAACGCCCGTTGACTGCGTACAGAAAACTGACGGGGGAAAAACGACGTAGAAAACCACGACGCGAACGTGGGTTTTAAGAGTTTTCACCCTTCGCGACGCGCGAGAACGAAAAGACTGAAAAAACTAAAAAAAAAAACGATTAAATATAGATTTCGGTAGTTATATTTCTCCGCGCCCCGCGAACAACTATGTTACATTTCACGGCTGGGTTCCCGCGACGGGAATATTACCACCGTGTCTGCAGGTTAAGTAAAAAATAAAATACAATACTGTTGTACCGAACGAGAAAAACCATTATTTTTCTAAAACGGGAAATTTAAAATAAATCCGTTTGCTCTGTGTGTGTGTGTGTGCAGTGTTTAACACAATAATATCGTGTGTGGAGGAGGAGAAGGAAAACCGTTTTTATTTATTTTCCTTTTTTTTTTGTTCTCGAACGAAACGCATTCTAACGCCATTTGTTTACTATTAAGATATATTATGCCGATCGACGTATTATTGTAAATATATTATTACGATTAGTATATACTCGTATAATAATTTAACGTTATAGAGAAAAAATAATTCGACGCTTTTTGTAGATTATATACGCGCCAAGCTGTCGTTATATTATATTATTGTCGTACGTGAGTGATTGATTCGGACGAGTCAACACAATATTTTAAAACGCGCGCGTTTATTTTTAAGAAAAATTAAACAAACACAACGTTATATAACGCGTTATTAGAATCGTCGCTGTTTTGCTCGAAAAGAATAATGTCGGCAATTTTTTTTTCTTCCTTATCTTAAATTCCAATTGGATTTTTGGTGTTTTTTTTTGATGAAGCGAGTTAAAACCCACTTAAAATTATATTTCCAATAATAATTACAATAATCCTACGCGATATTTCGTCTTTGAAACGCTTTCGATCCAAACGATTTACATAATATTTTTGTTTCGATATTTTCCGGCGCCATCAAAATGTCCGAAGACCGTGTTTCGCGTTATAAAAAATTCAATCATCTATATGTGCAGCGTTCGAACACTTGCACTGATCGATCGATGGTCGAAGTGGCGTATTTCTTTGACAGGAGTAGGTGTCTGAAAAAAACTTGTTTTCTCTCCACTCGAAACGCGTGCGTACTATAAATTTTTAATACACACCTTTAATTTTCATAAACGTATATAATTTACAAAAGCTCGTCTATATAGAGTCTCTTAGAGGGTTTTCAGAGGAGATTTCGTCGATTATAATTAAATCCTGAACGTCCGATTTAACGTTATTGTACGCGGATGGATACAGCGTTACAAGCTCGTTCGACCCACACTCTAAAATCAAAATAATATCGTGATTTAAATTTCAAATCGGTTTTTTAAACGTATAAAGGAAAATTTTCAATGCAAATGGCGAACATCTCGGACGCGCTCGAGACCCGGTAACTCAATACTCGTATACCGATTGCAATACAAATATTACGAAAGATTGATCGAAATGTATTCGTACAAAGAGCGTTGAATCGAATTTAAAACGTTCCGAGTGCACGCGTAAAACAGTATAGGTAACGATATCAAGATTGTTCGGAATAGTATTTTCGTCGAATTTTCGTCCCGAAACGAAACGATTTTTTTTTATACGCGCACGCGATCTCAAATCAAATTTCTTTTTTTTTTTACACTTACGAGACAATAATAATTCGCGTATTTCGATTTCGTTTTTTACTACGCTTGGTTTTTTTTTTTACACCGCGCGCGTTTATCTCGCCTTTTACTCGCGCTATACACTGCAGTCAAAAGACGATAGATAAATTTTCTTCTTTTTTTCCTCTCCTATTTACTTTTCGAAACAACAACAAACGCTTTTCGAAATCCGTTTAAATTTCATTTGCATATAAATACGAAAATAGGATAACGGCCGACTTCGGGGGGGAAGCAAAAAACTTTTCCTATTGCTCCGTATTATTATCAATAAAAACACCCGGCTAGAAATGCGTATCTTTTACGCACAGCTAACCTGCAATTTTGTATTGGTACGAGCTAGGCGACTATATATTATATATAGTTAACTGACAAAACTTTGAGAAAATTAATGCAGCCAGTCAACATGTCTATAGGAAATTTGCCATTACCAATGTCAATGAGTTGTTTAGAGAATATGTTTCCAGATTGGTCATTTGCAACTCGACACGCATATTCTTGCTTAAATGAATACTTGACATGTTTCCACAAACTGGAGGACTTTAGACATGCATTGAGTTCATCAGCTGGCGTTGATCGTGGAATCACCGCAATGTTTGACGAAAATCTCCTGCTAATAAAATCATTGCACCACCAAATCGGTTATTATTGTCCGTAGATCTTTTAAGTTCTGTCCAAAGCCTCCAAAGATTTTTTATTGCCATCGTGCATTCATCCCAAACAATCAATTTACATTGCTGCAAAACCTTTGCCATTGCAGAGTTCTTCGAAACGTTGCAGGTTGGAGTTTCATTGCTTTGCATATTTAATGGCAATTTTAGTGCTGAATGGGCTGTTCGACCACCTTCAAGCAAAGTTGCTGCGATTCCCGACGAAGCGAGTGCAAGTGCAATTTTATTTTGTGAGCGAATTGTTGCTAATATTAATGAAATCAAAAAGTTTTTCCTGTACCACCAGGTGCATCTAAGTAAATCCTCCAGTTTCATCATTTGTTACTTTCATAAGAGTTTCAAATACATACTGTTGTTCATTTAACAGTGGAAGATTTGTTTGAATTAATTCTTTCAAAGCGTTGAGATCATACAGTCTTTCTCGATGCAACTCTTGGTTAAAAGCGTCATGCATTGGACGATTGGGCGCGATCAGGCCTAATTGAATTAATAGTTTGTTTGACATTATCAAGCACATGTCCTCAATTGAAATCAATGCTTCATTGTAAATTTCTTCACTGATTTGTATACATTTCATTTATTCTGTATTTGATACAAAATATCATCACAAATATAATCTTTGTACTTGATCCACAAATCAATTGGGTTTGATGGGAGCATGTAGATATGATTATAGAAAACAATATACGATTAAGAGAATGACGCGACACAATACTCTTTATGAATTGCCGAAACGTTTCCGGCATTTGTTTAGTCCAACACGGGTTTTCGCGACGATTAACGAAATCACTTCGTAAGGTTTTAAGGGGGAGGGGGAGAAAAAAGTATCGTTTCGATACGCGTGAAGAACGCGCCGCAAACGTGTGCGATAATTCAATCGCCGTCGTCTTGTCGAAAACGTGTCCGAAGTCGCCTCGAAAAACAACCCGTTGACTTTTCGCCGCATTCCTGCAGATGACGTTTCGCCCAGAACGTCTTGAACCGCACGCATAGGCGGAAATAGCGGGGGGTTTAGGGGCTAAGTCCCCCAAATATCTTATAATTTGTATTTTTTTTGGATATTTGACTGATTATGACTGATGTTAAAAATGTTAGCCCCCAAAAATGTAATAGATTTTCGCCTATGACCGCACGGGTACAGAGACGTCTTTCATTTCGCCAAATTCCTTCAAGCGATTACACGTAATATGGATCTCGCGAATTCTCGTGTTCTCATTAATCGCACACCACGAGCACGACGGTCTTTTTACAACTGTCTGTCATTACAATGTAAAATTATGCGTACCTACGCGTCTCATCAATCTTTGATGATAACGACAAATACGCGATAGACGCGCGAGACCGAAAAACGTTTAGTCAAACTACTATTTACACGAATACGCGTGCGGTTCGATCAAAGTTTCAATGTTTTATGTGTATAAGCATAACAGTCATCGTATTTCGGAAAAGCATTGGAATACTCTGATTAAATGTATAATACGGTATGCAAACAATACCGTTTTTTAAATGTACGTTCAATACTTTAAACCGTGATCGAGCGAGTAAAACGATACTGTCGATTTACCGCGTTTATAATTTGCTGCGAAATCGGTTCAGTCGCAGGCGCCAGACTTTTAACACTGCTAGAGTTTAAGTCGATCTTTATATTTTATAAAACTCCTAACGTTTAACGAGGTCGCGCAATAAGTCCAGTGCTTGGACCAGAGAGTGACGAGCGGTACTTTTTCTTTTTTTCAAATATTTCACCGTCGCTCTTCTAATTTTTCTTAATAAAACGCCGGTCGAGGACTGCTTAATTTTACACATTCACGTATATAATTTTACAACACAAAAATAAAATATTTAAAAAAAAAGAATTATGATCGAAACGAAATACCGATTCGACTGTTCATAAGAAATTTACGACTTGCGAAAAAATAATATCACATCTAAACCAGCTTCTGTACAGTTAATTACCCCTGCAGGCCAACGCGTAACCACCTACTATTGTTATCGTTGTTTTCCTAACTACCAAACACAACATTGTCACATATTTTGAAATTAGAAATTGGAATTTATTTCCGTAATAAAGATATTATTATTATTATTATAATAATAATATTTAGAGTATACAAAACATATGAAGTATACTACCGTCTAGAACACGATTATCAAATAATATTATAATCGTATTTTCTAATCGTTTTCGGACATTATTGGAGCATATTTGAATTTATATTTTTAATAAAAACTAATTATTTACGATCGTTTTTATAAAAACTGAACCTTATAATTCTAAAAGAAAGTGTACATTGTCGTCCGAACTCTTTCGAACCGAACGCGTAAATAAAATTATTATTATAAATACAGTGCGTTAACAGTGCAATGAGAAAAATATACGAGAGGTTTTCACGCGTTTCGGTTAAAATTCTAAAACATATTTTTTTTTTTTTTGTTTTAAAAATTTCAAGTGTTAAATACCGGGCATTGCGCGCGACGTGAGTGCTGCTCATCTCGTATACGACCTACAAACCGATTTTCAATTAGTTTTATACTGCACGACCGGAATATGCGTCGGTGAAAATTAATGATAAAAATATTGTACGTGTGTGTACGTATTCTGTTGACTTATCCTATCGACGTTTTGTACCGGGACCAATGACAACGTACACGTGTATTCAATTAAATAGCGATAGCGCAACGGGTAAGTGCGTGTTATTACATCGCACTACTTAATATTATAATATACGTACTCGTGAAAAAATAAATCTTTTTCCCACCAAATAATTATAATTATCTGACCGTTTTATTTTTCCTGTTAAAAAAAAAATATACGCAGTCGTATAATAATATTATTGTAAAACATATCGGCACCGAACGTGTACTGTACGTAAAACGAATAGATCTAAAAACAAATAAAATGAGAGGGGGAGGGGAGGAGGAAACACCTCAGAAAATCTCATTGTGCGGAAAAATTCCCCGGTTTCTGTACGCATTTCTTATTCAGATTACTGTGAACGGTTTGCAAAAATTATCGTTACTTTCCGAGCGGTAAATTGTAAACGAATAACGACACAGCGATGTTAGGGTGTCGGCCTCGAATGGTACAAGAGTGTACACGAAGAGAGGTTTTAGTGTTTTTTATTATTATTATTATTATTATTTTTAATTCGAAAGATAAATCCATTGTATTCGAAAAACGATTCCGAGTAGTGTAGCGTATCACGATTCGTAATTAATAAGACGAGAAATTAAATGAATTTTTAAATTTGGGATTTTTTTTTATATATAAAATGCGTATACACCGGAATAATTATACGTTAGTCGTAACAATCGTCTTACTAATAAACATTCGGGTTTTAAATAACGCGTTGCCGTAAATTTAATTCTTAACGCTCATTAAATATAAATGAAATGGATTTATGGAAAGAAAAAAAGTATTGAATATTTACCAGTTATGCGTATTAAAATCGTTCGTGTGATAAAAATTTCAATGGCAAAATCTTGGTTATTTTGTAAAAAAAAAAAAAAACGTATAAAATATTTTAAAACACGTTATAGACGCGCGGAAATCGTTGAAATTTTCGAAACGCGATATTCCGCTCAAAATCATATCGAACAAAAAAAAATTTGAAAAAAATTCGTGTTTTCTATATATGTAGTTTCGAATTTACAACGTGAAAAATCGTACACCATTATACTCATTGGTGCGATGGGCGCGAAGTGATTGGGGCCGGGGACGTTGCCAGTTATGTTCTGTTGATTTTTACGGTTTTGTTAAAAAGTATTTCGCCCGGGAACGGCGAAACGGTTCGGTTTATTTTCACCGCTCCGACGACAGTGAAATATTTTATAATACGCGGTGCATTCAGCGCGTACGGGATTCGCGTATTCTCCAAACGAACGCTGACAAATGACTAACTGTATACGTATAATAATAATAATAATAATAATATATAATATCATTATTATTAATGTCGCGGCGACGCGTTCGCGTTTCTATTTTTACGCGAACGACGTACGATATTAATATAATTGTGTATATATTTATTATTATATATATATATATATATATATAACGTGTAATAATAATATAACGTCACACTTAATGGACGCAGAACGTTTTATTATAACGTACGTATATATATATATATGTATATAATATATTATAATAATAATAATAATAATATAATATCGTGTAGGATACGACGCGACGGGAGCGACGACAATGTCGCGTCTAAGAATAGGAGAGAAGGAAACACACATTCGTGCACGATCAAGGTCGTTTTCGGGCCGTTTCGGCTCGTCGATCGGCCTCCAAAACGTGAAACGTGTAGTAAATTCGGTCCCTATTCCCCCTATGTTCGTCCCGCGTTTACGCGAAATATTTATATATATATTATAAATACGGCGTTATCGTACAGTCATCGCGTTATA
The DNA here is from genome assembly GCA_032441835.1 of Slavum lentiscoides. Lineage (NCBI taxonomy): Eukaryota > Metazoa > Arthropoda > Insecta > Hemiptera > Aphididae > Slavum > Slavum lentiscoides. Next base: position 14,052,095 of record CM063714.1, on the reverse strand, counting down.
CGAGTTATAGTGACCGACATCATCATCATCATCATCAGTGACAACTGTATAGTAATAGTAGTAATAATATAGCAAGTAGTAGTAGTAAAATGCTCGAAAATAGACAGAAGGTTAAGGCGGAAGTGTCTGCGTAGTAAAAAGCAATTCGCTCGACCTCCACGCCTCCTCGTCGTCTTTACGATGTTTCGTACGGATCTCTCGATCATTAATCGTCCGCGACGGCCGCGGCCGAACTACGATCGGAATGGTAAGCGCGCTAAAACACGGTATTAAAAAAAAAACTGTATATATATACAGGCCCGTACTGGCCCACCGGGCAACCGGGCAGATGTACTATGCGCCGTTTAAAATTACGAGGCACAATGCGCCCATTAAATTTAAAGAAATCACGTCTATTAAATAGATTTCGGAGAAATATATTGACTTCGATAATTTTCCAATTACAACCGGATAAAATTCAATGATATAATATTATTAAAAAACGTTTTTTTTTTTTTCATACGTATATAATAGGTACACCCAGGGGCGCATTAAGAATCAATATTTAGGGATGGGAGGGGGGGGGCAAATATAATTTGCCGCCCCTAAATTTACAGTACAGATTAAAATTCCAACAGACTAAAACATATAATTCCAAATGTCCGTGATCAGTGTGCCGCTCTATAAAAATTGCCGCCCGGGGCAAACGCACCCTTTGCCCCCCACTTAATGCGCCCCTGGGTACACCGTTTATATATAGTCGCATAGACATTTTGGTGTCGTCATTGCCGTTTTGTTTTCATGCGGTTTGTTGTTCGAAACCAGTTGAGATTCTTAATCGGTAATATTTAGACCTCTAAAATGAAAAAAAAACAAATTTTTTAGGATTCAGCGACCGCCCTATAAGAGCAGCCAGTACGGGTATATATTTCGTATAAAAGAGCGGATTTTTTTTTTTTTTAATTCGGGGTGTCTCGTTTTCCGTTTAATTTAAATATTTATAAGCGGCGTTGGGGTTACGATTTGCGAGACACGAGGCCGAATTACGTGTCTCCTTAAAACGTATATATACTCGCACGAGATGAAAACGTTTTATGTAAAAAAAAAAAAAAATGAATGTTTTAAATACATAATATATGTACGGTATATATCGAAAATTAATTTTGATATACAATTTACAGAAAAAAAAAATGAATATTCTTAGTTTGAAATAATTTACACGATAAACAACGTTATAATTACTAACAAACGATATTTCGATACACATTAATAAATGGAAAAATAAAAAAAACACTTTTTCTTTTTTTATCGCGTCGGTATATACGAGTCAAATATTATAATATTGAAATGTTACGTGCTCGAGATGTATCGAAAAAAATAATTGCCTTAAACATAAATCACGTACACATTCAAAGTCAAAAAACGTCTTGTTAACAGCAATAATTGGCTAATACATACACGCATAATACGTGTTCTCGATATCTCGAGTTCTTCGGTCCAAGTGTTTTCTAAATATATACATATATATATCTAATTATGACGCGTTTATTTAATAGAACGTTGTATATTATGAACGTAATCTTATCTGTATATATATATATATGCACGCGTTAATCCAATAAACATACGGACGTGTTGTCCGAAGAATTACGCGTTAAAAGTACGGTTCCACTCGAATTCGTAATCGCGTACATCTGCAGTGTAAGAAATTAATTTTCAAAGTATTTGTGGACAATTATAGGGAGGGGGTTCTCAACAGTTTTCGAAATCATTAAACTCCCTCCCCCCCCCATATGCAAAATTAGGATTTTCGATATTATTTATAAAATATTAATAATAAAAAAAAAAGGTGTAATTTTTTTTTTTAATTTATTTTATTTAGTTTTTAGTTTTCGTGTAAGACGAGCGCTCCGGTCACTAAATACAGATCCTATTTTCAGCAGAAAACCGTTGAATCGTAAGGTGGGTGATATTTTCAACGGCGAAGGATTAATATTGGATTCAGTCGCGCGTCAACAACAGACGGAACGGATTCGATAAACAATTTTCCGAGGAAAAAAGTCCAATATAGAAATAGACGCACGGAATTTTCATGGTATAATTTTTTTCGTTTTCTAAGCACTCGTAAACACACACACACACACACCGAGTATTCTGTTACTCGATGAGCAGCCATTACGTTACTATTCGGATTGTAAAGAGGTTTTATTTAATTTATTACCAAAAAAAAAAACTACATTTGTAATACTATTATACAAAATGGTTTACCAGCGACGGAGACGAACTCGTTTCTACGTTTTTGTTTTTAAAAACTGCCCGCAAAGAGAAAATATATTGTAGAAAATAACGCCACTGGAGCGAATCGGCGGGAGTGAGCTCTGCAGTATACGCGGCAGATGGTGTGAGCACTCGTGACGCCCGACGTCGCGAAGGCCTCGCGAGAAACCCTGGCGCGAGACGATATCGGCTCGAGAGTGTTGTACGCCGCCGAACGGAGCGGATACGCGCCGGAAAACGAGCGTTTATTAGCCGTCTGCAGACGTTAATCCGATTAAAACCCGTAATGGTTGTTCGGGAATCTGTTACACTATATTATGTACACACTGTACGAAGACGGCGGAATTTCATTTGATCATTATTACCATCGATTACGCCGCCCGCGAAAATCCGAATCCATTTTGCCGGTGAACTTAAAACCGATTAGCGCGCGAGCGTTCGAGAAAACGTCGAATTTTATTGCGTTTTTTTTTTTTTTGGCGAGCGCGGATCGTCTGTACACCGCGGCGCTCACGACATTATTATTATACGGTTTAAAGAGGTTTCCTAATTTTTTTTCACTCCCGGACCTCGCTCACTTTAGATTTGTAAAAACCACGTTGAAAACAATATTAGCCGCCATTTTTTTTTCTCCGTAATATCAGGCGTGTATTGGGTGATTTCAACGCGATTTTCGTGCGCAATATCGTTTGGAATATACGGATTAAATCTTGGAGAAATCTACCGCCACATTTCGCTACCTGGTACAGAAATTTAAACCCCTCTATTCCATCTCGTATAAACTCTATATTAATTTCGATAAACTTGACCTTTCTCGTAAATTAATCTGTTCTTTCTCCCGTCTACGTTTCGGCCATACTTTACTTCCTTCACATTCCTTTAAATTGTCCCTAAATGATTCTCCACTTTGTATTCTTCATAACTTCCCTGCTATTTGTGACACTAATCGTATTCTTTTCAACTGCCCTTCTTTGTCTTCAGAACGCAGACGCCTTCACTCTTTATTATAAATTCCCTTAATATTCCTTTCGATATTCATCATATTATACTTTCTTCTAAATCACCTACTGTCATTATAGCCACCATATCATTCTTTCAGAATTCTGGGCTGCTTATATAAAACCTATTAATTGTAGAATCTTTAATCGTCGAGACTAATTGTATATATTATACACAGTTTCAATAAAAAAATTAAAAAAACATCGTTTGGAATAAAATTTAGGCCGAAAAACGATTCGTTTTCACCGATATTCGTACGCGATTAATAATATACTGTTATCGCGCGAATCACTTCAGTCGAAAGCTGACCGATCCGCCTGCCGAAATAATATCACCGGTTTTCTACGAATCGGTATTTTAATGATATCGTCGATAACGAAACAGTAATATCGTCGAGGTATTCCGATCGGATTTTGCGCGTACTGAGCCACAGCGTTTACTCGCACAGACTCCACGCGGGGACCAAATATCGACTCGGCTGGTGTGTGATTCCAGTACGATTTAGCAGTCGTGTAAACGGTAAGTTCTAGCGGCGAAACTCGGCGGAAAAAAGCACCGGCCGTGTCGATATCAAAAAAAACCGCGTACGAGAAAAAGTCTCTCTTATAACCGAATCCTTTCCCCGTCGCAACCCGTACAAATAACAATAGTATAATTGCGCGGCTACACGCGTTACAATAATAATAATAATAATAATCGTTATTATAATACGCGCGTATTACATTTTATATTATATATAGGTACTCGTTCGAACACCTGCACCCGGTCGAATCCGATGAGCGAAACTGCATTTACAATATATTATTAGGTGTGTATATGTTTCGCGTATTATTTTTTCGGTATAGTGTACGACGCGCGTCTAATTGAGTATTCCACACTCGAATAGTCACCGAAGGTGTAATGCCTACGACGATAACCGTATTATACGCGTATATATTGTAATGCGTACGTCTTGGATATTAATAATAATCATAATAATAATTGCGTTACCACGCGTGACCATTAATGGTTACACCGAAAGGATTGTTTGTTTTTCTCGAGGCGGCCCGCGTGTTCATTTCACGCGTGTTTCTCGGCGCGCGCACACAATATTATTATAATATACATATACGCGATTATAATATTACGTTGTATACACACACACACACACACACACACACACACACAACGAATAATAATAATAATAATAATATTACGGTCTACTAAGTTCAAACACTAAAAACTTGTGAAATTATGTGTGTGTGTGTTTAGAATAATCAAAACTCTCGTTTAACAACAACTCATCGGCAAACTATATATATATATATATATATATATATACGTTTCGTATATAATAATATATTGTTTCGCCACGTATATAGTTCGTGTTTACATTACGAAATTGTATAATGCGTGTGTGCACGGATTCAATCTCGTCACAGAATCGCGGCATACGTTATAGTTTTTAGAGTAAATACCTCCTATACTACATGATGAAGTAACAATCGTTCGTCCATTTCCAGCGTAATAATATTATAATAACTGCCCCCCGAGTGTAAATCAATACATACACTATCGACGGATTCGTCAGAATCCGGAGAGTTTCACAATGTCTTATTTCGTCGTCCATCAGATAGAAGAAATTCAAAAAAATAGTTGAATTGCAAACGTGCTCTCCGATGTCCGTGATGACGATTGTCCGTGAAAAATAAATCTTTTTCGTTAAATTCCTACGCTACGCTATGACACAAGCGTTAAAATACTCTATAACTGGATGTCGAGAGAACTCGTCTACTATTCTTACAGTTCTTCCACTGTATATCTGCAGAAAAAGACGCGACTAGCACAGTCGTTCATTACGTGAGTGATAAAGTGCGATGGATTACCACATTCATAATCTAGATGGTCTAATATTTTATCAAGCACACGTAAACGCTTCCTTGCAGTACATCCTGGTGACGGTCGATAAAATCTCTGTTTTAAATAGACCGGCTAAAGTGTGCGGATCCGTGGTTGGCGAATCGTGCAAACAAAATAAGGGCTCCTTAACGAAGAACCTAATCTCCGGATAATTCAAATGAATGTGGAGGGCTTTAGCAAAGCCACTACTGATTTCTTAAGTGGAATATAATGAAAAATAGATGCGCATATTGTTATCCGAGAAATCTACACGGGCGACCGTGAGCCACTCTCGAAAAGAAGTAAAAATAACAGGATACGCCGTGGCTGCGGTGCTACTTTCCACAGTAAATACGACGTAGTCGCACGCGTTTTATTTGAAAAGTGATGAAAATGCTTATTGTCGAGCGAAGAACGCTGTGATACAGACCGTTTAACGCGTGAGCAGGATCTACAGGCAAATAATTACAGAACTGTTTCTCGCATTATCCGCGGGTATGGCAGCGAATTTTTCAGCGTATTTTTCTTTGAATTTCAACGCACGTTTGCGAAAAATCTTCAAAATCGCCGCTGCCGTTCTGAATAAAAACCGTACAACACATGCTGCGTTTGTAATGCTCTCGCCGTTAACTCTCTCGCGTGGGCTGACATTTTTCTCGGCATAATTATATTGCAGCGTGTACGTTAATATATCTGCATGGACCGTTCGTGTCAAATGGATTATTAACGACCGACGACAAGGCAAATAGTCGAAAACCTCTGGCACAAACACGTATATATTACGCCTAATCGTCGTCGAATCGTTTCTATAGTCGAAAACCCGTCTTTTTCACCGGATATTTTCGTACGTCACGGTAAATCTAAAAATTGTTCCTCCGCCAGAACTACTAAACTTACGTATAATAAGCGTGCTAATCTCTCCCCGAGGACTCTCTGTGTACGCGTGTATATATATATATATATATATATATACAGACCTAGTCGTCGTCAGCCGGTCCCGGTGATTGATTCTCCGAGAAGACGCGCGGTTGTTAAAAAGAAAGCGAAAAAAAAAACTCTCCGGAAACGCAGCAGCCACTCGGGGGATTCGATGGAGATTCGATTTATAGCTGGCGTCGAAAATCACTGGTCTCTGGCGCATGTTCAAAAATCGCTTAATTACTCGGCGATATACAGCTGACTCCGTATAAACTCCCCGAGCCAAACGTTGAAAACTATATACACACCCGTTAATAGTCGTCCACTAGCGATTTCGATTTTCGATTAAAATATGGTGTCCGCGTTTCGGAATCGTATATAGGCGAGAGAACGCGTTGGAAAAAAGCGTTTTTTTTTTTTAATCAAACGCTCGCGTAGAACTATCACATCGAATCGGTACAGTTTACACGTCGCCGGGTCCTGTTGATTAAAACGACGAGGTTATGGAAACAAAACCGAGAGCGCGAAATATAAAAAAAAAAAGCTACTCGCGTAGACGAGTCTGGTGTGTGTTTTCGTCGTTAATAAAACTTTTGAAAATATCTTTTAAAAGTTCGTGACGCTTCCGAGTATAGGTATACACTATAAGTGTGGAATACTTTGAAAACACGCAGCTCCGCCGTCGAAAGTTTGAGTCTCAAAAACGCTCGAAATAGTATTTAACTTGTCAAAAACTACTAGCGTCTAGTGGGACTCTGCAATAGATGTATATTACTATCGGCGGCGACGGAGGAGGTGTTTAGCGAAATTACAAACAGCCAATATAACGTTTCAAAGAGCAAGACGGGCCACTGTGAAGTATAGTAATAAGTGATTCCTTACACATTTTTTTTTTTTTTATATCTCAAATCGAGCACGCATTCCAAAACTCGACTAACTAACACTTTTTACGTCGAAAGCGTAAAATAATAAAAGTATAGCCCGTCGCCCGTCGATGTTATTGATTCTGACGAATTTACCACGCCGTAGTGTCCGTTGGGACGCCCGCGATTTTTTCGGAGGGTCTGACGGAAGGAATCCGAAAGGTTGCTGGCTCAGAGCGGGAGCCGAAAAATGGGGAAAAAAGCCGTCGGAGCGGGAGCAGGAAGAAAAGGAGGGAAAAAACCGTGTATATAAAAAAAAAAACCCATAAACTCTACGGATGCCATTAAAAATGAGGACGTTCTCTGCTGCAAGCGGAAAAGGGCGAACGTTACATATGAATTAATCAGGCGGTAAGCCCGACGAGGTCCCCAAAGTGCGGTATTATTCTTATGATGAGAGTGAGAAAAAAAAAGAAGAAACAGTGACGCGCGAAACGGCGCGTTTTCCGAATGCGTCTTCCTCCGATACACGCGACAGATCGATCGAAATATTTTATACGGTTGTTTTACTCGTCGTAATACATATCTATATCGTCCGCGTATTATTATTATTTCTTGGACGTAACTCCTTTGGGAAAGGAATAGAAAAAAAAAAAAATAGAAAAAACGATAACATAACGGACACGTCGAAATCGATTTCACGTTATCGCCGCGCGTGCCACTTATAAGCACTCCTCATCATAATATAATAAACTGTCGTTCCTATAAACTCTTCTTCTGCTTACATATAACTTCTGTGTACGCGGACGAAAAACCTTAAGGCCAGCGCGTATAAAATTCAACGGTATCGCAATAACGATAATAATAATAATCGTTGGTGACGTAAAACGAAATACGTCTATGTTTTATTGACGTTTACACCGTTATATTCTCTCTTACATTGAGTATCAAAAAACGTTTTATGTGTACTTTATATTATTTCGTTCGATTCTATTTTATACGCGTTGAGAGCGTAAACGGTGTAAATTTAATTTTTTTTTTTTTGTACCGTTTTTACGCTAAAAATATGTATTTTTTAACTGGTTTAGCCTCTCTTCTTTATTCGGGTTATTGAGGAAATCGATTTTCGTCATTTCAATTATTACAACTACCTACACGCGCGATATAACGTTTTCGGGGTATTATAGAAAAAAACAAAAATGAAACTTATTACTACAATCGAGAATTTAATGCGACAGTTATCGAAAAAAAAAACACTGACCAGTTCAAATCTCTTATCGGAATTATATATTTGTATTCATTCGGCATTTTTTTTTTTTTTCGATAGCTTTCATCGCGTATAAGACTCTAGCGAACTGCGCGGTTACCTGCGCGATGACCGGATTAAAACAGTAATATATTATTGAAACGAAATCAGCTCGAATTCTATTAACAGTTATTATTATCATTATGCGTGATAAAATATATAACGGCGTTTATGCGTACTATATATATATATATATTTATTTGGCTTCGATAATACGTTTTGTTCGTTAATAATAATTAACGCGTATTACAACGCGTTCGCGGCGCGATAACCTGCAGATATACGTTTTGGAAGTATTCAGCTGTTATCGCACCGCGAATAATAATCAATTATTATAAACGATTAGTTAACATTTTCCGACGTATTATACGCGTATTAAAAGTGTTTTTTAACATATGAACCAATGCCTAAAATGTCTTAAAAACGCGTCCTAGGAAAAAAAAAAAGAAAATTGTTTTTCCGTGTCACCCGAAAAAATTTGTGAATGCAGACGCGTCTTGTTATTGCGGCACCGGTGTTTTGACACGTGCACATATTATAATATGGGAACGCTCGTGTATTTTATTCATCTGCACGCGGTACACTTCGAAAATCACACAACAACGCTCGCTAGAAAACGTTTTTAAACGGAAAATATATCCATACTCGTACAGGGGCCGACTGGCTGCTTTATAGCGGCCCGGGAATTTTTTAAAGCAGCCCAATAATTGATAATAAAATGACAAAACTGTACTTTTGACGTTTCAAAATACTTCGTTTTTAACTGAATTCTATCTGCTACGATATACTTATAAAAACAATAGAAAATACCTCGAACCACTGTATATAAGTATAATTTTAATCGCATTATTCTATACGGAAATTATTTAAACAATTTAGTAATTTATGTAATGTCTTGCTCTTTTATAGGATAGACGGGGGTCTATGACTGTATTAGAATCAGTGCGGTACCTATTTAAAACGCTTTTCTCTGTTGACTTTAAATTACTAATGCTTTTAAATCGTCTTGTGCGACGCCGTTTCCATAAACGGTTTTTACCTAAGCGCAAAACAACGATATAAGTACAAATAATAATAATGCGAGAAATAAAATTCGAAATATACCCGTTTTAACTGTTTTACACAAAATCATCAACAGGCCACGGCTAATATAGTATGACACACGTCGCAGTTCTCTTATGACAAACATTTTTTTATTAAATAAATATAACATCCATAATTATATTACACTCGGTTTACGTTCAAAGAGGCTCTCGATTTAATTATTTGACCGGCCCACAGGGAAATTTCCCGATCTCCCGACCTACCATTCCGCCCCTGCAGTACTCGTACAATACGAACCCGTTATTTTCATAATAAAAACCCGTCGAGAAACATCGAATTTCGACGAGAACAGACGTGGCTTATTCTCGTGCGATCTCTATAATTACGTGTACGTACGTTAGTGTTAAAAGTCGTTCGGTTCATATTTATAAGACGACGCGTAATGTAAAAAAAAAACATTTATATTTCGTGTTTTCGAAAAAAAAAAAAATTAAAGCTGTCCCGCGGTTACGAGGTCGTCACTATAGTTTCGTGTATTTACTACCCGCGGCTTTTTATTTCATCCGCGTTCGAAACGTTTCCAAAAAAAAAAGTTTTCTGTAATTCTCGCTGTTTTCCGGTCATTTTTATCCCGTGACGTTCTCTGCATTTCTCGTCCCGTGTTATAACGTTTCAAATGTGCCCGACAATTTCGAACGAAAAATAAGCATACGCAGCCATTATAATATAGTACATATATATTCTAGGAAAAAAAAACGCTTTCAAAACGAATTCACGAATAATTTCTCAGTATTTCTTTTTTTTTCATATTATTTTATACGGCCAACGCGCGTAAAACACGTTTTTTTGGAAATAAATCGCCTTTTTTTTCACCCATATACATCAGTCTTGTAAAAGATACTTTTTAAAAGTATTCAAATACAGATACAGGTACTTGTTTTTAAAAGTATTTAAAATACGTATTTAAATACTTAATAAGAAAAGTATTCGAGTATAAATACAGATACTCAGTAAAAGTATTTACAAATACTTTCAAATACTTGTAATCAAATTGTTTTTAACGTTATAGTTTTACTAATGGTTAGACAGTTAGACTCTTATTAGAACCAATGGAGTTCGACCTGTCGCGACCGGGGATAACACATAAATCGGTCTATAAAAAAAAATAATCGGGTTTACCTACATCGACTTGAAAGGAAAAACCATCAGTGAACGACGATATCCACGACCAAAATAGTTTGCCAACTTATCATAAATAATTATTACGAAAAATGACGAAAATTTTGTTTCATTATTAGTTCATGTCACTAAAAAAGATTTAAAAAAACGTATTTGATTTTAAATACAGATACTCTAAAAAAGTATTTAGAATACTACTTACAAATACTCTTATTAAAAGTATTTGAAATACGTATTTGAGTACCATAAAAGTATTTGAATACTTTTACTCGAATACTTTACAAGACTGATATGCATATATTCGTTACCACCTTCAATCCGACACGTGCAGTACACAATTCACATTTAACAAATCGAATCCCGTTTTCTTTTTCCGTATATATATATATATATATTATTTTTTAATATACTGTCGCAAATAACCGAGCTCGCTAACAAACGATACTGTTATAGAGTATTGTAATACGTATATTTTATAATTGCACCGAAAGTTGTGTAATATATATTATTGTTCTCGCTTCGGTGTTATAAAATTACTATACTCGGGTCAAATTTATAACGTTTTACACTGCAGTTCCTGGAAACTAACAGATATTACTTACGTCTTGTTCCTACGCAATATTATATTACGGTAACGGCAGAGTCGACGCTCGGTATATTATACGGTTTAAAAAAAAAAAAGTATTCGCCGTATTCAATTCGAGTTTATTTAGCGCGGAAAATAGCGAATCGATTTGAAATTCTAACGCTCGTCGTCCATTCGGAATGAGTTTTTTTCTCTCTCTTTCGTTTTACTTGTTACTATACGGCCGTTTCGAAATTTCATACCGCGGTATATCACACACCGGCTGCAGCCCAGTGGCCTACACGGCGACGTGTAAAATGCGTTTTTTATATTACGATATATACTCGTATATATATATATATATATACGCGATTTGAATACGTTATTATTATTAATATTTTAACTTTTTCTCTAATGTATTCGGGGTCCGTAGGTGTTCAAAACGAATTTCATATTCATTTATTGTAATTTGTGCGGGACTGAAAAAATTCTGCGTGATTTTTATGAACGTTGTTTTTTAATCGGAATTTATTCGTATACGTAAGCGGTTGGGTTATACGAGTACGCGCGGCGTTATAAAATACGATATAAATTATGTACGTAAAATAACGTACAGTTGCAGTGTATAAAACGTGCGAGTAAAGTACAAGTAATGATATATTATAATATATAATATTGTCAAGACTGGGCAAAATCATCAATTTATTTAACTCGTACAAATTAAATCAACGTGAAAAAACGTGTATGTAAAGTTAAAAGTTAATAACGTTTTTTTTTTTTTTTTTTTAATTGATTTCGCGAAAAAATGTAACTCGACAAAGTCAAAATTCATTATAATACAGTAATAATAACAGTAATAATAATAATAATAATAATAATAATAATAATAATAATAATAATAATAATAATAATAATAATAATAATAATAATAATAATAATAATAATAATAATAATAATAATAATAATAATAATAATAATAATAATAATAATAATAATAATAATAATAATAACAACAACATTGAAAGACCTGTTATGGCTGTTATTCAAAAGTGTAGGAAATTTAAATTAAATATACATTTACGTATATTATTTTATATTATATATTACGTTGGTTTACCTATATTAAATGTTCCCACGGTAAATACCGGATTAAAAAAATTTGCATCGCTTATTGAACGAAATTCAACTTGATTATTTAGTTACTTTTGTATGCGACAACGACTAAAGCGTTATGCATAAATATTATTCATTTTTAATAGTGAAATGTAAAATTAAAAAATAAAAATAAAAAAATGTTACGCAACCGGTAACTTGACCATTTAACCTCATTTTAACTTTTTACCCTTTATTGCCTAACCTTGTATACAATATATGAAGATAAATTAAATGTTTACAAAATATAAAACGAGAGCTAATTCTCGAACACTATTTATTCGGGAGGGTTTCCGGAAATCATTTTAAATATAATAAAAAAATTTTAATTACATTTTATAAAATAATTATCTATTTACATATTATTAGTTCTCGTTATTCTCATATTTCAATTTAAAATTCAGGTGTAATTTCAATATGAACAAAACAATACAGTTTTTTCACACACACACATATATATATATATCTGAATAGTACATAAATTCTTACACATTCGTTTTTTTATCGACATATAGTTAGTTTTCGTAAAATTATCGTTTCATTAATTATTTCCGTGCGAATTAATAAAAAAAATTTTCTAAAACACCGTTTTGCCAAAACTCCTTGTACTCTAAAAAGTTTGAATTTGAAATTGAAATAATTATACAAACATACACAGATAAGCAGTTATTTTTAACATTTGAACGAATGAAATTATAATGTAGTCATCGTTTTGAATGTAGGACTTTTATTTTTAGTGTTTATTGCGATTTCATCGAAATTGACGTGATTTTTCCAAAACGCGTTTTTTTAACGTTATGGAGTTTTTCGAAAACAACGCAGTCATTAATTAGAAGAATTAATAAGAGTGCCGATAACACTGTGAATTCAAAAAAAAAAATCATCTATTTTCCCTAAGAATTTTCAACAGGACCATTTGTTATATCGTGGGGATTTATAAAATGCAGATCGTCTCGCAGCCGCGATTGTCGCGTGGGCGCGACACAGAACCATAACCCGGCGCTCTCTATAGGCAATTGACATACGCACGGTACATTTCGGAATATTTTACCAACGCCGTCGCTTCGTCGTCACCCCGGGGACTGGAAGATCGTTTTTTTTTTCTTCTAACTAATCGTTACCATAATGTGTAAAATGTATAAAATACACGATACCAAGTCTTTGGACGGTGAAAAAACAAAACGATATATTAATCAACGTGCGTTGTTGTTGTTGTTAAAATTGTGTAGTGCACGACGAGTATATAAATATATAATTAAGGGCGTGTATATATTGGTCTGTGAGCAGATTCGACGTATAGATTCTACAGATTCTACTCTAATAAACTCGATCCGAATATTATACGAAATAAGAAAACAATTTCGTATCAGAATAAAACGTGTTACGAGGAAACGCTCACTCCGCCAACGCGCTAAATTCTCCGGTTTCTATACGTATTTTTTTAAGCGTATGGTATACGCGTATAATATACGTAGATTATAATAAGTGATCGATAGTAAATAATCGATTACGATAGTTATCATAATCGATCGTAAAATCAACAACTTCCCTATAGTAAATATGACAGCATATCGATAGGACGTAAATAATAGATGTGTAAACTCTAAGAAATCTAAAAGCAAGACGAGTTGCTTCGTACTCTAAACAAGTTTAGGTTAATTTCAAAAGTATTTTTGAAAATCCGGAGAAAACGTAACTTCGTTGATATAAAAATGTATTGAAAACGTATAAATAATAAATTAATTATATTATCAATTATAAAGTTGTTATCGCGAATACGCTCGGCTGTTAGTAAATTTATTTTGTTGTCGTTTACCGTATCGACGATTGGATTCCAACGGAAATATTATAAAATATATACGTGGTTTTTTTTTCTATTGTAATATAATTACATTTTGTTCATTCCAAACGGTTGAATTTTGTCTGGATATATTAAATATTAATCGTCTCCGAATACGTTCATAAAATTATTAAACCTTTTCAAATTATGACTGACACGTGCATGCGATACAGTAGTAATTATAGAATATACTCGCACACTAATATTAATCGTTTACTCTTCACGCAACAATAACACTTTTCGAAAATTGCCTGTCCCTTCAGAATAACCGAATTAGGATTCGCTGGCTTCGGATAAGGACAATGGTTTGATAACTATTTCGGTTCTATTATTATATTAGAGAACCGCAAAAAATGATCATTACGATTTCGAATGATTTTAATTAAATACCGGTTTGAATATTTCCGATTTCCTTTTCGGCGGTATTCAATTCGGTCTTCACATTATAATATGGTTTCGATTTCAATTATTTCGGCTATCGATTTTTCATTTAACGATATTGCAGGTCGTAGCTGCACGGTACAGTTGAGATGTTTAATACTATACAAATTTATTTCATGATTTAATTTAAAGTCTATATTATATTTTTATAATATTTTACTTTTAGTGGCGTGTTTCGCGATATTTAAAAATGTTACAGATTTTTTTAGAGGATGTTTCGGATGTTTCGATGAACAAAACACGTATTTTTGTAAATATTTATCGTTAAAAAAAAACAAACGAGATAAGTATATATAGGTACGACATATAAATGAATAAAAAAAATTACTTTCGGGTATATAACTATAAAATAGAATATTCCAACTCGGGTCGGTTAATGAATCAATTTTTGATTAAAACCGATCGTTAAACGAAGAATTCTTTTTTAATGAAAAATATAATTTTTTTTTTTTACTCATTCGTTTAAATTCGTTTTTTTTTTAATCGATCGCTTATATTTCCGTTGTATGTCCCGTAAGTACAGGGCCTTGTCATACTACTAGCGCCCTGAGCGAATTTCCATTAGGCTCTCTTCTGAAAAAATGTATTTTTTTTCCATATAGATATTTATGAAATAATGTTGTATACACTCTTATCGTAATTTCATATTACTCTATACATTTTCTAATTAGGCCACATTATACTATACTATCATCGTAACTATTATAATAGAAACACAATAAAGCGCAATTAAAAACTCAATATTATATTATTTTATTACAAATCGATTTTAATAACACATTTAAATAATATAGGTTATTTATCAATTTATTTTAAACCTTTAAAAAAAATTCTAAATATTATATTTTTAATATAATATGCGTAAGTATGCACATAAACGTCAACACTACGTTTCAAGGTAATACCATTACTTAAATCGCTTTTACGAAAATAAACGATTAAAAAAATATATATGATTATTCTACGAAATGAAAAAAAAAATGTACTAGCAGTTTACCTACGTATTTCAAATTAATCGCAGTACGAGTAAAGTTAGAATTTTCGTTTTTTTAAAAACGAAAAAATTTTACAAAAATATAAAGTCTCCTTTGCGAACAACGCCCTGCGCTCCATAGCTTTCGTCCGTCCCGCGTAAACAGTAAACACATAATTAATTATTATCTCAACACGAAATAATAAAATAATAATTTAGTAATTCGCAATGGGGTCTCTGTTCCGGTGGCGTGCCGCGGTCGTGGAGCGCGACGCGCTAGTGCAAAGCGAATCCGCCGTGTGGCGCTGCCGTAATAATAATACGGCGGCGGCGGCGGCGGCGACGTAAAAACGCGGTACGGACGGGCCAGCGTCGTCGCCGCGCGCGTCACAACAGCCGTACGGTTGCGCACAACACGCCAGCAATTCGCCGTATCACACCGACACAGGTACGCGCGCGACGACGTTTCGCCGCCGACAATCACCGCCGGGTAGCAGCACAATCGGCTACCAAATAATAACAACAACAACAACAACAACACCGTCGACGGTGCGGTGTGCGCGCGATGGTGGTGGTGGTGGAGAGCGCGCGCGCGTCCGGACTATAGTACCGCGCCGCCGCCGCCGCAGCAGCAGCAGCAGCGCAGCAACAGCGCGGTCCTCTCGTCCGACAGACACCGGAGTAGTCAGTCAGTGTGCTGCGACCGTCCGTTCGCAACGGCCGTCCGGTGATCAGCAGCAGCAGCAGCAGCAGTGACGTACGCGCAACACGCGGCGCGACCTCCCCTCTCCGCAAAACCCGTAGTCCGTTTTCGTTTGTCGCGCGCACTCTCATAAGTGTTGTGTGTCCGTGCGCTCGGCGCTCAGTAGCGGTGTCGTCTCCGTCGCGCGCGCACGTCACCAGCGAACGTTCGTCGTTACGGTCTCTCTCTCTCTCGCTCGTCGAGACCGATAACATTGGAAATATTAAATCGAGCTTTTTTTTTTTTCCGAGAAAAAAAATTGTTAACACTCGCGCGCGTCGTTTACGGAAGAGAAGAAGGAAAAAAAATCGTTTTTTTTTTCGTCTCCCTATAGACACCAGTGTCCGCGCGATTCGAATATCAGATTTTTGAATTTTTCTCGACGTTATATACTTTTACTAAATATAATAAGCGATTATTGTTGTTGGTTTTTTTTTCGTTCGGTGTACCGACCCCGACAGCGGTAACGGAAAAAAAAAAATTTTTTTAATAAATCGCCGTCATGGTGCCTAAACACGAATCGATGATGAACCGCGACGACTCGGATACTACGAACACGTCGTCGTTGGACCAACCGCTGTTCGGATCGCAGCTGGTCGACGAGAACTCGCCGACGCCGTACTCGGACGCGACACAGGTGTGTGATTAGGTGTCCTTCTCCCCGTAATTTTTTTTAATTAAAAATGTAATTTTTTATTATTATTATTAAGTTTACGAGGGGGGATAAGATATTTATTTATTTAATTTTTTTTTTTTTTGGCTGGGGAAGAAAAAAAAACATTTTTTTTATTCCGTTTCCCAGCGGCGTGCGTATGCGCGGTTAGGTGATGGTGGTGATCGGCCAACGGTACAGGAGGAAAAATAAAATCCGTACGTTTTTTTTTTTTCGTGTCCCGAGTATACGGAAAAAAAAAAATTATTAACGTTCGGCTACTATAAAAATAATAAAAAAAAACTGTCTCTCGGCGAGAGTGTAAAATTCGAAAAATCTCCGTGCGAAGAAATCTCGTGCCCCGTGAAACGCGCGCGTTCGTCCGTTTAATTATTCAATGTGACCGACCATTTTTTTTTTTTTTTTATTAATTTTTTTTCTCCGTCCGCGCGGGACGGATAATATTCCTGCAGGATCGTCGTTATGTTTTTACGTTTTAACGTCTGTGAAGCGAATTTTTAATTTTTTTTTTTGCTCTTTATGGATAACAAAAATCGGTTTTTAATCGTACGCTGCAGGAAAAGGTATTCCGTCGGAAAATTCACGCGAACCGGCGGTAATTTATCGGTGGGAGCTTTTTTTTTTTTTTAATATTATTCAATAATTATACTCGGGCCGGCCGGGTGCGCGCGGTATACTCGGGGAAAACGCGATTTTATCGCCGAAATAATTGTATTAAAACGTGACTGTTGGCGATAATAATAATAATAATAACTATTAGTTTTTCCTCGCCTTCCTGCGAAAACTGTACGACCGATAGTCGTTTTTTCTCTCTCTGTTATTGATAACGTAAGAAAACAAAAAAAATCCGAAATTTATACGGCGCGAAACGAGCGTGCGTGTAAAACCGAAGAGCGAAAAAATTCAAAAAAAATTAAAATTCGTTGGGTTAAACAGTTGTTCCCGTGTCCGTCCGTTAAAAAAAAAGAAGATATTTATTGAATTTTTTTTTTCGGAAAACATAAATATCCGCGCGTGTTTACGCGAAAATTCCTCCGCGAAAAAGTTCTTTTTTTTATATATCCGTTGAACGTTTGAATTTTTTTATCCGTGTCTGCGCCGCGGTACAGCATATCGCTGGTGCGCGAAAAAAACTCTTTTGCCTTTCGACGTATTTTTTAGTGTATAAAAAATATAATAATAACATTTCTCGAATCGTTTTCGCGCGATCGGTATATATAAAAAAAAAATTTAACGAATTCCGTCCGGATTTTTGAAATAAATATAAAAATGACGCGAAAATTTATTATTCATTTATTTCTCGTGCGGTTTAATCCAACACTAACAGTATTAAAATTAGTTAGTATTATAGCAACAACAAATATTACAATAAGAAATATATATATATAAAATTTTGATAAAATGTGGAAACATAAAATAGTAATAATTAGTTAAATAGATAAAAGAAATAAAATAAAATAATATAAAATATATATGAGTGATTGGTTAGCGAAAATGTATAATACTCCTATATAGTCGTGGAAAAAAATTACAATAATAATAATGATAACCCTCCCTTAGTGATTTTCGGGAAGAAAAAACGATTTTTTTTTTTTTTTGGAAAACCAAAACGTATATTTTCAAAATTCACGCGGTGGCCTCGGGAGGTATCTATATATAATATTAATATTAAGCGAGACGGCCTATAGAGATTTAAAAGTTAATAGTAATAATAAAAAAAAAAATAGTAAACTCCTCGCCGAGTGCAGTTTCGTGTTAATTGTCGAGATTTTTTTTTACTATTTATAAAGCGGGTATTAATAATAATAATAATAATAATTTCGTACGTTTCGTAAAATAATCGCGCGGAAACCAAACGGGCAACTGTGTATAACGGTTATAGTAAAATCGTTCTGATGAAATTCGCGTATAAATTTCGATTTCTCCCCCTCGATCAATAATATAATATGTAGAGTCCCGGGGTTCAAATGCTTTCCTGCAGTTTTACGACGAGCCGCATGTAATATAATATACACTGTCGGACGGTGACGGTGAAACGAGCGTAAAATAATAATTTTATCGTTTTCGCCAAAGTCGTCGATATAAAAAAAAAAAAAAAAAAAAATCGTAAATTTTTTTTATACCTAATAATACAATTTTCGCGGTTTTTTTTTTTTACACCACTAACTCGCGCGTTTCTCCTCCCCCCGCTCCTCTTATATAAATTCGGAATTTTTTTTTCTTTTCGCACGAATTTATCGATTCCACACGTTTACGCGTACCTATTATTGCGATCAGGCACGTATACAGGGGGGGTGTTTGGGGTTCAAACCCCCGAAATGATTTCTTGTCACATTAAAAAATAATGAGTAAGGAAGAAGAAATTGTTTTATTATGTTACTGTACAATTTGTATTGCTATATTTTATAAACCCCCCCAACCCGAAATTTTATTTTGTGTACGTGCCTGATTGTGATAATAATAATTGCAAAAAAAAAAAAAACAATTTAAAACGACGTGTTCTCGGCCGTTTCTGGTCGGGATCCCGCGAACGTGAAAAAATAAAAAAAAATTTTCGGAGCGATCGCTGCTGCTGGTAGTGGAGGCGGTGTCGTCGTCGTCGTCGTCGTACGACGATTCGTTTGCAGTGGCGGACGGCGAGGGGGGGTCGCTCGCGCTGATAGACAGGTGGTTGCCCCGTCCGAAGGTTGTTGTGTGTGTGTGTGTGCGTGCGCGCGTATAAATATACGAGTCCGCGTGTGTGTGTGTGTGCGCGCGTGTGTACACGCAATGAGTCATTCGCCTTTTCCGCATGCCCCCCACCCCTCCCGCCAGCCGGCTCACCGAAGACCCGTGCGGTGTCGGGTACGCGCGGGCAGAGGGGATTTGTGCGCGCGCGCGCGCGCGCCTCGTTAATGACCTTGAGTTACACAACACCGCTGCCGCCGTCCCGTATAGCGATCGGTCGGGGGCGCGCGCGGTCGGTCGCCTTGACAGTGAAAGTAACCGCGCCGCCGCCGCCCGGGCACCAACGGCCGTCACCACCATCAATTATTATTATTATTATTATTGCTCGTAACAATAATAATATTATCATCGTATTGGAAATATTTTTATTTTACTAGTGTGTACGATATTATATACTTGTAAAATAAGTGTTTGTTATACTATTACTAATAGTGTTTTTTTTTTTTTTTATCTAAACGCGTTTTGCCAACGAATATTACTGTTATTATTGCCGTTTGACGTGCGCGTTCTGTTTTGACTTTTTTTTTTTTAGAAACAACATATAAGAACACACTACATACCTCCTGATTTAAACGGGGAAAAAAATAATTTAATATTATAATAACGCGTGTTATGCGCATTAATCGCGGGGCGCAGGGGACGTGAAATGCGACGATTTTACTTATCGTGTGTTTTTTGTTTGTTTTCGTTTGTTTACATGTTTGTCCCCGTAGACGAAAAAGAACAATCCGAATCACATCAAGCGGCCGATGAACGCGTTCATGGTGTGGTCGCAGATCGAACGGCGCAAGATATGCGAACTGCAGCCGGACATGCACAACGCGGAGATATCGAAAAAGCTGGGCATGCTGTGGAAAACGTTGTCGGACGAACAGCGGAAACCGTTCATCGAGGAGGCCGAGAGGTTGAGGCTGATGCACTTGAAAGAGTATCCGGACTACAAGTACAGGCCGAGGAAACGCACTCCGAAGAACAACGGAGGCGGCGGCCGCGGCGACGGCGTCGTCGCAGTGACCGCCGCGGCGATCGGCAAGTCCGCGCCGATTACGGCGAGCCAGTCAAAGTTCCGCAAGAACATGTGCAAAAAGTTCGGCAACAACGTGGCCGGCCGCATCGGTTCCGCGCTGTCTTCCGGCACGGTGCACGTGTTGCAGGAGAACAGGACGGCCGCCGCCGCCGCCGTCGCGGTCGCCGCGTCGTCGCCGTCCTCGATCGCGGTCGACTCGTCCAGGTCTTTCGTCCGTCGCAACGGCATCATACAAGTGAACCGGATGAGCCCGGTGAACCCGGACCGGCTCAAGTATCACATCACCATCGAGAGCAACAAGAACGGTTTGACGACCGCGTCGACCGGAGGAGCCGCGAACGCGACCGCGTCGGCCGCGGCCGCCGCCGCCGCCGCCTCCGCCGCCGCCTCCTTGACCGTCGGCACGAACAGCAGCAGCAACAGCAACAGAAACAGCAGCAACAACAACAACAACAACAACTGTCGCACCATTAACTTGAAGGACGCGGCCGAGGTGCGCGTGCCCGCGTCGGTGCACGCCAAGGTGCCGACCAGCCCGACGTGCGACTCGCCCAATTCGCCGGAGAGCGCCACGTTCTACGACGACTCGCCGTTGTCGTCCGCGTGTTTCGACGCGAAACCGCTGAAAATCAAGGTGGTCAACACGCTGAACACGTCGGCCACGATCACGGTGCTGCCGCCGGGCGCGGGCCTGTGCGCCGTGTCCGCCGACATGCTGGCGGCCGACGACGACGACGACGACGACGACGACGGTACCGCGAGAATGTTGCTCAGCCCGTGCTCGGCCGCGTCGCTCATGTCCGACCGGCAGATGGACCAGCAGCTGCACTCGGCCGCGTGCGCCGGCGCCGGCAACGCGACCGACCTGCTGATCGCCCGGAACCTGATGAAGGACGACCTGCTGGTGAAAGCGGAACCGCCGCAGATGTCGTGCGGCGGCGAGCCCGCGGACTACAAGCAAGAGGACGAGTTCTTCGTCGTCAAACAGGAACCGATGGACTGCGAATCGGAATCGGCCGCGCTGGGCCGCGTCGGCGAGAACCCGTCGCTGGCCGACCTCGAGTCGCTGGAAGACCTGATCGGCATGCCGTGCGACTTCCGGATGGACATCGACCTGTCCGCCGACCTGGACAACAGCGCCGCCCGGCAGAGCTCGCACTTGGAGTTCACGTGCCCGTCCGACATGAACACCATCCTGTCCGACATGGGCGTCCCGTCCGACTGGGGCGAGGACGGCCCGCTCCTTCACATCATCAACGGATGCAGCGTTTAGCCGCCGCCGCCGCCGCCGTCGTCTGCAGCGGCAGGGGAAGTTGTTGTTTGGGTGCCGCCGTCGTGTCCCCCAGCGAAGTGAGGACGAAGCGGCGGCTACTATTATTGTACTCTCTCCTCTACCCGACACACACACACACACACACACACACATACATACATACACACACCACACGCGCGCGTTACAAAATAAAAAAAAAAAAAAAAAAAAAAAAACAAAAACTCGGGTACTCTGTTGTGTTATTATATTTGATATTTTCTAAAGTTAATTTATTCATTTATTACGTTGTTTTTTTTTTTCGCTTCAATTTCGTCGTTTTATGCGGACTTTAAATACGATATAAAATAACGTAAATATTGTCGTCATTATTATTATAATTATTATTTTTATAATAAAAATGTACACTAAGTGTACACAATATAAACATGTATATGTAACATTGTGTTCGCGTTCGGAGTGCTAATAAAAAATAAAAACTCGATCACGCTCGGCCTCGCGGTTAAGTTCTTCTCTACGGTTTTGTCGCACACACAAAAAATAAAAATAAATAAAAATATTTTTTCCACGTCCTCTATATGTGTGTATATATATACACTAACTGTTATTACTGTTATTATAATAATATATCTGCGCCGAAACTACTACTACCTATATATAGACGATCCGACATTTTTTTTTTTTCTCGAATCGTGTAAATATTTGACATTTATACGCGCGTAAAAACATTATAATATATATATATATATATATATATATAACGTTATACTGCATACGCGAGAACGTCGTATTTATATTATAATATATATATACGCGCGTGTATGTTTGTATAAACGCGTGGTGTACGAAAACGGTGCGCTTTATTATTATTATTCAAATATCTCGTTACATTTAACAAAATAATAATGACGATTTTTTTTTTCTTCTTCTCGATTTTTTTTTTTTTTTGCTAACCATGTAACACGGTCTCGTCTCGACAATGAATTCATTTGCTTGCAATCTTTAGCGGTATAAATAAGACGCGTATAATGTATCGGTATGCGTGTATTTGTGCGATCGCTTTCTCTGAATTGTTTGAAACGCGGACCAAACGCGTTGTTACATAAAGAAAAAATAAAAATTTATATTATGTAGAGAGAGGGAGAGAGAGAGAGAGTTGCTGTTCTGTCGTGTAAACGACGATATATAATAATGATAATATTCTCATAATCATATTCGCTTCGTAAAATGTGCATTGGGTTTTATTTTTATTTTACTCCGAGTGCGAACGTTTTGTTACCGGGTGTTTATATAAATTTGTAATCATTATCACGTCGAACTGTGAAAAAAAAAAAAAAAAAATTATTATTATTATTATTCTATTGCTTAAGTGTGTAAATTGTTGAGTATATATATATATAATATATAGAGGGTGCTTCCATATTTTCATATTCATTGTGAAAAACAGACGAAAAACGGTAATATAATATATTATTTATTGTGGAAATAATCTTACGTCCGAATTAGATGATAAGGAGGAATTTTTTTTTTTTTTCTCACTGTCTATTATAATATTATATGCTTGCAGGAAGTATATATTTTTTTTCTCAATTGCTTTGGCCGGACACTTATATAGATACGGAAACGAACCTGCGCATTTTTTTTTTTTTTTTTGCTATCACCACGCGTGTTTTTAATGATTATAATAATAATGATAATAATAATTTAAAAAAAAAAAAATACACCGCGCGTATTATTTTATAAATATATTGTAATATTATGTGAATGATGAATTTCGCAGGGCGCCGCGATACGGTGGTGTTTGTATCGTTTTACCAATAATTTTATACCCCACAAGTAATTTTGTACTGTATAATAAACTGGTTACAATATGATCTCAAAAAAAAAAAATATATATATATATATATGTATATGTAATAATGATTTTTTTTATATATATATATATACAACTTCAACAACTCTTTCTGAACGTAAAACACGATGAATAATATATATATATATGTATAATATATTACGATTTACCTTGTTCGACAAAGCATTTATAAAATATTGTTTTGTGTATAACGACTTTGTTTTTTTTTTCCTAATGTGTTAGCCTTTAAATACATATTATACATATATTTATATAATATTATAATATATACTATATTTTAAACGCAGAATTTATAGTCATGTTCAAATTTTTTTTTTTTTTTTTTTTTTTTTTTAGTACGAAATATTATTATGTAAAACGCGCTATTATTTATATTATATTATACATAATATTACGTATATATATATATATATATAAATTTACGTATAATATATTATTATATGAAAAAAAAAAAATTAATTTAAAAGAAAGAAAAAAAATATACAAGGTCTAATATTATATATTATTCTTCTAGCGTTAAAAAATATATTATTATTAAAGTCCCCTCCCATCCTCCCCTCAAAAAAAAAAAAAGTACTTTTCTTATCTATATTTTATATACTTATTATTAGTTGGTTTATTATTATTATTATTATATATTATTACTATTATATATGTACATAAAATGATGTACCATAAAGTGTTGTACATACAGAGATTTACTTCTCAATTATATATTATTACAGGTAGACTTATGCGTACTTTACCTATATATAATATATTGTTCGCGAGTTAATCAGTATAATGAGACGTTAAGAAGTTTTAACACTTTTTTTTTTTTTTCGTGTATTTGTTCGTCGCGTATGTATGGAAATAAATGCGCGTGTACGAAACGGCAAAAAAAAAAATAAAAAAAAAAAACATTATAAAAGTGTAATCTTTTTTATATCTTAAAATTATATTTATATAATTGTTAACCGATTGAGTTTTTTTTTTTTTTGTTTTCAAATCTTTTCTCCACAGTCCGGCACTCTTTGCGCGCGTTTCCTGTTCGTCGGATTTTTGTTTTTTTCTACCAGTCGGTCGGTATACCGACAGGAGAAGACCATACGGTATACAAAGAACATTTTTTTTTTTTCATTTCGTTTTTCGCATAAGAAAAGCGCGAGATTTTATTGGGAAAAAAAAATCGACCCGGCGTCTTTCAAAACGCGCGTCGACGTCGACGCGAAATAAAATTTACACGTTTTTCTGATTTCGATATAATTTTTTTTTTTTTTACCAATCTCGACTATTTTTAATCGTATAACAAATAAATATATTTATTTAAAAAAAATATATGTAATCAGTGATGGTGTTCCTCCCGTACGGGGCATGCCCCATATACGCCGTGTAATCTCAAGATTATTATTTTTTTTCAAAATCATTGGTATATCACTGCGTATACTGTCAAAACGTAATGAAAAAAAAAATTCAAATCGATTTTCGTCTCCGTAAATTACTACCGAAGGGCTTCGAGAACATATAGTTCGGCAGACTTCGCATTATAAAAATGAACCAGACCAGAACGGGAGGGATAATAAGAAACGGTTTTTAATATATTTAAATAAAATTTAAGTAAACATATATTTTAATATACCTTTAATTTTAAATCAATTTAAAAAAAAAAATAATGAAAATTTGTCTGTTATTATTATTATTATTATTATTTAAACACTCTTCCCTCGTTATACCGACCGAGGTCGTGATCTGAATAACCTAGAACTGGCAAACGGAAAAACTTTTTTTTGTTTTTAGCACCCTAAACTTTTTTTTTTTTTTATCGAAATCGTTAAAATTGTTCTGCCTATACCCGCGACGAATTTGATGGGAACATCACTGATTATAATTCAAAAAAAAATTAATAACCGCTAAATCGGGCGAAAATCCATCGAAACGTCATCAACGTTTTTTTTTTTCGATTTTCGCACGTAAAAAAAAAAAGATGTATAAAATTAAAAAATATTCTCGCCTACGAACGGCACGGAAGCACCTACAACCATCGTTTTCTATGCGTTTCTGTGCTTGTCCGGCACGATTTACGCCTTTTTTTTCCTTTTGTTTTACCGACGTTGTCGCCGCAACACACACGCGTGACGAGAGAAATTCAAATTGTTCGCCCCCGGCCTTTTTTTTTTTTTATTAACCGTTTTAAACGTATTTAACACCGCGCCGACACGAACGTGAGAGCTGGATTAAGTACATTATTTTTTTTTATATTTCACCGAAGACGGTGTTTTAAAGTAAAAAAAAATCATTTCCGAACGAGGATCTCGGCAAAGCGTGTAGGTAATACACGCGCAATGCTATAAAAATATTACTACTGACTACCAGTAAAAAAACGAAAAAAGTAAGTCGTTTTTTTTTTTTAAATATTACGTTTGAAAATTTAGTCGAGGAGACGATATCGTTAACGTACACAAATAGTCAGTGAATCGTTTATGGTTTTTATCCGATGAAACCCCCGTTTTTTTTTTATATATATATAAAGTGACGGACTTCGTATACTGCGGGTCGTAGCAGCGATCGTTCTGAATTGACTGCAGACGCGAAGAAATAAAATCAGCTGACACATGACGGGGAAGAGTTCGTTCCCGATTTGGCAAGTCGTATTGGCCAACGATATATTTTTAATTATCGATATCGATTTTTATTTTCCCGATATCGATACACGGGCGTGCAATAACGCAAACACAAAAAAAAAAATATATTTAAGTAAAATAGTGATTTATTAGAATCATAAATTACTTTAGAATAAAAAAAAAAAAAAGTAAATCCCGCTTAGTTTTCGCTTCGTATCCAAACCCGAATTTCATCATTCGTTCTACATAGAACAGATTTAAGAGTATCGCGAAACGAACAAATAAAATTACGACGTCTCCGCCGAGAGCGAGCTTTAGGGAACTGATTTTAAGGGGATTGAAAGCGGGTATTTTCTCTCTTTGTCTTACACACGTGAAACATAGCAAAATAGACGTTTCGTACTTCCAACGTACCGATCGACCTATTGGTGCGATAAGAAATTTGAAAACAGATTTGAATTCCTCGTGAATTTTACTACAAAACGACTTTCCCACTTTTTTCATTTTTTTTCATAAACCCTTAAAAAAAATTAACCGAACACATTTAAAAAAAAAAAAATTGTATATAAATCATTTTTGAAGGTCTTAAAAAAAAAAATAAAAAAAGTGGGAAAGTCGTTTTGTAGTAAAATTCACGAGGAATTCAAATCTGTTTTCAAATTTCTTATCGCACCAATAGATCGATCGGTACGTTGAAAGTACGAAACGTCTATTTTGCTATGTTTCATGTGTGTAAGACAAAGAGAGAAAATACCCGCTTTCAATCCCCTTAACGCGGTGGACTTTATTTCTTTGACGGTGTCTAGCCACGTGCCACAATTTATTATCTTCACCGTTTGATGCGATCGTTCGCCGGCTGTCTTGTGTTAATAGTTTCCCCCCGATAAACGCTTATTGACGATCATTAGGCCGTATTAAGTAAACGGAACGCACGGGAAATTTCTTTTCTTTGTAAATCGCTCGTTTTTCGCAATTTCACGACATTACTTTTGAACTTTTAACCGGTCGACTCTCTTATTTATTTTATTATTAATATAATATCGTATTTTCGTACTTTTTATCCGTCGTCAACTCGCGTGTTGGTACCGAGCTAATAAAAATTATTGTCTGTAAAATTATCGCGTTGTTTTCGATAATACACATTATATTCCATTCGAAAACATAATATGTAAGAAAGAAAAAATAAACATCCGTGATATCGATAATTCGATCTAGTTGGCCGACACGCTATAACAGCTGCAGGCGAACCGTTTCGTAAAAGATTAGCAGATTTTTTTTTTATTAAATTTACATTCGGCTCGCTAGTTTTACGCGTATGTATTAAAAATAAAAATAAATCGATTTTTATTTTCTTCTGGATCGGTTAAAGACTATTTCGAATCGCTCCGTAATACACACACACACACACATAATATAGTTGCTAGTCTCGGTGCGGGTGGCCAATACTGGAGAGAGTATAATATTTTCTTCTCCCACGCCTCTGTTCCGACTATTCGGTTCCGGCCACCTCTGTCCTAAACCTCTACTCGACGCGATCTCCCGCATATCTTCCACACGTACACGTACCAGCAGTACTCTAATCGCGTTCAATCGCTTCTACTCCGGTCTTCCTCTTCTTGCTTCAACGTTCGTCTCCGTAACCGTTCTTACCGTTTCCCGTATCTTCTCTTCTCATAACGTTACCAATAACCACCATAGAAAATACGTAATGAATAGGCCGTGCGTATGTACAAATACGTGTAGCGGGCAGCGCGTTCCCGAACAGAGAAGAGAAATGGCAATATTAAAACCATATTTTCTATCCTACTCTGCGAGAAATTATTTTTTGTTCCATGAAATAATAATTTGTTCCGCGGAATAATAATTGAAAAATAGTGTATTCTCTTATCGACGTATCGGTAATCTAAAATTGAAAAATAGTGTATTCTCTTATCGACGTATCGGTAATCTAAACATTTGCTGAGAGTGACGCAGACGGTTCGGGAACGCCTGATAACGAATAACGGCCTGTCCGTTATGTATATTATCTATGCAAACCGCCTATAAGTCTATTCTCTCTCGTCTTCTCTACGATCCACGCTATAATATGCTTCCTCTCGCGCATTCATTTCTTATCCTGTCCTCTCTTGTCACCCCATCACTCGCGTCCATCCAAGCATTCTCATCCCTGCTACCACGGTCGGCCTGGCCATGGCCGCTAGGCCGCGAATGCGGCCGGGGCCCCATCTTTTTTTTTTATACCAATATTTTTGAACGCTATGTCTCCACCAGTTTTGAAATCTTTGCCTTGTATTATTACAATGTATAATAAAAATAATGCAAAAATTGATTTGAGAACAGCGTTTCGAACCCCGAACCGTACACGTAATATCGTGGTATTTATCCATTGGGGACTATTATACACATAGTACGAGCCGAAAAACGGAAAAAATAAACCTATTGAAGAAACACGGTAAAATTGCCAAATTTCGAATTGTTTTAACTTAAAAACTAAATCCGACCACCAAATTCTAACTTTAACATAGGCTCTTTTATTAACCTGTATTAACTTTATATAGAAACAGAAGGCGCTAGTCCAAAAAAAAAAAAAAATTAATTTTTTTTTTCATAAGTGGCCCGGAAAAATCTTATTTGCCCGGTAAGAATTTTAGAGTCACTCCGCCCTTGGATCTGGGACACCCTATATATAATGAATTGTTTTTTATTGATATGTATTTTTTAACTTCATATTAAACCAAGGGGCAGGGTCCCCAGAATAAAAAGATCCAGGGGCCTATGGTGTGCCAGGCCGACACTGCCTGCTACACTCATTATTTGCTCTACTCTCTTGTCCGATATATCGTATTGTACTATATATATAATAATACGGGAATATAGGAAAAAGCGTTAAAAACGTTCGATTCCTCCGACAATAATTTTCCTAGCGAGCACGGTGAAAACCAAACCAGCTTTAAGCGTATTTATTATATACGGTATCGACGTTTACGTATAGCTGCGGCGCGTTATATGATTTTCGTGTCCACACGACCGCGATTTGACAACGTCGCGCCGGTGATTTTTCGCGCTCGATAGGGTCTCGTTAAAAAGGTTACCGCCGCGAAATAAATGACTGTGCGCTCAATCGCGCGAGTACCGTGGCAGCTATCGCGCCGACGACGTTTTCGCATTCTTCGTGCACTGCAGTCAGTCATATTGTTCAGTCGACCGTGCGCTGGAAGGCAAACGAAAAATTCTAAAAAACGCCCGCTCACACGCATACGTATATATTACACGTGTCTATTTATTTATAAGAAGAAGAAGAAGAAAAAAATCATATTGTTTTATACGATATTCGTGCGCGTAGGCTGTTCCCGGTTAATCTCGAATTTTTTTTTTTTTTGCTGTAACGATAACGGTGACGTTTCGTTCGAGAGGCGAACGGGGACTCTGCGTAACTCAGTTCGGAACCCGTTCAAAAGCAAGAATTTCATCGGTTGTTTTTAGGCACTTTTTTTTTTTTTGGTCCAGCGAAAGAAGGAAAAATTCTCTCGTACCGCCTGGAATTGATAATACTGCGAATCTTATTCGTAATTAATTGATTACGTCCCCCGTCAATCCGCTGGGATTAAACGAACTAGAAAGAAATAATTCGGTTCAATCGGCTTTTTTGTTTTTACGGGTTTTTTAAATAACAATAATAATAATGATAATGCTGTCTCTGTATTTCATGTACCTAGTATTCCTGATTTGTAAGTGTTGAGCTATTATAATTTCAATATTTGTAGCTTTTAAATAAATAAAAAGAAAAAGATAATGATAATAACGATAACACGACTTAAATATTATAAGTACTTATATTTATTTATTGTTTGTATAAAAATGCCGTTACGTATATTATTATTTTTTTTATGAAAATTAGCGAAGCAATTTTGCTCCTACGAAGTCAAACACAATGCTACATTACATCACCTGCATGTATTGCATTCCCGCCTGGTTCTTTTAGGTTTTTCTTTCGTAGAGCAGTTATGACATCCGCGAATTGTACAACTTTTTGGTAGGCGTGTTACATTTGCAAAACACAATTTCCGCAGAGGTATTTTAGGTTTGAAAATGTTCACTTTATTTTTCAATCGAAGCTGCTTTCCACTTGGAGACGTGTATGCGGAACGCCAACTAGACCTGCAGCAACAAGAGCTAATATCTGAAATCGTTCAGAGGGAGTTGTTTTCATTTGACTTTCCAATTTGAATACAATACGTAAGAGTTAGTGACAGCAACGTCTAAGAAACGGACGAATATTCATTTGTGGCTCTTCCCATATAGCCATTCCGTAGTACGATTTCATCATAATCAACATATTATTCTTACTTAATGTAATCTTTCACCAATTGATATAAGATATAGTTGCTGAGCCGATCTTTTGCTTTTTTCGAGCAAGTTGTTAGTTGGTGTCTGAAACGTGATAATATCGGAGAGAAATCGCGAATTGGACGATATTGTCTTTCCGTTTGATCCGTAACACGTTTGTCGTCGAATCGTCTCTCCCCTTGCGTACTATCCCCCGTTTTCATTATAGTTTTTCATTAAATAGTCGGGACTAAAAAGAAGAAAAATTTCGTTATTTTTTTTTTTTTTTTGTCTTTCCGTCATATTATAATATATTTATAGTTTTTACAATAAGGAGCACTTTAATACGAATACTAGTACATACACATATATGTATGTTTTGCATATGGATTTCGCTTCGAAAAGACTGCGCGGCGTACCTACTATGTAGTGCTGAAGGTTAGGTGGTACCTATACCGTATAGAGGTATATAAATATATAATTTAAATATCGATCGGCGGCGCGGAGGACCGAATGAAGGGGGCGATAATAATATATTATGTATATATTAAGTATAAAAAAAAAACCCGATCGAATCGTGTAAAAAAAAATGTTTTTCACGATTTACTACACATTTATTACGCTCGTGTATGTATATATATACACCGAGTATACCGCGTCGAACCGTCTCTAATCGCGCGCCTTGCGGAATGTACAAATTATGAATTATATATTTTTTCTTTCCTCCCTGCGTGCCGCGCCAGTAAAATATTTATTTGTAATAATTCGTCGAACACGTACACAGCCGAAACGTATAGAAAACGTCGTCGGCTGTGACCTCGGCCGCGGTAAAATATAATTTATTTCATGATGATAATCGCGTTTTCAAACTAACATTCTGGTGGAAAAGGAAGGAAATCCATAATTTCCACACGACGACGCGTTTTGGAAATATCGTGTATTATTATAATATCTGCTGCTGCAGTACCGGCCCCGCGTGTCGTGAACTTTTTATTTTTGTTCCAACCTGCAAACCGTTCGGGCCAAGGCTGTACAAAATTTGTTCTGTGCGACTGTTTTGGAATATTAAAAAAAAAAAAAATTGTACGACACGTTTCGGAGGATTCTTTATTTAATGACAGAAGACAAAAAAATCAAAGCGAAATTCGACGCTTTTCGCAATTAAGACGCATAATACTACTGTTTGCGACGTGCTGCAGTGCGGTCCACCTCCAAAATGTCTCTGTCGTTCCGGTCGTTGGAATCGATCCCTCGCCGACATAAATTTGACGGATTTTAATTTTATTCCCCGATCAATATTGATGTAATGTAAAAATTAGTTCAATTTGTTTTTAAATTCCTTTCAAAAAAAAAATATTTATAGCGTAAATAATAAAATAATTATATAAAGGAATAGAATTGTGAAAAAAAAAACCAGCAATATCTATACACAAAACGCAGCAGCAAAAACCTTTCGATTTCCTACTTATATGCTATTCAGTTTAAGAGTATGCCGGGCGGCGGACGAAAATCGGTTCGTTTCGCGCAGGCGAGATTCTATCGGTATTCTGATTGGCGGAAACCGTCGTGAGCCGACTGCTGCCGACAGCAACAGCCAATGACAGGGCAGTTATTAGCCGCCTGGTGGGGCAACAGCCAATGCAGAGTAGCTATTAGCCGCCTGGGGGCGGGTCTAGCATCGCTCCGTTTTTCATTCAACGTGCGCGTTCCGGTATACTCTTAAACTGAATAGCGTATAATTTACTTAAACTTTTTTTTTTTTATAGATTTGCAACGGAGTGTGTAGTCGATTGTCTCTAAATTCTTTATATCCCCGCGGAAATCATCTTATCGTAACCCCGCGATGTGTATGTGTTGGCCCGGTTCGGATCTAGTGTTTTATTTTTTGTAGCCCGACCCCGGGCCTAAAATCGTTTGGAATATACATATATTTTGGTATATAATATGTCATGACACCATACCCATTAGCGTAACTATTATTTTAATATTATTAATCTTTTAACAAACGTAATTTTCTAAACAAAAAATTATATACGCTTCGTCGAAAATTTTGAAATATTTATTAAGGAAAATTGTGACAAACGATTTTCAAAATTTTGTCAATATATAGTTGAAATAACGTACGTCTGATATTGTATTAAAATCTGTAAGCCTTAAAACCAAAAATTATTTCTTTAATGAATCGAAATACCTCAAAATGTATAATTGCTATAAATATATCCCGAAATTGAAAAAAAATTTGTTGATAATTTGTGTTTCCCTAATATGATGGATTTCAAGTCTCTATAACCGTTAGTTTTTAAATTACGATTAAATAAAAAATTCGACGAAATCGCGTTTTTATGTAATTTTTTAGTTTTTTTTTTTAAGCACTTTTAAGAAAATCGAAAAATGACCTCTCTAAAGTACCGACTTATATGCAATTTGCTACCAGGGAAAAAACTATATGACTGATCGGAGCACTCTTTCTGGTAGAATTTTTGGGTACAGACATTGCAAAACCTGCAATACGTTCCTCCACTCCGCTCAGAATCGTAAAAAATCGAATAAAGACTATATAATACGAGTGTTTTGAAAAATAATAATTTCCATTTTTTTTTTAAAGCGTTCGAATTTTTCGTAAAAAAAAATTATTTATTTATAATAACGTATCGATTTCGTATGAAAATTCAATTCGAATCCGCGCGTAATATTATATCGATTCGTATATGAGATGTATTTATTGAATTTATCGGTAGGTACGTGATTGACATATTTACTCAGAAATTTTAGTGATTATACCTGTAATACGTATACGTGCGCTACTAATAATTTATAGAAATCAAATATTTAATATCGTTTCCAAAAACATTATAAACGATTTACGAGAAACGGAAAGTTTAAAAAAAAAAAAAACAAATAACGTAAATTGCCGACACCGCTCCCTTTGAGAAACGTTTTAAAAACACGCCGCCGCGCATATTTAAACGGGGCGTCAACAGCGGTCACGAAAATCGTTCGATTTAAAAAAAAAATACAAATAAATAAATAATCGGCTAGTGGTGATATCGGCTGCTACACGCATATCATTATCGATCCGTACAATATAATATGGAACGCGGCGGATTTCGGAGAGACCCGTTTGTGTTACGGGCGTTATCAGCTAGAATTCCAATAAAGGCAGTGTAAATTCTAAAGCTATAATAAAATATGTAATGTCGTAATATTTCGTCAGTTCGTAATGTAAAAAAGAATAAGAAAAAAAAAATGATTATTATTACAATTTTGTAAATGAAAAAAATAAATTATAACGAATTTCGACGTAGTAGTTTTAGAATTTAGGCGTGCACTCCAATACGCGCGTTTAATATTATTACGCACACGATACAGACGTTTCGATAGGCTTTTTTTTTTTTATACGCTTTTCTTACTGTAGAAACGTTTCGTTTTATAATAAAAAAACAATTTACGTATATACGCCCGTTTAATTTTTATACGATTTATAAAACACAAGACGTACATTTTTGTGTTTATATAATAATTATAACGATTCGCTATACGTCGTCGTCGTCGTAGTGTTTATAACAACTGCGAATGAGTCACTTACCGTGTGTAAACTTAATGTGTACTTTTGACGTTGTTACTACGCGTGAATCGACGGGCCCCGGCACGTAAAGCAGAAAAGTCTTTTTTTTTTCGAAATTATTCGCGAGACACATATTGAAACCGTACCGACCATTTAAAAATGTAAATTTCTATTTTCCGATAAAAAAAAAAGTATCGTACGAATTGTTATTAGTTCGGAATTTCAATTAAATCTCTCGTCTCCGAAAATTCTATAGCAGTTTCAAACACATGACGTAGATTTAACTGGGGGTTTTTTTTTGCGCTCATAAGCCGTACAAAGTTTTTAATATTTTCTTAGTTAATTATTATTAAAATCACAATGGTACTTCGAATCGGTAGTATTCTTCGGTCTAAAGTCGACAAAAAAAAAAAAAATGATAAACTAAAAAAATAGCGCGGTGCGGCGAAAAAAACCGGACGAGTCAATTTACTAAAAATAACTCCGCGTAAACAACAATAATCGGACTATTGTTTTTACACGTATAAATGCGAAGAAAACAACAAAAAAAAGAAAAACCGCGAAAAAACGATTTTCTGAAAAAAAAGGAAGGAACACGTCTAGTTAGCCGTTCAATCGACGACTATATTATGATAATACGCTTTACAATCCGTTTATTTCGCCCGATTTACGTTCTGTATTACAACCTAATATCGACGTTTTTTTTCGCAAAGTTTTTCAAAAACCAAACTTAAACCCGTCCCCGACTATTCAAATAGTCACGTAATAGTATATTATTGTATTACACGTGCGTATAAATTACCACTCAGTAATGCGATTATAATAATAACGATATGCAGAATACGATACGCGCACACACTCGCCGCTCGGACTTCTCAAAACGATTACCGACGGCTATATTATATTATTATGTATATATATATAGCGGTACGTAATAATATATTATAATATTATTATAGTACTGCATCGCACCGCAACGCACACACAAATCAAGTGGATTGGAAATGGAGAAAAAAAAAAAAGCGTTTTTGAAACGACCGCGCGCGGTACGTATAATTATTATTTATTATATATATACGCGAAAATACAATATATATATATATATATATAAATTTTATTACGTTATTAATATATACGATATTTTAATATTATTGTATATATATATATATAGCGGTCCGCGGGCGTATGATATATTGTGACGACTCGTTAATTGACCGATCACCGTAGTGTGTATACAGTACGATATTTACAAGCGTGTACGATTAATTTTTGTGTGGAGGGAGAGGAAGGCAAAAAAAAAAAATGATGAAAATCGACTTAGCGCCGTTCACGCGATATGGACTCGGAGCGAAAACGGCCGTCACCGAATTCGAGTGTATCAAAAGTGTAACATCGCGAGAACGAGTGCCTTTTTTCTTTTTCATCGCCATCGGGAGAAAATGCTTTTGTATAAAATTGCGTTCTCCGACAGCGATTTTGTCGTTATTTACGTTTTGAATTTGTGACTCGCGAGTGTTATGCGAAGTCGCAAATACAATGATAATTACTGCGGCCAGTCGCGATGATTTTGCGCGTTATTATCGTATAGGGTCCGCTAAAAAAAAACCGGCCTCGTACAAAATAATAAAATAGCTCTCGGTTTTTATAGGTGCAAACGGTCTGTAAATCGGATCTAAAATCGAAAAATATCGAACGAAAAGTGGAAGCCAAAAAAAAGCGGTAAAATCGATCGTTTTAAACGATTAAAACGAGGTTTATATTAATTTTTACATTTTTTTTTTTTTTTTTATATATATTAAAGCGGAGAAAAAAAACGAATGCTGGACAGATACATCTCTTAGCGAACAATAATTTCGGACCGTTACGACGCATAACGTCGATTCGAAGACGTACGCGAGTTTTCGGGTATACTGTGTATAGCTCGTTTCTGCTGTTTTAATATATATATTATTAAACGCGCGGGACAATAATAAAATATATATATTCTCGGTTAAGTGTATTTTCATGTGCGAATAATATTTGTACAACACCGAAACATAACCGGTACCAATACCGTTGTAGTTGAGGTATAGGTAAATACATTGTGTATTGCGTCGCGGGCGTGTGCCACAAATATACGCCAGTCAGGTGCCAAAAAAAAAAAAAAAAATAATAAAAAAAAAAACGATTTCGAAGTACTGCGACTTTACGAATATTTGTTCGCGTGTCGAATTTTAGCAGTAAAAATATTCCGATCATTATTGCCAAACGCAATAGCTATAGCGGGAGGCTAGGACACGAAGCGGAGCCGGGGCCCCGATTGCAGCGGGGTTAGAAGAAGTAGGTATCGGAAATTCAAATGTCGATATATTTTTTTATTTGTCCCGCGATTAATTTACTTAGGAATTTCGATAAAAAAAAAAAAAACGTTTGTCGGTAACACGCCGTAATTAAAATTATACTGTACAATTTGTATTATTATTAAAAAAAAAAGAAAAAAGAAGATAAAAAAGGTAGCGAGCCGCGGGATATCGGTTAAGTGAATTACTCGGATAAAAATATATTTTAAAGTTTTGTTTTTATTATAAATTTGAAAGCAACGATAACAAAATCATTGCATTCGATAAAACGATTCTGAGCGGAGCTCCGGTGTAATACATTTCGTACAAAATTAAAGCGATACGTGTCTGACGTTGTGTCCAAATTTCAAGTCGAAAAACTCAAAATTAACTGCTGTTTTATGAACGAAAAACCTCGAAATCTAAAAATAGCTATAAAGAGCCTAAAATTGCCTTAAAATAGCCTTAAATTTGTGCAGTACAAAGATACAATTTCGTTGAAAATTTCGAGTCAATAGAATGATTATTTCCGGAATTATAGCGAAAAACTGTACGTGATATTGCAGACGAAATCCCGTTTTTACCGGTTTTTCGTAATTTGTCGGCAGTTTATCGCGTCGCGTTAAAAAAAACCATTGAGAAAATCAAAAAAAATGATCTCTTTAAAGTACCAACTGGACGCGAATTGCTGCCGGAAACAAACTGTGACCGAAGAGATCGGAGCACTACTTCTGGTCGAAAATCTGGATAGAAAAAAATTAAATGAACGTCGTTGTAAAACCACTAGATCCCTCGCTCCGCTCAGAATCTAAAATGCAATACGAATCTGAAAATAGTTTTAAAAATAAACTCGAAACGAAATTTTACAACGTACTAAACGTATTATTGGGTATAATAATAATAGTGACGTTATATTTCGGACTTCTGGGGCCCCCGCAAGAGTTTTTCCCAGCGGGTTACAGTGTTCAGTAGAAATAAAAATAAACGTAGGCAAGAATAGGAAATCGTCGTTGGTTATATAGGAGGTATACACTCTGACTGTGACGTCCGCACGAACGGTTTATGAAACTCTTACTATTATACGCACTATATATATTTACACTACTGCAACAAGTATAATATATACATATTGATATTATTATTATTTCGTTTTACCACGTGATCGGCGAATACTGTACGCGCTTATGTGTGTTTCTTATTATTATTATTTTTTTTTTTGGAAAACTGAAAAACTGGACACGAGACGTCTTCGAGAGAGACGGAACGGAATATAATACCGACCGATACGCGGTGTTACATTTATAATGTATATATAATAATATACACTTTATATATATATATATATGTAAAGGTCTGTGTTTGTCGTTTCGGTCGCGTGAAAATTACAATAAAAAAAGGGAGAAAAATGTATATAATAATATATACGTATTTGAAAAAAAATAAAAAATACTGTTCGACCCCGATTCGATTTGCTTATAAATTGTGTTTGTTCACGTTTTCCAACGAAATATCCGTTCAAATATCGTTCGGTTTTTTTTCTTTCGTCGTTTGTGTGTTTTGCTTACGATATTAATAACGTCTCGTATATATATATATATAAGTGTGCTAGAATACGTACAGAATATATTCATTAGCCATCCACTCGCTGTTTATCTTTATATATATTTTAATATTTCAAATTGGTTTTACGCGTACGTTTTACGAATTGATTTGGGGAAAAAAAAATATTAAAAAAAAAAAAATATACCAGAATACCTCGACTATACACTAATTCTATATTACGGCTGACTTACAGTAATCTGCAATAGGGTTCGGGTCTTTATACGCGCTAAAACACATTGGAATATATGCAAGAATGGACGGATAAAGAGTATTTTTTTTTTTTTTAAATTTCTAAATTTTTTTTTAAACTAAGTTATGTATTGAAAATTACGAGTTAACAAAACGCTTTTAATTCGAGTCATTGTTTTTTCAATCGTCCGTATTATGAAAAAAAAAATTAATCGTATATTAATTATACAAATATATTCGTTTAACGATTGATAAATTTATTAATTTTGGGTTACTTATTGAAGTATTCAAGGCGGGAACTCGGTCCTCTTCGGCCAATTTTTTTTTTTTACCTTTACCGGTAGTTTATTTTTTTTTTAAATTCTATTCCATAATATTGCCCCGAGCTTTGAGTCGATAGGATCGGTGGTCCCCGAGACGGAGTCTTATAGTCACACTGTTGCCGTACGAATAAATAAATAAACTATTGTAAGAATATTTACGATTTTTTTTTATTTTCGTTTTTTCTTTTAAGTCTTCTCTCACGATATTGTGCAGAATCGCGATTATTGGCGAAGCGAGATGATGGAAAATATTATTTGTACGTCACGACTGAGTAATATATTATATTTTATAGGCGTGTGAAGTGTGTATAATGTGTGTGTGTGTGTGTGTGTGTGTGTGTGTGTGTGGCATAAAGCCACAGGTATTAGACGCGTTTGAAAATCACAAAAGCCATCGTTGTTTTTTTCGCTGTCTCGCGGATACAAGGATACAAGTAATAATAATAATAATAATTATTAAATATATTTTATAAAATATGCGTCATCATTGGCGCCACAGAGTGTATATATTTACA
This sequence comes from Slavum lentiscoides, assembly GCA_032441835.1. NCBI lineage: Eukaryota > Metazoa > Arthropoda > Insecta > Hemiptera > Aphididae > Slavum > Slavum lentiscoides. The sequence goes on along the minus strand of CM063714.1, from coordinate 14,012,931 downwards.
ATTCTCAGGACAGAGACGACAACTGTCGTCGTCGCGGTATATATTTAATGTGTAAAAATACTGACGCGAGACCGTGCGTCGAGAGAGACGAACTCACCCGATACGCGTATTATTATGTGTTTATAAAAAACGAAAAAAGAAGAATTGTAAATTTTTCCGCGCTCTCGTCATAGTGTATTTTTAATATTTAAAACACTATTAAGTCGGTTTCAATATCGAGCTACGCTAGACGCGTCACAATTTTTTTTTTTTTTTAATATAACTTTTAATTTGAAAAATTAATTTTTCGTCAAACTCAAACTTCAAATTACAACTATAAAATACTTTAAACCTATCGAAATCATAAAAGTCGAAATTGCGTTTAACGAACAGACGCGAATTCCCGTGACGCGGATTCGAATTTTTTCGGTGTTTGCCAAATGTTGAAAAAGTCATCGCGGACCACTCGTATATACGGAATACGAAAAAGAAAAAAAAAACGCAAATAAATACACGTTTAATTTAATAATATTTCCGAAAATTCTCTGAACGATGAAAACCAACTATACAGGCGCTTTTCCGCCTTGCCTGTTTTTTTTTAAAAATAGTAGCGTTTTAACGTCGTGAAACGAGTTTCGCGTTGCAGTTATTATTAATTAGAAATTCGTGACTTTTAAACCGAATCGAAATTAGTAAAAAAAAAAGACAGTAGTATCTACACTGCATGCATATACATCGGTACATGTATATACACATATATCTCGTATATATCTCATTTATTTTTTACACGTGACAAAATGTTACCTATAGCTTAGTCCTCGTCTCCTCGTACCTATAGATGTATCTATATCTATTGATCTATATATATATATATATATATATATATAGATCAATATATATATATAGATCGCGCTGCCATCGCCGATCCAATGTGACTGACAACGACGGTATAGAAGTGGGGGGAGGACCTGGTCGGGTGGTGAGTAGAGCCGGGTTCGTGACGTCATGGTAACGCTCTCGGTGTCGCACAAATTTATAGAATGACCCCAGCCATAAGACATATATATACATGTAAAAAAAAAAAAAACACCTATAACGTAGCTTTTGACGTGTACAATTTTTTCGCTGGGAAAATATTTATGTGAACGAGTTGAAATCCAGTTGAAACGGTACAATAAGGGACGGCCGGTGGACGGACGGAACAAAAACGTTTACACGACTGCGGATGTTAAAAAAAAAAAAAAAAAAAAAAAAGTGACTTTGATGCCGGCGGTGCTGCGCGTACACGTATAATTTATATAAACAACGCTTAGAGAGTACGTGTATATACACACCTGCCACTCTATATTTATATAATAATAATAATAATAATAATAATACGCGGCGTAATAATAATATTGCCCGTAGAATGGGAGGCGGAGACGCGTCGAATAAACCGTGATCGTGTATGGCTGCGCGCGTTATAATACTTTCCGGCCGCGGCCCCGGGAAGATTTTGGAGAAGAAACACATTACCACCTCGTCGTTTCGACACCGAGTTTAAATATCCGTCGTGAGACATCCTGCAGCGTATTGTATTATTATTATTCATCATCATCGTCATCATCGCCGGTGTACCTATATGCGCGCGTATATTTCGTTCCGATTCTGATATTTCAATATTATATTAACGCGTTGACTTAATATTTGTTTTGATAAGCCCGTAACCTACAACGAGTCAGCTTTTTTTTTTTTTTTAGTTTTACCTTATGTCAATATCGCCGTCAGGAGTGTAATTACGGATTTAAGGAACGGATCTTTCCACACCAATGGGCTTTTTTTTTTTGACTGCTTTCAAAAATACGTAAAATTTGAAAAAGAGCTACGTGCCCACGGGCACCTCTCCCCCACCACAATTCGAACACCGGATTTATAAACGAAAAGAAAATTATAGCGATTTTATCAAAAAAAAAAACGCATTATTTAACGAATCTCGCGGGTACGCTGCGCGTTCGACATTTGCTGAGTGTAAAATACTACGAGACACTATAGTGGCGTAATTACGAACGTTTTACCGGAGGGGATATAAAATGTGTCATTTGATAACCCATAATAATTGTAAAAACCGTTCCAAAATCAAAATCAAAGTGATCGATACCGGTATTTTATAATTTTATAATTTTCTTTAATAATAACAACGTATTTTATAAAAAAAAAAAAATTCTAATTTCCTTCGTTTTTAGCCAATTTTAACGAGCAGTTCATTTATTTTTACATCTAAAATAAACGTTTCTTCGGTGATCTTATACCTAATTGCACCACCATACACCATATACTATATGACAGTTGCCGATTAATAAACTGAGAAATATTATTATTATTATTAATTACGTGATAAATACTAACGGATTTTGTTAACGCAAAAAAAAAATATTATTATAATTTCTCATTACGTTTTTTGTACGTTAGATAATGTGTAAAAAAAGAAAGCCCGTGGTAGGGGATCCGTCCCGTAATTACGCCCCTGAGATACGATAATGCGACGACGACGCTCTGTACGAAAACAAACATTTTTTTCCACACTCTTTCGCACAACGACAATCGCAAGCGTACACCACGGCGCGTATTATAATAATACGCGAGTGTCGAACCAATAGAGAGAATAAAAAGAAGAAAAAAAACGCCACAAGTCGAGTCGGTTTTTTTTTCCACGCTTATAAATATATATAAAAGATGACTGAGACGATTTCCGTGTGAACCGGCTTGGATTGCACGAGGAGGTGAACGCGTCGGCGACGTATAGTGGTCGTTATCGCGCGCGCGCGTATAATTCGTATTCGCGTTTTCTATAGGAAACAATCGGCTCGAGCACAGCAAGTATAAATTTTGCCAGACGACGACGGCCGTGATACGGTCGTCGTGGGCTTCGCGGATTTGTTCGTATTACGTTTTCTCTCTCGGCGGTTTTCATGCAAATTGTTACGCGTGCGTCTGAAAAGGAGTCTGAAATGTTCGAGTGAGCTCGCGTTCGTTTCGTTTTTTGTTGCTAATTTACCGCTATAACGAATGAACTGCACGTCATATTATACGCTTTTTCATTTCGTTTGCGTGATCGGGAAAATCGCATTTATTTTCGCCTCTCGCGCGAATCGGTGAATTTTAACCGTATACGCGAATCGAATAGTATGTACACTCTATTTGTATATTGCGTAATGTTTGATATAATTGGTAGTATACTTGGAGAGTATAAACGCGTAGAAGTCGATAAGAGTTTGCTCGCAGCCGGTCTCGTGACACAGGTACACGATATATTATATACGATATATTATTATGCTAATAATCTACGCTATATACGCGCACTGTACAACGCAACGAGCGCAGATAGACACGTTTTTTTTTTCTTTCGTATAAATTACGTATCGAGTTATCGATTTCAGGTCGCATTTTCCGGTGTGTATTCGGCTAATATACGCGAATATTTTCGTATCGAAATTATTCTTCGGACGCCCCGATGATTGGACACCCTTTTTCATTTTTCAATTTTTTTTTTTTTTTTTAATCGGTATATATAGGTAGGTACCTGTCGGTTTGGATTTTCGACGTCGTTACAGCAGTCAACGCGCGTTGTCTTCACCGGGTATATATATATATATATTCGTTTTTTTTTTGACGCTATATATGTATAAATAATTATTTTCTAAATTATATTATCGCGGTAAACGCTGCGACGAATCGGTACGACCGACTGAGACGCAACGGGGTGTTGTAATATAGAAACCCAAATAAGTCGATTTTTCCCTGTTTTTCGACATACCAAAACCGAGTTTAGTATAAAAAAAAAAAAATCCACTACGATAGCCTACGGAACGCCGACGAGTCCGTGTGTTTTATATTGCAAAAACGAAACCGCGGTATTCGGTTCTCAGGCGGCCGAAAAATTCCACGTTTTAACGCGTACAACGACTGTTGTAGTAATTCGAATTACAATATAAGTGCGCTCGCACGGGTTACGCGTAATGGTTTTCTAGTACGCGCACATACTCGTCCGAATGTGGAAACGTGGTCAGAAGTGTGCTCGACAAGCCACTTCTGATAACTCTAGAGTGTACACGCTTCTAATCTTCGTATAGTAAGGCGAGCGTTAGAACCTTGTAGCACGAGTCTATAAAAAAGCGAATTCCCCGTGGACCGTCCTTCTTGTACGTGTTTTGTCAAAATAGATTTTTTTTTTCAGCCAGTTTTCTGGTATGTGCCGCGATTTGTATACTCCACGTTTCTCGTAGTGATTCGCGTTTCGGCCACAAATCGTTGCACAAAGGCTTTGTTGTCGTTGTTTTTTTTTTTTTTTTAAAGGATTTATTATTTTATTTACGAAAATTACAATAAACAAATTTTAATATTTTTTTTTTATTTATCTATACTTCTCAATAATCCCGTATTGTAAATAGAGAGTAATAATACAAATAAAACGTTATTAAAAATTACAAAAAGAAAAGAAGAATTATACATGAATATTACGTATACTTCAAACTGTTGATAAATTACGAATTTTAAAGCCGTTAATAAACAGTGTTTTTTTTTTCGTTAGTAACACCGATCGTATTAATGAGAACGATTGGTTTCGATATACATTTTTTCCGTATTAATTGGTATACAGAGACGAAAAAAAGAGAGCACTCCGTATAGTCGACGAATTTTTCGGCCAATACTTTCGTTTATATAATCAACTCTAATAGTCGTATGTACTTTACAGGATGAGAAAAAAATTGACGATAATAGAAAGAAAGTTCTTAAGGAGGATACGTGGACCGAAAATTAACCATTTAACTCAAAGATATGAGATAAGGTGAAACGAAGCGTTGTTTATACAACGCCTTTAGGTAATCAGAGCCAAAAGACCAAGTTGGCTAGGTCACGTTCTGTGGTCTGACACGACCGCGAAAGCAGCGATGAAGTGGAAACCACAAGGAAAAAGGCCCTTAGCCATATCTAAGCAACGGTGGTACGATGGAAGTCATAGAGGATTTAACAACGCTGGGAACGGAAAATTATAAGGGAATAGCGTTGGATAGGAAAAGACGGAAGGATGTGTGTAAATGCAGCAATGGCTTCTAAAGCCGAATCAATAATAATAAATAAACGTACTTTTCAGGTTTTCGTAAAAACGATTTTTGATTGAGAGATTTAAAACGCGTTATCGCAATTTTTTTTCACAGAGCATACAAGCATTAAGCAGTGTACCGAATTCCATACAAATGATGACTTTGTCTCGGCGTATTCCCCAAAAGCTTTCCGGTGTTGATCGTATCTTTTGTAATTTATTATTGTGTTATCTTACTGTTGACGTATTAATTTTTTTTTTTTGTAAACGTTTAACGCGGTGTTAAAACGACGACAAATATTCGTCCTCTTTTGAGAGGTATTCTTCGGGTCACTGTAAAACACGAGATTTGAAGTCCGACGATTACTCGATTACTTGGTTTCGCACGCGGCACACCATCTCGCGAACGCGAAAAATATTCGAACGCCGCGGGTGGTTCGGTATATTTTATTTCCACGGCTCGTTTTTATCGTTCTGCTCGTATATTGTCGCCGCCCGATAAGTGTTTAAATATTCAAATATATTATACACACACACACGCGCGCGCGCTCGCGAGTTATTACAATATTACCGTCGACCTTGACAGCGGCCGGGCACCTATAAATATTATGAATATACGCACAAAAAAAAAAAAAGTAAAATAAAAACGAGAAAAAAAAAATGCGTTTTGTATATAACGAATATATCAAACGACCTGCAAGTTCACGTTTTCCAAAAACGGACACGGTAATAAATATCGTCTGTCTCTCGCTGCGACTGTACGAACTACCCCTTTAGTATAATATAGCCACCGGAACTCTTCTCCGATTTGTGTATCGATAAAACTCGACCTAGTCTCCCGCGAATAACTGCACTGTTATTATAAGAGCGTTGAAATTTTTCTTTCCGGTTGAATAATAATCGTTATTTCTGCGTGATTTTCGTAACGTATTTTAAATTTCCAATTGTCTCCTCCGATCGTCGGAACGAACGCGCAGATTAAGCGTGCCTATTATACAGACGGAGAAGACGACGACAGGCGCGGATCCAGAAATCACAGAAGGGGGGGGGCTATACGATGATCAGCTACCTAAAATTATACCTATTTAGGTAGTTATATGTATAATTTGTAAGCAGTGACTACAGCCCAAGGGGGGGGGCTAAAGCCCCTAAGCCCCCCCTTGGATCCGCGCTTGGACGACGACATAGTATTTCGTTTCGCTCGGAAAATTGCACTTCAAAGCGTCGAATACGCTTTGAGATCCGAGCGATTCGGTGTCGTGAAATACCTACGTGTTGAGCTATTAAAATAAAAATTAATTGTTTTTTTAGTAAAGAATAATTTTCAAGCTCCGTTTTCATCCCGTAATTCCGTTTCGGCGGAGCAGGAGGCGATCGTGTCTAGACAGGAATCGCGAAATTTTAACCGAAATCAATCGTCCCGAGCAGTAAAAAAAAAAAAACGCTAAGAAAATACTGTACAAAAAAAAAAAAGAGACGAGTAAATAAATACAAGGAAGCGAGCTCGTTTCGATTTCCAGATTACCGCGTAACACACCAATCCGTGTACGAATATTTATTCGAGTGTTACGCACGGATTAAAGGTTGTTTTTAAAATACGCCATGGAATTATTAAAATTCGTTCGGAGAACGCGCGAATAATATATGTAATAATAATAATATACGCGCGCGTTTCATGTCAACGAAATAGGATTTTAATAGGAATAAAAAGTAATAATTATTTTCAGTACAGCATCGTCTGCGTGCCCTTCGTCTTAGGTCTTTGATGCGAGTACTCCGAAATTTAGAACCCACGGGAGAAGAAATAAACACTCGTTTTTTTTTGCTTAATATATAACTCATATACCTCGCAACTTTCCGTACTGATCGCGTTTAAAAAAAAATTAATCGTTTTCCTGTACGTACAACCGTATCGGTCTGTCGACGACGTTATATAATGTCCATATACCGAGTTAGAAATCGTATAAAATTACACACACAGTACTTGAATTTCAATTTTTTTTTTTTTTCGATCTTTCCTAAAGTACGATCGTATATATATATACGTATATAGAAAGTATAATACGAATCCTGTTAGGTGCGCTCATATTTACATACGCTGAAACACCATCGGTTAAATGTGACTCCGGGGCTGGAGTGCAGGCGAATAAATTCAGTCGCGGGACACTATAAAATTCATCTATATAGGCCGCCCCAAATCCTTTTCAATAACACACACACACACATAATATACGTATTAAATATCTGATAATTTTGTTTAAAACGCTTTCACGAAAATTTACAATAAATTTTCTATAAACCGGTGTTCGAACTGGTGGGGACTACCGATTTTCCAAAAAAAAAAAAAAAAATTTTTGCGTACCTCTATATTATTTTTGTATTTTCTTTTTTTTTTTTAGAGTGGAACGAGCCGTTTTTTTCCTCGCATTTCCATAATAAACGAGACACGTCACAGTGCAGGTGTAGGAATCGTTTTTTTTTATCGTCGTGTTATTAAACGCAATAAATTACGTTATTATAATAATAATTTTTACCTATTGAAAAGTATTCATATCAATACCAAAACAAATATTGTCTACGAAATATTTATTTGTTATAAAAAAAAAAAAAACGTACGAGATCCGGACCGCCGAACCATGAAATGATTCAGGTCATCTGCAGGAAAATTCTCTCGTTTCCACGCTGCTCCCCACCCCACACACCCGTGCATCACCGGTTCGTTCGTATGTAAATATAGCGCGTATAAATTTACACGAAATCGACGTAAACGAATTGGTTATTTCGAGGAAAAAAAAATAATAATAATAAGAAAAATAATTTTTTTCTTCTCTCTCTCTCTTTAAAGAAATCTAAAAACTAAACGAACGTTATACGTACGCGCGCGTTAATGGTTTTTTTTTTTTACGTTAAAAAATCAAGAACTCTATACCGATTGACAGGCAATTTGCAAAACACACACACACACACACACACACCTGACGTTAAATAATGATTTCCTCTTTGAAATTTTCCGTTTCGAACTTCATAATATTAATACCTACGTACCCCGACGCGCGTTATTATATAACCTTGAACTTTCTGCGTTCCTACAATATTTATTAATATAACCGTATTTAGAATATTATATTATAGGTACGTAAACGCGTCGTCTCTTGTATATATATATATATATATATATATATATAATATGCGTATATAATATTTTTTACAGTATATAAAACATAACGACGACGTGTAAATAATGAGCCGGTACATATTATTATTATTATTATTATTATTATATGCGTTGTCTGGTGATTCGACACACACACACGCGCGCACGTAGGTAATAATAATAATAATAATATTTTTTATAGGCGCGTCGAAAAAAAAATCAAATCGATACGATTATTAAAAAAAAAACAAATAAACGAAAAAAAAAATAGTAATCAAGAGAATAATTATTACACATTAAATATCAACGAGGAAATAATGCGCGATAAGTGCTAATCGAATTTATTATTCCGTGGGGCCGTGTGTACAAAAAAAAAAAAAAAACTGTATAGTCATCCGCGCGGCGGCGTACGAGAATGTGCAGTGTATATACGTATGACCTTTACAAATATTAAAACGCTATTATCGCGCATACGATTATTTTATAAAATAAATATATATATATATATATATATATATATATATATATAATAATAATAATAATAATAATAATAATAATAATAAAAAATAATAATAATAATATACGAATAATTTCACTGGCCTGCAGTACAAATCGAAACGTAAACAAGAATATTATCAAAAAAAAAATTTTTTTTTTTTTACCCGATTAAATAACGCGGAGAATTTTATTTTATTTTTATTTTTTTCTACTCCGTCGTCGTTTAACCTAATTATTATTATTATTATATATATATATATATTTTTTTTATACATACCGGTTTGCGCGATCTCTCGTAAATAATATATATATATATATATATATATTTTTAAATTCGTATATACACGCGCGCCGCAGTGTTTATTATATCCGCAATAAGTGTCCGCTCGATAATCGCGTAATATATTTGATTATTTTCGAGTGTACACGACGCGTATTATATATATTAGAGTGTTAATGTCGCGCATAACCGATCCGTCGAATGATCGGGTTGAATGGCGGGAGGGGTGGGGAGGGGAAACTAAAAAAATTGCGTATAAATCGTACACGGTTAAGCGTCCGAAGTGACGGGTGGTCAGTTAAAAATTCGTTTATTATCATTGCCACACGATAAACCTCACTAATATATATATATATATATATATATATGCGCGTATAATAATTTTTTTTTTTTTTTTTCGTGCTTTGTATGGAAATTTCGGATGCATATAAACTAGTGCACGTGCACAATAAATTGCGTCGTTACTCTTTTCTCGTAGATTCTTTATCGAATATAAAGTAGGTATTGTAAATTATTCGCGTACATAAATATAAGCGATCGTACACGACGTCGTTACGACATATATATATATATATATATATATATAGAGTATATATAGGTATACTAACGCTCTGCAGAGAGAGAGATGGCTGGACCGATTTTTTTTCCACTTCTTCTTCCCGTCTTTTAAAACTTTTTCTCTATATATATATATATATATATAAAAAAACTGTTCATTTTTTTTTTTGCGTACTATAAAAAAAAAAAGGTTTTCGACCGAGCGCCGCTTAAACAAAATAGTCGCGGCCATTACCCGACAGGGTCGAGATTCGTTATTTTATACAGCAATGCCTGTCCCCATACGTTTATTCGTCTTATCCATTCGCGCGCGCAGTGTTGTTCCTTCCATAATATAAGACGTTCTACGCGGTATACTGTCATAACGTTATATTCGGAAATAACGAGTACACTACTTCGTACAGGCTCGAGGCGGAAAACGAAAAAAAAATGTTTTCGACGGTGGACGGCACGTGAATTTTGATCTTAGCCAAACGCGCCGTTTAAAAAAACACAATCCAAACAGACACTATGCACATAATTTCCAGCTTCGGCATATATATAAGTGTAGGCAGTGCTCGAATTGGAAAAATTAAATAAAGGGGTACTCCAAAACGTTGCAAAAAAAAATTAGCGTCCTTTACAATAATTAGGCTTGACCCGTACTCGTCGGTGGCCCACCGTTCGTTTTCGTCAATTTATTGCGCACCCTTCCGCCCCAAATTCGAGCACTGGCCATAGGTACTTGCTCGGAGAAAATCTTCGAAACACTGCACATTCGTATGTATAACGGATAACGTATTATTAATTAACGAATATACGTCTTATTAATATACATATATATAGCGACTACTGCAGATGGTAAATAGTTTGTTACAGCAGATTTGTGCTTTTTCTATATTACGAAAAAACAAAAAACAATAATCAGGCGCGTGTGTGTGTGTGTAAATCGAATGATTAGAAAGTTTGCAAAAGTTCGAATGGACTCCGTCATTATCGACGACTTATACTAAAAAAAAAAAAAATTGTATTCTATTACAATGTAAATACACAAAGCGTACGTTTATATACGCGAGTTAAAAATATAAAATATATATTAAAAACGCTATAAATATTACTATATCCTCCGCAGTCGTCGTTTGCAAAAGTAATAATTTTTTTTTCTTTCAAATATTTTTCTCCGTGTACATATATATAATATAAATATACGTTTTTTTTATTTGTTTGGGCGTGTGTATTAAACGCTTGTACGCGACATGTGTTTTATGAATAAATTCCGCTCGCAATCGTATAATTTTGTTTACGTTTTTAACTCGTTCGCAAAACAATTTTTTTCGTTCGTATATCGTAAAAACTCGGTCGATTCCCCTCTCATAACCGTATACGCGCCCCGTGGTCAACAGAATCCAATTTTTTATTCGCGCATTTTTTACGAGTCGAACGATTAATACAGCGAACTGCCATGGACGCAAAAGGCTTTTAAAAATTAAACGCCTGTTTTCGATAACGAAAACGCGTGTACACGGAGTACACGCTTAAACGCGTATAAAACGTTATCGTCATGGATATCGGTACGTATAACGCTTATTTTGATCAAAAAGGGGAGAAATCGATTTTTTTTTTTTTTGATTAAAATTAAACGAAAACGTAATAAAATTATTTGACGCGTAAATGCATTTTATATTCTCTCGCTCTGGCCCAGTGGCGTACACACGGGGGGTTTGGGTGTTCAAACCCCCATTGACTTTTTACAAAAATATTTTTCGTAGTGATTTTAGCACCATAGCACCATATTTGGCGCGCGACCGACGACGTCTTAATTTCATAGAAAAATAATTTTTTTTGTTTTCATGACTGCGCAAAATTCACCATTTTACATTGGATTACATATTACACTATACGATCGGTATCGGGAAAGAACGACCACAGCATGTTGCGGTCGTATTCCGTCGGTTGCGGAGAATCGGTCTAATGTGATTGCGATAGTGCGTTTGGCGTTTAAATATGTGTGTATTTTGGGTGTTCCCGTTCAATTACCGATCGGGTCCGGTTAATCGGTAACCGACAAAACGCATAGTGTAGCTCCAGCCTAATAATTCTGCTGCTACAAACCCAGCTATATTTAGTTTGCATTTGATCAGTAACCGTGTGATCCGTGCGCGCTTTTCTGTTTGAAATCACGCAGTCGAATAATATAATATGTTCGTATTTATTGACATTGTCAATTTACCGCCAGCACCGCAGTTATATATTTATTTTATTGTCAAGTTTTTGGAATTTGGCAAGACTGATATCTTGTGAGCGTTTATAATATTACGATTTACGATTTACGAATTACGACTTCGCGAATGTGTTTTGTTTTAATATTTTGCTGTTCATTCGTATTTGTTTAAAATTTAAATATCGAAGAGAAATGAAGAGAATAAATGAATATTTTTGGCGGATAGTAAGAAGAAAATATGGAACAAAGTGTGATTGAAAATCAGACGCCTGCCATTGTCATAGCAATACCGAATGCAGTGTCAAGTAATATACGGTATAAAAAATGTGTACGTAATAATGATTTTTATAATTTATACTTCTATAGTTTCTTCAAATGTTGTTATTTCCCGATTTAATGATGTCGGTATGTTTGTGAAAATGGATAGAAATTTGACTGATTATGAAAAACATCTTGTAAGTTATTAATTATTTATACTGTATTCAGTGGCGTATTTTCAACTTTTTTCTGGGGGGGGGGGGGTCCAAATTTTTTTTTGAAAATTCCAACAGGATATATTGGTTATATTATATTATTCCTATATAGTATGTAATTGCTAATTTTGTGCTTGTAGTTAACGTATATTGTATATTTTATTATTATTATTTGTATTATTATTTGATACGTTTTATAAAAATCTTTTCAACTAATATATATTTTTTATATAACCCCCCCCCATTGAAAATTTCTGTGTACGCCACTGCTCTGGCCTGATCTAATGTTTTTGACTACTATCAGACGCGTTCTTGCTAAGCACTAAAATGGTGAACGAAAAAAGGTTTTCGGGAAGGGAGGCCAGAAGGTATGATCGTTAATCGATACACGTTGTGATTCGGGAGTCGTTTTTCTATCCTATTAAAAGTGCTTTTGCTCGCTTTTCGCGCAAAAAGCGCCAAATTATAAAGTTCGTTGAGCTTTTTTCCAGTAGCGGAATTCTTCAAAAAAAAAAATACTAATTTAACATAGACGCTTTCGGGCTGTTTTTTTTCTAACCCTTATTGGCAGCGGTGCGATAGGTTTTTTACTATTGAAATTGTTGTCTATAAGAAAAAAATCGTTTTCGTATCGATCGCTACGCATTTCGTTTATCACATTTTTCTAGTCGTGGAATTTTCAAAATATTTCCGCGATTCGCTAAAATTCAGTAGTTCTTCCGTGAGCGTTTGTATATTTCCCATTTCTCGGATGGAGAATTTGCAGAATTTCGAACGAGACGGAAAAAAATTCGATCAACGAATTTTCCGTAATTAACGTGTAATTCGTAAAAAAAAAATCGTCAGACACTGACAAGTGACATATACTACGATAATAGTTATGACATAACTATTTTTTTTTTTTTACGTTAAACGAACTCGAAGCGTTCCACCTGTACGCGCGCACAGACATTAACCGTTTCCTGCGCGCGGTATTTGATAAATCGAAGCCGCCCCCGTTTACCAGTGAAAAATTCAATTAAAAAGTTCAATCGCGATTTAAATGAAATTATTCGTTCCGGTTTTTTTTGTCCTGTCGACTTTTATCTTGTAAAATTACTTTTAAACGCGCGCGTAACGCGTGTCAACGTCAAAATAATTTTATACGAATATAGTCATCGATGATATGAAATTATTGACGGCGCGGCGACGTCAAATATAATAATATTATTTTCGGCAAGTGCGGGCGACTTTAATATTTTTGCACGGCAAACGAACGAGACCGAAGAAGACGCTTTGTCTCGTGTTTTTCGCGAAGAATATTTTTTTATTTTTAACTCGGATAAAGACTTTTTATTTTGTCAATACCTATATAGTTGACCTCGAAAATATATCCGAGTTACTCGATTTGTACCTTTTTACGAATCGTATTTACATAAAATACAGAAAAAAAAAAATAATAATAGTTTATAGGTTACGTGAAAATTAATATTAAAAGAGTAAAACAGTGGAGAACTTTATTGTCGAATTATTTATTTAAAAAAAAAATTCTAGAGATTTAAAGTCGTATAAAACGTGTAAAACAAAAAATAAAAAAAATTCGACGATTCTTCGGACCCGATCGGTTAAATGTATTTTCGGTTAATTTTCAACTGAACGCGCATTTAGGTTAACTGAGTAAATCGTTCTGCCACGTTTGTATAGTAACGCACGTATAAAAAATGTGCCGACGGAACGCGCGAGTAAAATTCGTTTTATTATTTGATTAAATTCTATATTGTTTCCAACTCGTTTCTTTACCACATACTCGTATACATATATATATATTATATATATTTATATAAACCGGCGTACAACGTATTATTTATAATACACGAGACATTATAATATTATTGTGTTGTTTGTACAAGTGTGCGAGGCGTACCGCAGCCGTGGTGTAATCATCCTGCAACGTGTCTTCTAGAAATACGCGCGGTGCATATTTTATTTCGGTTTTTTTTTTTTTTGCGCTTATGTAACTTAATAATCGATTATTATTGTCTCTCGTATCGATTAGGTTTTTTTTTTTTTTCGTACAATATACTACACGTAATAATAATAATATTAGTAATAAAAAATATCCGTTTCACAGACTCCGCGGATCTTTCGCGAAACGAGTAGTCGCGTACGGCAGACGATATACGTTATGGAAATAAAATAAACAACCAACACCTCCTTCCGATCGCCTATTAGAATATTGCGCGTTGTGTACATTATAAATGTTGCGTCGCGCACAGCACTTATATATCGTATATACACTGTAAATTGTATGGTGTACTTTTTTTTTTTTTTTTTATTCTAGCGTTTTTCTATTTTACTGCGGCGAATCAAAAATAAACGCGTTTATATTTGCATATAACGTTTGTATAGGAAGAAAAAAAAAATAGTACAAAAAAAAAATAATTTAATATAATACGGAAAAAAAAAAAACAAATATACGATGGTAGAAAATATAAAAAAGTGTATAATATTATACGACGCGGTGTATATATTTATACGCCTATAAAGACGATTATATGTGTGTATTTATACGTAAACGCATGTAGTCTGATAATAAAATTTAAAAAAATATACATTATAAGTGAATACCCGCGGCGGAACTAACTGCACGCGCACGCATATATATATATATATATTTTTTTTTTTATATACACAATAATTATTTATTTTTATTTTTCGTATACCGCGGTAACGCGGTGCACGCGATAACGCGCAGCTTCAGACTATACAGTAACAATACATTATAGTGTGTCAATGTGTAAATTACGCGAGCACAAAACGAGCAAATAAAAAACGTTAAACAGATAAACGCGTGATAACGTATACATAGGTACGATAACTGTAGATTTTGTTCGCTGCAGCGTTATACGTATAGTGTCCGGGGAGTTTGTATAGCCGCTCTGCACATAGCTGCGCATTTGCAATTTCTTTCGTCGAATTTCGAGTCGGGTGTGAACCGATCCCGCGTCTCGATTCGCTCAGTATTATAGGGTATGGTCCAGTTACCCGTACTGCACTGCATCCGACTCGGGGGCATCTAGAACGGGGATCTGACTTTAGCTTTTGCCGTTCAAACGTTTCAAATCGATCGTCTCCGACGTTCTAAGCTGGTGTTTTATACATGTGCTATACTCTATTCCATTTAAGATTGAACCACTCGGCCGACCAAAACTCGTCTCGTTCGCGCGCATTCCCACTACAGAAGGGGAATTTTTATGATTCTCTGTATACACGCCGCGACAACACCGGCGATAACTGTCGGTCAATCACGAAACGCGTAGCCATCACCTGGGTGATGCAGACAATGATCGGTGGCTCAGTCTGCGTGCGCGAAAGCGGTTCAACCTTAAATGGAATAGAGTATATTATAGGCCTGTGCATTCTTGCCGTGTGACGTTTGGAAGCAAACCTGTATTTGTATTGCCGGTATAAAAGACGATCAAATCGAGTTTATTGTTATTTAGGAGGTACATGTGTTGAGTAATAATAGCAACGGCGTACCGAGTATTATAAGATTCGAGTGAAAATTATAAAAAAAAAAATTCTTAAACATTTACATATTAGATAACGTGTGTGACGAGTAATATAATGTGTTACGTGTATGAGTATTAACCGGCGAGGATTCCGGTTAAAACGCCTCCGGGACCAAAACGTCAATTTAAAATTGTATATTGGTCAATTAACACGTTTAACTGCGTCGACGCGTGGTCGACGTCACTAAACGGATCGTTCCAATTTTCTGTTTAAAGAAAATGCGGTTTCGATGAAGATCCGCGATGAATCTCAGAAAATACTTACTCGATGAGTTCCGTATCATTTGATATACTTAAAATATTTATTCGTTTTTATTGAAAAGAAAAACCGTAAATTTAAAATCGGTTATTGTTTTTAACGGGTTTAGCTCACAATATTGGCGGAAAGAACGCGCGATAAAACCTGAAAAAGTTCTCATTGGAATTTTTTTAAAAAAGCCTTCTTTTTACCTAATAATTTCTCTTTTATAAATTCTCATACATAAATAAGATTTCCCGAATATTTTCGGTAAAAATATAGAATGATTTATTTCGTGTAAATTCCGAAAACCTTTTTTAAACGATTTAATATAAATTTAAGTTTTATAGAATCACGCGCGTATTTCGTGGCAAAATACTTTAGAATACAAAAAAAGGACACGAAGCAATATGTAATTTAAAAGTTCCCCGATAATGCTGCAGAACGAGCTGTCAAGTTAATTGAAGATTTTAATCGAATGCGTTGAAAAAACGAAGAACAGTATATAAACTTCAAGTTGTCTGTGCACAGTACCGGAAACGTTATTCAAATAGTAACACAAAAGCGCTGTAATGGAATAACTATATACCGACGTGTTTTGTGAAATAAATATTAAACGTACATAATGTATTAGTATGTGGAATATAAAATTATTTTTTTTATCAACAAAATTCGAAAGATAATCTCATATATTTATATAAAGTGTATAATACGGAGTGATCATAACGAGATATCAACTAAAAATTTAAAAAAGAAAAGATGTTCCGAAGAAAATCGTTATATTGAAATCATGTAAAACAAATGATTTTTTGTCTAGAAAATCGTTCGCAATTTGGAGACGAATGATTTTCTAAATGTTCCTTTTTCTGGAACCCTTCACCATTGTAAGAAATCGAAAGTATGTATGTGTACACTTTTGCTACTGCAACCTCTATTATACAAAACGTATAAATATATAATTTTTATATTTATTTTTCATAATATTTTTATATTATATAAATGAAATTGTGAGCTCGCACTGTGTATAATTATTATTATTATTATTATTATTATTATTATTATTATTATTATTATTATTATTATTATTATTATTATTATTATTATTATTATTATTATTATTATTATTGAACTCTCCGCCAAATAATAATATTTCTAACACACGTTCTCCTCGTGTATATAATATATACGTTTATGTGTTGTACCTGTTCAACACGCGTTTATATAGTACGCGTAAATGCCATTCGATCGACCATTACATACATAACACGAGCGATTGTTATAATATTATTATTGTGTACTGCGCGCACCAGTACTGTGTGTTGGCTGAGGCCAAAGAGTCAACAATCTCCGCTGCGTGCGCGATCGCTCCCATTAGCCCGAGGTCGACCTTTACGTGTCGCACATATAACGTTTTATTATTTATTATTATAATTATTTTTTATTTGTAGGAAACGTTCACCAAAAGTGTCGTTCGGTTTCGCGAGATTATTCTCATAAATTGTCGAATGTGCTCTCGTGAAGTACGCGGTATACGGAGGTGCGCGGAGATACGCGGTTCAAAAGGAAAGAAACGAGAAAAAAACTCCCGGTATCCTTTAATCAAATTTACAATATGAAAAAGAAGTCGAGGGATAATTGTCATTCCTAGATTTACTAATTAAAAGAGCATCTAATCGACTACAATTTGAAATTAATCGAAAGAAAACACACACGTTCAGGTTTATTCCTAGGGATTCGAATCACCGTTGGCAACAAAAAACGGCAGCATTTAATAGTGTGGTCTTTAGATTAGTATTAATATCCCCCAGATAAGAAGGATTTCGACCGAGAATTAAAATTAATAACTGAAATCGCTAAATTTAACGGATACGAAAAAGATTTAATTTTAAAAAAGATTAGGAACCACAAATGGTTGAAAGAATTTAAGATGGTCCTTACTGCTTAATAATGGATTAGAGAATAAAATAATAAAGTCTACAATGGTATTTTATCCGAAAATTTCGTATGGCTTAACAAATATTTTCAAAAATTACGGGATTAATATACTAAAAACAATAATTTGAAAGCAATATTAGGACATATAAAGGATAAAACAAAAGAAGGAGTGTATTAATATAGTTCAATGTGAGAATCGCGATAAACGCTATAAAACGAAAAGAAATATAGATATTAGTTTTAAAGAACATTTGAGGAATATTAAAAAACAAGAAGTCGAAAAATCTCCTGTTGCGCGGAACGTTTATTGAATACTAACCGTGATATTAAATCGGCAAAACTTTAAAAAAATATAAATACATAATTATAAAGAATTAAACATAAGAGAAGCAATAGAAAAATAAAAACAACCCGTTTAACTGGGACTTGAGTCCGTCACGTAATTCATTATTAAAATTAATTTAACGTAAACCAGATGGCAGCAGCGTAGACTCGCGGTGGGCGCGGTCGTTGACTCACGATCAACCAACGAGGCCGTTTTGCGGTGACGTCATCGGACATATAAACCGTATAAATACGGGTGTGTCTAACGGTTTAGTAGTAGTTGATAGGTACGCGCTGGCGATGACAACGTAGTTGTTCGAAGTACGTATACGCGCAATAAAATTGTATAATTTTTGTGATATGTGGATTTATAGTGTAGACTGTAGAGTAAAAAAAAAAAAACTGTGAATACATAATTTCGGAATAATATACGCGTAATACACGTAATGTTTTAATTCGGAAATAAGAGATTCGAGGGGGAAAAAATCGGTCGTTTTTCGAATCCTTTGTCACTGTGACGAATCGAGGGAAAATGAAAAAATTCTAAATTTTCAGCAAAAAAAAAAAACGCTTTGAATTATGTCCGCTCTCGGAACGGAGAACGGGGCAGTGGCTACGTGTCATACACAGAAATTAATAATATGGCTTGGATTTTAACGCAGAGCGCAGTTTTTCTATTCTATTGAGGGTGTGCTTTCGATTCATGTAACGACGAATACTTCAAACGTAATTTTTTTTATATTTTTCGCTGTTTTCCTGTTTTTTAAATTTTTTTGTTTTATTTTCATATACGTTGTACACTAGTTTTCGTTTATGAAATTAGATAATTCGAAATAAAACTTCTCAAAACCGACGCTTTCTCGTACACAATATTCGTGTCCGGGCAGATCGTTTTTATACCGCTAAACAATATGTACGAGATTGTTCAATGCGTCGCTGGTAATATTTAACGTGGTTTAATTCGACATCGGTTTTATATTCTGAATAGACCGAATGACCCGGGAAATATTTTCTCGGTAGTTCCGAAATCCTTGTAATAATATCTCAGGTACTCACTTACCGAACAAAAATTATCCGTATATAACGCGTGTAGACATAAATCGCTGTAGTCCTTGTAAAACACTCGATCTCAAGATAATAACCACCGGTACGTTTACAATTCGAATTTTGTAGTTTCTGAGCGGTTACCGCTGGGCAGCTACTCAACTCAAGCATTCGTGTCATAAAACAAATACGCGCGTGTGCTCATTGTAAACTGTATTACAGATTGTATACATTCAAATAAATGTTAAAAAAAAAATTATAGTTTTTCCTTAAAAATCGAACCGCGATAACTGCACTCCGTCCGCGCAATACTTTCTTTACGTCCTGTTACACATTTTGAAAATAGAAAATCGACCGTTATTTCAAACCGAGTCCTCTTTCCGGCGGATAACGAGGCGAACTCGTCGACGACACGGACGGACATTTTTTTTTTTTTTATCCGAGTCGTCGTGTCGCCCCAGAACTCCTTAGCTCCTCGTATACTCGAGGCTCGCGACCCCGTTACTAGATACGCTCGCCTTCGGACAAGAAAAAGATTTATAAAATAACGGACATTTCGATTTCGGGCGAATAGAAGGGGGAAAAAAACGGCAATGATTTTTCTTTCTGCGATTCTCCGGTGGCGCGAAACGATAGACACGCGTCGAATTCGGTGATACAATTCGGTGTTCGCACAGGCCGATTTACCGCCGCCGTTGGCGTCCGTA
The DNA here is from genome assembly GCA_032441835.1 of Slavum lentiscoides. Classification (NCBI taxonomy): domain Eukaryota; kingdom Metazoa; phylum Arthropoda; class Insecta; order Hemiptera; family Aphididae; genus Slavum; species Slavum lentiscoides. The sequence goes on along the minus strand of CM063714.1, from coordinate 13,992,910 downwards.
CCATCGCGCGGTTTTTCAAAGATGTTTCACGAGTTCTCGCGCCCGGCGTAGATTATTATTATTCATTGTTTATACATTTTAAATGTTTTGTTTTTAGAAACACATAAATTTTTGCGCGCTTGCAGTGCAACCGTATACGTGTAACAGAAGTCATTTATTTTTAAATCGAATCGTACACGGACTTGTATACGATTTGACGTCCGCCTATTTCGCGATTATTCGCCACGTCGTATATTATATTACACAGAGAATTCGGTGAATTATGTAAACGTCTACTGGTTTTCCTCCTCTCTGTTCTCGCTTACACGTCCTGTAACTGCATTACGTTAGCGAAAACGTCAAATTTTTTTTATAATATTCACTATAAGTTGTGATAACATGTGCCGCGTGCCGACGAATGTCCACAATAATCGGTGTCGTCGTCCAGCGCGTGGAGAAATTATTGGTATTATCGTTACGGTTCCGAATTGTAATTCATTCGCGTTTTCCCCGTAGAAACAAAACACCCCACGGTCGCGTATAAGCATTCTATATGTTATTTATTAATGGGCCACCACGCCAAAAGTAAAACGTATTCAACGCGATAAAACCGGATAAGCAGTTTATAAATATTCCTAATACAGTCACAGATTAGACGAATGCAGATGGATCACTCGGCCCGAGAACAATAAAGAATTGCAAATACGCTCTTCTGATCGGCTCCCCCTCCCCCTCCATATCAATGTAGGCGCACACGAAGATACAAATTATTGTGTTGGCAGTATACAATATTGTAGTACAACTTCTTTATTATTTCAAATAATATTATCGTAATAATGGTTATCACGTGCCGGTAAAAATTTAAGGCGGATTAAGCACCGATTTCTTTTCAACTGTGTGTATGAAACGAGTATATTTGACACGAGACGTTATGTGACACGATCGCCAAACCAGAATTCACAAACAGAACAACACAAATAGATTACCTCACGGGAGTAATGATTAAATTTTAGGTAAATGTATTGTGCTATCATGCGGTAACACTGATATGCGGGAGGATTCGAATGACGTCATTTTTTTCGTTTACATCGCGAGTGATCCGTCTGTATTCATCTAATCTGTGGTATTACTGTGACAATATTGATCGATAATAATTAAAGTGTGTTACAAAAGGTCATGTACATTATACATTATACATTGTACAAATACGAACATTTTGAACGTATTGTCTGAACATTTGTGTTTTTATATCTGGCAACACTGGCGTGGCGACGCGTCGCCACACGTCGCCACGCCAACAGTCGGTCTCGCCCGCTGCACTAGATGTTTTACATCAAAAACAATCATTTGATATTCGTTTTGATACTTTTTATTACTTGTGAGAGGATACCGTCGTAATATCGTTTAGTTTTAACTATTATAATACTCGATACGTACCTAATTAAAGAGTCCGTCGCCGAACTAATTCGTATAATTAGAAGCCCTATGTGTAAATATATGTCCCCTCTCAAGGCCGTAGCTAGGGGGGTTTAGAGTTCAGAACCCCTACCCCAAAAAAAAAAAAATAATAATTTTTTTTTGCTGGCTACAGCCTTGTCCCCTCTATAAAACAACGATACAAAAAAAAAACGTGTCAAATTATTTTTAAAAAATACTGTTATTCACGACTTAATTCATTTAGTATATGTCTACGTATAATCGTAATCGATTCCCCGAATATTCGTTCTCGATTTTTATATCGATTTACCTATTGTAATTTGGCGATGTAAAAAAAGACTGGACGAAATAATTACCATTGAGTGTATCGCGTTTATTGTTGAAAACGGGCTGAGAGTACAAATGTTCTCATCGTGGCTGTAATTTTCTTTTTTTTTTTGATTTTTTTATCTAACACATTTATCGTGAGAGAAATCGGGTTCTTAGTGTTTTGTTCGGAAACTAATTTAATTTTGAAACGACGAGGGATTCTCGCGAGATACGCGGTGGTACGCATTTTCCTCCGAGCGAGAGAATACAATGCAATATTTTTCAATTAGTTATATACCGAACGGTGTAAATAAAGAGAGAACTCGTATACGTATTACGTACATTATATGTATATAAGAAGAGGAGTTAAATTTTCCCCCGTAGAAACGAGAAACAAATTAAAATTTTTTTTTTTGCTTTTCCACAACTTCTCCGAACGTCTTGTACAAACGAATTTCTATTTAACTCGCGTCGCTCAACCCTTTAATACTCCGTGCCGATTCTATGTATACGTTTACTACGAATAAAAGTTTTCGTATTATTATTTTTTTTTTTTGTAATAAAAATTTTTTTCAAATTATTCGAGCTCGCAAAATGGAACGGCGAAAAAAAAAACAACACTGACGAATTTTAGACATTCGTTTAGTACACTGTATTTATTACCATTTTTAATTGTCATAATCTTTTAACAATATTCGAGCGCCACGACGATTTTTTATTTTATCTCGCCAGATTTCAGTTTCCTACTTTGAGATTCCGTTCGGGGTCTCATAAGTAGTGTATTTAGATTGTTCACGTTTGGAACGTCCTTTAATATAGCTGAATAATCATACGGTTTTTTGTAAAATCGGTATTTATACGTAAAAGTTTTACACTGATATGATTACGTGTTTTGATGAAAAAAATATATTTTTGCGACTCCACGTGGACTTTCAGTTTACGGGATATTTTCATAACGTATTCAAAAAAAAAAAATTCATTTCCAGTGAGATCCAATACGGGATCTCGTGTTTTAATAATTCGATTAAAAAAACACTATATGGAAACTCGGTATCTATTAGACGCTGCTAATGCGTGTTTTAGAATTACGTGAAAAAAAAAAAAATATAAGAAAAATGTACCTTATCGAAAACCCTGTGATGAAAGTGCCTAGAGATCTCCCATGGCACTCGATTCGCTAACAATGATTATTGTCATCACGGCCTATATTTATAGCAGTAAATTTGTTTCGCTCTCCGGGCACTGCACGTGATGACTGATTCGACACGATTTACATGTTAAATGTTAATAACGTTTGGCACGATCCGAACGGATTATTCCACGACAAATTCCACCATTCTACTTGCACTGCGTTGTGATTTATAATACGCATCGCATTATTATAACGTCTACTGTACATAACGTGAACGGTACGTTTGTACTGTAAATAATACATAATGGATAGGACATACTAAATAATATGTGATCGAAGTATCGAACAGACTATACGTAGGTACACGTCACCGTATTATAATTGAAATTGTGGTTGTGTTAACGCAAATATGTATTATTGATCGATGCCATTATCAAGAGCGAAACATCTAGTCTGTAATGAGATTACGAAATACAGAGCACAAACGTAGTACCTATACTTATTAAAAATTAAAGTTGCCCAAACAATTGTATTAATCGAAAATCCTACGCTTAATATCATTTCTGAAAATGTGCAAATGTTTACTCTAATTTTAATGATTTTTCTAGCTTCCGTGAAATAATCTTATTCGCATACATGTACATTTATCTCAACAAATATCTGGTAATTACATGTACTGGATCTGCCTTGTACGTTTACAAAAATTCTCCGATAAAATCCTTATCCGTAGACAATCGTTAACCTTTTTCTATTTATCACGGAAATCAGTTAAATGTTGCCCCCCACCCAATAGGATTATAAGTCGAGTAAAATTCGTAATACCAGTTCTTCTGTTTTCTACTTTAAAACGTATCGAATTAACGCAATTAATAAGGCATCTTTATTCGTGGAATCGTCCACTCGGGTAAATCAGCGATATATATTTTTTTTATCATTAACTACCATAACCATTAAACCACAACGAGTTTAACCGTGTGATAACGTGTAATATTCTCTTCAAGAACAACGCCTCGCGTAAGCAGTACTTTCGATTTCTCTATGGCAGAGGGGGGTGGAGTTTAAAATAAAACAAACTCCGTCCCCATTTCGAACGGTTTTCGTCTAATTAATTCGAATTAAATTTTTTTTATTAATAAATTAAATAAAACACATGTCGTGTAGATCGAGTAGACGAGAACACTCGGTTGTTTCGATAGATTTTCTACGAAGAATATATAATAACAGAAAAGAAAATTATATAATAAAAATCCAAAACGCGTATTATTGGAAACGAGTTCAGCGCGAGAACTTGTTTATTCCTTCTTAATCGTGAATTAAAAACCCGCTTTTATATAAATTTTTTAAAAACGATTAATTATGACTACAATCTAACGTGTAGTAAATCTTTCGATTTCCTACGGTTTGTCTTCGTTGTTTTGCGAGACTTTTGATCTTTCGGTCTTGAGGATGAGACGTTTGACTCCAAACCACGTCTTTCTCCTGAAAAAAAAATGCGCCACTGATTATAGGAATGTATACGTAAAGTAAATTAAAATCGATCCGTTCAAACACGATAGTATTATCATATTATATCGGCGTAACAATGTTATTTTTATTTTTTTTAAATAAAAAAAAAATCCGTGTATTTTACAATACGCGTACGCTAACGAACAGTAGGTACTCTGTCCGCCCACCCGCCGGCCGACACCGTCCGTGATGTCATCGATTCGTTATCACGTTTCGTATGTAGGAAAAAATAAAAAAAAGTGTATATAATTGATAGTCTGTCGTCGTCGTCGTCGTTATTATTATTATTTTTTATCGCCTCCGGTCAGTAAAACCATATACGGCTACAATATATATATATATATATATAGAATATACGACCGCAATAATGTAGGTATACAGCGCGGTTAAAAAAATTAAATTAAAAAAATGGTCTCGAAAAAAAACATATTTCTTCTTTAGTACTCTGTTAACTCTGTCGATACAGTCGTTTCCAAAAATTAAAAAAAATTCCTCCGGGATAAACAAATAGAACGGCGCTACACTCGTTTGATTTTCATAAAAAAAAAACGCTTCTCGCGGGAAATAATTCCGAAAGCTATAATAGCCCGTTAACACCAAACGCTTACACGTAATAAATTACCAACGTATAATCTTTCTTTAAATATCTTTAAAAAAGGTTATAAGCGTTTTAATAATTAGTAACTTTTGTTTTTAATCTCATTACTTCTTGAGATGTTTTAAAACCAGCTCACACCGATAATATCGTAGAAATACGGCGTTTCAAGTGCAAAACTGTGGTCTTCGTGGTTCTTTCTTTACGGTTTTATCGTGAAACATTTCGATTTTCGAAAATTTTCTATATTAGAAAACGCTTGACCTAGCGCGTTCTCTCGTTTGCCCAACGTCCTTCTAAACGTATACGTGTCTCGTGTCCTCTTGGACTCTACACACTATATAAATAGCGCTAAATTCTACATTCCCCAGAGCATTGTCAATCGCGTTTTGTTTATTAAATATATTTAAATAACGCGCTCGGATCAGGACGTTATATTGAATAAACATTTTTCGAGGACAATACAATTATTATAGTCCGCGAGCGACCGCACAGTGAATCGTATAAATTTACATTATTTTTTTTCTTCTTATCGAGTAAACACGTCGTGAAATAGTTATGTCGTATTGAGTGTATGAAGAAAAAAAAAACAAAAATTACGTACAATTTACATATATACGGTCCGATTTTGTAAAAAAATATTTTATAAATATTCTGCGCGCGGTCTGAAGAGTAATAACACTTAAGTACTGCAAGTGCACGTTGACAGACGTGTTGAACGTAAAGCGGGACACACGTTTTTTAAATATCGACAACGAGCAGTCCTATAAATTTCATGAATAACTCGTCCAGTGGAAGAGTATATTAAACTTCTCATACGCCGGTCAGTGTTCTCCATGATGAATATTACACTAATTGTACTCTGTGTTTTGGCACGTTAAAATATTATATCATCTTCGTACACGTACACCTACCTATTAAACAATTTTTATGAGTTCAGTATAAAAAAAAAAAACAAGACCGACAACATCCAGGGACGAATTCGTTAATAGCAGGGTTCCGCGCGTACGGGTTTGGAAAACAAAAATATCACGTTATTGTACATATCCGCGTACTCGGACGGCAATTGTCAAATTCCATGTCAATTCGCTGAGATCGATTTCGGGGCATCGCTTATTTTATCACCGTGCTCCCATCGGTTCAGCACCTGTAAGTATTAACGTTAAATACATCATTTCTACTACTACTCATTTGATCGTAGCTCAGTGGTAACAAACCAAGTATTCGATCTATAGGTTCGAACCTTGCGTGGTGTTTCGTTTTACAATATGCGCCAAATTAATTTTGACGCATCGCATTCGTATGTTGTAAAAATTCTGATAATAATCGTAACTGTGTGTAAAAATTAATTTCGAGGGAATCTTAGAGCGTATGGTTGAACACTGCAGGTGCCGAGACCGACTTCAGAATGTCAAAACGCTCGCGGAAGACGCGTTCGAAAAACGTACAAATTTAGGGAGCTTCGTCGATCGCAATACCATCGTCGAGGGTCGGTATTAGTGCTGGCCAAAGATATTTTTCGAATCGATGTTCGAAGAGAATTATCGAAAATATCTTCATCGGCTGGCTTTAAAAGTCATTTCCTTGTCCTAGACAGTTACACTCCAGTCTTTCACGTCTAGCCGCATACTAAAGTCCTGACTTACCCTGTCAAATCATCGCAACAGTCGTTGTCCCGTCGTCGGGGTCATCTTCGGAGTTTGCGTAATTTATCGCAGACTCCTCTTGGGAAGGACAACCTAGTGCCTCTACTGCAGGCCTAGCGAATCCTGAGCTCCGCGCTTTCTGTCGAGTGACTAGAAGCACTAGAATTATTCGTGTCATACAGAAACTCCATCCGAATTTGAAAAAAATTACGGAAATGAACTTTTATCAAAAGCGTATATTTGATGAAATGGAGCGCGAATAAAGAAAGTTATTTTCTCTTAGTTAATTGAGTTGTTTTGTGTTATTACACATCGAAATCGAAAAAAATAAAAACGATACCGATAAATATATACATATCGTCGGTCGACACTGTACGTGTAGTTAGTAATTCTTTTTTTTTTTATCGTGAACCAGCGACGAGATCTGCGAAGATTTTTTTTTTTTCACCAATTTTTATTTCTGCGTTCAAATCGGTGTATTTAATCGAAATTAATAATCAAACGAAAACGCTTTTTCGTACGTTCCGTTCGCGCTCAACGTTATTATTACTCGAAAACTTCATCGTATAGGAGTCGTTTTCTATGCGTACAGTCCAGTGGAAACCGCTGCTGTTAATTCCGTTACAATAATAAATAAACGTATTTTGGAGGACGTTCGAATGTTAAAAATTCCCGACAAAACGATTCGGCGAGTGTAAATTTTTTTTTACTTTATGTACGGAGACACAGCTCTACACTTCGGCTCGTCTCGACAACCAGAACGCTATTATTTATATGACGTGTAAATTCACCGGGGGAAAAAAAATGTGTTTCTCGAGAATTCGTTTGAAAACCATAAGGCGTTAAATAAAGGGGGGCACGGCAAACGGGAATACAAAGAAAAAAATATTAAAAAAATCACTAAAAAAAAATTATTTATATTTCGTGGTAGAAAAAAAAACGGTCGCTCTATATTTTTTTTTTTTTTTAAAACTATACATGTTTGGCGTTCGTCGCTCGATAATCTGTGCATACGTTTACACGGTAAAAATAGAATATTATATCTAAACCGTAACAATTCCGCCGACTGCAGTCGTCGTGTTTATTTTATATATTATTATTTATATTTTATATAAATTATCATGTTGTATTACGAAAGCGAGTTTTCTACTGCGGGCGCGCACTCGTTTACCACTTATACCGCGGTATACGCAAGCGGTTAATTAAAAAAATTACTTTGTTTATTGACAATCGCGCGCGCGCGCGCATCGTCGGTCGACGAGAAGCGTACGACTATTATAGTCCGCAATAAATGCCAGTCCGTCCGTTTGACATTGTGCGCGCGAGACCTCGTCGGAGGAGACGATGACCTCTCCTCAGCGCGACGACGGATTTTATTTTATTATTTTATTTCCATTATTTTATTTTTCAGCGGAAACGTTCATTACGGCAAATCGAATAATCGAAAAAATTCGCCGCCGACTATGCGACAACGCGCGTCTTAACGTAGCGAAACCTCACCTCGCAAACGTTCGGACACAGCCGTTTTAAGGTTATGCGAAGCCCAAAATATTCGGGGAGGTCTTTAAGTACTTAAATTATAATAAATTCGTATAGTTTTCAACACGTAATCAGCCGTTTTCGCCGACCGTTGGTTAAATACACACCGCGGTGTTGGTTAACAATTCGTTCGAATTTAACGTCTGGTTGTAATTACAATAATAACAGTGTCACCATTACGTTTATTATTGTCGAATTCTATTTGTCGAGTTAACAAAACGTTAGTCCGGTTACCAAAACGGTTACCTCGATTCTGACGTTCTCATCGGTTATCGCCGTAGACATCGTGTAATATATATATATAGACCGCGATTAGAGAAAGAAGTACGAATACGTGCGTGAGAGAAAAGTGCCATTGCCGACTCTAAACATCGTCCCGAAATCGCAGACGGGCGTGTACGTACACAACCAGGCCCACGACACTCCCTGTGTTCCTGTACACTGAAAACGGAGGAAGTTGACGGTTGAAAATAACAGCTGTTCATGTATGTTTTGATAACAGACACAATTTCCTGCGACATTTGGTCATCCTTTCGTAGCACACGTATTCTGTGTTAATTACGCGACGTACGGCGAGTGATTTATCATAGTACATTATCGTTTCGTACCGAAATAAACGTTACTAACTTCAAGGCGGTGCATCTAAAAATTCGATGCCAACTTCCGGCCGAGCTTCCAAAATTTTTGTAAACAACCCGAGTGTCGTTTCTATAATGTTCTATGACACAGCGTATATTCACAAGTGACCCGCAACGCAACGGCCAGAGAAACGGACGGTCCGTAAATTAAACGGATTGTATATAATATGGATTGCGAATCGATCGTTTTTATCACCGCTCGGACGACACGATAATCGTCGTTATATTTCACTGTAACGAGTAAAAACTCTTTATATTATACACCAGTATTATTATTACGAGATAATGTGTTATTAATTATTAGATCGGGCTGCTGCTGCTGCTGCTGCTATACGCGTAACGGAAAATGTATGCAAAACACGAATGCGAATTTATCGAAACGGCGTGTCCGCCAACCTAGTAGAACAATCGCGGTGTCCTTGACCCTGTAAAAACAGAAAAAAATGTATAATATATGAAAAAATTTACAATCGAACACGCACCCGGTGTGATATAGTCCGAAACACGTGACCCGTTCGATTTCAATAGGAAGAAATGAAACAATTAAAACATATTTTTCGAACGTCCTGTGTGTGTGTGTGTGTATACCGAGCGCATATGCGTGTAATTTGAATGTTTCGAAACCGATTTGTCGTTTATAACTACTGTCCGTTTGGTTTTGTCCGATCGGTCTTGCGTTTCGCAAACGCCCGCGCCGACAAGACGGATGAAATTGTTGATTTCCCCGCCGGGGACCTCGACTCGTTCGGGAATATTTTTCCCCGGCATTGTGTTCGATTTCGCTATTTATTTGAATTATTATTTATTTATTACGTTTAATAAACGGTTGTGTGAACACCACGGCGAACGTGTTGCGAGAAACGAAATCCGCCGTCCGGGCAGTGCGGCGCGCGATTACGAGATCCGAGGACCGCGTGCGAGTTATCAATTAACAGCAGGAAGCCCTTGATTTTTTTTTCTTTCTACCGCGATTAACAGCAGTTTTTATACGGTTTACTTTCGTATTCACGTTGAAATTATTCAAGAATTTATAAAATCGCGTTACGCGTTAATTTTCAATAAACGATTTAACTGAACCGAACACGAAAACGCAGTCTTCGTACGGCGACATTCAAATGCATACAAATTTCATAAAACACTCTATAATAACTCTATTAATTTTACGGAATAAACGTTTTATTTGAAATATATATATTTTTTTTTTATAAAAACGCGTTTTACGAAAAACAATCGTCACCGTCGTATAGGTATATTAATGTATAATATTATTTTACATATTTTTAAAACGGTTTTTATACCGTTTTCCGGCAAATGTGCGTGTGCAATATACGGCGAATTATGCTTCAAAACCAAATGTTACTATAATAAAGCTGGAGCGTTTAACGTGTTATGCAGTCTTGTCGTGTCGTACGCGTTGTACATTTTTCACGAACAAAAAAAAAAATGTCAAGAAGAATTTGTATTTGTGTCAATTTCAAATTTAAAGACTACGACACTGTCGGTACACCATAACAAGAATCTCTGTTTAGTAGTCCTAGAGAATCGTCACAACTTGCACTTTCGATGAAGGCGTCGGTCGTCTCAATCCTACAAGACACCGTCTTCTGCCTCTCGTTTACTCTCACACCAGCTATCCTCGTATAAACTCTCTACGATATTACGTAATACGCAGCTACGTTTTCGATTCGCGCAATTCAAATATGTTTTATAGTTATTAAGAAAAATGTATTACCTGTTTTTATTTTTTAATAATTTTAAGGCGACCTGTGCTAGTTATATATATATATATTCGGCCGTATAAAAGATCACGAGATTATACCGAACGATAATACGTTTTGAATGGAATTCGTTTTATTTGAAAATCAACGACAATCCGTATACTATTATAAATAATCGTGTCGTATAGTATTAAACAATGCGGTATGATATTACAAGGTGAGTTTGAGCTGTGGGGAAGTGAAATCCGCCAGTCACTACGGGACAATACGATTTGAGCACTCCCCTCAAGTATTAGGCCTATGGTCACTGCGGAGTCGGTCTAGGTCATAAGAGTGCTGTCAAAAAAAAAAAAAAAGAACAAAACCGAAAACGAAAACGAATTACATACACGTGTGCTAATATAATATGCGTATATGTGTTGTTAAAGTTTCGTTTGTCGGACATATATAGTGTGTGTGTTATGATGAAATCCGTACAAACGACAACGTTACATATTATATAGGCGGGTACGTATCATATTATTATTAATATAATATCGCGTATATTATTATTATAATGTCGAGCGGTGATTTATTGTAATTTTCTCGTCGTTTAAGCCTTGAAGTTGTCAAAGGTGATTGTTATTATACGAGCGGTAGACTATAATGTAACCTGTCGAATTCGAGATCAAATATATGCGCGCGGCTCTAATATTATAATATTGTGTATTTACAGTTTACACTCAATACGTGCGGAGTACGGACAGCAGATAAAAATAATTATTGTAATCGATTCTCAGACGCGTAGAGTATTATTTTTCTATTTAAATTTTGTATTTTTTTTTTTTTACATTTGTTTGAAAAAAAAATATACGTTCGTGCACTTTTACACGTGCATTTTTATTCCTCTAAAAAATGTTGTTATTTTTGACGAAAACGAAAAATATATATTTTAACGGTTTAGCGCGAAAATCGTATATGTTTTATGTTAATTTTTGCAGTAAATTGTCGCAGTCAATATCCTATGACAATTTTTGAATAGCTCGCCGTGACAAATGGTAAATTTCACACAATCGAATTTCGGGATTACATAAACGAGACTAAGAATTATTGTAAAAATTAATGCGTTCGTGTAATGGTACAAATTGATGGAATTTATACGATTGACACGACAAAACCGTCTTGCGGGTCTCCTATTAATTTTTATTTTTTTTTCGTCTTTTTTGTATAATTTTAATAGTTATCTCGTCGATTGTCATCGTATTCGATATACTTTTACACACTTTGATGATTTGTAAAATTCAGACAGAAACAGTGTTTCAGGAAAGAATAAACTCGTAGAACTTTCAAGAAACTAAAAATGACTGGAATACGCGTTAAAGTGTTCGAATAAACGGATACGTTCGTTTTTAATTATTCGAATACGTAGTCTAGTCTTTAATTGTTAGCAAGTGTGTCGATTCTCAATCGTACACACGTACAATATTATTTTAATTCGATAATATCGATTTCCACAAAAACAAGTTTTTTAAAAAATTGTTATCACATAATACGCGCATTAAAATATATTGTCCACGAAAATTCGTGTCCGTTACACTGTATACATTTACTGCGTGAAATATTATTAATTCATTTATTAAATGAATTTCCGATCAAATTATGTTTTTCGAGTGAAAACAATGATTTGAATTATAAGAAGAAGTATTTAATAAGTATTTACCTCATGTTTTTGAGAGAAAATTTTCGGCAACTTGGAGAACGCCGGTTAAGAAAAAAAAGATAAAGCTTTTAAAATTCACACGATTTATTGACATTTATAGCTTAACGTTAAATGTCAGTGTATTATAATCGCGATTATATATATATATATATATATATATATATATATACACGAAGTCTTTCATCGATCATTGCATCGTATTGTATAATAATTTTATTTACTCTATTACGCTTTATATCGAAAACAAAAATTAAACTTCACACAACGTATACGCGTTATGTAATAGAAATAGAAATGGTAAAAAAAAAAAAAAACATTTATTCCAATATAATTTACGAATAAAAGTGTATTGATAAATAGCTCGAACAACGATAAAATGATGAATGCCACGAGACGGATAGGTTGAATTTTATCTGTTCTGTGTTTGTATAGTATAATAATAATATTATTATTATTTTACAGAAATCGTTGTTTTATCAATCGCACCGTATACGACACTATATGTATATTAGTACATCGCGGAGACAATTAGACGTCAAAATAATATTATAGATATGTGATTATATAATATATAAACTTAGTTTAGGTTAAGTATATAAGTTACTTTTTAAATAATCGTTTACATTTTGATATATTTGAAAAAGTTCTGAACGATTGGGGCACTCCGTTCGCGTATTATTTATTCGCTAAGGCATAAAAAGAACTAAATGTTTTCATAGTACACACTCCGAGTTTGAGCGTATAACCAATTTTCGAGATTTGATTATTTTTTTCTTTTGTTCAATTTACGAATTCAGTATGAATCGAAATCGATAGGATTAATCAAGTTATTTAAATTATACTGTTTTATCCACGGGAAATCAATAAAAACCTTTCTTTTTATTCCAATGAATAATATTAAGTTGTTTCCAAATTGTCTTTTACAGACAGTTTTAGTACGTATCGTTAGGAAGAGGCAAGTTTGTAAATGCTAAGTGACTTTGTATGAAGGGCACCAAAAACGCTGTTGATCGGTTTTGCACATTTAAAAAACTAAATCCACGAAATTAAACTTTTCTATTAAAATAGTAAAACTTCAGTAAATAAATAAGAATAACAATTATACATGAATGAAATACGAGAAACAAAAACTATAAATTAATACCGGTATTAAGATACGTATATATGTGTGTATATGAGAATATAGAATCAAACCAAAAAGTATTCTGAAAAATAAAGAAATATATTTTATACTGAATTTGTTTATTTACTACCGATTTCAAAAAAAAACATCACCAGGCGTTGATCAAATGATAATCCCACAACAAAATTTAGCAAAATACTTGGGGATGCAACTCGATTAAATTGTAAAAACACCAAGTCCGCCAGAAAAGATTACAAATCAAATAAAAATGCGCAAACTCTACTGGCCAGTCGGACGCCGTTCCGAACTATCTATAGAAAACAATAAACGTGTTTTGTACGTGGCCGTCGTCAAACCGATTCGGACTTGTGGTATTCGACTGTGGGGTTGCGACAGTACGTCCAACATCGAAGTCATACAATGATGCCAAAAACATCGGCCTTCGAACCATTACCGCAGCATACCGGTTTACGGCGGCACCATGCATCGTGACACGATGGAGTCGCGAAAGAAATCAGCGAGTTTGCCCGCAAACACGAGACAGGAATGGACAGACACGTCGATTCCACAGCGATTCAATTGCCGGACAATTCAGAAGACGTCAGACGACTCAAACGTCTATTATGCTATTCAGTTTAAGAATATACCGGAACGCGCACGTTGAATGAAATGTTAGACCCGCCCCGGAGGCGGCTAATAACTGCTCTGTCATTGGCTGTTGCTGTCGGCAGCAGTCGGCTCACGGCGGTTTCCGCCAATCAGAATACCCGATAGAATCTCGCCTGCGCGAAATGAACCGATTTTCGTCCGCCGCCCGGTAGTACTCTTAAACTGAATAGCATATTACAAAGTCATACGACCTAGTTCGATAAGACATTAGATTAATGGCAGGAGTTTAATTTCAAAGGAAATTAAACTCCACGCGTGTACATTATGTAATCGATTACAGTTAATTAGACGTACGAGAATTGTGAATATTTTCGTTAATTACCAGTTGGTAATTTCAATATATATATAACGAAACGAAAAGATTTAAAGCAATAATAGTAATAATATATTACGTACCGATATGATTTCTACGTACAAACGGAATCGTCGAGAGAGAAGAACGCGGAGAACGCCGAGTAAATCTGCATTTACGCTGCGCGCAAATCGTCCTACCCGGAAAGACTATTTCGCAAAATACACAATTTCTCCCTGCGCGCGCGTGTTTATTGACTTTTTTTTCCAGTCGTTATTAGACTTGTTCAGACGTTAAATTAGTCGAGACGAATTTTTACGGCGAAAAACGAAAAGATTAAAAACAAAAAAACAACGAGCTCGTAATACGTATTACGCGTGCCGTAAAAATTTCTCATTTCGACGTCGCTGCGGCGTGGTCGGTTAACACACCGGTGAAATGAGATCGCGCGTATACGGTTTGTTTTAATAAAGTTCGTCGTCCCGATCGCCGGAGCACGTGTGCAAGCACGAGCGGGAACACAGACTGTGTTATTAGAAGAAGAAGAAAAAAAAACTATACTAATCGTCTCGTGTACACACAGAGAACGCGGACGTAAAAACGTTTAATCGTATATATATATACGAGTATATAGCGCCCCTGACCTCGCCGACCTAAATATATTATAAACGTCGTTTTCGGTCATAAAATTCGTCGCGGGACTGAAGCGTCGTTTGTAAACACAGCGGATTAATAGAGAGAGAGAGAGAGATGAAAAAAAGTAAGTCGACTTTTTATTTTTATTTTTTTTGAAGAAATTTCACGTTTTCCCGCGGTTTGTTCGGCCGTCCAAAACACTGCGCCGCCGCCGCAGCCGATCTTCGTCCGCCGGTTCTCTGTCTCGTCTAAACGCAGGCCCGGATTAAGGGAGGGGCCAAGGAGGGCCACGTCTCCGGAGCCCACATATATAAAGGGCCCATAATTTTTCAAGTGATAATTTGTATATATATATATTTTTTAGATTCTGAGCGGAGCAAGGAATCTATTGGTTTTACGAGTGTACAGTCACGTTTCTTTTTTTCATGTCTGTACCAAAAATTTTACCAGAAAGAGTGCTCCGATCTCTACAGTCATACTTTGTTTCCGCTAGCAAATTGCATCATCATCAAATCGGTACTTTACAGAGGTCATTTTAAATTAAATTATAAATGTATAATACGCCACAGTTCCGTTATCACCTTCCCGATCACCGCCAATGAACAAACGTTACCAAGCGGCATTTTCGATTTTATTGTTTATTTCTAGAATATTTTGTATTGTTTTTCCCGGAAAATAACCACTGACGAGTGCCGACAACAGTCAACAAAAATGTAAAATAAATGTGTCACTTTAAATGAAACAGGTGTAATACTATTCATTAAATTTGTATATGTATATTTATTTAACAGGCATAAAAATTAATGTTTTAACGGGTATTTATGAAACAAAAATTAATTGATCAATGGTACCTAATATAATATTTAACTGTGTTATTTTATAAAGTTATGTGTACGTCAACGCAGCCAATATTATAAGGTTCAAGCAGGGATTAGAACAAAAATTGGTTTTTTTCATTGATGAGGGCCCACAACTAAATATCGGCCCCTGGGCCCTTTGAGGTCTTAATCCGGGCTCGTCTAAACGTTTCCGATCTGCGCATGCCGAGAGTTTTTTTCGTCATCGCAGCAGGTCTTTCCAAACGGTGTTCGATCCGTGCGCGTAGGAGTTCTGTACCGGCCGAATCATTTAGGATCCAGAGTGCCCAAAAAAAAAAAAAAGTATAAATACCCAGTTCAACGATTCGCGCCGTCTATACTATTTTCGTACGAAATCATAACGAATTCTTTCAACGGTAACGCGAAATTTCAGAAATTAATTTTTGAAAAATACCATAAATTCCGCATTATACGCGTTCGAGGTAATAATTTGACGAAATACGATTTTACACTGTTCGTTACTACGTTTTAATGCATCGCCCGGCATACACGTATGGCGTATTTTTTTTTTTTGTACAAAAACCTTCGGCTATAACGGTGTATCGACGACAGTACTGATAAATCACACGAAAACGTGTTTAAAAATGACACTAACAGCAGTCAGTCTCGTGGCGTGAATAACGCGCGTTGGAAAAGGAGGAAAATGCCAGAGGTAACCGCGACACCAGCCGATTAACCGAAACAATATTCGAAGATTCGTATCCGTGGTTTTTTTTTCTCTGCATTTATTAAACGTCGCCGTTAAACCGTTTATAATATATTAATTGAAAATAACACCGCGGGTTGTTACGGAGCGAACCTTATACTCGAATATTAACGCTCGCAATAATAATATTAATTAAGTGAAATATACTCGTATTTAAGGTAGTAAGTGTTATTGTTGTACTACAATAAGTATTAGTTTGAATGTCGTGCCGAACGGGTTATACGAAACGTTGTCGCGGGCCGCCGCAGTGACGCGGTGCTTGGCAAACATCGAATCGGTTTCCATAAATTACCGTCGAAATTAGGCGTATCGTTTGATAAATAATAATCGATAAATAATAATAATATTACGCGGCGGCGGCGTACCGGTTTACCAACAGCCTCCTGCTGATGCTGCTGCTGCAACGGTGATCTCAGTCATCAGCGGTATTTTTTTTTTGTTGTAACACGTATATACGTACTCGAACGAATCTCTAGCACGTGATTTTTCTCGAATCGCTCGCCTGCAGTGTAGGCGAGCGTTTCGTGCGTTTGATAGTCGAAATAAAACGAGACGCTCGGAAAAGTATTTAAAATAATGCGCGCGCTATCTCCAGATCTCGGTATACCCGTTTTTTTTTATTATTATTTTTAAAGTTAGTTTCGAATTCGTGTATATATTTGAATACGTTATAATGTAGCTACGTATATTTTCAACCGCTCGTGTACACACACACAAACACACACGAAACGATATAATATATAAAAAGACGTTTTGATTTATTTACGGGAGGCTACCGACGGCGAGACGACGCGCGTTACTCTTTTTTTTTTTTCCTACTCTGTACCGGAAGACCTTCACCCCGTGTCGTCGCGGTCCACACGCACACCAAAAAAAAAAAAAACACGTATACCGACGTATTATATAGGGACGTCTCCTGGACGAGCCGAGTATTCGTTATTTTATTCAAGATTATTAAATAATAGTGTCCATAAAAATTTCGAGACGCGCCGGTATAGAAAAACGAATTTTCAAAAAACCTATTTATACGAATAGAAATTTTCGATATATGTATATATATTCGGACGTTACTTCGCCCTGTACAAAGCGTTTGAATCGAAGCGATTACCATTTCAAAAAAAAAAAAACGAGTATACGTAAAATGAACGAACGAACCCGCGGACGGACGGTGTGAAATCGAAATCGAATGCTGCGACGTCTAGAGAACGCGACGTAATCGAGACGCTGTAAGGACGCGAAGGATGAGCTGATCAATAGCAAACGACGTGTGGAAATCACAAAAAAAAAAAAAATGATGGGCGCGTTACAGAGCGAACACCGAAAGGTAAACCTCCTCTTGCACTTTCCAGGAGTCCTAGACGAACGGCTGGATATCGGGACGAATCCGAAAGCAGATTGCGTTCAGCAGCGATGAGCGTAAATTATGACTGATACACTTGAGAAGAAGAAGACGATTAATTGTATTTCTGTTTTTGCGTTTTTGCGATCCGACGGATGATCTATAGTGATTCGAGGAGTCTTGAATCAGGCACGTAAGTATTTTGTCGTTCTGAAAGACTTTCTTGTGTTCATCGTGCGGACAATAGACCGGTGCGAGCAAGGCCGTAGCCAGAGGGGGAGGAGAGTTTAGGGTTCAGACCACCTCCCCCCGAATTTTTTTCTTAAAATAAAATAAAATGATTTATATTCTATTATTAGTTTATTATTTTTATTTTATTTCATATATATACTCTCAACCCACCTCCCTCCCAAAAAAAATTTTTTTGCTTGTCTTGGAGGCGAGTCCGACGATCGTTTGATTTTTGTGTGTCTCGGACAGAAAATCGTTATAAAACACACACACACACATAAACATTACCGTTTTTGAATTTCTTTATCATTTTTTTTTTTTTTTACTCCTTTCGCTCGGACGCTGCAACATTCTCGTATATTATGACGTTTATATAATATAATACGCAATGTGGACAATATTAAAATTGTATTTTTAAAACGCGTATTGCGTGTCGTCGGCATCATTGTAACGCGGAAACATTTTTTTTTTGCCCCAAATATTATAGCAATACCGCTGTGTACAGATCTTCGACAGTTTTCTCGTCTCTCTCGCGTATATACGCGCGTTTCCCGCGGTTATATTTAGAACGAGTTTGACGTCAGACGATTTTCGCGTACATATTACGCGAGATATTGTAATATATTATGTACAATATATTTGTAGTATATTGTGAACAAAACGCGACGACCATTTGGCCAGTTAAAAAAAAAAAACACTAATAACGGGTCGGGAGTTTGCGCGCCGAGAAAAACGTCTAAACCAGAGAACGCCTCTGAAAACGGAGGAAAAAAAGTGGCAGAAAACAGTTAGGAGTATTTGAATAATGAATCTCGTCGTCTGGCAGTGAAATAAATAAATTGTTTTTTCCGTTTGTATTAAAAAAAAAGAAAAAAATTACGGCGAGACGAATAAAATTATAAAACAATCTAAATTAGCGTGGTACAAATAAAATGGCTAATTAAACGGATAACGATACGTTTAGGAGAACGGGATTAGGAAGAGGAGATGTGGACCCGGAGAGAGGTGACATAATATTATAATGTATAAACGCGAAAAAAAAAAAAGGCGTCTGTCTGAGAACAGAGAAGGACGCAGTTATACGTACGAAACGATAAAAGCCTTCTATCGGCGTGTGGGAGATGAAGAACGCCGTGTTCGGTCCGAAGAAGCAAAAAGGGACTCGTTAAGTCGTTTAGGAATATCGAAAACTCAAAGAGGGATGGCGCGAGAAAATTCGTTTTATACGAGACGCTGTAGGAGACGTAATTTGGAAAGGACGGAGAACGCGCGTTATTAAAAAAAAATAAATAAATAAATAAAAAATGAATAATTCTTGTCGCATAGGTAAAAAACGGCTTCGTACACTCGTCGTATACCGGTCCCGATTTTGAGAAAAAAATTAATCGAATCGAGCCAAACGACCCCAACGCGTTCGCGCATTAATTATTGCGGTGTAGTAAACCGTTTTATTACGCGGTGCGTATTACCGATTAAAATGTAAATTATTTCGTGATTTCTCGCGTGAAAACGAATGTCGTTTCGCAAACGGCAAGCGAATGGAGGGGGAAAAAAAGGTGCGCTAATAAACCATACCGCGTCTGCCACGAGTGATTTACAATACGTTTTACGGTAAATTTTAAACGCGCTGACGGACCGGGCCGCCGTGACGTCGAAACGAGCCGAAACGGACCGAAACACACGGCATTGTCGCGGGCGGCACTTGGCGAACAGCGTGTTGTTTTTTTAAAAGGGCGACGACACACTATCGTCGCGCGTCATTTCGCCGTAGGAATTTTTTTTTCTTCTCAATATACGCAACAGGAAAATAATAATAACGACCTCAGAGCAAGAACAATTAATAATAAGTGGCCGGTGTAAATTCGCCTCAGTGATACTTTACCTCCTTCCTCCGCCGACGGACGAAATTTCCGCGGAAAAAAATATTTCATTCTGGAAGAAATCCATTGGACTTTATCATATACGACCGTTTGCTTCGTACAGATCGTAATAATTGTACGATTTTTTTTTTTCGATATCGCGTGAAATAAATTAAATATGATACTGTAAATAAACCGTAATAATAATATGTATATATTTTATACGAAAACAATTGACTTTTCGCGAAAACATTTGAAAAACTAAAAATTACTTTTGAAAAGACGCCGCACGTTCCTGTGGCGTGTTCGTCGAGATAAATGCAACGCGCGGGAAAGCACTACTGCGAAGACCTACCGCGTATTTACACGGAAAATAATTAAAATATTACCTACACACGATAACTTGGCCATTTTTCGAATATTTTATAAAATGTTATGAGCTTTTTAAAACGACGAGTTTTACCGTGTTTCTTAATTCCTGAAGAATTAAAAAAAAAAACGGCTGTGTATTATTGTACAGGTAATATTATCATTCATTTTGTGTGGAAAATTTCGGTGTCTTACGGTACAATTCCCCGGTGAAACGGTTTTTTCTCGTCGTGAACGTTTCAATTTTTGAACATTTTCTCTCGGGCGTCGCACGGTTTCGTTCGCCCGCGTGTAACCCTTCTTATTAATTCGTAGCTGTTGAAACGTTTTCGCCCCTCGCGAACAATTGCTACGATAAAAAGCTATAAATACGTTTTTTTTTCTCTCCGCCATGTCTCGAAACTCTGATTTCCAGCTCAAGCGCGCAGTAAAATAAAAATCTCGTTTCGATTAAAATAATACGACGGAATCAGTGGCGGTTATATCAAAGTACTGAGGGATGGGCGAACTCAAATTCAATGGTAGGTTAACTGCTTCCCCGATTCCCCGATCATGGAGTTCAATCTCCTCATTGTCGGTATTAAAAGTTATAACGACTCAGATCAATTGCGGACAATACGGATATTTTAGATATTTTAATTGAAAAAAAAAAAAAATATCCACTTCCTCTTCCATTCTAATTTTTTGAGCAGTCCCGTATTCGAATTACGCCGGAATATGCCAAACACTGTTTTAGAATTAGAAAAAAAAAATTATTTCATCCAAACGAATACGAATGTACACATTATTTTATAATACGTAGCCAGTAGGTAATAAAAACGAAATAAAGTGACGAAAACTCCAACGGAGTTTCGCCCCCCTCCCGGATATCCTCCACTGAACGGAATATAATAATATAATCGATTTCGTATTCCACCGCAGTGAAAATACGTCCGTCTATAGTAAAATTCTACCGTGAGGGACGAGTAGAACGTTTGTGGCAATTTTTTTTTGTGTTTGGACGACGAAGGCACGCGAGTGATAAAAGTAAAAAAAAAAAAAACAAACAAACACCCCTCGTTTCTTCTCGTCCCTTTTGATTAGATATATATATATATATACACACACCTCGTATATAATGCAATAACAATATCCCTTCGCCCGCGGCGTATCACCAGAAATTACCAAAACCAAAAAAAAAAAGGGACCACCGGCAGGACTAATAATATTGAGCCGAGGAGCGAAATGCCCCGTTCGAACGGGACCGCGGTGCGCGCTCGTTTTCCGCCCACGAAACGCGCGTAATATTTCGTTCGACACGCGCGCGCGTTTATAAAAGAACGATTATTATCAACGCGCATGAAAACTTTCCGTGACATTCTCGCGTGCCGCTTGTCGTCAATTTGTTGTAGAATGACATTTCTGGAAGTGTCAAAATTCCGTTGAATTACTAACGCCGTTCTGTGGAATGTGCAGCTTACCGTTTCCGCGGTCAACACCGTTTCGGTTTTCGTTTTCCCGGTGAAAATTACAATGTTCTCAGCATAACGGAGGCTTCGTCAGCGGCATTCACTGCGCCACAGTGTTTGTCGAAAAAACAAGGAAAGAAACTCTAAAAAGCGGCTTTGTGCGCAGCCGGCTGCACAGTTTTTCTCCGGCGACTGTCACTTAAAACCCAATACGTATTCGGTGTAATATTCACGGAGACCCCTACGGTGAGCCGCCATATGCATTCCTTTTCTATCTTTCTGTTCCTGTTACCAACAATTCGTTACATATAACCGATTTTGGTGCTAACGTCGATACCGTAAGCGCGTTGTACCGCGTCCTGTGGTCACAGAGTAAACAATAAAACGTCATGATAAATATCACGGAGAGAATTACAGTCCTTATCGTATCCTCCACGGTTTTCATATCTTACGGAGTGCTTATGGCGACTTTTCGTCTGCTGTCGTGTTTTCATTCTATATATTATATTTTCAGTGTAACTCGCCGAAAAACTAAACAATATTACAATAATATATTATTAATAACGCGCGCTTGCCGTTGACACTCCGTTTTTGTCGCCTTCGGACCTTTCCGTCTTTACGGTGACCGTCCCGAGCCACCACCACTGGTCGTCTCGAAATAAAAACTATGCGCGAACGACTCTGTTCAGTCGGTGACGAGCGATTTCGGTAAAAAAAAGTCCGTGACCGTTCTGAAACACTTGAAACCACGTTGTTTTGTCAGCAATCGATTATTACTGTTAAAGTCGGACGAAACCGAGAACGGTTTTGGCTGTAATTATTAAATAGTGGCCCTTTTCAAAAAAAAAATTTTCTTCTCAACAAAAACAAGACTTATCCTCGCTTTTGGTCGTGTGTATTGTGTTTGGTTTCCAGTTCGCTGTAGTTATCATAACGATAATATTAGTAGATACACACCGTGCGTTTTATGTAATTTCATCAAGTTTTTGGCGTGCTTGAATTCGGATCGTGGAGCTGTGAAAATAGAAAGCAAACGCACACACACACACAGAAGTGTTATAATATTAAAAAAATGCTCGTTCACCTAACTACACTACTGCGCGTATACACGAATATTCGTCAAGTCATGTTCTGTGATTGCATCGCGCTGGAAAAAAAAAATATTCAAAACTGTACACCGGGAATGCGCCGTCAGGTTATGGAGGGGTGAGACACCCTTCTAAAAAAGGAAAAAATATATAAAGTATGAGTCAGCGGCAAACGGCAGATTTACTTTTTATTTTTTAAAATAATAAACACTTCATATATTATACGTATAGCGTACTTGGCTAAAAATTATATTTCTGAATGAAACTTTTTTTTTTCTACTTGAAAATCCATGTGTGTTTTTTAATCTCGCGCTTAATGATTTGTTTACAGTCAGATGAAAAAAATTCTCGAATTGTATTTTTTTATCGTTGTCGATTTAAAATAATACGGAAACCGTTTCGAATTCGACATATTAAACACTTAATAATGTCGCAGGTTCTGTACGAAAATAGTCTTTGATATAACGAAAGAAACGGCATTTTTTTTTATATTTGTACGTTAATTTAATAATACTCGCGAAATAACGCTTTTGTTAAACACTAAGAGAAAACTGTACTAATCTCGGATTAAACCGCGAGGAGTGCAGAAAATCTTCCGTCGTCCTGCTTTGGGACTCTTGTTTCGCGAATTATTATCGATAGTAAATATCGCGTTTCGTACAGCGTGAAAAATCGCTATTTCATCACAAGCCGTGTATAATTTTAAAAATCCTCTTTCGTATAAATTTTCTTCGCATTAATCGAGAAATTCGCGCGGATTTTTTTTTTATGCGAAATCGCGCGTCAAACAACGCGGTTGCCGCGCGATACCCTTGTCCTCGGCATTCGTTAAAACATTTATAAAACGTACTAATAATATATTAGAAAAAAAAAGTAATAATAACGATAATAATTATAAAATATTCCGCACTTGACACTGGTGTGCCACACACAATTTTAAAATAGACACGCCGAAATTCGGCCGCCGGAGGGACTTTTATTATTATAAACGTCCGCCCGCGCTCGCGCGCCGGTTGATAAGCCAAGGCCGAGCGCGTTATTATTTATTTTTATAACCCGCGTGCGATCCGAATAAATTATAAATCCTTCCGTTATTATTGTTTTGTGTAAAACGAAAAAAAAGCTTTCATATCTCTCCGATTCGTAAAATAAATAAATAAGTCGGTTAATGAGTTGGCGAAGACTTACAAAAAAAAAAGAAATCGCTCGCTATATTATATACGGAAGTCGATGCGGATTCGATCTGCAGCCCGGTCAGTGAAAATTGGCACAAAGGACCGCGAGACGTTACGCGTAACGCGCTCGTGGATTTCCAATCCGGAAATAGTAGAAAAAAAAAAACGGATCCGAGACGTCGCGTCGCGAGAGGAGAGCGAAGAGTAAAGATGAGGAGTCTGTGTGGGAGCAGACGAAGACGTTCGCAAGCTGACAAGGGCGTAACGAGTGTTTTCGAGGTGACGAAGTGATAAGAGACTGCAATACATTTTAGTAACGAAAATGACAATTTTTAATCGTTTTTATTTTGACGGTTAAAAATTGTTTTTGTAAATTATTTTTTTCCTACACGTTCCAAAACGAGTATAAAAACGCTCTTTGATTTTCATTGACGATTTCATCGTAAACAAAACTTTCGAGGAAAATAAATCGCCAAATTCCAACTGACCTTTTCCAGGCGTTTCGGGGACGAAAAACGATTTTCGAGGATTTTAATAAGGTTTTCGGAAAATTGTTCGTGACTCCTCTTTATTCGGAGTCCCTTCAGTTGTCTGACCGTCGTTTTCGTTCGTAATGCACGTTTTACTTTTGTACAGTTACTCAAAAATAATAGGAACGATTAAAAAGAAAAGAAACGGTAACCGCTGCAGTTCCTTTAAATACAACGCGAAATTACTCGGCGAAAATTCAGGCGTGATTATCATAAAAACGTTGTTTCGCGCGCGTTCCAAAGATTTTTATATAACGATTTTTTACGGATTTAAAAAAAAAACAAATTCGATTTTAACGATAATCGTTTTCAAAATATCGATCGACTCTCCCGAAAACCAGAGACCAGAGGTCAGGGACGCTAAAGCTTTTCACGGCCGTTCTGTGTAAGGCGATTCGTCTTCCTGTTTAAACGACGACGACGATACGATTCGTTTACGGATCGCACGATCAGAGAGACGGGCAGAGATTGAGAAAAATAACGAACATTCACTGTATGAACGTTTTTCACCCCTTTTATTCCTACGTTTTACACGGTTCGCGTCGTTCCTCATCGGACTACAGCCTCCGCGGTACAGCAGCTCCAACCGCGAACGACAAACGCCCGTCGAAATAACGAAACGGACAATCGCGTTATTATCGCGTGCTGGTCGCCCTCGCACACGGTCACGCAGAGGTAAATGGACTCGCATAAGTCAAAACCTTGGTCGTCGTCGTCGTCCGACCGAATCGTTTGGCCACATCAATCAGTCGACCTCCGCTTTTCCGCCGCTTTACGCCGCTTTTTTTTTCCTTCTCGTGTAGGTGTCCCATACGAGTATACTATTTTTTTGAATATATTTAAAGACAAAAAAAAAAAAAAATGGAAAGAATTCATGACTCTCGGATTCACTTATATTATTAAAACGGACGTTCACACAGTGCGAATTTTCGCGTTCACCAGTGCCGTCGAATAAGAATTATTATTACTCGAACACAACATAGATTTATAAAGAAGAAAAAAACGACTTTTAATTTTTTTTTTTTTAAACATTTAACGGAGTTTCCCCGTTCGACACACACCTAATCAAAGACTTTCCGCTAAAGCTACATAATATATATATATATATATTCTCGTTTTTCGTATAATATTGTCAAGTTATAGAATTTCTATGAAAAAAAAAAACTAAATTCCTCTAATTATCCTTACGTCTCAAATCGACCTACGTCGCGATCGCAGTCGTCAAGATCAATCGGAAACAAGCGGCGCACCGCACCTTTAGCTTCATATTATATTCGACTATAATAAACATTATTTATACAATGAATCGAATTTGTTTTGTAATAACTTTGTTTTTTTTTTATACCAAATACTTTCTACAATATTATTTATAATTATATTTTTATCGAAATATATGTTTTGCTAATATCTCATTTATCGGTAAATCGTTAAAAAAAAAAATTAACTGATATAATATAAATAAACAATTAAAAATAAAAAATTGATTCGCACTGGTCACGTAAATGTGAAAATTTTCAAACGCGAGTCGCACTTGTTGCATAAAAAAAATGTTTGGGAACTTCTGCGTTTCGAAATTTTCTGTTGTCGGCCTCGTCGAATTTTGCTTATACCGTTATAAAAAATATATATACATTACTATATTTTTTGCAATAATTTCAAAACTGTTCCCGGTCGAGAGTCGGGAAGGGATTTTTTTCCCCGTCAATCCATCCCTGCCTTTCGAAACTAGCGGAATCTAATCACGTCACGCATGCAGCTTCCACTTCAGACAATCGTATATCATTCGACCGTATGAAGAGGAAACTCGATGCGAAATCACTGTGCACTTATTTTCGGACAACAGGCTGGATTTTCGACGCTCGGAAATTCGGTAATTGTCTCGTATTTTTTTTTTTTTGTCTCCCCAGCGGCAGCAGCACATCACTATACGACGGTTCTATTGATCTCTATAAGCGACCCATAACTCGCGTTATTGTACAGAATCCGTTAAAAAAGTAATGCGCGCGCGCGGGCAGACCGTGCCAAAAACGAAAAAAATAAAGAATCAACGTAAATACAATAGAAATCGTGAAAATACTAGCGAATTTGGCAGTAAGAAGTGTTTTGTTTGGAAAACGCGAATATTATTGCCATCCGCCCGATGACGTTCGATTTAGTCACAATAATAATTGATAACAATGTGTGTGTGATAATAACTATATTAATCAAGATGACGCCTCGTCGATAAGACACACTCGTTTCTGTTTAATCGCGAATTATTAACTCGATTATGGGAATTTAAAAATTTTAAATCGTCCCTGTTCAGGAGCGAGAAATTTTTTTTTTGGGGGGCTGAGGCATTGAGTAAATATCATTGTTGAATTATTTCTAAATTCTAACGCAAGACTCAATCTTAAAAATAGGACAAACTATCAAATTCTCAACATTTTAAAAACAACTACATATTAGGAATTTATTAAAAATATTACATCCTATAGCTATAGAGCATAGGAATTAGTAAAGAAAGTTCCTGAAATTTCGGGGGGCTGGAGCCCCATCAGCCCCTCCCCCATAAATACCGCCCCTGTCCCTGTTCCACGATTTTATAAACACCGTCGAAATTGCCGTCGATTATCGAATTATAAATTCACCAGAAACGTAATACGCGTTGAGCTATTGCGTTTTAATTTTTATTCGACGAACATTATAATATATTTATGATCGTTACCACCTTGTACGTCCGTTTTTTAGGTTAAATTTTTTGATCTCTGGCCAACTCTATTTTTTTAACGAAGGGAAAAGATGTAAACGTTGTCCGCGTAGAATTCACTATTTTTTATTTATTTTTTTTTTTAAATGTTTTACAACAGATAATTTACTCTTTGGAAAGCGAGTATATACGCGCGTACTTTTGTCGCGAAAGGAGAAGTATACGTCCAAATCAAATATTATAGAATATCTAGTGAATATTTTTATCCATATAGGAATACAGTCAAAAGAAAATTAAATCGTTATATTTGTGAAAACTCTGTTTGTTTGGACATACGAACTTTTGCAACCGGTCGATTCGTATGTAATACGTTATAAGGTACAAGGAACGAAACGACTGAAGCGCACATAACATTATAAAAGCAAAATACACAATACGCAACGATGATCGATATACACACCACTGGTAGAGACGAATATTATTTGTAATAGTAATTTACCGATTATGAGTGTTTATGCGCGTTGTACACTGGTATTATTACGGTCGTTATGAAAAATTCAAATTTAATATTTGACATTTCGAGGTAGGTCGTGGCACAGAATAGATTCCTCTCTCTCTCTCACACACACACACACACACACACACACACACACACGCTCACACATAATGACTCTGGTCGATTATAAATAAAACGTGTATAATTATAAAATGTACACGCTCGACTGTGTACGTACGTGCTCGGCCCATTTTATAATTTCTTTATTTTGACGTTTATGTCCATAGATGATAAATATATGGATGGGTCATTACATCTTATCGTCCGGTCATTTTATAAGAATTATATTATGCGGTAGCTTATTCTTTCTTCCATGATCAAGTAAGTTACTCTTTCGTCCATGCCTTAAATGCCACAATGTGATAATAATCCATGATAATAAGTGATAAATATAAACATAAAAATAGCAAATAAGCACTTTTGTATGGACGGGATTGTTGTAATTAAGTAAGTACATAAGTAGTCAAGCCAAATCAGGTATTCCAGTCATCGGCAAAAACTTCAGCGATATTACATGTTATATTTAAATATTTTTATATAATGTCAAAATATTATGGTAATTGTTATCACAATGTATAATTTCAATAGATAATAATTATATGATAATTGTCATGGATAATAAATATAATAATTTTGATAACCTTAAAATATACCCCATGCGAGAAAGAGAACCATTGTAATAGTGACTATTCTCTCTTCTTTAAAATGGACCGTTACCCCATTCACTTTCAATATAGGAGTAGCCTGTCCATATACTATTTTTTATTTACGTTTATATGTCGTTTTGTACGCTAAACATTTTATACTGATACGTATATAAACATTTTTTTTTTTTTTGTAACAACGAGTTTCGCTTTTTTCTTTTTCCGCCTATACTATAACGTTAAAATATAATTTAAAAAAAAATGTTTTAATTCGTTTGATTAGCCATATTGGCCTGTATAATTTTCGGCACAAGACACGAATCGCACAACAGGTGAAACCTTCGTCGAGAGTTTATCAGCAAACAGTGTATTAACGTCGTGATTTTACACGATGACACTTCTAACCCTCGTTCGTTAAGCCACTTCCAAGAGTATATGTTTAAGAAAAATATTTTTTTTCTTTTAAAAACCGAAAAACGATATACGCGCGAGTTTTTATTTTTACCGAAGACACTTAAAAGATTACGAACGGTTCGAGTGATCTTTGCCGTTTAGATAAATGGATGAGAGAAACGCGCGTTTTCGTATTTATTTAAGTATTTATTGTATTATTTAGTAGTTTTCACCGATCGATTCGATATGATCAACGTTAAATCGTACGCTCCGCAATACTATTTATATTTTAAAATTAGCATTTCTGTGTCTTGTTATTTTAGGCACGTTTCTGTACAATATAGACGACGCGTCGTCCTCCACACGTCGCGGATCACTCGTGTCCGAATTTTAGTCATTTTCTATTTATTTATTCTTTTCGGATTTACGAACCGAATGTTTTTTTTCTTTATTGAAATAACAACGTTTGAACGGAACGAACGATATCGGCCGGCGATCGAATTAAACGAGTAAAAA
Source organism: Slavum lentiscoides (assembly GCA_032441835.1). Lineage (NCBI taxonomy): Eukaryota > Metazoa > Arthropoda > Insecta > Hemiptera > Aphididae > Slavum > Slavum lentiscoides. The sequence continues at coordinate 13,963,571 of CM063714.1, read as the reverse complement.
AAAAAAAAAAATCCAACGAGAATAACGATGAGAATATTGGCGATCGTATATTTTCGTCGAGATCTTTGTTTTTCGCCGGCGGTTTTACGAAACTCGTCGGACGGAAAACTTTACTGCCAAAACGACTCGGCAAAAGTATAGGAAATAAACAAAACTAAATCCCGTGCGCCTAACGACGAGCTTTTTCTTTATATCGTTATTATTATTATTTATTTTTTTCGTGGTAGTTTTCAGAAGTTTTTCGGTGAAAATCAACAGACGTATTTACGATACGCGTATATAATAAACACAAAGAGTTTGCGCAGATCGCCCGAGCCACGAGAACGGCGATGCAACAGCGTCGAATCGTTTCGATTATTATTATAATAATTAGAGTATTTAGATTTTTGATTCTTTTTTCTATCGGTTTTCTTCGTGTTTGCGTTAAAATCGAAAAAACTCTGTTCTTTTTTTTTCGCGTGTAAAAAACGACGTAAATACGATTACATTTGTCGGCCGTATTTCCGACCGTTTCGGAACAGTTTTTTATTTTTAAATAAAACTAGCTGACCCTGCAAAACGTTGTTTTGCCGTATAAATTATTATTTAAACGGTCGCCGTTGTATAACTATTTAATACACAGAATCCCGAAATTTCCGTATTGGCTACCACTTCAAGCCTTTTTATGACGGTGAAAAATACTTTACGACCTATTCTCAGACCTACTGAATATACACACAAAATCTAATAAGAATCGATCCAAGCCATTTTGCGAAGGAGTTTTGTTACAGAAACTGCGACGTGAGAATTTTGTATATTAGCGATTTAACGACTACGACGAGAACTTTTGCGTGTTTATTTTTTTCTATACGCATAATCGTCGAACGGGTTTTCAATCGCAGATTTCTTGCCCGGACAGTCCTTGCAAACGTCTGTCTGCACATTTACTGACCCCAAACGCGAGAAATTCGAAATTCTGGTCACGCCGAAACGTGCCGAATCGATACGTGAAACGGTGAACTTTTTTTTATGTAAAAAAACATATATATATAGAGACCGTTGTCGCCGCTGTACAGTGTATGATAATAATAATAATAATAAACTTGCACTGTACGAAGCGTGTCGAAACGAGACGTTTTTTTTTTTATTATTCTACAAAATATATATATACACATATAATAACAAAATATTTATCGACGAAAGAGTTAGAAGGAGAAGAAAAAAAAAACGTTTTAAAATTTAGTCGACTGCTTATAACTATTGAAATACGTAATAAACGACAGTGTGTTTATATACGTCGCGTCAACGCATAAATTTCGTGTCGCGATATAATAATAACGCGGTGACGTTTTTTTTTTTTTATAATAATATATTATTCGAGTTTTTATATATATATATTTTTTTTCCATAGCAGCGTACTGCGCGCGTTTTAAGCCGTACAATAATAATAATAATAATAATAATAATAATTTGTGGGCGATATTTTTTGAAACGTCGAACTAATGCGCGGCGGCGAGAAAATGAACAAAACAAAAAGAAAAAAAACCGCACGGAATATCGACTTTCTATATTTATATATGTGATATACGAGCACAACGCCGTTCGGCGTCGTGTTAAGCTTTTCGTTATTTTCTATATATAAATATATATATATATATTTTTTTAATCCGACAAAAATATAAAAGCGAAAGGTGTTATTCGATAAGTTTTCTTTTTCTTAAAGGGGTGAGTGGGAATAAACGCGTGTTACTACGCGGTCTATTATTATTGACGATCAATTAAAACGCTGGACAAAAGCCAGTGTTATAATGTAATAATAATTTATACCGTTAGCGGCATCGCCGAATTTGTTTTTTTTTTTTTTGGATTTCTACCAAACGCGCGCGAACGTTCTCTCGAGCACTGCGGAAACTTTACGCGCTGTGTTCGTATAAATTTATAATTTTTTTTTTTTTTTGTCGAACAACGAAGACCTCGTGTGTGTGTTTTATAAAAATTCTCACGTCTGTCGGTTACGCCGTTTTTTTTTTGCTGTTATTTAATCGATAAAATAAAAAAAAAACCGTATAAAATTATTGTGACAACGTACGCGATTACAGTGTACACGAATAAAAAAAAAAAAAACGCGCGCGTGTTATAACGACGTTGATAAAGTAGAACGGCGTGCGTAGGAAAATTTGTGCCAACTGTATTGTGTGTGTGTCACAAGCGGTGTTAATTTATATATATAAAAAAAAACGGGGTGAGAAAAAAATCCGTTTTTCACTAGTTAAAACGTAATATCGTCGCGATTCAAACGAATAGTGAATTCGTTGCGAACCGTTCTAAACGATATTTGAACGAAGTGCGGACGATTTTCAAAAGAGTCCGCCAATACGAACGAACGAATCGAATAAAACAACTCTTTCGGTATAGAAAAATATTCCGACGATTTCGCGTAATAATTCTGCAGGACAACGAATTTCGTTTGATCTCTCGAAACACACAAACCGGTATTTACACGGGAATTCGGCGTCGTAATTATACAATTACTCGCGTTCTACGCTATTTCGGAGGGGGGGAAAAAATGTTTTTTTTTTTCACCAAAAAAAAAAAAATAATCCTTCAAAATTCTCGTTATAAGTGAAATTCAATACCGAAAAGGACAAAATATACACCGTATAATGTTTCCCCCACCCGCCAATAAACCTTATCGTAGCACGTCTCTTTCGGAAAGTATTTTGGAAATATAGTTTTCGTTTCACTTATATAATAATATAATATACAATATGCGTACACAACGCGTACCTACGCGAAAAACGTCACGAAAAGTACATACGAAGCGGATGTATAATAAATAGAAATGTACAGGGGGGTTTGGACACTATCGTCTTTTCACTTCGACGCGTAACCCGACGCGAGTGTTTCAACAATTTAAAAGCAATATATAAAGCGTTCGTTCGCGCCAACAAGCGTAATGTATAATAAAAAAAACTTTTAAGTATTTTTTTTTTGGGGGTACCACGTGTACAAAGTTAGACAACCACCGTCGTGAAATTTTTCCAATTTTCTTCTCCGTTTCGTGTCGATACGGAGAAGACAGACCGCAGCGTATTTGCATTGTAAAACACACTGTGTATCGCTTTAAAAACCGTTTAACGTAAGTGTTATTATATTATATGGCCCGTATAGAAAACCCAACATGCTAACATATACATAAGACGTAAACGTCTGGAGTGACTGGGACATGTACGGACGGAGAACCGACGGGGACGTACTAAAGAATGTTCTGACATGAAGAATAAATAAAAAACGCCCATTGGAAAGACGGAGGCGGAAAGACTCCGTAGAAAAAGATATGAGATTGATAGATGAGAGGGCAACGTTAGACTGGACTTTGGACAGAGAAAAATGGAAAGTCTTACTATAATGGCGGCGCAGGTCCTGAATGGACCGTTAAGCTGTGCGCGATGATGATTATTATACTATATAATTAATTCGTACGCGACTTATATTGGAAGAAATCTCTAAAATGGACAGTTAATATATCGGATTTGTTACACGATATACGGTACGATTTACAGGAGTCGAGATTGTTATACCGAATTACCAAAATACCAGGTCATCGCAGTTTTTCTCATGTGTTTTTTTTTTTATTTTAAATTTTAAGCTCAATTCGATTTATTATTTTCTCTGTAAACACGTTTTCAACACGAAAATCCTTCGTCGTACTTAATTCAACACGTTTTTACATTTTTCCCATTATAGTTTTCATGAGCGAAAAAAATTAAACGGAAAAATATAACTGATAAATTTACCGAATACAATTTTATTTTCCATAATATTTCAAAAGCAATATTCTAAGAGTCTTTAAATATTTTAATCGTATACGGGACTTCTGTGAAGTGTGGTGAAAATGTGTAACAAGTAATGAGTCGAGCTTATAAATAAAATATAAACCATTCCCATTTTTTTTCAACGTTGTCCTGTTTTGAAGTCTCTTTATTTAAAAAAAAAATATACCGATTTCGTTCGTTATCTTGTCCGTTTTATGTTTCCTGAAATGATAATTTTCTCTGCGATTTTCGCGAAAATGATATTTACCGAAATCGATAATTTTTATTTGTCAATTATTTATATAATATTAGCCAGTAAATTAATTATTTGAACGAGTCGTATTTTTCTCTTCTATACGTAATACTTAAAAAAAAATTTCACTTTTCGCCAATAAAATTCGTAGAACTTCTACTAATCTCTTTAAATAGTGTTTACACTATTTCAGTGTAATAGTATTGGAAACATAAGTACGAAGTCACTTTTTTCGTGTAGTATTTTTTTAAAATATTTTTCCGTACTATTATACGTAGGTAACACCGGTTTTGAGTTTTTTTTTTTTAAATTTAATTATGTTATATCGAAATGCGAATTAATAATCTATACGGCTTAAACGCGTACATATATTATACGTATATTGTACACGAGTACTGCACATTACACTATTGCGAAATTGAATCATCTCGAAAGTCTGTCATTTCCCATGATAATTAATTTATGTGCGGCGAACATTCGACTGGAATCATCATATCGGCGGCGTCCAATCCAATGCGAATAAATGGATTACGAAAATGAGTTTTCACACTTTCCGACGTCACTATACGGCCGCGTATATCGCGGGCCTCTGTATTATTATTATTATTGTTTTAGCGTTTCCGAACGTAAATTACACTGGGATTTCGAATATTGACGTTCTGTATACCAACGAGTGACAATATTGTTTATTATTATTATTATTATAATTATTAATAATGTTATTATGTATACAAAATACGAGACTTTGTCCGACGAGCAAAATTTATCGAGACGGGTTAAAATATCTTCGATAATCGCATAAAATGAACTGATGTGTTTCGGCGAGAAAAACGCCAAAACAATAAAAACACTATTTTCGATGTAAAAAAAAAAACCATAGTTTGACACGTGTTCGCACTGTACACGCGTTTATCAATAAATCCCTTTGAAAAAAAAATAAAGGTAACGAGCCGCGAAGTGTTGTGGATATCGCCTAAGTTAATTACACTTGGAAAAAGATTTTAGAGTTTTGTTTTTATTTTAAATTCGAAAGCAATGACAACGATCATTGCATTCGATAAAACGATTCTGAGCGGAGCTTACTTTTCCCGTAAATATATAGTCTAAAGTCACGTGTTTGGTGAAAATTTCAGGTTTCTATGAGTGTTAATTTCAAAATTACGAAGAAACAAACAACAAAACTGCATTTTTAACGTTTTTTAATTTGTATTTTCAGGTGCTTTTGAGAAAATCGAAAAAATGACCTCTCTAAAGTGTCTGCCGGACACAAAAACGTGACCGAAAAGATCGGAGCACTCCATCTGGTCGAAAATCTGTACGCGGGATAGAAAAAAATAAAAATAAAAACATCATTGTAAAAACAAAGATTCGTCGCTCCGCTCAGAATCTAAAAATTCTTAAAAAAAAAAAAAGATTCTCTCTCCTAATTCAATTTCAGTATTAAAAAAAGTGGTACCGACGATAAAAGTGTGTCTGCAGTGATAAAGGCGATACAAAAAAAAAAGGTCGGCCACTACTCCCGACGTAGACGGTCGTGCGTAAAAAAAAATATTTGAAAAATGAATGCCGTTAAATACCCGGTAGACCCGGGGCCGTCGTTTTTACTCGAAATTTCGAAAATTTTTTTTCGTGCGCCACGATTTATGTAATAATAATAATATGTAAATACGTGTGACGTGTCGTTGTTCGGAGTAGTCGGGAAGTAGGTTTTTTTTTTTTGGTAAACGCCTTATTACTTTGCAGCGAACTACGCGTCGTCGACGGTGGTGACGCGCGGTGGAATTTTCACACGCGCTCGACTTTCGCCGCCGCCGTCGCGTACACGTGCGACAACGCGTACACGTGTGCTCCGTGAATGCCGCCGCCGCCGCCGCCGTCGAGCGTCCAAAATTGCCGTTTGGCACAAGCCGAACATGCTCTCTCTCTCTCTCTCTTGTATTAACCATTAGACCCGCCGGGCCGATTCCACCAAAATTTATATACACTCGTATATAAATTTTTTTCTAAACCTTTTCGTGTAGGCGTGTGTGTTCGTAGTCGCGTCAGTATTGTTACTATTGCCTTCGTCATCATCGTCGTCATCATCGTTGTCGTCACGAAGTCATCGTCATCGTCCATCGTTTACACATCGTTGTCTTTTCGCCGCCGGTAACGAAGTTACGCGTACCTACATGTTACAATAAATCCTGATGTTACGACATCGGAACGACGTTATTTTCTAAGTATATAATATACGACAACAGGTCAGTGGCGTGGCCAGGAGGGAGTGGACCGATGGGGATGTAGGCCTCCGAAACGAATAAATTATCGGTTTTTTAGTATAATTGTTGTCTGTATACGTATTAATTAATTAATTGTCAGCTCCCCCAAATAAAAATCCTGGTTACGCCACTGCAATATAGGTTACTCAATAAACCGGTAATTATCGCGATCGATTGATGATTGACGTTTGATTATAATGTCTGGTGTACACGACGAAAAACGCTGTTATCTCTGCAACGGTGTTGGACAGTGTTTTCTTACAATCGTGTTCGATGAGCTTAGCGATACACTGTATACCTCTGTTGAAGATAATATAGTTCTGTTAGTCTTTCTTGGTACGCTTTATATCGGGTAGTGCGGAAAACGATTGTCTCAAACACGAGTGTATGTATATACATGTGTACGAGATCTGAACTCGTGCCACGCCAAGAAATTTCGCTCGATCTCGAAAATCGTCCGGAGAAAAAGAGGATAACATCACTTCGAGAAGCAGCAGGCCGTAATGTGAGCGCACGAGGTTATCGTCAAAGACGTCACTGGCGAGATGAAGTGTAAATTCATTTTGTCCAGTAGTCGTTGGGAACGTGTACGCAATTCAAAATGCCACAGTCCCTTGCCGTGTGAAAATAAATAATTATAATACAGACGCGATTAAATACAATATTAACATCATTAACGAATGTTGTTTAACGTAAATCCTCAGTAAATAACGTTATACATAAATACCTTGCAAATTATTCATTATTATCAGCTATTAACGTTATAATTACTTTATGGATAATAACGTTAATATAAATTTAACGTCTTTTACTGTAACATACACATGGATATACCTATATGTATGGATGAGCGTCTCCGCATTTAAAATTACTCAAAACGTCCCCGGGGAAACTCATTTCGGTTTTTTTCGGGTTATTTCCCGTCGATTTTCTTCGATGACACAATACGAAGATTCCGACTTTTCTCGAATTTCCATCGTCTCGTCAATGCTCGTCGGTGACGATGAGAATCCTACGAATTTCGTGTACCTATAACCACGTTTTCGGCGATGATTCGACCGACTAAAATCGCGGTTCTCGTTAGCGTCATACGCGTAATACGCACTTTAACGAACCAAAACAATGACAGTGTACACTCACTGGACACCGCGTGTCGGAGGCGGACGTTCTCTGCTTTGTATAACGAAGTTTCTATAAAAAAAAAGCTCCAATGTAGCCTCGCGAAATATTGTCGAGTTCGCTTACAACACCAAAGGTCGATGACGGCGACGGCGGAAGATTATATTATAATATCGTGTTATATGAGCACGACGATAAAGGATGCGTACAATTGGCGTTTGAAAATAGTTTTTACAATTTCGTCTCCCAGTACTGAAAACGTGTCTCCGCCGCAACCGTCCGCGGTTATTCAAAATATTTTGCAAATACATTTAAATATTTTTTCGCGCAATAGTATTGTTTGTAACGCGTCGCAGTGTAAATTCGTCGCTGTTTAATATACGCGTCTGTTAATATACGTGACGTGCAAGACGTGTTACGTTTAAAACGGTTAAGAGAACCGCCTCACTCGTATCAGAGAAAAAAGCTACTTCGTATAGTTCCAATATTTTGAGGCTGCAAAGATCGACTTGGAAACAAGATGAAAATGTCTACAAATGTCCAATAGATTTTATAAAAATAATACAGTGCATTCGGTTTTTTTAGTAAATAATAATTACTAATTAAAGATGTCGACATTCGGTTTCCGCGTCAAACATTCGTGTAGCTCTTATATTTTCTATAGTTTTTTTTACGCTCGTGTTTTAAGTCTCGCGTACACGGACCACGTGCAGTGTCGGAACTACTATAAATATTTTATCAGTTTTAATAATTCTTGCCGTAGTGACGGTGTAAGAAGAACGGTGCTGAAATCATTTAGAGGCGATGACGATTTATTAATTCGGAGGGTGACGAAAAGCGCCATCTCTCGAACTCTGTACGTCAACGCGTTTGCGCGAAAAGTTTTCTTACGCATACATTGGATTTACACAAAACATATCCGCTGCGTGTGCAGGCGTAAAATAGTTGATATCTACGTTTCTACTATATTGCACTAACAATAACAAACATTAAACTTTGGTGTGATCCGACAAGGAATAGGGGTGAAAATAGAGGGAGTCTTGATATACCGATGCTCCGCTATTTGCTGATGACGTTGTTGTTCTCGTCGCAACATCTGAAACACATTTACAAGTTTAATTGAAACGAACATAACCCGAAAATAAATCCAGAGCCCTAGTGCGCTATAGAAAAGAATGTACCGACAGTAAATGTATAAAGATAGAAGACAAAGAAGTCGAACAAATAGGCGATTTTAGATAATTAGACATCATTATTGTAGACGACGTGAGATGTAGAAGAAAAAAAAATTAAAAGCCGATTAGGTTAGGTTGTCCTCGAGAGGAAGAAATTACTGACTGTAAAAAAAAACCTAAACGTACTATAAAGTGTAATTGATTAAAACACGTGTCTGAAGTTTGGCCATGTGTGCGCGTACGTGAGACTTGGATAATAAATGAAAAAAGGTAAAGATATGGGCCTAGGAACCTGGTGCTGGAGGAAGATGCAAAGTCAAAACGAATGAAGATGTCTTAAACGGGAGAGAATCGAACGGATAGTCTGAGAAAAAGGATGATAGAAGACGAACGGAACATGAGACGTGGTAATAATGTATTGCGCACCTCAGTAATTAAAGAAATAGTGGCAGGTGTACACGATCAAGAGGCAGAAATAAAAACATCAGTCGAATAACGAAAGACGTGGTAGTCACTTCGTATGAAAAAAGAGCTCGAGGACATGGCGAACGGCAGAGAAAATCGTTTGTTACAAAAACCAATCTTCGGATCGAAAAAAAAAAAAATTGTACTATATGATTCTTCATATACGCGTATAAAAATACATAAATTTGCGTCGGGATCGTTATTTAACGCATTTTTTCTAATATTTTTCTCGTATTAATTATTATTATTCAACGGCATCGTTCAGTTTACAAAGTCCGATTTAACCATCGTCCAAGTGATACTTTTACATATTATTATTATAAGACTCGCGTAACGCGCACCGAGAATACCTATACGACTGCTATAAAGTACTTATTATAATATTTACATATTTCTTTTACTTGTAATATTGTTTTCTACTGTATGTATTTTATATGAGTTCGAGTGACGACCTTTCCTTCGTTAATTACATTATTTTATACGTGTACGATTCACGTATAAATATATATATGAGACCAGCTACGCGCTGTTCATTTCAATACAGTTTTTCGACAACCGCGCACGCAAACGTCGTCGTGTAGCCGAACGTTTAAATGAATCATTTCTGTTTTTTCACTTCCAATCGACGACCGTCAATTTAAAAGCGATAAATTAAAAACAGGAAAATTCGCTTTTATCGAGTTGTTTGATTGGAATCAATAAAAATGTGTATACTAGTATCTACATTTTAATTGTCGCCTTATTAAATTACAGTACGATAATTCGCTTTGAATAAAAATAATGTTGTTCGTCTCGTTAATGTACGCAAATGACCCGGAATTGTATGCACTTATTATAATTAAAACGTGCACCAAAATTGTGGAAAATACGCAAAGGTGCAAACGAGAAAAACGTTTCGTGTTAATTAAATTGAGAGAAGTTTAAAAGTGTACAAAATTCGTTAAATTAAAATGCATTAAATAATTGAATTTATTGAATTCGTGTAACTCGTTGGCACGTCGTATTTCGAATATTCTCACTCGTCTGAATAAAAAGTCACGAACGAATAGCGATTTGAACAAAAAAAAAAAAAAAATAGTATATTTTTATGGTATTTTTTTTTATGTGTTATTCGGATACTTACGGTCGACTATAAAAGATCTGGACGAATTTCCGAAGAAAAATGCACGCCGGTTGACAATCAACCGAAAGGTCAACGGAGTCGATATATAACGTGTAAAAACACATTTAAAAACAATCGAAACGTAAATTATTAGTTTTTTTATTAATTTTTTTTCTCTACATAAAACGAATTATATTTTTGGAAAAATACTAAAATATGCGTAATAATAAATAATGTTCCGAACGTGCGAAAATATGCTAAATAAAATGTTGCGTAACAACTCGTCAGGATAGAATACGAATTTGTGTGCTAACCTCGATATTTTTTTCAAATTAATAAATACAAATATGTACATTTTGTTGGAAAAAATTGTAAAATGCTCTCTATATATATTCGATTAAAAAAGAGAAATTATTACACTTAGCTTTTTTCGAATTATAATTCGCACGTAAAACTAAACAAATCCGATTGAATCCGGCGACTATGTAATATTATATACGAGTATTAAAGTATAAACGAGATAATTATACGGAGTCCATCAATAATAATTATGACGGGACACAAACAGACCGTATATACGTACAGAGACAATATACTTTTAACTCTCAGAAAATTCCAAATTCAATCTCACAACGTACAAGTATTTCGATAATGTTAAGTGTTTAAAATATTATTGTAATACACGCGTATAAAAGAATACATAAGAGATCGTTTTATTTTTTTTCCATCCAACGTTACTTTTAATGCTAATTCGAAAAAAAAAATTTCAATTTTAACCGAGTCAATATATAGTTACTTTTCCGAAGACGACTTTTAACGTTTGAAGTTATAAAAAAAAAAAACACTCAAAACTTAGCATACAAACGACTTATACTATCATTACGTATAATAATTTAAATGAACTCGACGAGCTCGAAAACGATTACTCAACATTAAATCACACGCGTACATCGTAATGTACGAAGTGCAAAAAAAAAGAAGAAAATAAGAAAAATCTAATCGCTCGACACGACGAAAACAGCGTTAAATATAAATGAATCGATCATTTCAAAAACAACATAAGTCAAATAAGTTTTATATTATTTTAGTGAAATATAGTCAGAAATAGACAATTTAAAACCACAAATTATGAATGTGATAAGCCTTAAAAATAAACGTGTAAAAGTACAAAAAAAGTTAAATTTCTGGAGTTATGAAGTTATTTGCGGTTTGTATAAAATTTCAGTTTGATGACTTATGTTGTTTTTGAAATGACCGATTCAAATATATTCCGAGTGGAATGTTTGTATGATTTTTAGATTCTGAGCGGAGCGATGAATCTATTGTTTTTACAATGATGTTTATTTATTTTTTTCTATCCTGTGTACAGATTTTCGACCAGAAGGAGTGCTCCGATCTTTTCGGTCACAGTTTGTTTCCGGCAGCAATTCGCATCTAGTCGGTACTTAAAGTACTTTAAAAGTGGTCATTTTTCGATTTTCTCAAAAGCACGTAAAAATATAACTCAAAAACGCTAAAAATGCAATTTCGTCTTGATTGTTGTTTGTTTCTTCGTAATTTTGTAACTAATAGTCATAGAAACCTGAAATTTTCACCAATAATATGTAACTTTAGACTATATTTACGAGAAAAGTAAGCTCCGCTCAGAATCGTTTTATCGAATGCAATGATCATTATCATTGCTTTCAAATTTGAAATAAAAACAAAACACTAAAATCTTTATCCAAGTAATTCGCTTAAGCGCCATCCACAAGTCACAACACTCCGCGCGGCTCGTTACCTTATTTTATTTTACAGTAAAACGCGCCGTAAGCCATAAAATAATTATAATATCGGTTATTTCGGCCGAAGCGGAAGATAATATAATATTTTTTTTTAAATATATGCGTGTTCGTCCGTGTGGACCGCGGTGAGGACGGGGACGGGTGGAAAAAAAGTACGTTTGAAATAATATTATTATAAATCGTTTTATACGATTACCACGCGGTTTGTCGGTCGATATTATTATTTATCGCGGCGGAGGAGAATAATGTGTTTTCTCGTATAATATTAATATTGATGTTATAATAACCGCCAATTAAATATTATTTAAATACTCGCGGTTTGTTAACGAAACGAAAATTTAAAAACGCCGAATTTAAAATTCCGTTTCGGACGTGTGGAAAAAAGAAACGCAACTCGTTTGTCTATTCGAATCCTGCTAATTAAAACGTCCGAGTGAAAAACAAAAATTATAGTTTAAAAATCCGCGCGAAAAAAATAAATACTTACGTGTAAACAACGACGAATAACGAAATTCGTTCTATTTTTAAACATATTTTTTTTATTCGTTTCGAATATCTCGTTAACATTATATTCAATTAACCATTTTATTGACGTCACGCGTCGATTATACCGCGTTTAGTTTTTACGAGAAATTATCTTCCCCCCCCCTCCCACCGAAATCAATATATAATTATTTTTCGCGGCCAGGAAGAACCTCGTTTACATTTTTTTTTTTTAGAAAACATTTTAAATATTAGATTGACTTTTTCTCTCTGTCGTCTGATGGATGTGGGTTTTACGCATTTACGATTATTATATTTGCGTATACCGTGAATTTCGTTGTCGGTGTTTTTTTTTGCTCTCCGCGTTAAATTCGTTACTATTATTACTCGTTCGGTGCGGTGTCCTTATTAAAAAAAAAAAAAAAGTAATAGTAGTAAAAAAATTGTTATGTTGACCTTATAACGCGTATAATTTATATAGACCACCGCAGACGGAAACGAGACAACACCGTATTTTTTATTCGCTGTTTGTTGTGCGATCGCGTACTACACCGAAACGTAAAAAAAAAAAACACGACGATAAACCGCGAGATCCATTGCGCTGTACGTAAGCGTTTCGAGATAATTACTTTTTTTTTTTTTTAAATATCGCGAAACGAAACTGTTTGAGCAACTATTCAAAACGATAAAATCTCAAAACTCCGTAACCGCTTACGGACGAAATTTCACGCGGAAAAGCGCCGCGCGCGTCATAAAAATTCTTTAAATTCGCATTTTTTTTTTACTGTTTTAATTAATTTTTTTTTTACGCGGTTTTTAAGACTAATTTCGACTCCTCTCGGACGTCTGTTCGTCCGTCAAACTTCGAATTGTTTTCCCTCTATGAGTATGAAGTTTGGCGTACGGAGTAAGAGAAAGTGGTATCTTGTCAGACCATTGACGTACTCACGGGGTGGTGGAGGGGATTCATGGGGTTTAAACACTCCCCCGCCCACCATCATTGGCAGTATTTTTTTTTTTTTTTTGCAATCCATTCGTATTTTTTATATTTGTAAGGGATATGAATATTCCATCGTCTTATCGTATAATATTATTTATGTTTACAGTATATTATGATAGAATAGAATAATGGAGTCCAAAGTCCAAAACAGAATTTTTTTTTTTGGAGGAAAAAATAACGCGTAGTATTTCTTCCAAGGCGTTTCTCCGAGTCCGTTTTACCGTCTAAATACCCGGTACGAATGATGCTTAAAATGCGTTTTCATTGTTATTACCTATATAGTTATTAATTGTTACTGAACGTTATTAAAAGTAGACTAGGCTCAATGGACTTACAATGTTAGCGATTCGTGGAGGAGTTCCATTAATAGCTGAGGAAGTGGTCGACGATCTGACAAAAAAGCCAAGAAAGTTAATTTTGTATTATAAAAAATAAAAACTGTATTATTATTATTATTATTTTTTATATCGGAATTATTAAATGTCATAACCAGGGGGGGTGTGAGACCAGAGCCCCCACATATTTTTCTAGAAATTATTCAACCTCCCTCCTTTGAAAATTCCTCGAAAACGCCATTGTTTCAAACGCACATATAGTGCAAGGGAGATTAATGCAAAATCGAGGTGGTTCGGAATATCTCGGCGACGGCCTTTACAGCTGTAACTCAAATACCGCACAAAAGTCGTTGAACTCGGCATTATATAATAAACGCTGGACGATAATTTCGTAAAAAAAAAAAAATTTAATTTTCGAGTTTATAGCCCAGTAAGACCGAATTTAAAACGTAATCTGATTTAATAAGTATATAAGCAACGAGAGGCGGAACACAAACGAGTTCAAAAGTAAGTAAGAAGTCATTATTTTTCATAACTTTTAATGCCTAACGAATTACTATATTTCGGACGAGTGACTATAATTAACTTAACGAGTTACTTTATTTTTTTTTTTTGTTACTTGGATGTCACGCGAACGGAACGGGGCGAGTTATTATTCAAAACTACGTAGTAGTAACTTTGAGAAGTTTCATTTTGTTTACTGCGTATATTGTGCACATCAGACAGGCAATTGAACACAAAATTTACATTGAAAATACGGAAAAACGGAGTAAATGTACAGAGACGTAGTCTGTTCTATAAAACAAGGAGAATGTAGATAAAATAAACATAAGACGTTTGAAATTTAAAAAGTTACGAACGAAACGAGAGCGGCCAAAGCCGGCTGAGCAATAGCAATGCGTACTGAGACATAAGCATCGGGCGATTGTGTCACGATAACCGAGTGACATAAAAACTGAACTCGTTTTCGCGCGACACAAGTGTAGGGACTTTAAATTGGACACGGGAAAATAATATAATCAAATTTTTCTCTCACCTTTCTACTGTGAATATATTTCACTGAGGTACTGATTCAATATATACATCAGTAATAACACAACAATATACATCAGTTTACGAAAAACGGTACAGTATTTGTCGGATATATTTTAAAATTTTTTTCTAATAAACTCTATCGATTTTCTAAAGTGACCAACGCTTCTTTTAATTTGAACTAAATATATTATAAAAACCGTATCGTCTCCTAGCAGGGGTTCCCAACGTGTTTATCAACGAGTACAACTAATCATTTTACGCTATTCAGTTTAAGAGTATACCGGAACGCGCACGTTGAATGAAATGCTAGACTCCCCAGGCGGCTAATAGCTACTCTGTAATTGGCTGTTGCCCCCCACCCAGGCAGCTAATAACTGCTCTGTCATTGGCTGTTGCTGTCGGCAGCAGTCGGCTCACGACGGTTTCCGCCAATCAGAATACCGGTAGAAAATCGCCTGCGCGAAATGAACCAATTTTCGTCCGCCGCCCGGTATGCTCTTAAACTGAATAGCATATAGACACGTTTATGATCGATACGCGTACCACCTTAATTCTGAAACTAAATTAGGAGACAAATATTTTTTTTTAAATACGTTTTTTGTTAGTTATTCATTTATTTCATGATATTCATAAAATTAAAAAAAAAAATGTCTTAATTTTTGAGTTAATCTTAATATTTAAATTACATTTTTAAAAAAATATAATGCGAAATTATTATTATTTTGTACAAGAACATCAATCAGGCCGAATGGAACTTATTTTCACTTTGAATATCGAGCTTACTTTTGTACTTATTTCTCAATAAAAAAAATTATCCAAATAACATTGAACGTTAATACTAATAATAATACAATGAAAATTATATCGAAAAATTTCTTCGCGTACCACAGGTTGGGAACCGCCGGTCTGTAGCATCGCGAATCAAACCAATTTGTGCGCTCTCGACTGATGTGGAAAAAAACGTTTAACTATTTATAAATAGAATACATTTTTTTTTTTTTTTTTGCAAACCAATTTGATTTTCGAACAAGCGTTTTTAGGTTTTACAGTAACACTGCAGAAAACTCCTTGAACCGTTTGTTCTTCGCACCTATATATTATACGTTTTGAAATATCAAATAAATGTAATCACGTCGTCATTATCGACTCGGATGAATAAAATATAATATTATTCGATCGAATGGTATACCATATATAGGTACTGCGCGCTGTCGGATTCTGTATATTATATACTACTCGTACAATCTCTCCCTCTCTCCATTTCACCCGTCGGCCAGCAATCGTCTGAATTGATTCGAATCGAAAAACTGCACCGTGGCCGCTCGTATATTCGTGCTAAATTCGATTTGGAAGAATTATTTATACGTTTGTATATATATATATATATAAATACGCGTTTTTAATTTAGTCGGACGTGCCGTCAAAAAATCTTGAAAAAAAAAAGAAATTTTTTTCCTTTTAGGCGATTGCCGCGTCCGTAACAATAATGTAATAACGCGCTTGCCATTACGATATGCGTTTCGACAATTTTTTTTTATCCCACGACTCGCTGCGTATAATCGAAAAACTGATGCTCTGACAGCTTTCGCTTTTCCATCTGGCGCGCACCACAACGTTATATTGTATAACACGATAATATCGTTTGAATTCGTTTTACTATATATACAATCGTCCGCATACGAAGAAAACTCCCAATTTTATTATATACAGTAACTGACATTATAAATTCTGCATCGTCGCAATAATCGCGATTCAGGGGCAAAGCAAACAGTGCAAAAATAAAAAAAAAATAACAAATTTTAAAACTATTAATATTAGGTATTATAAATATAAACGACCAAATTCGAATAATGTATACGTTTACTAGGCGATTTATACGTAACGAAATAAATTTGAAATTTGAAAGATATTGAAAAAACGCGGAAGAAATCTATAATGAAAAATTTAATATAATAAATAATTTTGTTTTATATGAAATAAAATTAATAATAATAATAGTTCAACATATGTAGAACGCTGTAATCGTTACAGTGTTACGTGTATACAATATTATAGTACCATACATTATTCGTTTCCACTTTCATCGCGAAAACAAAATTTTTTCTCCAGAATATAAACTACAAACACCGATTACAAACGTCCTAATAATAGTAATCAAATGTTTTCCGATAAAAATACTATTGCTTTATTATACCTAATGATAAAAGGAAAAAACACAACCATAACATATGCGTACATTATAATCATATACACAGTGGTCGAAGTGGGAAAGACATGGGGGATGCCATTCTCCCGCTTATTTTTTTTTTTTTTATAATTTGTAGTTTTTATGTCTCTTAATTATTATTTTTAGAAAATATATATATATTTTTTATAAGAACTATTCTACTTCGTTAAATTTTAACATTCACTAGTTCTAAACGTCACTTAATCAATGGGCCAAATTGGGCCAATATGTTAAAAAAAAAAAAAATACTTTTTTTAAAAAATATTTTTCAACAATATGGACCGTTTACAACTTTGTCATAACCCCCCATTTTCAAAACTTGAAATGACGTTACTGCTTTCATTCCCCCCCCCACTCATTTTGATTCACTTCGACCATGCGTATACACGAAGGGGCGCGGTGGGGGAAACGATCATAGTCAATATTCCGAAATTCTTCAGTATTACAGTTTTAAAGTTTCGCAATTCAAAACGACTTGGAGAGAAATGATAAGAAACGCAATAATAAAGTAATATCATTGTACGGACGAGACGGTCTTTTTCCCCCTAACTCGATTCGTGCATCGATTCGTTTATGAACAAAACACTAGATGCTGTCTTAATATTTTGACGATCGATCGACCGTGATCGTTTTACCGCTCGGCCCTTCACACGGCACCTGACCTAAACCAACCACTATACATAATATATTATTAAGTCACAAAAAAAAAAATCCAAATGGTGGCAGATATATTTCCCTAATCTTAAATACGCCACTGCTGCGCGTTTGTGCGAACGCCATTTGGGCGGTTGCCCGTTTTCGTATTACATCGCCAGGGTGTATCGGCTCGTGCGCGACGACGTTTTTCGACAATGTCCGCGCCAAAAAAAAAAAAATACGCTTTCGAAAATAAAATTTAAATTTTCTCGTTCATCCGTTCGCGCGTGATATTTGTTTTTTTTATTTTTCGATTCTAATTTTCTCATATACCACGACGACGACGTCAATTATAAAAGGACCCGTCCGTTTACACGTCTTTACTCGCCCCTCCCTCCTACCAGAGCTTTTAGAATGTGAGCGAAGCCGTTCGTTTTACAATGACGTGGTTTTTTTTCATGTCAGTACACAAAAATTCGACCGGAAGGATCGCGCTCCGATCTTGATACGGTCATAGTTTGTTTCCAATTGCAGCTGCGTCTATATATAGTCGCGGTACTTTATAGAGAGATCAATACTAATCGATTTTCTCAATACTTTTTTCGACGGGTCAGGAAATAAGACTAACGAGAAATAACGTAAAAAACGCGATTCCCGTCGAAATCGATTATTTCTTCGTATTTTCGAAACTAACGGATGTATATATAGAAACACGGAAACGTTCACCGAATACGTAACCATTATATCAGGGGATAAAACATTTTTTTTTTTGCGAAAAATTACTTTTAATTTTGGGCTGTTTATAGATTTCGAGGCGTTTCATAAAAGGGATGATTTTCGGTTTTAAAAATTCACTACAACTACTTACGTTACTTGGACTGTATCGAAAAGGAATCTTGAAAATCGTCAATCGCGGTTTTTTTTTATTAAAAACTTTTCGAATTTTTTCGACAAAGCGCATTATATATTTTTTTTTTGTAGAAATTACTTTTATTAATAATAATTAACGATAATTACACACAATCGTTTTATCAAATTTATACTGTATAATAACAAAATCCTTTAAATCATATTATCCGAGTAATTCTGCGCTTTAGCGACATCCACAACGCTCCACGGCTCGCTACTTTTAAAAAAAAATTTTCTGTAGGTTAGGTTAGGTTAGAATCCGAAGAGTTAACACCAACGACTGACTTAACAGTAACCGACGGTGTTATAATCCTGAATAATATTCCTTTGCTCGTCCCAGAGAACGACAAGTGTCCCGATTTGGCTCTGAAGAGATGATAAACACCGTCCTATACTGTACACACACATTGTTTACAATTCGTCACCGGACTGGATCGTACAAAATCGGGTAAATCGATAATTTTATAAGCGGAATAAATTCATTTCGTCGTTTTTATTAAAGGCAATAGGCGAGTTAAAATTTGCGGGATTCACATAGTGGGAGGAGGGCGTACATTAAAATTATATCTCGTCCCGGGACGCGTCCCTATATAAAATTCACGCCACTGCAGACGCGAACAAAACGAGAGGTTTTCAATATTACAATCCTTTTTCGTTTCCGTCCGTACAGCACTCAACACTATCTGTTTCAATACACGCAACGAACCGTTTTCGATAAAATCGTTTTTGCTTCTTTTTTTTTTTCTACTGAATACTACTCGCGTGTACTGCGTAGCGCGAAAATATATTTGATACGATTTCTTTCTCGTTTATATGAAACGTCAATAATCGTAATAATACCGCACGCGTTCTTATATGCGAATGTTTTTCGAACAGAAAAACTATAATAAAATGACAGCCGACGTCAATCGAACGGAATCCGTCTGTTTGTCTTTTTCTCTTCCAGTATAATAATTATCAAAACGCAAGGGGTGACGGAAAAAGGCAAATATCGGTGGAAAAATATAAAACGTTCAAAAAAAAAACACGGGAGTGATATTTTGTACCGCGTGGTAAAAAACCGACTACGACGATTGCAGGACTCGTTCGGTTGTTCACTTTGAACGAGCCGCGAGGTCGTTTCAATTGAAAAAACACGCGTTTTCGTTCAACGAAAGACCCGTGTGTTTTTTCGAATTTCCGTAAAAAAAATGAATAATAATAATTTTATTTTTCACGCGTTACTCAATTATATATTACCAGACTCGGGTAAAATATTTTTTTTAAAGTACTCGGGAAACGTATCCGAATATAAAGAGCCATCGATAAGTTTTTTTTTTTTTTATTCCGTGTTCGTATACACACATTGAATAATAAGTAATTTGATAATACCGATTAGAACGTAAAATATCACACAATTATTAACAATATATTAACGTAGCGTAATTAAACGTACTCGATTATTATTTGAACAAGGCTAATAGGTTCAAACGCCAAACGTATCACGATTATTGATAAAATAATAAATTGACGTTGTATAGTTTGAAATACCTACCGCTACTAGTTGTGCTATACACTCGTATTTTTTTCTGAAACAATTACTTTTTACGTAATTTGAGTCGTTATTTTTGTGTATTATACTATTTTTATAAAAACGATTGAGCTTTAAAAAATATTCGGAATACTTTTAAAAAGTATTCGGAATATTTGCGTTCGGAATATTACCCAAATTCGTATATTACAATCGATTTGAAACCGGTGTGAAATCGAATGATTTTTTTTTCGTTCGCATATCCTCGAATAAGACAGTGGTGGTAATAATAAAAAAAATAATAATAGTAAAAAAATCGAAATATTTCCTCCCCCCACCGTGATACGTATAAACGCCGCGTTATACGTATTGAATTCATTTTCATTAGTCGAATCAATAAATCGCATTTATATAATTATATAGAATATATATTACGTATAAACGAATGTAACACAGCGCGCTTTTATATACAACACATAAATATTGTTAAATTATACGGTTTATGTGCGGTTCACGCCCATGTTGTATATAGCTTCGATCTATAACGATATATCGTCGCAGTATAAAACCGTGATAACCGTTGGAAAAAAAAAAGTGTAATAATAATTCAATAACGCTGCGTTTATTATCACTGTATGCGCGTGTAACACACACGAATCAAACGCGTTTTTTTTACATAAATTATCACCGATTAGAATATACGGCGGTTATTTAAAGACACGCGAGCAACGCTATAGTGTTCTAAAATCGAAATATTTTTTATTCGGACGACCGCCTGCAATGGGACGTACTCTAAATTTCTCTCTGGGTGGTGATTTAAAATAAAACACGCGTGTCCGCTATAAACGATTTTGTATAATATTTCGAATTAAATACTTTTTTTTTTTTTACTCCTTTATTGGCTTATACGAACCATTTAAGTCCACTGATAAAATACGGTCCATTTAGGTCCATATAACCGATTGTCTCCACCCGTCCCTGTCACGAGCCACTCTTCTTCTCCATCGTTCACTCCCAACCTCGATGCATCTCGGCCTTTTTGTGTCCGGTTTCTGACTCGTATGGCCAACCCAATGTTTAGTTAAGGTCTTCAGACACATCCATCCAAGCCCTTTGCTCCTAAGGACTCCGATTACGTTTGTTTCATCGTACGGTTCTTTTATTTCTCGGTTCGTTCTTAATTCGAAATCCTCTCGAGCCATTTCTTCGAACCGAATATCCTTCTAAGGACCTTTCTTTTAAAAGAAGTTTATTTTCATCTGTCTTTGTCATCGTTCATGCGTCACGAGCGTATATTTACTTATAAATCGAATAAAACATCCACTGCCCTACGTATATATATATATATATGTTATTCAGTTTAAGAGTATACCGGAACGCGCGCGTTGAATGAAAGCCGTAACGATGCTAGACCCCGCAGGCGGCTAATAGCTACTCTGTCATTGGCTGTTCCCCCCAGGCAACTAATAACTGCTCTGTCATTGGCTGTTGCTGTCGGCAGCCGTCGGTTCACGACGGTTTCCGCCAATCAGAATACCGAGAGGACCTCGTCTGCGCGAAATGAACCAATTTTCGTCCGCCGCCCGGTGATATACTCTTACACCGAATAGCATGTATATATGTATAGGTATGAGATGTGACACGAAAAAAACCGAGACTTTCTCGAATAAAATCCATATTAAGCGAAGTTTATGGGGCGGAAAGTACAAAGCGGTTTTGAAGACAACGGTCTTTCTCCGGGCCTATCAGGTCGTTATAACAACTCGCTGCGCTCAGAATCTAAAATGCTCTGGCCGTGATCTTATACCGGTTGACTCGATACAATATCGACGAGAGTCTATAATATTATATTCCCGGAGATTTTTTTTTTCTTTTCGCGAAAAATCGATAAAAATTATCGCGCATAATGTGTTATGTACGATGAAAAGCGATTAATTATATCATTGTCAGTATAGACGGACGGCGGCAGACGTTCGTAGACCGCTAGCAGACGGCCCTCCCTCCCCCTACCGATAATAATCGCAGTGTACACGACAAGCAATTAAAAATAAATATATAAACGTGTAACGTGCGGACGAACACACCACACGGTATTTCATAGACATATGCGAGTGGTAAATAATAATAATAATTATAGTGCCCGTGTGTGTGTGTGTGTGTGTCCGCGATAATAACGCTACCGCACTTCGTTTCAATAACTCGTTATTATTCGTTTTAATAGTTCGAAATTAATTTCCCATCGAAACCGTATTTTGTTTTCAATTATTTACGTTTCACTATAGTACGCGCGTGTATATACTCGTATAGCCGAAGGAAAGCTGCACAGCGTCCAAACGAAACGCAACCCATCCGACAATAATTATTATTATATTAATACGTATAATAATTTTACTTAAAAATATAATATTAACCTTAAAATCGGGAAAAGTTTTCGAAAAACGTACATCTGAATATGCCATGTGCTATACGAATGCGATACACGGACTGTAGGAAAAGAAGAAATGAGAAGAATAGAAGCGTTTTAAATGTAGTGCTGCAGAAAGATGCAAAGATAAGCTGGACTGATGGGATCACGAATGAAGAAGTTTTAGGAATGGTTTTTGGAAAGAAAATCACTGTGGAAAAGTGTAAAGACGAAATGGATAGATCATATTCTATAAGACACGAAATATTGCTAGGACTGATTTCAGAAGGGATGTTCGATGGAAAAAACCACGGAGGAAGACCGCGATTACTATACGCTGACCAGATTATAGAAGACCGAGAATATTGAAGAATTGAAGAGAAAGGCCAGTGACGGAGAAAAGCATGGAAATCTCTGCAAACCAATAGATTAGATTGAAAACTATAAAAGAAGGATATTATATTCGTGAAAGTCACGTGTCATTAGCAAAATAAATACGATTTTTTTTTTAATAATCGAGATCAGTGGCGTGTACCCCATCAGACAACTCGTACCAAGCATAATTAAGCCGCACGGGTATATACTCCACAACAAGGTCGTATCTAAGAGGCCGAGTAGGCTGCCGGGACGACCAGAATATTTTTTCAAACAATTTTTTTTAATAATGCAACAGCGAATGATTTAAACCTACTTCATTGGCAGATTTAACCAACTCGTGTTGGAACGAATTCGGAGTGCTCGACGTTTTAAGAAAACGCGGTTTTTAAGACGCATAACTGATGGTATTGAACGGAATAAAAAGAATTCCGAGTTTATTATTATATCATCGTTTTTTAAATACTATTTTCATTTCAATTTATTTATAATAATAAATATATTAAATACGAGCATACAAAAAGACAACGTTAAATTATATGTCTAGCTCGTCTGTCTGGGGTCCTTCTTCGAAATTTTCCGCCCAAGAGTCCTCTGCACTCTGGCGATTGCTGTATGCCGATGCTAAAAAAAAAGTGTCTACATAGTACATGACGAGTTGCCATCCGGACATTCCTTCTAGTGGGAAAATTTGTAATATTAAACGTCGTTGTAAAACGCGCGCAATACCTTCAACGGATTCGCTCAGAATGTTAA
Source organism: Slavum lentiscoides (assembly GCA_032441835.1). NCBI lineage: Eukaryota > Metazoa > Arthropoda > Insecta > Hemiptera > Aphididae > Slavum > Slavum lentiscoides. Next base: position 13,939,948 of record CM063714.1, on the reverse strand, counting down.
AAAAAATGTCAATTTTTTTCGAAAAAGGAACGTTCTAAAAAAATTTTGTTCTCTAACAAAAAAAAAAAACGTATTCGAACACTTTTCCAAAGTATTCCTTGTACGAGTGTCCGTATAATATATACATTTGACGCGTATTTATGAATTTAAACTCGATTACCGCGTCGCGTCACCATAACTCCTCGAGACGTAAGAGACATACTCTGTACTGCACTACTTTATTTATACGATATTATAATACCAGTGAAAAATGTCGATTCCTCGAGTTTTGCGCTACACTATTATTATCTGTCACTCGTACACGCGATATAATAATATGTAATAAGTACAACGATACAATAATATTATAATACGGTTAAACGTTTTCTTTGTTTCCCGCAATGTCGCCCCGGCTGCAGAACCACCAGCGGACACCGGTTCCGTTTGCATGTAATATATCACAAACGAAAGGAATTAAATTCCGAATAATAATAATATATATATATATATACAGAAAAAAAACCCGTATCGCTTTTCGTCGCGATAAAAAAAAAATTAACTCTTTTCCTACAACGATTAGCAGTATTACGGGGGCAACAAAAAAAAAACCGACTGCACATTTTTCAACTACGGTATTGAAATATTATTACACGGCGTGGCCAGCGTATATTATTATGCGCGTGCAATCGTCTGGACAGGTTTCTTCCGCGTTCGATTGCTTCTCGGCGAACAACTGCAGCGAATTAATAATATTCGCGACAGATAAAAAAAAAGAAAAAAAAAATTCAGTTATTTACGCCGCGTATACGTTTTAATAAAAAATTATTATCAATATTTCGTTAATATCGTGCGCCGAAAGGGGAAAACAGTGAAATCTACGCGCGTCCGAGTGTTGAGCAAAAATCGATTTCAAACGCGAATTAATTGTGAAAAAGAGGTAGCGAGCCGCTGGGCGTTGTGGATATCGCTCGAGTGAATTACTTGTTTTTATTATAAATCATTGCGTTCCGAGCGGAGCTTCGGCGCGTAATAAACAGACGACAATCGATTAAGACGAAATTGCATTTTTAGCGTTTTTTACGTAATTTTTGGTAGTTTTTCCTGATTTTTGAAAAGAGTATTGAGAAAATCGAAAAATGACCTGTCCAAAGTACAAACTAAATGCGATTTTCAGTCAGACAAGGTGCTACACGAAAATATCCTTCTGGTAGAATTTTTGGGGCATAGACATATAAAAAAAAAAACACGTCGTTGTAAAACCGATATACATTCCTCGCTCCGCTCAGAATCTAAACAATTCGTTTGTATCGGCTAGATTTACTCGAAATCAGCGAAAATATTCACTTGAAATCGTTTCGGATATCTTTTTTTTTTTTTTTTTCCACCGTCATTTGTCTGTAAACGACAACGACATATTTCGTACGGCTCGCCAATCGATTCGTTAAAAAATCAATACGAAATTCTCGGTTGTATTATTGGTACGACGATTATATATTTTTTGTCGAATGCAATGCGTTTTATTCTTTTACAGATCCGTATCGTTTTTTGATATACTCGATGATTTTAGAAATTCTTCGATATCGGACGATTTTAACCGTCAAAGTCGAATTATAATACGCGTTTTTAAAGCGTTCGTAGCGTTTTAAACGCGTTTCACGAGACAACGAAAGAAATTTACTTAAAGCGTTTTTCACTTTTACGTATACACGCGTTATATTACGGTCGGTGAACAAAGCGTATAAAACTGTATGGCTACGAGTGTATATAGAAAGGAGGAAAAAAAAAATAGCACTTTGTTGAAATTGTCTACCGAATACGTGAAATTAAACGCGATTTAATAATAAAATAGACTAAACGAATATTATTGTAACTGATTACGGTGAAAAAAAAATGTTCGTTTCCACTGCTCTCGGAATACACGAAAGTATATTATATTTTAAAAAGCTATTGTCACTGTTACAAGACACGCGAGGCGGTGACCAGACGTAATACAGTATAGAAAAAAAAAAAATACTATTACTTTCTTTACTTTTGCACTCCGACCAATAACGATCGTCGTACGTATATCAATTATTTTTGTACGCTGCAAAAAAAAAAAACGTCCGAGTAATAAAAACGGTCATAAAAAATATTCTACGCGGATTTATGTAAATCCTTTATAACCGATATTGTAGAATACCTTTTGACGCTTCGCACTGCACGTTTCACTCTCTGATTAACAAAATAATGACGGGCAAAAAAAAATTAAAACGCATTACGGTAACGCCTCGTGCGAATAATTCCCGATATCACAAAAAATACCGTTGAAATAAAATCGACAGATTTATTTTCCAAAAAAAAAAAACGCTCAAAGCCCTTTAATAACAACGGGTGGAAAAAAAATCCTATACGATTTGGAATTATTGAAATATTTCGAATTTTTATAACACTCCTTCCCCAAAAAAACCGAACTTACTGCGCCGTCGATAATACTAATAGCAGCTATTTTTTTTTTTAAATATATATATATATAAACATATAATACATTAACGTACGCGTACAGTTCGGCCGATAAATTATACAATTTAATTTCACGATAATAATAATTTTTATATTGGGGACATCCTTATTGTACCCCGTATACACGCGTATTATGAGCGAGTGCCGCGTACAAAGAAACACAGAAATTAATCGTTCAATTACGAACAATTGTTAAACATTTCTGTAATTCGTTCGCTGTTCCGCGGTTTTAATAATAAATAATATAATATAATATATACTGCGTTATACAATACGTCTCAATTTGTGCCGACGAAACGACCTGTTCGGTCCCTCCGGAACGGACCGGTTTTCGGGAAACGGTTTTCGTTTTTAATTAAACGATTAGAGTAAATTATTATTCGTGTTTCGACGGCGGCGTTTAAACGAGTCCCGGGCGGCCGTAGTGCAGCCGATGGCTGCGAGATTAAACGCGTTTTGGAAATTGTGTGAAGAACGGGGCGTCGTTGTAACGTTGTACAGCACTGGTTCCCAAACTGGGGGGGGAGGGGCGTATACACATTGCTGGGGAGCCGCAAACAGTTATTACGAAAAATGCAATTTTTATTGGTTAAATTATTTTTATTTTAAAACGTAGAGAAAAAAAAAATTAATTTTCCATTTTATTATTTATATTTTATAATTATTATCATCGAAATAAAAAGTATAGTCATTCCGAATATTGTAGAGTTTATTTGTAAAGTACACAAAAAAAGGTGATCGATTTTTTTTCAATTTATCGAAAGGGGGGCGCGCGAGATTATTGAAAATCTACAAAGGGGGCGTAGAATAGAAGAGGTTGGGAACCACTGTTGTACAGCGTACGACTCGTTCGCGCTCGCACGAAATATTATTATAAAATACGTTTTACAAAAATGCGTGTCACGCACCGCCGAACGCGTTGTTCCGGAAACGGAGGGTGGTAAATTATATTAGGAGAAAAAAAATTCTTTATTTCTCTGTCTGCATCTAATCGCAAAATTATTATGTCCGAAAAAAAAACACTTTCTATTTGGGGTGGGGGATTTGAGAGTTTTATAGAGGTGTACGGTTTTCTGTTCGGATTCAGAAACACTAGTGACGGAGAAAAAAAAATTCAAAGCGACCGGAACGGTATTTTATCAGAAATACGTTTTTCGAAAATTTTGTAATATTTTTTTTTTTTTTTATACGCGAAAAACTACCGTTTCCCGTCTCTATAAGGTCCGTACGCCGGTAACTATATATGATATATCACCCCCCTAAATCCTTTTTTTTTCTATTACCGCGTTTACTTGTTTTATGACTAATAAATAATATATTCGTATTATCGATACGAGAATTAATTGGTCACGCGTTTTCTCTACGAATAATAGTATAAAAAATGGGGGGGTGTTCAGAGTTCTCAATATTACTCTACGCGTAGTTAAAGTAAGTATATAAAATATATATATATAGATTTGAATTTTTAAATAGTAAAATTTTTCTGAATATTAACGGAAATACGTTGGTACGAGTGTATATTAAATATTTTAATACCGAAATGACTACGATATTACGTTCTAGCAGGAGCGTATTTAGAAATTTTTTTTGGGGGGCTGAGGCATTGAGTAAATATCACTGTTGAGTTATTTCTAAATTCTAATGCAAGACTAAATCTTAAAAATAGGACAAATGATCAAATTCTCAACATTTTAAAAACAACTACATATTAGGAATATTTATTAAAAATATTACATCCTATAGCTATAGGGCATAGGAATTAGTAAAGAAAGTTCCTAAAATTTCGGAGGGGCTGGAGCCCCATCAGCTCCCCATAAATACGCCCCTGCGTTCTAGGTCGTACTAATCTTACGGCTTGGCTTTTACGCGAAAAATTGCAAAGTGCGCGAATCGACTTTAGAAATATTATTAGTAGGAAACGTATAAAAGATTTAAAGAACGATTCTGTCGACGGAATATAATTACGATAAATATATAATATAATTAATTGTTACAATTCAGGGGCGTATTTGGAAATTTTTTTTTTGACTAGGGGGCTAAGACGTTGAGTAAATATCACTGTTGAATTATTTCTAAATTCTAATCCAAGACTAAAATGTTAAAATTAAGACAAATTACCGAATTCTCAACGTTTTAAAAACAACTACGTGTAAGGAATTTGTTACATTTATTACATCCTACGGCCATAGGGCACGGGAATACGTAGAGTTCCTGAAATTTCGCGGAGGGCCGTAGCCCCATCAGCCCTTCCCCCCGTAAATACGGTCCTGTTACAGTTTGTGAGATATCTTTTAGTTTTTTCTTACTACTCGTGACAAACGTCCTTGCGAATATCACCAACATCACTTTCCCACAGAACGGTCTTACAGTAATTACGCCACTCTTGTCCGCGCATCGCACCCAGCCGAATGTCAGAAAGTCATTTCAAATTCGAGACGGTCGCGCGCTCTGTATAACGTACACTATACATTACGTTTTCTCGTAATCCAATCGAAGCAATTTATTATCGTTTAATAACGATTATTATTATTATTACTGATAACGGTAGTATTTGTGTTATCAATATTGAACGCGCTAACTCTATCAATCGAACAACACGTATGCGTATTGCGTATAGTGTAACGACAAAACTCATTTATAATATACCTATATAATAGACTATTTATGAGCGTGTTATCCGCATAAACGTGGTCTTTTTTTTCCGTACTTTATTGAGGTTTTTTTTTGCTAAAAAGTTATTGATAAAAATCGATTTTATATTACGAAATCGTCGTATCGCGCGAACGATTAGAAAATTCGTACGAAATGGCTGTGTATTGTGGGAAAAAGTAATTTTTGTTTTTTTTTATTCGAATAAAAAAGCGTTTAATCGGATTTTTTTTTTTTGCTTTCTCGATTTTATGATGTTTAATCGTTTATTAATTCGTACGACTTTTATTTATATATTATTAATTATGTCCTGCTCGCATAACTTACGAGCATGTGCGCTATGACGGCCGCGCAGAGGTCACAGAGTTTCACGCGTTATACGTGCCGGCGGTGTGTACGACCTTAATATTTATGCAGCAACGTCTGAAATGTTTAATCCGTATTAAAATCGTGAGTTGTCGTCGAAAAAACAATACCGAACAATCGGGCCACAGGCATTTTGAGAACGGCCGATTATCTCGGTGTACGTATCGACAAAAATCACCGGTGGTAGGTATATGTGTTGTGATAAGACCTTCTCCTGTTACGCGTAAAACGCCTTCTTTCGATTTTCTTTACTTTCTTACAAAAAAAAAAAAAAATCTCGGCGAAACAAAAAAGGGTCGTCATTATAGCTATAGCGATTCCGCTTCGTATATTCCGTCTCATCCCTGGTTTCATAATCCACCTCTGTTCAGGGCTAAAATTACGCTGTTTTCTGGGCTTAGGACCCATTATATGACTTCACTCGTATATTTTTACTTAATTTTTTTTCATTTTCTCCGCATAATAACGACTTTCCTGCGATCAATTCTTTTGATATATTGAATTTTAAATTTCCTATACCATAATATTGTCACGACGTAACAGTTTATCAGTGCTGCAGACTTCTCAATGTAATATACGCCTACTGTCTCAATAAATTCGTATTAATTTTTCTATTTTATTTATTATTCATCAGTTTAACTATCGTCGAGCTGTTATAATTTAAATATTTATAGCTAATGAATTTTTTTTTTTTTTATATTCTTCAAAAGAACTCTTTAGAAAACGGTCCTTTTACGTTTGTGTTTACAGTCTTCGACATTTAATCAGTGTACGCCTCAAAGAATCGTTGAATTAAGTCTGCTAGCCACCGTATAGACTATTGGCATAATTTCAGTCACGCTCTGGACGCGAGAAAAAAAAACTTCGTTATTTCGATATGTTATATTATATTCAAGAAAATTCAAACAATAGAACGTTATGATAAAAATTCCAAACGACTATTTTCACAGCGGGAGATTTCAGTGAGGACGCGCCATCGGGTTTTTATCGCTTTCTTTCCGCCAACCGCGAGCGTATACCATTAAAAAATAAAACCGATTTTAAATTTTAATTCATAAACATTGCACTGAACGCCACTGTTGTAGAAATCCTTCGAGCGAGTCTGTCCGAATTCAGGCGATTTAATCGGTTTTTTTTTTCAAAACGTCGAAACACGCGAATACCTACGTTTTTTTTTTCTGGTGCCGAGTGGTTTAAATTTTTTTCTAACACATTTAAATTGTTAATATTTAAACGTAAAAAAAAAACGAACATTTCATAACGAACAGTATACATTATTACGGTCGCAGTAAATCGTAAACAAAATGTGTAGGTATAATAAGCATTTACGCTGCAGCCGGTGCCTATATACGTATAATATCGTGTATATATTGATTATATAAATTTATATTATAGTATTATTTTTTTTTCTCTCCTCCTCCTTTTCGTTATTCAGTTTGTATTTATCTTTCCCCCCCGGGCGGTTATCTTTGGCCAAGTCATCAGAAGTAAAAACGTTCGCGTCACGATTTGAATACCAATTTATTCTTATTCATTTGCCTAATGATCTCTTATCGCGCATACGATAGCGTATACAACGATGAAACGCCGTACTATACACACATTTGTATGCGTTCGAAAATCCGAATCGGATTTACATTTTATAAACTCCGAGAGTCGACGGACTACTTAGAATTTTAGAGTCCGCGTTATTATAATGCGCGTTATTATTATTGCGTTTCGACTGTAAATTTCTATATCTCGTCGCTGTCGTCGACGAAAATAATAAATAATAACTCGCTCATTCCGCGTGATACGAATATTATGTACCGTACGCTATATATTTTTTTTCCACCACGGACGTATGAGGCGATGAGGCGGTGCGAAAAAAAAAAAAAAAAAAATCCTCTGTGTTTTGACATTGAAAAACGTTTTCGAATGTAACTGCTACCGGAAACGCTGTTTCTCCCCACCACTGCAGTGTCGGTACAACAGTATACACGAGACGATGACGGCGATCCGAACGAATTTCTCAGTCGCTGCGGACCGAGGCGGTGCGGAGACTGTGTCGCTGGGACGTTAAACCGTCGATAATCGTGGCCAAGGATGCGTGAAGCCGCGACCGGCGACATCGATCGAATTAGCCGTGGAGATTAAGAAGGTGGAACGCGAAAGAAGGATTCGTTTTGGAAGACGAAGGCGTTCGTGTTATGTAACCCGATACGTTATTGTGTTTCGTTATTACGTAAAGGACGAGGAGGGACGTAGAGAGAAAAAAAAAGTATCAGAAACGCGATTCCGGGTCGACGTGTCACTACTGGTCGGACGGGATTCCGAACGAATATGTTTATACGAGAGTAGGTGGTTCGGGAGTTTAGTTTTAGGAGAACGAGTTAACGGAAGGGAGTCCGGACAGAAGCCGAAGAAAGAAAATTGTTGGACGTCATCGATGAGGATTTGGAGACCAAGAGACGGAAAGGGATAGACGCGTAAAACAGGAATCGCTACTAGTGATCGGTAAAGGCGAAGGGGAGGAAAAAGCCGAACGGACGTTTTTATCAAAACGCTCGAGCGTTTTGAAGATAGACAATATCGTACCATATACCGGCCCGGCAAACAGTTCCCCGGGGTATTTTAAAATAACTCGTCCTGCGGCATTCGTGTTCGGAAATCCTCGTTCCCCGCATTCCTATTCGTTTCTGTATACGCGCGGAATGACATCGTGTAAACCGACGATTGCGGGATTGTAATAGTGAAGTATTTACGACAATTTCAAAAGAAATTTTTAACGTTTTTAAGCGAACGCTCGAGAGAAAAACAAGCATTTTCGACGTCAAATGTACGTTGTACGGATCGCTTCTGTTTATATCGTACAACTATTCCCGGATCGCGGCGTATCGCGACCCCCGGTGTAAAATTTGTCCGTTCCAGGTCGAAATAACGGTCATACAGACTATCAAATTTATGCCGTATATACCGGTATAATAATAATTATTATTATTATTATACCGAGTATAAGCACTCGGCTAAACCCCCGAAAATTTACCACAAAGTATGTCACTTATGCGTAATAATAGTAGTAATAATAATAGGATCTCTGCGTAACGTATAACGATACAGATGCACAGTCCTCCGCGCGCTCAGAGGCATCCGTGCAAAGACCCTGCCACTTGAAGTTTCGCAAACATTTATCATAAATATCACGCGTAGAGGATGTTTGGCGAATTGCATCGCGTACACGTATTGTTGCTGGCGCCGCATATTTCATAGAACGGTGTACGGCCGGGAATAGTGTTGTACGGACGACAACCAATTTAACATTACACGCTAAATACCTATAAACTAATAAACGCGCGTAATATTATGTATTGTATACTTCAGTTACGTTTCTGTACACTCGAGTATTGAACGCATTAGATATTGTAATATTAGTAACGCTTCGAGATCGCATCGTTTCGCGATTAATTACAGTATTATATTATATCGGAAACAATTTATTTGAAAAAAAAAAGAAAATCGTTTTTCTTTCGTAAAGAAAACCTATTTTGTATTGCCTAATCCAATGATAAACTTTTCGGCGTATAACTCGGCGAAATCACAATACTATATTTTCTCAATAGAATTTCAGCATTCGTTCGTTTATTAGTGGATTCGTATTTAAGGGGATTGAAAGCGGGTATTTTCTCTCTTTGTCTTACACACATAGCAAACATAGCAAAATAGACGTTACGAGCCTGATAATATCTCGGGAAATATGAAAAATATTTCGAGAAAACCGTTTTGCGCATTTTAGGTATTTTTTCATAATTCTAAATATTTTTAACCATCATTTATATATTTTGTTTTTACACTATAATTTGGAGTCCGCGATACTACTTGAACGCCCCCTTCTGATCAACGTATATTATAAACCAGCGGTCGCCAACCTTTTGGACACCACGGACCACTAAATCCACAACTCTAAATTCTACGGACCACATACTATACTGTATAATATAGTTTCAAAAAAAAAAAAAAGATCATCAACTTTCATTCAACTCACTTACTACACTAATCTAGGAATATTTTTGGGGCTAAGCCCCCCAGTAGCGCCTATGACTGTTATTTTGAACCGAAAGCATTTTTTTTTTTTTACTAAATATTTTATCAAGCGCGATAACGATTCACGTATTATTCTTATTCACTCGACCACTCCGTCACCCGTGTACGTTCAATTCCAGTAATAATAATTAATTAATAATAATAATTAAATCGCACGTAGAGACTACAGCAGTGCTTTCGTTATCGTAATACGTACGCGCTGTCGTCCGCGTTTGTTACGCGCGCGTACCGGCTGTTGCGTGTTATGACAGGTTTCACATGGTGCTGATGGTATTTTAAACACGAGCTACGTAATATGTGTATATTATACATTTTATATAAGACGGTTGGTAGTTATTTTATTTCACAGATTTTTGTCTAAAATCTAAAGATAAATATTTTAAATAAATTACCTATACAATTTACGTAATTAATTAAATTTTAGTATAAGTTCAAATTTTTCGCGGACCACCGGTTGGCGACTGCTGCTGTAGACGGTTGCAACCACAATCTAATATCAATCGAATGCGTATAATCAACACAATCCTACCAATAGATTTCCACATATTCGTAAACGAAATAGTAAAATTAAAAATTGGTAAAAAAGCGTTTTTTTTTTTATTTATTTTAATTTTAGTTATTTATACACCCTGGTGTCGGCGTGGAAAAAAATAAGTTACGTTTTCGTTTGGAAATCAATATAGTTTACACGCGTTTGTTTAAGGCGTAATGTTAAAAAAAAAACGGTTAAATAATATTAATCGTTAAACGAATTATTAATGAATAACACGAAAAAAAAAATTTATTTAAAATCTTATCGGATAATCATCACTCTGTATAGTCTCCGGGTCAGATACGGATATTAGATTCGAGTAAATTATCTAACGACATTGACTGCGTATACACTCTGTAGTCTGCAGTACGACACGCCTTTATTCGTCACGTAATTATATATAGCCCGCCGCGGTACGTTATGACAAATTTTTTTTTTTTTTTGTGGACAGGATAATAGTAGGGTACGTTGAAAAAATCGATACGCGAGATTTTTCGATGGATTTAACAAAGGATTTCGTTATTTATATTATTTTATTGTTATTTTTATTGATCTGTATACGATACACGTGTAAAAATTAATTTTTTAGAAATATTTCCTAAAATTAACGTTGCGTTGAGAATTTCACAATCGCGTTTCGTATATTATGAAAATGCTGTGTCTTTTTTTTAAAAAAAGTACATTTTATTAAAATTAGATTAAATTAGGTATTTTTTTTTTGTATAGTAATATAAAATAAATGAGTTTCAAAAAGTAAATGGATAATCAAAAAAAAAAACTAGAGACCAACGTTATCAGTTCGAATTGTGAATTTTATTTCAATATATAACTAATATGTGATTATTGAATCTCGCCTATACGTCTAAACAAATCACTAGTACTCGTGGTACAGACTTGGATGGTATTCAGAATGTAGCTGTATTCGAAATACTGTATTCAGAATACATTTTAAATACTTTCTTTTCGAAAATAGTACGTAAAGTATTTTAAATATTTTTTTAAACATTATTCCGAATACTTTCTAAAACTCGACGATATTAAAAATAATACCTACATAAAAACAATGAATAATTATTTGAATGTAAAAAGTAATTATTTTAGAAAAAAGTATGAGTAGCAATTAACGTCAATTCCCAATAATCTTGGTCTATTTGTTGAATTGAACCCAACCGCATTCAAATAATACCAACTATATTCGATTACAGTAAAATGTATTATAATTTGTTTTATGTTTTATAATTGATTGGTGTTATTTTTTTACTTATTAATTATTGTTTTTATTTATAAACACAAAATTTAAAATGAATTTGAACCCCCCAAGTACGTATTGATGTACTATATTTGATGTTAGTATATTACTGAAAAGTAGTATAAAAAAAAAAAATAATATTCCAAATAATTAAAAAATAATAATTTTATCCAAGTGTCTGAAATAATATGCGTGTTTTCGCTGTGGGTTTAATCGATCCAAGACTCTTTTCCGGCCGTATTTTTCAATCCTTCTAATTCGTCTATCCTATATATATATATATATATATATATATATAAAATTCGAGTTTGGCCCGACGGGTGGGAATGCGTTCACGTAACCGCACTCCAAAAGATCACGGTCAAATACCTACGGACGATCTTGAAACCGGCGGCGCTACTGTGAAATCGAACACGGACGACGACGTCGGGGGAAAAAATCGAAAAACTCAAGGGAACTGTATATAATATAATATACGTATATTTTTATATTACTATTTTATGTCTTAACGTTATGTGCATTTCGACACGCGTATTGGACCGTAATTTCGAGCCGGTCACAGTCTGATACGTATATCGAAATGTTGTTTTTTTTTCTTTCCTTGACACCACTTATATTATTATTATTATTATTTTAAGGGCCGCGGAGTGGTCATTGATAAACGCGTACACCGAGTCCCAATTTCGTATACGATACACTCACGCGCTGCAGCCGAAAATTAAAAAAAAAAAAAAAAAGTTAATAACAAAAAGCGTAGGCTTGCGGGCCGACGGAAAAGAAACGTTACTGCAGCAAGTACGGTGGATTTTTTAGTTTTTCCTAATTATTAGGCGTACCGCGGTGTTTATACAAGGGGAATTGGGGTCAAAATCTCCGCCAGGACCAAAAAGTCTGCACGATTAAAAATATTGATAAATTCATATATTAACTCGTCAAAATAATGTCGACAAACACTCGCAATCACTATTATAGAAATTCTCCGTTTAAGAGATAGAAAATGCGGTTGTGCGATGACCGATCGACAAGACGAATCGAAAAGGCGCGTTACGAGGAATGGTTCCTGCGTCACAGTTATCGTCGATACACATTCAATATTTATTCGTTTCTATTGAACACGAACACGTGTAATATTACGTAGTGAATTTATCGTGTACACACGACTTTAATCGTTTCGATCGTATTGGGTCCGCTCGAATAATTTCACTGGCAATTTAATTATTCCCCGTTTAATCGTATCCTGCAGTCTGAAAACGAGACAATTTACTTCGGCCGCCAACCAATAAATTATTCACTTTGTACGTATAGTTTACGCGTGGAACTGTAAGCGTTACTACGCGATACTCTCTGCTGCACTGTTATTATATCGCGCATAATATAAATATACCTATACCCCGTAATTTAACAGAATTTTCGAGGGTCCAACGAGTTTACCGGAATAGTACAATCGTTGTTTTCAACGGCGTACAATAATCGGCGTATGTAAATGATTTTAAACAATTTTTTTTTTTTATAAACGTCGATACTCCTCTTATACGTGCAATAACTAATTCATATCATGCGCGCAAAGACAAACGGACCGATAGTGATTGAACGATAGCGTGTCATTATAGTAGGGCAGGTAGTGAAATTTAAAACTTTTTCCTAAACTCGAAATTACAAACGAAACGATACGAGACTGTAATATATACTCGTATATGTGCAGTGTATTCCTCCGATTTACTTAAAAAAAAAAATGTTTGTTCGCCTTCGATTAAAATATAAAAATACCAAAACTATACATAAATGTCTGAGCACGACTCGATTAAACTCGGGAGTATTATCTTTAAAGAGAAGTGTTTGTAGGTGATTTTGATACGTTCTACTGTAACGCGTTACTTCTTTCCGCCATTGGAATAATAACTATTGCAGAGGACAATGATGCGTGATATCGTTATTATTTTATGTACACTTTATTCTCGTCGTTATAAACGAAACAAAAATGTCGGATAATTGAATATTTTTACTAAAATATTTATAGGCTAAGTACGCTTTTTTGAAATGAATACGGTTTACAGTTGTTTTCAAAATATAGACTTTGACGTCTTAAAAAACTCTGTCGTAACGGTCATTCATAACGACGCATAACGCTCGTCGTGTATCGATTAACGGTGATAATTGTAGACGTTTTAAATTCGTCGGTAATGTTCAAAAAAAGTATAGCGAAGACGAATGTCGCAGAGAAGGCCGCGCTGCTGCTGCTGCTGCAGCGCGCGAAATCTGTGACGAGTTACGCTTGGAGAGGTGAAAAAAATTGATCTCTTCTCGGTATTCGTCTCGTAGAAGTATAAGTAAAACAATTTTTTTTTTTTGAAAATTGCACGACAACGACTATAGTAAAAAAATTGTCCTGCAGTTTACAGGCGCACACGCGATATGTATATTTTTTTTCGCACTATTACTATTAGAATACAGTACGTTATAGGTTTACAGACGTTTTTTTTAATTACTGAAATTGATGTGTCTTAAAGTTTTTCGACGCGTACTGCTATATAATTATTATTAAACAATTATCTCGGGAAATAAGTTTTATAATTAAAATTACAGAACTAATTGTTTAATTTAATTAGTCAAATGAGTTGCTCAACTTATAATTGCGACTTTCGCGCATTCACCAAAAACCTTCGACTCCCACAAGACTCCCGGGTGGAGGGTGGGGGGGGAGGGGGGAAGGGAAAACAAAAACAAAATTTTTTCCCCCGCTATAAACGAATAATTGATAACCTGAAAAGTATAGTGAGCACTGCAGTATATACGAGCGAGAGAAAAAAAATTATATAGAAATGTCTGAAATAATATTGATTCAAAAACGTTTCGAACGCGATTTCAGTAACTTTGTATTGATTAAAAGAAAAAAAAAACACAAAAACACGTGTACAATATCGTATAGGCGTATAAATTTTGCGGCGACCTTAAGAAATAATAACTTTATCGAGAAACGGCGAGCAGTATTGTAGAGAATAGAAACGAGAAAACTTTCTTGGGGAATCGAAAAAACGAAATATGCGTTTCGGTCGTTAAATATTGAAAAGTAATAGAAAGAAAGAGCGCACATAATTTATAACGAAAACGTTTAATTAAAAAAAAAAAAAATGTTTTTTTTTTTGTCACCCTCCGAACGAGAAAATTGGCCGAGTGCTAAATCTGCAGTGTTCCGAATGTCTTTATTATTGTTCGCGACGGATTTAAATTGCCGAACATTAATAAGAATTTGTATACGTCGTCGTTATATACTTTATATTATTATTATTATAATATATATTTTACTCGGGTAATTGTCGTTCTTTTTTTAAAAATATTTTTATACTTCCTTCGCGTTCTTTAAAACTTTCTGCGCTTACTAAATCCGTGAACTTTTTGTCTCTTCTCGCGATAAGTAATTTTTTTTTTTTTTGCTTTTTTCTCCTCGGGGAAAACTTTTGCGCGGGATAACTCGAAGTTTTACGCGCCAACACAATATACGCAGACTGTGATTTTTAACGAACTGACATCGACTCGTGTGTACGGCGATGATTGTGGTTTAATAAGTCGGCGGTTCGGGTTAAAACACCTAGCCAAAGACCGAAACGCAATTAAACGTATCATCGGTATATTAACACGTGTAACGCATAAAGAATATATACAGTTTTCAAAATTATTTTCACACTTTGAATCCGCTATGCTAGGTTCTCAACATATACATCATAATTCTGAAACTAATGAAGATGAAGATAGCTCTCAAGATTTTGAAGACAGTGATGAAGAAAATGTAAATAAAGATACTGTGGGACTAAAAGAAAAAAATTGTCAAAATTTGGGAACACTTCTTCATATAT
The DNA here is from genome assembly GCA_032441835.1 of Slavum lentiscoides. Classification (NCBI taxonomy): domain Eukaryota; kingdom Metazoa; phylum Arthropoda; class Insecta; order Hemiptera; family Aphididae; genus Slavum; species Slavum lentiscoides. The sequence continues at coordinate 13,924,743 of CM063714.1, read as the reverse complement.
TTAAGGTAATTTCTAATTAATTTATTTATTGTATTTAAATGTCCTATTTAAACATACATATTAAAAACCATTGCTAAACACACTTAAAGGAGCTAAAAGTAATATTTATATAAAACTAAAATTAATTTAATCTACAGGTATGCCATAATTCCGAATTACAGAGCGTTCTTCCGAATCTACATATGGCTCTCCAAATTGCGTGTACAATACCAATTTCTAGCACGACTCCAGAGCGAACGTTCTCAAAATTAAAATTGTAAAAATCGCTTAAGAACAACGATTTCTCAGGAACGTTTGGACGCTACTGTCGACAACAAACACAATTATTCCAAATTCTATTAAAAAAAAAAAAAAAACGCGGATATGACGAAAATATTTATCGATCTCGCGTATCGTGGGAAAGACACGTGCTCGAGGAATCATACTACGTCACATACAGTTAATATTTATTAAAATAAAACGTTAAAATCGGTCATTGATTTTTAACAAGGAAGATGGTTTGATGGCTGAATTATATGTTCACCGTGATTGGCGGAAAGAACCCAAAGAAATTCTTCGCTAAACTCTCCGGCAATAGAAAAACGTTTGGAATTTTCTGTTTTCTAAATTCTAATAAAAAACTATTTCAATTACTAGATATTATAGAAATTCGTTCGAAATGGCGACCGAGTTTCGGTTTTTTATTTAAACTCCAGGAGATAAATTGAAATTACCCCTCCTTGCGCACGATATTTGTTTTAGGACGGCGTTTCCTTTTAGGTGTACGGCCAAACGCGAATTTCGCCCACAACTCGATCGCTTTCCAAAGCTGATAAACGGTTAACGTGGTATATATTATAATGTCGTTATCAATACTTATTAAATGTCAAACAAATTTCGGGAATGCAGTTAAACTTTAACGGCAGACGATAATCATTAAGTCAGGGCGTGCGTATTACTTGTACGCGCGTAACTCGATATGTGCAGCGCGCGGTTAGATTGTACGAATATTTATTACATTATCTGTGGCGCATAAAATTGCGTTCTCGTCTTCTTTATTAATGATTTATTAAAATTTACGGTTTCCGCGAAACTTATAACTTATCGGACTGCAATTCCGTTTAATATTCATGTCGTTATAATAATATTATACGTATTCTGCAACCTCCGGCGAGAAAAAAACACTGGTCGACGAGTTTTATAATACGTTTGATATATTTTTTTTTTTTTTTAGTAATTCTGCGGTTAGGCGAACGCCACTCAGCAGATTGCTGCAGCGCGTGATATCTGAAAAATAATCTTTTTTTTTTCGCAAGAGTTTCTTAATTTTTATTTTTTATTTTGATCGTTCATATACGTATAAATAAACCCGCAAATGATGTATTTTATTCGGTTATAAATTTATCTCGTCCGTGGACACTTTTTCGGTTATCGCGCGGTTTGGGAGGGGTGAAGGGCGCCTTCTATAGCAATTTTTAAAATATAAAACAACCTCTTTTGTTAACAAAACAAAATCGATCAATGATCTAAATGTTAGTTTAATAATAATAATAATAATAATAATAATAATAATAATAATTTCCTAAGAGTTAATTCTCTCTTCTTCAAAAAAAAAAACACTACCCCATATACAGTTAGTATATAGGCATGTCCATTATTCTATTACCTACAAAAAAAATGACGTTTCTCGTTCCGTTATGTTGGCCTGATAATCGTTACGAAATAATTTGATTTTTTTTTTCATATATCACTTCTGGCAACACTTCAATAGCCTATAATGTGCAAAAAATCATGGTTAGGTTAGGTTACTATCATAATTAATGGTAAGATACTACCAATATATCGTATATAAAACAAAATTGACTTGAGTTACTCCAAATTTTTGATATATACGCTTATAGTAATTACTGAGTTAAAATAGGTTCGCCCCTCTCCCACTTGAAAACAGTCTAGGGACGCCCACGACGAATGACCGAAATTTAATAAATATGTGAATTTTTTTTGTTTTTTGGTAAAATAATACCATATCGTAGATTCTCCGTTAAGTTTTCACGGAAAAATCACGAGATGAGTTGCACGTTTTGTTATTATTTTTGTTTAAAATAAAATATATTCATCGACCTCACTGCTGCACGTATTTATGACTTTGAACGACGACGAAATTGGGCACTCGTCCACGCGCACGATATTAAACATATTTCAACTTATGGTAATCTTATTACTCGCAGATTAGTGTGTATTTAATAATATTATTCAACGACGTAAATTTCAACGCCGCACAAGGAAATTGAACTTTGTTCACCGTGGGCGTGCGCACGAACGGCGTAGGCAAGAATGTAATTTTTTTTCTTTCTGGTATTTGAATATTATTATCAATTAACTCATAATAAATAAATAATAATTTCGTAGACTCGAGTGTAGGACTCGAGTCACGGGCGTGTTATAAACTCGACGGTGGGATATATCTTCGATCTTCCCAGTCAAACGCCGCACGCCACTGATTACGATTTATTTATTTGTATTCGAGTTTTTTTTTTCTAGCAACTGGGTTAACGTTAACATCTAAAAAGACCTTCTTAAAACGTACACAAGTACACTGATGAAGTCCACGCTTGCACATAGATAGTCGGAAAGCGTTACTTCAAATCATATCGAATCTAATGATCTTAGAATCATAACATCTAGAATTCTAGAAAGACTTTCTGAAGACGTACACAAGTGATCTGATAAAGTCCATGTTCGCATATGCACACGGCTGGAAATCATTACTTCAAATCGTATCGAATAAGAACATATTTAGCAAGCAGAATACCTGCTAGAGTAGCTGTAGCTGTATAATTGCGTTCTTTCGAACATCAATAATTAGTCCTATAGTCACTCTTTGTGGTTTCACAGGCACACACGATGACAACTGGTCTAATATGTGTTCGGGTTTTCTTTAATTTTCTATGACAATATGAACGAAATGTGAAATATGAACGATCGGCCGGATTTATTCCTTCTCGTAACTCATCGTGTACGTTTATTCCGCGTCAGATATTTTAGAACCCTATATGCTTAAAGCAGTTCTGTTCGTTCAGATACAAATCGTCCGACTCTTAAGTTTGTCTCCTCCTAGACGTCGGAACATGATCATATATGTTTTCAACTGTGGTTTCATCGATGATCAGCACGATTTCTTCGCTAGATCCTATTGATTCGTACTACCTCCAACTTAATTTTAGTTAACTTGAATAACGACGTCATCGGCATACGCGAGTAAGGTTAGGTCAGGTCAACTTAACTCGACCTTGTATTTTTCGACGTCTAATTGTACGCGTTTACGCTTATATTCATACTTTTTAATACGCGGTCGTTTGACTCGAAGAAAAAATAATACATACCTCATTTTTCTTTTACCGCACTTCCTGTACCCGCGACTTTCGTCCCACAGTCTTGTCGCCCGGTGCAACCGTGTAATTTTTAATGTATTTTTTAAATATAATTATTTCAACGCATTAGCGATTGCATTGCGCACCGTTACGCATACGGGTTAATTAAATTTTTTTTTGCTTAATCTAAAACGGAAAAAATGCCGGTAGGTAGTCAGCTATACTGTGCAGCAGTCTGTATGGGTATATATGGGCGATTTTCAACAGTTTTTCCGCGGATTGCGGCACGCCGTTTATCGTGAAACAATAAAAAAATTAACTCATACCGATAACACTGTTTTCGTAACGTGTTTTTATTTATTTATAATTTATACAATAATTATATAGTCAAATACAATAAGCAAAAAGACGATTTCAAACATTTCCGGACAAATTAATCGTCCGAGAAACGTTTCTGAAACGAAATTGATCGCGAGTGTTCGCGATTAATACAACACATGGGCTTGTCAGAGTTGTGATGCCGTAAACTCCACTTAACTATAAAGTACAGTTACACAATTAGTTGTAGTCACATTATACAGTGATAATTTGAAATAAACGTATCGCATCGGTAGAGCGCGAAGTGTTGGCCCACTATAATCTTTTCGGCAGCATCACAAATTCGCAAAATTATATCCCGAAAACGTCTACTAGGACTCGTTGTTGACGTTTTTACTGTTTGTACAATTCAAGTTTCATTTTTCCACAATAAGAATAAACAATACTTCAAAATTCGAAATATTTTGAGTTACAATTCGTCCAATCGTATTCGCATATCGAGTGTTCTGTGAGCAGTTTTTGGTTTTTTTTTTTTTGTTCATATAAACCGGAGCGTATTATATTAAAGACGAATTTTTATATTCGAAAAAAAAAAATGTTGATGGACATTATTTTACAGCCGTACGAGTTACAGTGTTTGTTGTACCATAGAAAAAAAATAAAATAATAATACTTTTGGACGAATACAATATCAATTTCTGAACACTACATTCAGTACGGAGGCAGGGCTTTTGTTTGAAGAGATCTGGTTACGATCCTAGACATACACGCGTACAGCGAAACGGGCCTATAAGGCTTTCAAAATATAAAGTGTATACTATCAAAATTATAGTAATAACCCTAGCTTTTTCAATGGTTTATACCGCGCAAAACGAATTTCCTCGTTTAAATCGCACGCGTTGAATACGAAACGGTATAAATTCATTTATCGCGCATTAAAAAAAAATCGTAAAAAAATTAAAAAAAAAATTTATTAATTACACGAGTAATCTAGTGAACGCGCTCGACAAAAAAAACTCAATCGAATCCATACTTTTTTCTTTCGCTCTAATGGACGAAATATCGCGTTCAGTACTTAGTACCTTTACAGCGGTATACATATTCTCTTTGAGTCGCGGAAGAAGCGAAAATGACCGTTCTCAACCGTTTCGTAACCTTTTAAGACAAAACAGAGTTAATGTTAGGAAAGTGTTCTACGCGTTACACAAGTTACACAAGCACATGTGCGTCGACACTACAAATTTTGGAGCCAAAAAAATCAATGGCCTTGTAGGCTCGAACTCATTCAGTTCGTAACTGCAGTATTATTGTTTCGGCGGAGCGAGCGATTTTTATTCATCGGTGGTTAAAAAGTACCGGATCTCAATAGAATCCTTTCCGCAGGCTCCAGCAAGTACACTCTCTATAAGAGGGCTTTAAAATAACCAGTGGCGCGGATACGGCGATTGTGAAATTAATAGCGAATTTCAATTAAAATTATATAAAATCCAGAATCTTGAGCATTACAATACTATACTATATATGTACATAAACGAGACATAAACAATATAATCGATGAGAAATATTGATTTTCGGTTTTTTTACTCGATTGTAAAAACAAAAACGTGACGAAATTCTGTATCTACGAGAAAATTCGATAGTTTTTAAAAGTCAAATATTATCTGTCTAAAAATCTACTCTCCGTGAAAACCGTATACAATAATTTTATATACGTGACTATATTAATGCGGTAGAATATTTCTAAAACAATCGGCGGCGAGTTGACTTTTTTAGAGAATTCTTTCGTAAAAAACTATTTTAATAAATACAAATTTAATACCGAATATATATAAAAAAAAAAAAATTTCGAAAATTCCTTTCAATCGCCCCCCACCCACTTTCAAAAAAAAATCGCAGCCACGCCGTTGGAAATAACGAATTATTATATATTGTATGAGAATAAAAGCCCGATCTGTACTGCTGCAGAGTACAGTGGTAAGCGCACAGCTGAAGATGAAATACGTTTTTGTTAAAATAAAACGAATTATTTCGTACAAATCGGGTTTTTAATTTATTACATAAAATATAATTCTACGAAGCGCTATCAATACCGAAAATGTACGATAATTATTGTATTGAAAAAAAAAAAACGTACGTAGTACGCGCGACAATAGTTACATTAATTTTTTTTTTTTTACACTGCAGCACGTGCGCGGTCGGTTATATTTAAAAATATGGGTTACGGTAAACAATCCGACGAAATGCATTTTTTTTTTCGAAATAATATTAAAAAATAAAAAAAATGTGGGACACAAGTGTTTTTTTTTTTTTATACACGCGCTGTCGGCGGCGGCGGCAATCGAACGCTTCCGATGTGGAACAAAAAAAAAGTGCATAATTTCGTGTTTACATTGGCGCTCTGTACGGACGAAAATACTACGAACGGTCGCTTTGTCGTGGTTTAAACCGATAGCGAGTGGAACTTTTCTTCTTGTTTTCTGCCACTTTCTCCCCCTCACCATATCGGTTAAGAGGAAGTTCGAATAAAAATATAAAAAAAAAATAAAACCGAAAACCTCGTCTCTGTAAACGATTTATGAACATTTCGTATTAAAAAAAAAACGTATAAAACGGATAATATAGTGAAAAAACAATAATTATACTCTTCGCTGAGAGCGTATGTAATTATGGCGGTGCCGCTGGCGCTCCAGAAATTTCGGCGAAATTTTTTTTTGTTTATTTACGTAATGGAAATCGACAGCCGAAATCTATGCGAAATTCCTATAACACATAGTCGTTTTCAGTAGGTCGATAATTTGGTAATTTTTTTAAAAAAATTCAACGTTCAGTCGTGGTAAGGTCCCGAAATTTGTAGTGTCGACGTACACGCGCTTGTTGTAACTCGTGTAACGCAGAACGCTTTCCTATAAAATTAACTCTGTTTGTGTTAAAAAGGTTACGAAACGGTCGAGAACGGTCGTTTTCGCTTCTTCCACGATTCAAAGAGAATAATAATTTATACCGTTGTAATTATGATATTTCTCATTGCCTCAGTCTCTTCCCCCAAAAAAAATCAAAAATTACGCTCCTGACTCGTCGAATTCTCATTTATTTCGGACGTATTAGGATTTTTGAAAAAATTATATAAAAAAAAATCCCAAACGTTTTAGCGAGAGCTCAGTATTTCTTTAAGGTTTTATCCGCGCGTTCCTTCCGCCGATTATTATTAGTATTGTTAGTGTATTATAAAATAAAAACGAACATTAACACTGACGTATAGTGTGGAGTTACGTATACAAATGCTAAGAGTCATCAACGGCGAAGAATCAGCTAATGACAGAGAAGCGCGGAAAGGTGTGGTGGTCGCGGCGAAGGACCCGAAATATGCGTAATATAATATAATTATACTAAGCCAGGGGAAAAATAAGAATCCGAAGTAGGACATTATCGTTTCCCGATTTTCCACACTTTTTTATGAGATCTTTCGACAATAACTTTATATAAAAAAAAAAAAACTGTATCGCGTTCTAGCGAATTGGATCGGCGTTTGACCGACACGGGACAATCATTTTTTCGCTATACATTTCGGTCTCGGTTCGGGCCGAATTCTTCTCGGCTCCACCGCTCGCCGCGAATAAGCAATTGACGCGAGAGATAATTAGATTAATTCGAGTGGTTTTCACACGACCGTCGAAAAAAATCAAATAATAATAATAATAATATCGCTCCGAGGCCCCAGAAATCGTCTCGTATAACCTTATGCGCGCGTTAACACAATAGAAACGTCCAATTTCAAAATTTACGACACTCGTTAAATTAAATTTTATGTGTTTGTACGCGCAGCGAGTGTGTATGGTCGCGGATTCCGCGCGTTCGCACTGCGGTTCAATGGACTCGGTTTAACATTTATCTCGAGCGCTTTTTTTTTTCTCTTCTTCTCGTCTAATAAAAACGATCGTTTTGACTAATTTTTTTACCGAAAAAACACAGACACACACACACACACACCGTACCTCGCGCATATTTCTCTATAACGTCCCGGTATTAAAACAGAACTGTTACAGTGACTGCTATTACTCGTCCGAACGACCTGCAAAAACCGGCGGCAGAAGCCGTGGGGAAGGGGTGAGGGGAGGGACAAAAATGCCTCGGGAATTTGTTTTCGAGCAGTTTTAAAATATCTTTTATCGCAAAAAAAAAAAAACGAAAAATTCGACAAACCTCTAGCTGCGGTATATTATCCATATCGATTAATTCGTAAAACCAAACGAATATTTACCGATAAATTATTATTCCCCGCAGTTTTATAACGTCCGCGAGAGCGGGTCAAGTATCTATTTACGGGGTGAGCACTTGAATTAGGCAGCGTATAAAATAAATGTAATAAAATTACAAAAAAAAAAAAAATATATTTATTAAAATTGATATTTTATTTTACGAAACAGGCTAAGGCCGAAAACAAGAGAACGAATACAATATGGAACAAGAGTGAACATCAATTAAATAGGTACGACAAAAAATAATAATAACATGAAGGATGACAGGATATTAAGTGTTATATTTTAAATTTATAGGACGAAAAACCGGTTTTCGACTTTTATTTTTATTTTTTGCCACTCTATCGATTACCGAATCGACGTGTTCTGTTTTTTTTTTTTTATGTGCACGAATAATGGCCAGGTCTGACAATCTTTCTGCCCTGACATCCTACAGCGCATTCTGCACGTTGTAATTCGTCTTGAATAGGAGAAACTTCTTTCCGCAGACGAAAAACCGACAAGGAGAGAAGATGATTTTGTAAGAATAAAGTATGTTCATAGACGGACGACATTCTGCTGCCGTATGAAATATATTTAATAAAACAATAAATAAATATTACGTTTTTTTGTTAACGGGGGGGGGAGGGAGGCACTTGCCATCAGTGTTCCCCCTTGGTCCGCGCCCTCGAGTATACACTAGACCAGCGGTTCCCAAAGTGTGCGCCGCGATGTCTTTAAAGGGGCGCCGCGCCCCTTAAAATAATAAAATATTTATTTTATAATTATATCTTTAAATTTTAATAATAATTTATATTTTAATATATTTTCAAATCTTTGAATCAAATTAGATACGGCCACTCTCATTTCCTTTCCCACGCTGGTTTTTGTTGTTTGCTGATATTTGCTTTTTATCACAACGACCGTCAAAAACCCAGCTTCGCACAAATGTAGGAAGTCGAAAACGGAATTAAAATACGCGAAGCCTTGTCACTTAAAAAAATGGAATATTTGTGTCTTTTATTGAAATACTAAATTTACTTTTAGACCATAGATAACCAGTCGGTGGCGCTGAAATTTTATAACCTTTAGTGTAAAATACAATATTTATAAATCTCAATAATTACAAAATTATTTATGAAATATATACTCATATATAATTATAATAATATAAATATTTACATTTCACGTATTATCCACAGTTTTTTTTTTTGTACTTTTATTTATTTTTATTTTAAAAAAAATTGTTTAAAAGTCGTCAGTTTTATCTAAGGTGCCACGAGAAAACCTCAGTTTCAAAAGGGCGCCGCGAGTCTAAAAATTTGGGAACCGCTGCACTAGACCGTGTTTTCCAAGTACGGAAAAGTGTACGGTTTTCTTGCAAACTCGGGTTTATTCGAAGCGTCTCAGGACACTGTAGGCGTCGGTACAGACCGCGCACGGATCGGTCGATTTCTCACCGAGATATAATATAAAAAGTCCCGCGAAAGTCGAATAACTCGTAAAGTTTTTTTCCTCCGACGACGTCCAACAAGTCCGACTACGAATTTCTTCCGGAACGGTTTTAGAACGTATAGCGCCAAAATTATATACGCATTATTTAAAAAAAAAAATTTTTTGATTTATTCGAAAAAGAATTAAAGTTTTTTTTACCGAATCGATAATAATAACCGTTTTTTTTTCGTTGTGTTACAATAATAAAAAAAAAAACGATGGCACGTATTTTAAATCGCGTAAACGAATAATAATAAAAAAAAATGTTATCCTGCACTGTATCTGTGAATCACGAAATTTCGACTTTGACAAAAACGTTAACGATCGAAAGTGCTTCTATCGATGACGTCGATAATTGCCTCGTGGTTGCTCAACAAGACTGTTTCTGCCACTGAAAATGACGTCCGATTTACGGATCAGGGAGTTTAAAAAAAAAAATCGTTATCGGAGTAGCGTGACGACGTAAAGGACTTTTCGCGAAAACAGGAACGCGGACAAGAGACATCAATCCTGTACGGTACTGGACTCCGTTGAAAAGTCCTGCGGTCGCGCGCAATAGCTGTATAATGTTTGCGACTGCAAACCGTTTTCGCAAATCGCCTCCTACCGAAAAGATAACCCGTTCATTCTGTTTTTTTCAAATTCGTACATTCATTTTCGATTCTTTTTTTTTTTTTTTGCAGAAACCCGAGAACGGTCACGGAGGACGAATTATTATACACGTATAAGCAAGGCTGGGCATTAACGAGTTAATAAGTTAAAAGTTAAGTTAATTTTAACTTTTAACTTAATTTTTTATATTTTATTTTTATTAACTTAACTTATTTTTTGTTATATTAACTTTAAATTAACGAGTTACTTTTAACTAAAACTCAGTTAAGTTAATATTAAAATAATTGATTTTGATAATTTAAATAAAGGATAATTTTAATTTCATACAGTCTATACTGTCAAAATGGTTAAATAATAATAATAATAAAAAAAAGTTGTCATGTTAGTGTATATTTGACGATAATATTGACAATGTTTTTGATATTCACAATTTATAGTACAGAACCTGAGCCATTTTTCAACGAAAAATAAAATCCACACTAGCGTTTACCGTAGTACTTAGAAGTCATTAAACTATTGTAAATTTCAGGTAATTAAATAGCCCGTACCCCACGAGAAGTGAATTTTACTTAGTTATAACCGTATATCTTAAACCTTATATTGAAAAAAAAAAAACTTAACTTAAGTTAATAAGTTAATAATTTTTTTATTAACTTAACTTGTTATTGAGGAAAAAAAATAACTTTTAACTTTAAACTTCTACTATTTTTTTTCTACTAACTTAACTTAACTGAGTTAAAAAAATTCATTAACTTGCCCAGCATTGCGTATAAGTACAGAGGCACTCTCGTAAAAAAAGCTGCTGTTATTCTCTACGCGCATAAAACGCGCAGAACTCGATGGTAAATTTGACGAATAAAAAGCGATCGTCGGATCGCGTCGTTCACGTATTCGTACGGCGTAAACGAATTTTTACCCGGAGAAATTTAAAACACGACGTTACGTTTACGTACACTGCAAAGGGTTCGAGTGGTTCGTTTGGATTTCGTGACCCCGTAAACGTATACGTGTTTGTGTGTATATATATTTTTTTAATAAAAACAAAAAGCGAAAAACGTCTAATACAATATTTATTTTATTTTTTTCTTTGTTTCTGCAACGCGTAGTAATACAAAACGTTTACGACGCGGGCCGAATTCGAAAATTCCACAACGCGCTTCCCTGTATGTATTTATTCGGTCGTTTGGATTTCGTTTCAATCATCCAGACAGTTTTCAAACATTTTTTATACGTCACATTTGAATTTTTTTTTTTTTTGACATACTAAACAGTCTTTATCGTCGTGTTCATGTCGTTCGTGTTTACGGGAAAATTCGATAGGTCTTTGAAAACGTATTTTGTTTTTCACGTTTAGAGTTCCGTTTTGTTTTGCCGACAATATAGCCGACACCCAACAGTCCGCGGCAGCGGTTCACAAACCGTGCGTGCACCGCGAGCACTATCCGGACGCCCGGCGGATTCGTAAAAAATTAATTATAATTCAATGTAATTTTTTAATTTCAAATTGAATCTAATCAAAAAAAAAAATTGTTTTCGTGTATACCCATTAATAACCACGTAAATTCGTGTATAATATTACTATATATTACCCTTTGCCGCCATTTACTAATGCGAGTAATAGTCGCGAGCATCTCATTAATAACGTTATTTTATTCACGTTTATAACGATTTTTCTGATTTTTTCAAATATTTTTCATTATTTTTTTCAAGTATATAGGAACGTATTGATTTTAAGTCGGCCGTATGCTTGGAATGCTCGTGTGTATTGTACGTATTATATTCAGTAAAATTATATGAAAACTGATTGTCAATGAGAATTATTGTTGATTTTTTATGTGTTTATATTCCTCGTGGTATATCACGGCAAGGTACCGCGGCCGAATTTAGTCCAAAAAAAGGGCACCGGCGCAAAAAAAGTTTGGGAACCGCTGGTCTACGGGGAAATGGACAAAAGCACGTTCGAGTCGAAACGTCAAACCGAAAAAAACTGAGCCGTCGTCGCGGGACGCCTGGCAGACGTGAATCTTCGAAACTGTTTTGTATAGAAAATATGGCTTTACATTTAAAGGAAATAAATATGGCGTAATCAGAAACAAAATATTCAGATTTGTTTTAAGAAAAATTATTCTTTTTAAAAATCATATAAAAAAATTGAAAAATTATTTAAAAAATACATAAGTATTAATTTGATATTAAAATTAAAAATTAAATAAAACATTTCTTAAGAGTCGAGACGGCTAAATTATTTCAATCAGTCACATCTCTAATACTATAGTAATAATATTCGATACTGCCTTTGACGGTATTATACAGTGACGATCGGTGTACGAGCTCAGCGTATATTATAATATTATATTTATAATAATAATTTTTAATTATTATCAGCTGGTATCAATAGTGCAGTAGATAACGAAAATTCCATATGAAAGTATGGTGTATTTATAACATAAAATACAAATTATATTAATTAAATACATATTATTATATTATAGGTGCCTATATAATATAATAAATGTATACGTTATGTATATTAAACATTACATTTTATACATCAGGGACTAAAATTGTGTGCAGTACGACACACTACGTGCATTACGAAATGTTATGTGTGTAGTACGAAATTGAAAAGTGTGTAGTGACTATCTATTCTCTATATTATGGTATTTGTTTTTAATTTTACATTTTTTTATTAAATTATTTTATTTAAATATGTTTTTTTTTAATTCCAAGGTGTATCATCAGCAAAATCTAAAATACCAACAAGTGTCAGGTAACACGTTAACAGCTATTGCAGGCTATCCTATGTTTCAAAGATGATAAAGGTACTTTTATTATCGAAGTTTGTACTGAAAACGATTAATGTAACTGATATCAATTTCAGTGGTTATTTGAAAAAACAATTTTAATCCTCGGCACGTGCAAGGTTATTAATTATTAAATTATATTCTATTTACTTTAATTTAGGTACTCGTCTAATATGCTACCTATCTGTAAACTGTTACTTACCAAAAAAAAACTGTACGCGTATAGTATGCTATACCCAATGGCGTGGCTAGGGAGACTTTTTAGGGCAACCGCCCCTAGTAAAATTCCTAGGAGTGGATGGGTGATACTGAGTTTAATTAATACTTATACATAAAAAAACTAATACAAATATAATATAAACTACTGATAAGTATTTTAATAAATAGGTACAATTTATTAATTATTTATTAAGAAACGTAATACAGGCAATTTCATTCACATGTTTTCAATTTATTCCCAAAAGGTACTCTCAACGTTTGCAACATGAGCCGATTAAAACATAATCCTCATCCCTATCAAAAACTAAAATGATGCCGCTGAAGGGGGAGTGTGACAAAATCCTAAAGTGTGCAGTAAGAAAAAGTACGTATTTTAGCCTCTGTCATACATTGTACAACTACGAACGTTTTGTACGTATTGTCTGACCATTAATGTTTTTATATCTGGCAACACTGGAAGACGACGCGTCGCCACGCGTCAACAGCCGATTTTACTCGCCGCATTAGACGTTTCACAAAAAAAAAAAATATTTAAGTGTGAAAAACGCTACTTTTTAACGCAGTCGACTGTATGGCTTCAATAAATCAATAATACGAGTATTAAAACAATTAATTAAAATAACAATTCGTAATTTACCTAACGAACAGTGGTCGGCATTCTTTCAGGAATTATACGCAAGCCGCCCGGGTAATAATTTGAAATTGTTAATAAGTCGCTAAATAGCGGAGGCCAGTGGTTCCCAATCTGTTGTATACGCGAAGAATTTTTTTTTGATATAATTTTCATTGTATTATTATTATTATTATTAACGTTCAATATTGTTTGGTCGATTTTTTTTTTTGAAAAATCACTACAGAAGTAGGTTCGATGTTCAGAGTATACGAGTGAAAATTAGTTCCGTTCCGTCTGATATTGATGCGTTCTTGTACAAAATATACAACAACAAATTACACATTGAATTCGAAAAATTTTAATTTAAATATTGAGATTTTCCTAAGAAATTAAAATTTTTATTTATTTTTTTTTGCTTTTACGAATATCGTACAATAAAAAAATGATAACAGACGAATTATTAATAAAAGACGTATTAAAAAAAAAAATAAAAAATATTGATTCTATTATAATTCAGTTTTAGAATCAACGTTGTACGCGGATTGATAATAAAAGTCTCTAGTTGTACTCGGTGATAAAACGGTTTTGAACCACTGGAGCGTATAAAATGCCTATATGTTCGACATTTTTTCGATATATTTATGTCCATTCATAATATAGATTTCCGTGCAATCGATCGTATCGCATATTTTATAATATGGAATTACTCGTATGAAAAAAGTTTCGCTATCGATTGCGGCCGAGGATTCGAAACGTGAGTTCATTATTTTCTCGTGTGTGTGTGTGTGCTGCCGATTTTTGTACGGGACGAAGGAAAAAATGATTTATTGTTCGAGCTGAAGAAGGGATATCCGATCGCGCCGGTCCCTTCCACCGGCTCTGGTGGTTCGCGACGAGGGTCAGCGCTGCAACGTCGCATCAAAGAAGAATGCTGCGCGGGATAAGAAAATGATTGTTTCGTGTAATTTACATGGTTCCGATAACGATCTAGGAATCCGACGCTACAATAAAGACGAGGGTTTATCATCGGAAAGATTTTCGAAAAGGAAAAAAGAAAAATCCCACTCATCCGCGCTGTTGTCGGTTTACCTTTTACCGACGTAATATAATATAATAATATATAAAAGCGAAAAATCCGAGAATAGCTGATACAAGACGGGGAACAGAGTCTTTGTGTCCGTTTTTAATTATATATAATGATCGTCTCTCGTTACAGGAAACCAGTTAAAAAAAAAAAAAATTCTTTTCTTTTTTTTTTTTGCACGGCTATTCCGAAGATCCTTTGTTGTGATTCCTTCGTCAGTAATATAACGATAATAATAATAATAATAATAACGTAATACGTCTTATTATGTCAGAAAACCACCTGTGAATCGTCGTTATCAATGGATAATGGAGAACGAACGAAATGTTTCGCCTGCGTTACTTGCACGGTACATTTCGGATTTCCGATACAATAACAATATTATATCGTAATTAAATATTTTCATTTTAAACCGGGAAAACACCGAACAGAGAAGTACGGGAAGACGGTTAAGACGAGACTCAGAAGTCGACGGAATGTCTTTCGAGCAAACACCGGTAATGGTCGACGTAGGAACTGCGCAAAACGAATTCACGAAATCCGTCTGAAATCTTGTAAAGGACGTTGTTTAGCTATTTTAAAGTAGGAATTATTGTCCAGAAAAACCAATGAAAAGATGTACCGTCTCGGAGCGATCGAGTCGTACGCGCGCTGTGCGCCCGGGAAACGACAGCGCGAGATGAGAATTGTCTCTTTGCGAGAGAAAATTTTGGAAATTCGTCTGTAAATTTGACACTCGAGTGCGGGAAGGGAAGGACATATTATACAGTTGTACGGTCACGTGTGGAAAGCCGACAATGGTACGGCCAAAAACGGTGTTCGTGCGAACGGAATAATGAAGGGAAAGAAATCTTGTGATTAGATGGAGTCCAAGAGGGACACGGTGGATTCGTATTGATATGACGGAGATGAGTTGAGCAAATCGGCACTGGCAGCAAAGGGCATGCGGAAGGTCTGTATAACGTTTAAAAAAGTAAAAATTATAATTCGTCTTCGCGTTTCGGTACCGTCGTCAGAGCTGTACTCGCTGCTTGTTTACAGTATTCTTTTCGTCGTCGTCGTATATCGTTGAAGTTTTTCGAAACTTTGAAAAACGATTTGCACCCCGTCAGTGTTTCCGTTTCTCTCTATAACGTATATTATTATATATAATCGACTGACGACGAGAGACCGAACGAAACTTCTTCGAAAAGTAAAAGTACGTTTACTCGATAGAGAGAGAGAGAAGCGAAAAAACAACACATCATCGCGCGCAAAACCAATACGTTTGCACCGTTGCGTTCGGAACGTTTAAGTACACCAGCTGTGTACGTGCAGGGAGCAATTTCTATTTGAGAAATTCGAGGGACGTGCAGATACTTTACTTTCGGACCACGATTTCGAGTGGTTAATGTCAGTTTAAAATACAATAAATGCGTATTTAAGCAAGGAGTGCTGTGAATAATCTATAAATATAAATAAAGTAATGTAGTTTTACGATATTATTGCTTATATTAGCTTGCCGAATGATTTTATAAACAAAAATTTAAAGAGCAAAATAACACTTTCGGAAAAAAAAATGAGAAAACCGAGGATGACGTTTTAACAATATTTCAATTGGAGACATGTCTCTAATCGTTTAACGCGTATTTTTGACATTTAATAATCGATACGATCGACATAAACATCTCAAACGCAAATATATAGTGTACACACTCTTTTGACCGAATAATGTATTACATACATATATATATATATTAAAATTTTGTTCCTTTTTTTTAAAGGAAAAGGAAATAAATTGCGTTTATTCTTATGCAATACACGATTAATACGCAGACAATCCGCAAATAGGTACTTAAAAATCTTTAACACGCATTTCCTTTTGAAATCAACGTGGCTCTGAATACGAATGTTTAAATACAAATTTTATATTATACGATTAATCGTAAATTTTTGTCCAGACAATAATGTCGATTAAAACTTCCTCCCACGGGCAGATATAAATCGATTTTACCCGTGATAAATTCGCAAATATTTTATAAAAACTGTTAAATATACATGTTTATATCTAAAGCTTTTTTAAATGTGTAAAAAATTTTTACGTAAAATATTACGATGATTTATAGAGACGCGTCCGTTCGTTTTATTTTTTTCGTTTCATCAAACAAACCAAACGCAACTACGTATATTTTTCATTTGAAATTCACACGAAAACGGCAGTTACCACGGAATTCACATCCCGTTCAAAATAGAAGCCTTTTTTTTCGAACTTTTTGCACGGCGAGTACCTATTTTTTTTTATTTTTTTTTTGTGAAAACGCTGTGGGAACGATACATCGAAATACGAGCTAAACGTAAATCAAACGCAAATATCGCATTGGAAACTTTATCGGATTTCAAAACGAACCAAAAAGTGAGGTTATTACGTACAAATGTCCGGAATCCGGCGGAAATCCAGCGCAAACAAATCACGCTATTATTCATCCAATTTTTTTTTTTTTTATTCAAATCTCTTCGACGATCCGTTTGTGACTATACGCGCGTATAAACGACACTTTACTCACTACTCGAAAAGGAGAGAAACGCGCGAACTGCCCTCCCCGTGTAATTCCGCGACACTCTGTGGTTCACATTTTCTTCTAGTCTACGCTACCTTTGTAGGTTTTCAATCTCCCTCTTGTAAACCGAAAAAAACAATTGTATCATTTTTTTTTTTATATATACTTTATATAATATTATGAGCGTTTAACCGTTGAAATACCATTGAACACGCTCTATGATTTATTAAATACGAATTTTACTCCGTGATAACTGTTTGCGCCACCCACAGCAATGCGTTCACGGGGCCTCCCATGTTGGAAAACGCACTGCAGTCTGACAGAAAGAATTCCTAAAAAAAAAAATAGTCGTTTTCTGTTGAAACGTCATAATTCGAGATTCGAGCACAGAAATTAAAAAAGAAGACTCCCGTTTTCGAATCGAACGTCCTCAACGGTTTTCAGCAAAAAAAAAAAAAATTAAAGCCGATCAAAGCTGCGGACAAAGGCTTGGCGCGATTATATTTTTAAACGTTCTCAGAGTCGTTTTTACGAAAAAAAAAAAAACAAAAACCGAACACACCGCAACGGTTTTTTACTTGCGCTATCCGCGCGTGACATATAAATACGTCGTTTTAAATTAACGAAAGTACACAAAATGTGCATGTGCAGTTGTTGTTGTTGTTGTTGTTCGTGTAATTTTTTTTTTTTTACGCATTGTTTGCTTTGTGTTTGCACCGAGTGCATCGCAATTATTCGTGTGTATTTTTTTATACTGTACGGCGCCACTACTACGCGGACTACGCGCTATTTGCAATATTTTCGTTGATTCGCAATGCGTAAAAACAACGGCATTGTGCGGTTATTATTTTTTTCGTCACGACTAAAAGCGTTCGACGTTCGGCGTGTGCCGTTCACGAATGAATATAAACAAATTGTACAAAAAAAAAAAACGTTTTATTCTAACTACGCCGTAAATCGAACTTTATTATTATTGTCATTAACGAAAATCGAATTAATAACAGTACCGTCCGTATCTCTTTTCGAGCTAACCGTGTCAGTGTGTTTTCTATACTCATAATATTAACACTTATACTTATTGTACTTATTCGTATAGATTGTATATACGTAATAATAAAAAAATTGGAATGTTAAAAATTATTATTATATTGACGTGTATTACGGCGGTATGAGGGTAAATCTCGGGAAACGAGACGGAAATGTGTGTAAGCTGTTGTCACGACAACTAATATAAATGTTTAGTAATATTAATTAATTTACACGCAATTATAAATTGCGTGTAATGTGTAAGCTGTTGTCGTGAAAACTAATAATAATAATATTTACTATAGGAATTACTATTGAATAAAGACACCAATATTCACAAATCCCAATCACAATTCCGTTCCATTTTTACCGCTCACGCGACGTTTACACATCAATGTCCCGAATACTAGCAGACTCGTTTTATTATTATTATTATTATTATTATTATTATTATTATTATTATTAAGAAAAATCAAACTAATAACAGTGTCATCAGTGGGCGACTTCTCTTTTCAAGCAAACCGTGCCGATATCTTTTCTACTCAGAATTAACACTTACACAAATTGTACTTATTTGTATATATTGTATAATTAATAATAAAAAAATTAATTATTATTATTGATTTTTTTGAGAGAAAAAAAGACAAAACGGTGTTGGTGGTTATTTTTTCGTAACTTTCGCCTAACTCGATTTCGGGGTTAAGCGCAATTGAAAAAAAAAAACTGCGATTCGCGTATATTTTTCTTCACACTTTTCGTCGGTAAAAAAACCAGGAGGTTACCTGACCAGGTAACGTCAGGAGGACCAGACATTACCGGCAACACATTTCCGTTATAAAATATATTATTTTAATGATTCTCGGCGGAGCATTTGAGCGCGGAAAGTATTGGCGAAATAATATTGTTTCGTTCGACTCGTGGCGAAACGATCAATAAGAACGCGCGGCGATTCGTAGATATATAAATTTTAATTTTGAAAACTAAAAAAAAACACTGTAAAGTCACGCGCGCGTTTTCACTGCGGCCCCGTCGAATAAGTGGTGGCGTCCCGTAAATCAGATAAAACGAGCGAAAGGGTGGCGCTTACAAAGGCTCGCGGAAAATTTTTTTTTTAAAAATGCCGATAACACTTTCACTTTTTCCCTCTTCGTCGATTATATACAGAAACATCCGTGAGAGTACAATATATATATACATATATATCGATAAGGCGAATCGTCGTCGTCGTCGTCGTCCTCGATAGTACACCCTTTTTCAAGACTAACTAGGTCGTCCGCGAACGTGCAGCGACATTAATCATGTATTTTTAAAGGCTGCTCTAAACCCGTAAAAGAAAAACAAAAAAAACGTTTGAAGTCCTCTCGTTCCGATGAAATTTATGAGATTTCGGCTCGCCCGACTTTTAGTTCCCTTAAAAATCTAAAGAATCATTGATATACGTACCCCATCTAGAGAATAACACGGAGGCTGCGTATTCCGAAACACGAGTATAATTTGATTAAAAATTCCTTTCTGCAATCGTTTTTTTTTTTTATATATATGGTACGACTTATCTGTGTGTATTTTAATTAAAGAAAAAACCTTTTCCGCCCGTTCTCTATGGAAGACGGGCGCGTCGAGGAATCGTGTGGTTTTTAAAAATTTAATTCGGATCACGCAGAGTGTCACGATTTGTTGTCAAAGCGAGAAAGGTCTAAATTTGAATAGTACATCATTATATATACGACGTACCACTTCACCAAAGTACACCACCGAGTGAGGTGGTACAAGACAGAAAGGAAAGGTCTCGAACCAACAAACGAATTAGGGGTTTTTTTTATATTACAAAAATGTTTGAAATAATCTACGTTTTTACTAGTGTTTTTTTTTTTTTTTTTTATAAAAAATACGCGCTTAAAATATATAAAAAATGTGTATTTAAAGAATTTTGGTCTAAATTTGGCATTTGGAAAACTTCAATAATTTCCAAACATTTTTTTTCTTTTAATTTTACGATCGAAGTAAAACGTAAGCGGGTTTTGCGTTTTCTAATTGAAAATTAAAATCGTTAGTCAAATTTTTTTTCCAACCGTTCACACTTCGAATTTCGTGTGAAATTGAAAACTCTTCTTAAAAGTGACAAATTTTATATTTAACAGCTTTTCGAATGATCCATTTTCGCTTTCAAATTTACAATAATAATATGAATAAATACAAAGATCTGGAGCTGGAGATAAGTAGAACGTGGGACAGAACTACAGTGCCGATAATAATAGAAGGCCTAGGAACAATCAAGAACGGAATGGAGCATTAACTACAATAAGGATCCCAGGAAGAATTTGCGCGAAGAAAGTGCAGAAAATTGTTCTGCTTAACAACGCCCATATCGTGCGTACAGTGTTTTGGGTTAAGTCGCTGTGAACTCGGGCAGAGATCTGGACTCCGGAGAAGGAATTCATTCCCCGACTCTGTGACGAATGCAAATAACAATAATAATAATATAACAACTCTGCAGTCTAATCGTCTCGTTCGCACCGAAAGGAAGCAATAACGTTTTTTTTTTCTTTCTTAAATATTAATATTTTCGTTTTAAATTTTGAAAAGTTCTCGACGTGCTCGCGATTCGTTAACAAATCGCGGATTATCACGTCGCGTACACAACACCCGTGTCGTTTATTACCACACGCGTGTTATAATACAGAAGAGAAAATTCAATAACATTTTTTTGCGAACGAATCCCCGTCGTGAATGGCGCCACTGAAATCCCCGTTCGGATTATAATAATCGTTTATATTGGCACTGCACGCGCACAATATTTATACTCACATGTTATGCGAGTATACGTGCGCGAAAGGCGTCGTTTTGAAATATTACCCGATTTAACCGCATTTGTTTGTGCGCAAAAAGTTTCGCCATAAAAGTTATCGACGCGTTCGAATTTTTTTCCAAAAATATTAATAATAATAATAATCCCTCGTAAGAAAAATTCTACG
Organism: Slavum lentiscoides; assembly: GCA_032441835.1. Classification (NCBI taxonomy): domain Eukaryota; kingdom Metazoa; phylum Arthropoda; class Insecta; order Hemiptera; family Aphididae; genus Slavum; species Slavum lentiscoides. The sequence continues at coordinate 13,903,479 of CM063714.1, read as the reverse complement.
TTTTTTTTTCGCCCCCGAGACGTTTCGTTTGTTTCTTTCGATAATTTATAGAATACTGCAGAGGAATGTCGTCGATAACGCTTTTTTTTTTTAGCAGTGAAAAAAAAAACGAACGCATACGGACTTGTATGCGAACGGAATTGTAGGCACTAAAAAAAAAAAAAACATACCACTCATTCTCTCTAAAAACGCGTTACTTAACGACTTTATAGAAGAACGCGCGTGTGTATACTTAATAGACAAAAAAAAAAAAAAATGGTACTTTATATTTTATTCAGGTCGTGATAACGGTTCAATCGGTTATATTGTCAACGAGTTAAATGTGTTTATATATTACAAAAAAATATATATATATCGTCCGTACCGAAACGAATCGCGTATAAAACATAAATATACTGTCGTTACGTTGCCCGAAATTTTCTAAGACAATATAACGCGTGTAACGTTTTTAAATAGACTAAAACGGTTCTCATTCGTATGAGATTTCAAAGATTATTTTTCCTTTTTTTTTTAAATGCAAGAATTAAGCGGTTTCATCGTCCGAATGAATAATTAAAAACGTCTATTGACAGAGAAATCATAATCGACATGTCGAGGACTGAGCTCGTCCTGAAAATTTCAAGTAGAAGCCTTTGCCCTCCGGTCGACTCGCACTTTTAAATAAAAAAAAAATGCTTATCATTCGTCTTAAACGTAATTACATAACAATAACACGCATATTACACACTCAACACGTTTCAATTGCTTACACATATCCCTAATAATTATTTTATTTATTTTGTTTTTTTATTTTTACCGATTTATTATTAATTGTGCGTTTTAAACTTCAATAAAACCACTTTTTTTCCTTTAAATCCGATTGAAAAATGTCTCAGTATTGGCAGTTCGATGGTTTATCGTGATAACTGCAGTGTATTATTCCGTATTGTGTTTTCATGCACGTATAGCTAGGGGAAGGAGTCGAGGGGCTGAGGCTCCGTCCGAAATGTTACAAATTCTAACAATGTTGTGCTTTTCTACGAAAAAGTCTTTCTAAATACATTTCCATTACAATGTGTGTGAATTTTTTTTTCTTTAATTTTTTTACTTTTAAGCTCCCCCCCCCCAAACCCCCAAAAAAAATGTCCGACAACGGGCCTGATTGTGTGACTTATACGTTTCCAGAAATCCTCGAATCCCGTTCGTAACGCGTACAATTCTGTATACTCGGTGTTCACATGCAGATATCGCGAGACGTTTAAAAATTGTACATTTACAATAATATTAGGAAAAAAGCAAAACGCATTATTTTCGTAAATCGATAAAGCAGTATAAATATAGTCGGGTTTATTTTCAGGAGAACGAAATTACACCGGCAACGATATACCGAATACGTGGCCGAAAGTATATATTAAAAAAAAAAAAATGTTATTAAAAAAAAATAAAATAAAATAAAATACTCGTTCGAATAAATTTATTCCGTCACTTTACACGCGTTTTATACGGAATAACAGTATAAGTCGGGTTTCGCTGCTGTTGGAAACGCGACCGTGGCCGTCGTACACCGGTTTGACGTGCAGCCCACTGACATACTGCAGGGGTTGATTTATAAGGGTTGGAGACGTCCCGTCGATACGTTCTCCTCGCGTGTACATATAAAACACCGCGTATACGCACATAACTATTTCATAATCTTTTCAATCTGTGATTATTTTCCTCTTTCTTTATGCGTTTTCATACACAAACACAAAAAAAAAAAAAACTCCACACGATTTATAGGTTAGGTGAGGCGTACCTACCCGAGGTTCCCTATACACGCGCGCGCGCGCGCACATAATACACGTCCGAGCTGATGGCGTATTATATTCGTATACACAATAATATATATATATATGCGACGGAATCGCGAGATTACGCCCCAATGTTATAAAATAATATATTTTATTGTACGAACGACCGTTCGTCCGTCGTTTGTCTTGGAAAAAAAAAATTCATATATATATATATATATTTATAATATCATTGTGTTCGACAATATATTATATATACGCATCGAGTGAATTTTCACGATATTCATGTCGTACGCGTTTTACTCAGTGCGTCAGCCGTCGAATAATTTGGAAAAACGATTTTTTTTTTTTACCGAAATTTTCCTCGCGAAACCGTTTCCCAAGACGTTTTTCGGAAAAAAAGATTTTAAAAAATGCACCGTCAAAAATGTGTCGAGTAGTTACGCGTTTTCCAATAACGCGAGTATTGTAAAAAAAAAAAAAATTAATTACTTCGTCTTGACAATATATTATGGATATCGCGGGCTCCTCACCATTATTACATATTTTATTTAACGAGAAATCGCGTTTGATATTTTATATATCAATTTATTTATATTTTTTATATATAGAACGAGAATGGAAATATTTATGTAAAACAAAAAAAAAATTAAAGAAAAAAATTACAATGCATATTTATTGTCTAAAAACTCAACAAAAAAAATCTCCCAACAAAATTTTATGAAAAAAAAAAAAACAAAAAATTCCTTTTTGAATAATTAAATGCTTTTATTTTCACATTTGTCATGAGTAACGCCGAAACAATGTCCGAAAAGAAAACGGATATTGATGAAAATCGTATGTAATCGGTTAATATATATGACTGCAATACAATAAATGAATTTGAGAAAATCGGGACACCCGATTTCGTAATAGATTAGTGTGTACAAAATAATACTTTTACAATTCATACGTCGCGTGAATTTTCACTACGTAATATTACTAGAAACAGATTTAAAAATCGACATAAAAATACGCAAAAAAAAACCTTCGAAAAATGCCAAAAAAAAAACGCCCTACCGGCCAGAAAAAAAATGCTCGTTGTTAAAATATTCTTGTATTCCAAACGCATTTTCGTCTCGGTAAAACGAGCGTTTCAGCAAAAAAAAACAGAGTTCCATAATATTCTTATACATAACGACATTATAGAACTAAAACAAATATCTAAAAAAAAAAAAAAAATCTACGCGGTATAATAGCGCTGTAATATCGCTATTAAATTTTAATGTACCGCAAAGTACAAAAAAAGGAAAATATATAAAAATTATTTTAAAAACTCGCATTCATAACAATTAAATTATTTTCGCCACCTTATCCTTTTTTCACAACTCCGGGCTGCTTATCTAAATTTTTATAATTTTTTTTTTTTTTGTATCTAAATCGTTTATTTAAAAAATAATTGTCGAAACTAATATTGTTTTTGTGAACAAAGTTTCAATAACAGAAAGTAAATTATTTCGCGCCGGAGAATAATATTTTCGTGAATATTACGAATAAATAATACGTGTTTTTTTTTCTTCATTTTTTTTATAATATTTTTTTTTCTACGTTTCTTTTCGAGCGTCAAAAACGATACGGTCGCCTAAAAATAAGTCAACGCTCATAGGTAACAAAAAAAAACTATACGAGACCTTATAGCCAATAAACGAATAAAAACGTTTACTTAAAAAAAAAAAAACAGCGTTTACTGTTATAATATATGAAAAACACAGATATATTACACACGTTCGTATAAGCGTAATTAATTATATTATTATTATTATTATTATTATTTGTAACGAATAGCGGTTTAATATGCGGAGATTTATTTAATTTTTTTTTCTCCTCCAGTTTTTTTTTCGCTCTCAAAAAAAAAAAAAAAATCGACCAACGCGCATCGTCTCGTATAACGATAATATTTTTCGTCGTCTCTCACACACACACACACACACACACACACACACACGTACGTTTTCCTCCTTTGGCAACTGCCAAAGACCGTCCAGTTTGATCGTTTCTATTTTTTTTTTTATCTCATCTCACGCGTATATACGTATATAGTTCACGTGTTCGTCATACGCACTACACCAGATATGAGAGGTCGTCGACACTCGGAATATAATAACAACAAATCGGGGAAATAAAAAAAAAAAATTAATAACACTAATAACATATATACGTACAAGCACGCCGCGTTCTACAGAACAGCAAACAGATGTGGACTGCGAAAATACTCCGAGACACTTGTCATAATATAAATAATAATAATTTATATATATATATATATATATACGTACAAGGGTCACCGATTGGGAAAAAAAAAATATTTATGTTGTTGCGGGATTATTATCGAAACGACGTTTTACGGATCAATTGAATTACAAACGTTAGGTATCGTTTTTCTTTTTTCTATATATATTATTTTTCTATTTCTATCTTTTTTTTTTAAAAAGAACTGAAAGTTTCGTGTTCTGTAAAAACGGCCGGTTGTTTCGCGAGTAGGATTTTTTCATGGGAGGGGGGAGACATAAAAATATAATGTATGTGTAATATTTTAACATTATTTATTAATAGATAATTATTATTTTTATAGATTAAATTATTATTATAACTCTGAAGTCTGTGCCCTATGGAAAAAATCTATTTTTTTTTCCTAAAGGGGGGGAATATGACCCCCATATCCCCCCTCCCCCGTAGATCCGCCACTGAGTTGTTCAGCAGTGTTTGTAAAGAGTTTAAACGTTTAAAACGCGCTGTAAAGTCGCTTTCGACGAGATAAAATGATACGGATTAAAAGCCGGTCGATTAAAGAAAAAAAAAGAAAAAGTATTGATAATATTAAGTATATTTTATTGAATACACGCGATTTTGTCGTAATAAATAACGCGCGTATTTATTTAATTAATTTTTCTGAGCGATTATTAAATATTTAAAAAAAAAACGATATATTTCGACTTTCTTGTCCGAAGTAAATCTTGATTCCAGCCGTGGTCGCCTTCAAACACTCGCCTTCGTCCTATGAGTGAACACTGAAAAGGCGTTACGAGTAAGCTCGTTGAATTACATAAGAATTAAGTTAATATTTGAATAGAAAATTACTGGAAACGACTCTTCAAATTCTAATATATAATTGAGTATACGATGTGTTTGAAATACCGAGAGTTGTTAAAAAAAAAACGCCGGAAACGCGATATTACGGACCGACGACACTTATCGAACGAAACATAAAGCTCAACAAATGCCGTTATGATTTTATTGAAAAAAAATTTCTTTTTAACTCGATTATTATTTAATTTTTCTTAAAATTGTAATGCAATACTCGTAATATTAGTGTACTATTCGAATGTCGCAAAATATTTACAAATGTACGATTCAAACACCTAATTTCTTCATAAAATATTTATATATTTCAAATAATATAATATTAAAATATAAAAGTTGAAATCCGTCGAATTCTTATACAAACTGCGGTATTGTCGCGTTTTAGTCCGGAGTGAATGAATAGTTTACAATTGACTATATCAGTGGCGCAACCGCGGGGGGTTTGGGGGTAACAACACTTCCGAAATAACTTTTTTTTTTTTTTGCATTACACGTATAATGTAAATTGAAAATAATAAACGAGTGGAACTCTTCTACTTTACCGGAGAATTCGATTTTTTTTTTTAAGTATTTTTTCGACGAAAAAAATTATACGGCGAAATCAGAATTTCGTTTTTAAATCATAGCAATTTGAAATGTTTGACTATTTTACCGTTTTTTAGGGTTTTTATTTTCACTCGCGGTCCAGCTCGAACTCATAGTCCAACGGAATGAATACGACAACTTTAGGCGCACGCACGGTTCTCGGTTCGAACTTCAGTGTGTTCCTAAACGAAATTTTTGCACAATTTTCTTAGGTAATATACAACGTTTATATTTTTGAATGATTTCTAACGATCAATTTAAAATTCCTATTTTAATATAATATGCGTAGTACGTCCCTAGTAATTGGCATATATTTATTCATATTATTTAGTATTTTTGTGTATAATTTACGAATATATAATATGCATGTATAAATTATAACCCCCCTCCACAAGAAAACATTTCCTGGTTGCGCCTCTGGTCTATATACTCGTATAAAAAAAGGATTTTATTTTTGAATGTATATAAACAATTATACAAATACGGATGTATATATGCGAATAAATAGATACAATAGCCAAAGAGTATTATGGGAAATAAAGAAAAACAATATTATAATAGTCGTATTGAAAATGTGTTTATTTACTATATATTATACCGGTTTCGACGAAAAGTCATCGTCAGGTAATTAAGCAAAAAGAATAATGCGAACAGTCGACGATGATTTTTTGTCAAAACCGGTAATAAATAAACGTATTTAATACAACAACTATTTTATATTTTTCTCTTCGTTTCGCATAATACTCTTCGGCTCGATGATGTATATACGTACATTTTTTTTTTTATATACTTGTATTTACGAATTTTTTTTATTTACGAGTATTAATTTATAGTTTGTTTTGTTTTTTTGTTTCTATCTCTTTAACGTTTCTTTTATTTTTTTATTATTTTATAGTGATTTAATAAACGCCGCGGTATTTTATAAACGCGTTTGAAATTTACGAGCACCTGTGCAGTACGTGGAAAAGCGTTCGAACAGTTTGATATTTTTTCAATTCTTTTTTTTTTTTTTTTTTTTTTGTAAATCGCGTTATTATTTAAAACGATTTTTTTTTTTAGATTTTATTTTCCTATTGTAACGGCCGGTAGTTTATTAATCTCGTATACTTATTACAGTAAACGTCTCGAGTAAATACCGCTTCGCAACGCGTACTATATACGCATTCGTGTGTACGCGGTTCTTATCTCGAAAGGCACCGTTTAAGTTTGTAATTTGATATTTAAAACGTTCTGTTAACTATCGTATCTGCATTGCAATAACATTATAGACGTAGCCCGTGGTTATAACCGGCTACAAAGCGTGTATTGTACGAGACAGCGAGAGAGAGAGAGAGAGAGAGGCACGACGATAAGATATAGGAGGAATAAGTTGTTGTTATTTTATTATTTATTTATATTATTGTATTTATATTATCGAGAAAAGGGGAACGGCTGCGTCGGCGCGTGTGTGTGTTTCATCCAAGGTTAACGCATTTCTGTTTACAATATCACGTGTTATACGTCCAAACGAACGTTTCGAGATCCGTTTGTGCAGTCGGTACTTCGCATTATTCGCGTATCCGAAGCTGGGACGGGTTAAGGGGATTGAAAGCGGGCGGTTTCTCTCTACGTCTTGAACACACTAAACGTAGCGAAATATACGTTTCTCACTTCCGACGTACCGTGATCGATCGAAGACGAGAAATTTAAAAACGGATTTGAATTCCTCGTGAATTTTACTACAGAAACACATTCCCAGTTTTTTCATTTTTTTATTTTTAAGATCGGTTCAATCAATTTTTTTAAGGATTTATGAAAAAAAAATTAGAAATGTGGGAAAGTCGATTTCAATAGTAGACTTCACGACGAATTCGAATCCGTTTTCAAATTTCTTATCGCACCACTAGATCGATCGGTACTACGTTGGAAGTAGGAAACGTCTATTTTGCTGGGTTTCGTGACATAACAGACACGGACAAAGAGAGAAAACGCTCGTTTTCGACCTCCTAAAATCGGAGTTTACTATAAAAAAAATTTACTTTAGAACAAAGAAAAAAAAAATGATTTCGTATACCGCGTCCTCAGACACGCGTAAAAATACGATTGTCGATTCCAATGACTAATAACCGTTCGTGCGACTCTTTTAATTTCTATAGGTATTTATTTTTAAATCGTTTTCTAGAGTCGCTGAAATCAGTTATAATCGTGTCAAGTCGACGGGTGATACGACAAGTATTCTCGCCATCTCTCTCACACGTTTACGTGACACCAGTGGCGTGTACACGATTTTTCAATGGGAGTGGAATCGACGAAGCGAATCGTAATTGTCTTAAAAATGTGCTCCACTCAAATATACGCTCCGATTTAACCCTTGAAACCTTATAAACAAAAAAAACGACCCTGCGTGAGACGTCCTCTGAACTCCAATACTTTACGCGTTGTCGTTATATTCTTATTTTACGCGGAGAAGGAAGTGTTTCCCCCAGTAAAAAATTCAACTCCTTGTTATCGAACGAATGCGATTCGAAATCAAAAAAACCGAACCGAGAAAAACAAAGAAAACGTCGTCGTGGTCGTTGGGCTTCCGAATTCAAACGCGGCTTCGTAAAACGAGGAATATAACGATACGCTGTGCTCCGAACCGTGAAAAACAATAACGATACGAGCTTTGGTGGATTTCGTTGCGAGAAAATACGTTCAGAAAGAAAACATTTTCCTAACGTTTTCGGAATTTAATTGAAAAATAATAATAGTAATGTTTTCGTTGCCCCGCGTCTAATCAACTGTATATTATATAGTAATCCGTCCGCGACGAGATACGCTTAGCCTTTACGAAAAAACGAAAAACGTTATTCATTACTTTTATTACGAAAAAAAAAACGGAAAAAATCCTATCGAAATAAATAATTCGGGAAAAAAAGGCGGAAATCAATACCGAGGGATTGTTATCCCGCAACGATTTAAAAGCCTTTTTTAATTGTAATTTTTTTCGAAAGTATTGTAAACTCGTACTAAAATTCTACGGTCGCATATCGTTCTGTTTATAACGATTTTTTAGCAAGGCTCGGTTTTTACGGCGTGTTTTGCTAATCATTATCGAATACGGATAAAAAAACGGCAGAATAAATTTCCTTTACGCATCGAGTAATTTTTCCAAGTACGAAATTTTATATTGCGCGCGTTTTAAGCGCGTCACATATTTAGCGCTTTTTTTCGCCCTGTTGTGATTCGGTTTTTTTTTTGCTAATACGCGTTAAATTTAAATTGTTACAATACGTATTTTTCATAAATCTCTTAACGTTAAGAAATTGTCGTTTTATTACGCGTTTCATACTATAGGCTGTTTTGTGTAGAATTACACCGGGAACGCGCGGAAATTCACTCGATAATTCGTAAATGAAATCGTTTTTTTTATTCGCTACTTTTTTTTTTTTTTACTGTTTTTAAGGTGTTTTTTAAGATTTATTCGATCGTCCGCGTATTTCAATACTCGTTTTAAATCCGAGCCCGAGCTTATAACGAAATACATTAGTTCGAAATTCGGCGCGTTTACTTTATTAACGTTACTTAATATTTTATGTGCGATTTTTAAGAGAATTTTGTTTTTTATTTAAACTGCGCGTGTTTGAATTTAAACAAAAGTCTTTGCGATATTCTATTCGATATAATTTTCACGTTATAAAACAGTTTACGTTTTAATAGAGTATTTGTACAAACGTTTATGTGTCTCAATACTGTTATCAGTGTTTTCGATAAATTGCCTGAATTTTCTGAATTTTCGCTTTACCGCGAATATTAACAACCGCGTGTGATACGCGATTCGGACAATTCTATTTTTTTCTTCGACACTCGAAACCGGACAGTATTCCGGAGAGGTCCTGTTTAAGATTTCGAGGAAATTTCATTTATGTATTTTACGTACGCAGTGTTTGGGAAACAAAACCGACTCCGTACCGTATATACAAGACTACGAACGGGTTATATGCGATTCCTGATTTTTTTTTTGATTTTTTTTATAAAAATAAAAAAAAATAATGAAGACACGGTGACAATTTTTTTCGTTAAATAAACAATAATTATGAAAAACTGTACTGTAGAGACAATTTTTTTTTCTTTTGCTCGAGTACACTGTAATTTAATATAATACGGCGACACACAGTCAGCGTTTCGAAAACACCGCGAATTTCGTAAAAAAATTGAATGAAAATTTCACCTTAGCATAAGAATCGTGTTACTCCGCCGGTCGTTAGGGTTATACGAAATACTTAACGGGACGATAAATTTAAAAAAAAAAAAAAAAGCATTTTATATAATATATATACAGAGCGTATGCAGACACAAAAATACACCTCTTGTTCGTATATTTTACTATTTTTATTTCGCTTGTTCGCGCGCTCTGTATACACAATATCGTTGCAACGCGAGTGAGACGACACGTAGTCTGCGCGCCAACGGATTTCGCCTTGCCCGCCGCAACAGCCGTACTATCACTATACGGTGTATATGTGAGCACATTATACATTATAATATACGAGTACTGATTACTCATATTTATTTATGTTGTGTGTGTGTGTGTGTGTGTGTCTTAACGGGGTTAAGTGCGAGATAAGAAACTCGAGATCGTTCGTGTGTATTAAATACGTAAAATAATATAACGATTTAATAAATTTAATATAAAATTATTTTCATATCTGGTATATATTATATATATATATATATATATATATATATATATATGGAAAGAGAGAGAGAGAAAGCGTTTTTCTCTTAAAAATAACCTTATCTCTTTCGCAAATAGTTTATTGCATGCCCTTTGAATAGTCGCACGAATGTAACGAATACGTACACACACTATTAATAATAATAATAATAATAATAATAATAATAATAATAATAATAATAATAATAATAATAATAATAATAATAATAATAATAATAATAATAATAATAATAATAATAATAATAATAATAATAATAATAATAATAATAATAATAATAATAATAATAATAATAATAATAATAATAAAGTGACGCGATATACGTAAGTTATTTATAAATATTTTGTTCGTATATGATGTGCCTGGTTATAGTTATAGAACAAAAATAAAGTGAACGGACTTATTATAATGTATAACTGGTACGCTGCAGTGCATTCTGGCGCGTTCGATTTTTTTTCCATTCGGGCGGTGGTGTTGTAAAGTGGTGGAAAGTGTACGCGTATCAATGACATAATATCGTGTTTCGTCGCGGGTTTAAAATACTGAAGGTGCGAAATGAACGGATATAGTGTTAGCTGCCTTTTAGTCACCCGATATTTGTATAATCGTGATAAATAGTGCGATATGTCCTAAAAAAAAACTATATTCTACAAATGAAAATTTGTCAAAAAAAAAATGTCATTTATAGTGGTTTCGTTTTTACATCGACCTTTCGCGAATAATTTTTTGACGTTTAAACCCGTTAAATCGCGTCAATTTCAACGTATAATTAATAACTGCGGAAAACCAATTAACGCTTGTTCGTAAAAAAAAAATTTAAAGACATTTCCAAAAAAAGACATTCTTACAAATTTTAACGTGATACTGGACGTGTTATATTTGTGTATACACTCTTCGCCGCCAGCCGAGAGATACGAAAAAAAAAAATGGATTATATAAAGCGCGTTATGGGATTGGGTTTACGCGGCCCACTAGTATCCTTTTTGATCTCCCTGACACCGAACGGGCTAACATTTAAATGTTTTGCGATGTCACGATTCGTTGACGAAAAATCACGTTTTATAGTGGTTACCATATCGGTATTATGACGATATTGAAAAAAATAAATTAATATACTTTGTTGTTGAAAAACAATATTTTATTTTATATAAAAGAAGAAAAGTAGTAATTTTTTTTTTCCTCGGAATACGTTCTCCGATTACGCGTATATTCGCAGTTCATCAACTCGTCTATAAATGAATAATAACTAACGGTGAATATTATACGACTCGGAAAAATATTGTAATATTACAGCGGTCTATTTATATATATTTTACTCGGTATTACGGCGTTGTGCGTAAAAAAGAAACCGCACATCTGCGCGTTATACACACTCGCGGCCGGCCTCGACCCGGCTGCAAATCCACAATACCACTCTAAATAGGTCTGACGAAGATCAAAATGTAAATGATAATAATCGGTTCGATTTAAAAATGTCTTAATAATAATCGTTCTTCAATCGAATCCCGTGTATAATAACACACGTGGGTACTACGTCCTCTTAAATGCTCGACTTTTATATACCTATTACCTAATTTTGTATTTTGTTTTAAGAAGCATAACCAAGGAAATCAAATAAATGATGAATATGAAAATACAAGCCAAGAAAAAGAGACAAATTTAAAAGTAGTTACTTCATCTGATACTCAAGTTATAGAATGTAAAAATACAAACCAAGAAAATAATATGACAAATTTAGAAGTTACCACTTCATCGTCTTCGTCTGATGCTCAAGTTACAGGTACATAAAGATACAAATTAGGGGTGTTGACCAGTTGCCTTCACATATTATTATATACATTGTTATAATACCAATCAGTAAAATAGGGAGGTAAATATGTAAATAATAATAAAATAATAAAATTGTATTTATAATAATAGTTCACCTGGTACAAAGAGACAATTTTATTATATAATATATATAATAATTTTTTATATAATATGTGAGGGCAACTGGTACATGCCCCAAATTAAGATATAGCTATAATATATGCAAGGATATAATGCTAAAGAGGAAATCATGTAAAAATATAAAGGTATAAATAAGGTATTATTATAATTTATCATTAGTCATTACTAGAGTAAGGACTTTCATGCACTTATTTATTAAAAATATTTATCTTACCTAAATTATTGCACTGATTTATGAAAAATATTTAACAAAGTGCTTGATTTTCGATAAACCATCAAAATATGTACTAAAAACTTAAAATATACTCTTATAATGAAAAATATGCCCTTTATCTCCAAAATGTCAAAATATGCACTAAAAACTTGTGAATATTTGATTACAAACGTTGTGAAATGTATTTTGTACTTACTAAGCATATTATTAAGTTAACCAGAAAATATATGCAAATGCATAAAATTAGTCCTTGCCCTAGTCATTACTAATTTAAGTTTTTATTTTTCAGTTAATTCTATTGATATATATGATCCAATCCATCCACTGTCGATGACACACTTTGATTTAAAAGAAAGAATTTTAAAAGGCGGTTATAAACCAATTTTAAATTTATATCCACGAAAACTTCAAGGTCATAAATTTAGATCATTTCATAAAGAGTGGTATAAACAGTACGATTGGCTAGAATACAGTCCTACAGCTGATGCAGCCTTCTGCTTTCCTTGCAGGATGTTTAAAGGCAATGAAAAAACTGTGGCCAAATTGATACTACTTTTTTGAAAAGGGTTTAGTGCGTGGTATAGAGCTGGTGAGGCATTTAAAAACATCAAACATCAAAGTACCATTTGAATAGTTCTACAGCTTTGCATAGCTATCTACACAATATACCTATTTCTTCTAAGATAGATGAACTACATGCATATCAATATCAAACTAGTCAGAAAGAAATAGAACGCCAAAATAATAGACAAACTATGAATCGTTTAATTGACATCGTAATTTGTTTAGTCAAAGGAGGTAGACCTTTCCGTGGGCATGATGAAAAATCACAGAGTGTAAATCGAGGACTTTTTAAAGAGTTGGTTAATTTAATATCAAAATATGATACTGTTTTAAAAACATCTTACAGAAGGTCCAAAACATGCACTGTACACAAGTAATCGCATACAAAATGATTTGATATTGTCTATTCATAATGTTATTTTACAAACAATTAAATTTAATGTTCAAGATTCATATATTTCAATATTGGCTGATGAAACCAGTGATGTGGGTCATCACGAACAAATTTCTATCATAATTCGTTATTTTGACGAAGAAAAAATCGGCCAATTGAAACATTTGTGTCATTGCAACGTTTAAAATCAACCACAGCACAGGTAATTTTTAATTCATTGTGTAGTGTATTGGATCTTATGAATAAAAACTGGGAAAATGTTTTATCTGTTTGTTTTGATGGAGCATCGACCATGTCTGGACATTTAAATGGCGTTCAAGCAAAGTGCAAAGAGAAAAACAATAGCATAATGTATGTGCATTGTTATGCTCACTGTTTGAATTTAGTGTTGGTGGATTCTATATGTGAAAAATCAAATTCAAAAGGAAAACAAAATCGATTAATTTTAATTTTTGGGAACTGTTCAATTTATATATAACTTTATAGAAAGTAGTCCAATGCGACATGCAACACTGGAAAAAGTTACAAAAGAAACTGGTGATAAACTCCATACATTGAAGTCATGTTCAAATACAAGATGGGCTTGTCGAGCAGAAGCTGTGAAAGCAATTATGAATAACTATGGAGTATTGATTACTGCAATTGAAAACATTTGTGAAAATTGTTCAGTGCCAGAGATGAGAGCTAAAGGAATTGGTCTATTATATCAATTAAAAACCTTTGATTTCATTTTTGGTATGCATATGATGAATCCAATTTTAATGTTAATTTTAAAAGTTAGTACTTTACTCCAAGAACCAAACCTTAATCTTGTATTGGCAATGAAAAATGTTAGTTGTTTGAAAAATACATTAATTAGTATGAGAAATGATGACAGTGAATATAAACAAATGTTTGATAGTTCGGTTATATTATGTAAGAAACATGATATTGATATTCCAGCTACTAATTCTCGTAAAGTTTCAACTCGATTAGACTCTAATTTATCAAATCAAACTATTTTTAATACAAAATTTTATGAATTAAAATTACAGTATTTTATCCATTACTTGACAAACTACTTAGTGGGATTAATTTAAGATTTAAGCAAGATACATTTGATTTGGTTGATGCTATGGCATGTATGTTAACTATGAATTTATCTGAAAGTACTACAAAAATATTATCAACATTTTCCAAGGTTTCGGAGGAAGATTTAATAACTGAGTTAAAACTTTTAAAAAATTATAAAAATGCTATGCAATTAAATGGTGCTACGAGTGAATCTGTCTATGAATGGATTGATTGGTTAAAAACAACAGGAAATTCTACAGTTTATACTTGTGTATTTAAGACTTTAAAATGTTCACTATAATACCTGTAACTAGTTGTACGTGTGAACGTGTTTTCTCAAAAGTAGATAAAATGTACAATAACGCCTTATATACACGTCATTCGAAAAGCGATCATCGACTGCAGGTGTTCTCAGTTGTTTTCAACCACAATTTCAAATATTCGTCCGTCACGTTAAATCTTCGACATTCCAAACGACTTTTTTCCCCCTTCGCATACCCCTCGTGTACACCTATTATACACGAAACATAATTCATGTTTTGTTACAAAAAAAAAAAAGTTGTCCTCGGTGATTTTAAGTTTTTAACGATATTCAAATATTTTATACATTTTTAAATTACGTTCGTCTTAATTATTTTCCGAATGCCGTTATGAGGAGCCTCGTCCGAATTTCAAAAATAACTTTCAAAAATACCGTCGCCGCCACTGGTCTTACTGCAGGCTGGACCAAGTATCCGCAAGACGAAATCCCGGCGTGTTCGGTTTAAGAGTATGCCGGAACGCGCACGTCGAATGAAAGCCGGAGCGACGCTATAGACCCGCCCCCAGGCGACTAATAGCTACTCTGTCATTGGCTGTTGCCCCACCAGGCGGCTAATAACTGCTCTGTCATTGGCTGTTGCTGTCGGCAGCAGTCGGCTCACGACGGTTTCCGCCAATCAGAATACCGATAGAACCTCGCCTGCGCGAACACGAACCGATTTTCGTCCGCCGCGCGCGGTATACTCTTAAACTGAATAGCACATAGTGTTGTTATGAAGTACGCAGTATTGCGTTTTCGTCCGAACCCGTTCATAATCGATTTCTCCGTACGTCGTTATTTTCCAAAACGATTTTCATACCCCCGCCGAGGAGACGTCTTCCGTTCAAACACGTTTAATAGATTTCTTCTGGAACGGATTTCGGAGAGATTTTTTTTTTTTTTTTCGTATTCCGGAATCGAAATAATTTAATAAAATATTCTATCGCACCGAAAATCACGTTTTTTCCAGAAGGGTATTAAAAAAATAAATAAATTCCAGTTCGTCGTTGCCGAACGTTGTATAGAACTTCTCTATAGGTACTATGACTGCGCGGTGGTTTTCAAAAGAGCCGGTGACGTGTGTGTTTGTGTGCCGATAAGGAAACAATAGTTGTATACCGTATAGTAGCAATTAATACATTCTAGAAATCGTTTTAGCCACTCTTTTTCTTTTTCTCTGAAAACCGGTTTTCTAGTCGGTGCGGACGTACCTATTCAAATATGTGTTTTAGTACTTATTATTTTTTTTTTACATTTACATGTTACGAAAATCGAGGTGCTGAAGCCATTTGATTTTCGTTCTGTTTATTTATTTTCTTACAAACACGTCTCGGCGGATGAAAACGAAAAAAAAAAGTCGGAATTATTCGCTCGATATTTGCAGAGTAAGTTTTCCAGATTTCGTTTCACGTCAGTGTAAAATCGCGTTGAATTTTCTTATTTTTTTTTCTCGATAATATGGGGAAATGAAAGTGTACCGGCGCACGGCCTCAGTCGCTAAAACGTCCATATATTTCGCGTGTGTTTTTAGCAATCTAACGAGTCGACAGTATGAAAACGAATACAGTGTAACGTTTTATGTGACCGGTTTTATAAAGCGTGGTCGAAATGAAATCCTGGATCTCGAAAAAAATTCTCAGTCGCTAAATTTTTTTTTTAATTTCCTATCTATACGGTATACATCGTAAATTATAAAATTTTATATTTTAGAATTTAAAAGTCTATCCGCTCGAATAAAACTTTTAGATTTAAATGAATCAAAAAAAATAATAAAAATCCCCATTTATGTTATAGCGTTTATCCAAACGTTAAGTATATAAATAGTTAGGTACATGAAATTAAAATTGAAAATTTTGTAAAACGTTAAATTTAATTTTTCAATTGTTTTTCACAGTGCAAAAAGATATTGCGGAATTTTTTTTTTTTTACTCAATGTAATAATATATTTCTGATTTTTAACAAGTTGACTGCCATGAGCATCATATAGGATGCTCAGCTGTCTTTTCTCGGTTGTCATGTGATATTATCACTTTCTCTTCCCAGTTGCCACGCGACTTTTTTTTGATAAACATGAACTACGTTGATGCTTTCCGATATAAAATTGATAGTATAAGCAAAATATGATAACAGTTTACCAATGTGAAGTGAGCATCGTCAGTCATGGCCTATCGTGTCGAATGTGGTAATAATTTTCCGCGAGCATCATATCATACGCTCACTGTTTTCACCCAAATTAATGCATTACAACACGTTAATAAACATATAAGTGTTTAGTTTTTACTTGAAATTATAATAGCTGAATGCTGTAGGTTACAGTTCTGATTTTTAATCATATATTGTAAATAATTTTTAAATTATGAACTCTGATCTGTAGATAAACGAAATCCAAAATACTGAGCAACAATCTGAATGCGCCAATATAAATTAGAAAAAGGTGAGCATCGACATTGATGCTCATGGCCTGTGGGGGTAACATGGTGTGTCCCTTATATGATGCTCATGGCAATGGAGGTAAGACAACTAAATTGCTTGTGGCAGTCGACTTATGAAAATATAATACGAAAGACGAAATAATTTATTGGAACCGGACAGTACTGTGTGCCGCGATAACTCGGATTTGTCCTTCTCGACTCCAAATACACGAAAATAATTTATTTTTTGACATTTAAATATTGTATAGGAAAATAAGTAAAAAAAAAAAAACAAGATTTATCGAAAATCGAAGCTTATTTTCGGAGTTTACGGTACAACTGCGGTGCAGTCGTCAACGCGATACATGACGGGTTTAAGGGGGAAAAAAAGAACAATAAATCGTTAAAAAAGAATTAAAACTTTACACGTACACGTGAGCTACAACAATATTATAATTTATACTTTGTTATACTCTGCGCAGTGTAATTTCAAATTTCATTTTCTCGCGCTGGCGACTGTTGTATTATACGACCAGGACGGAAAAGAAACGCATTCGTGTACGAGCAAAGGTATTTTTAAACGGTTTTTTTTTTACTTTAATTACAGCCCATCTGGCGTGAACGATTTAAATATTTTTTTTTTTGTGTTCAACTTATCGTTTTGAATAACATATTTCAAGACGCGTTTGACGTGAAAAAAAAAAAGTAGAATAAATAAATTTGAACGTTTCACGTGGGCGACCCCCAAAACGAAATCGCATAACATTACTACACAACGGTATATTATTATAATTTGTTATTCCATAAAACGGGTCTAAGATGATGTACGCACAACGTTTTTAAACGGAATTTTTTTTTTATGCATTTTAATAAGTATATGGATTAAAACACGCTAAATGGAGAATAGACGTCCGTTATATTTATTGTTGTTATATCGGTTTTTTTTATTACATTTTTTTTTTTTTAGATATACGATGAGTACTTACGCGTATTTCGTAATAATAACAAATTATTATAACACACATTTTTCCGCCGCGAAATTGAGCGTGTGTAAAAAAATATATTTGTATAAATTACATAATCGGTCGATTTTATTTCCGTTTGTTTTGATAACAATCGGTTTACTCCGTTACAGATATTATGTGATTCGTTACTAAAGTATTTATACTTACGAGAAAAAAATAAAATAAATATCGAGCGTTGGCTTTACGGAGCCTGTGAAATATACCGCCGGACTATAATAAGGTTCCTTTATAGTATATGAGTATTAATTTGTTAATTTGGGTTTTGTGAAAATGTAAATTTAAAGTTAAAAAAAAAAGTAATGTGTTGTCTTCCTAGTTTTTTTTTTTCAGACGTGCGAAGGACGACTGAGTAATTTTTTTTCTTATATAAAACGCAGCGAACCATCGTTGTTTTCAATGATTTTTTGTCGAATTCGTCGTAGAACCGTTGTCGTTTCTAACGACCGGTTATGTTATCCTGTAAGACCAATAAAAAAAGCCTCGATAATTCCGCTGTGTTTTTTTCGGCGTAAACTTTCTCGGGATGGCAATATTTTCGTTTTAACTGTGACGGGACTTTGCTCGTTGCAAAGGATAAGGACGTCTTGTGTCCTTTTTTTTCTCTAACGAGTGCGCCGGAATTTAATATGTACGTCCGAATACGCCGTACTTATCGTCCGTTACGACTGAAAAGCATCGCGCTCCGCGCCGACACGGTTTCATTGATTTTCGTTAAAAAAATCGCCAAAACGTTTTCTCGAACGTTTTCCGAGCCGCGAGAGTAATTTTAAATTCCAAGACGTATATATTATGTTACAGTAAAAGACGTTAAATTTATATTAACGTTATTATCCAATAATTGACGTTAATAGACAATAATGAATAATTTGCGAGGTATTTATAACGTAATTTGCTACGTATACGTCAATTCCAAACGATATTCGTTAATGATGCTGATATTGTATAGTTAAACGTTTGTATAATAATATTATTTATTTTCACGCGACAAATAATTTTGAATCGCATACATTTCCGATTACTGGACAGACGCGTTTATTCGTCTTACCCTGCAGTGACATCGTGTGTCCATAAGACGGCCCGCCGCTTTTCGAAGCGTTGCCCTCTTTTTCTCCGGACCATTTTCGAGAAGAGTTTTGAGATCAGTGTGTTTGAGAAAACCATTATCCGTACGTAATATAACGATGTAACCGTGCCGTCGCGTACCGTGAAAGACTAACAGAAATAATATTATCCATAATATAGGTACAATAAACTATAATATAATAGTGGCCCACTGTGCTCACCGATCACGATTGTAAAAAAAAAAAAATACTATTCGACACCGTAGAGATAACGACGTTTTCCGCGTCGCGTACGGAAATTAACAACAATAATCAAACGCCAATTTAAAATCGCGATAATTACTGGTGTGATCAGGTGGATTATATTTTGTTATATTCACTATAGAAAATAACGATATTTTCACGTCAAACACCATTTACCGTAACATTTATATAAGTGTTTCACAGGCAGTAGTGTACGGAATTCGAGTCATTTGTCTCTGTTTCGGTATTCGGGTTTTCTATTATAAGCGTTTTCGATGTACTGAATGTAATAAATATACGGAAAATTGAAACGTACCGCGATTGTTACGATATATATATATATATGTATATTATTTAATTCCGCGTGATTTCTCGAGAAATTGAAGGAGAAGAAGAGGAAAAAAACGTACTGTACTCGGAATCGCGTTATTAAAACGAAATGGCAATATTGCTTTGAAATTTAATATCGTGTACCAGTAATCGTACACGCGTCTCGCGTCTATAGTGGTCTTCTTGTACTCGACAGTCGCGACGTATACGTTTTTGACTTTTTTTTTTTCTCGATTTATTTATTACTTTTTTTTTTTATTATTATTGTACGCACCGTTCAGACGTGAAATTAATTTCTATTCGTGTGTGTGTGTGTGTGTTTCGTATAAATGAAATTATATATATTCGAATCGCAGTCAATTGAAAATTTAATTTATCACGCTACTTTTTCGTGTAGTAAATCTTAAAATTACCATTTTCGAGGAATAAAAACATCGAAATCTATGACTTGTTGTAATATTATAAACAGCCAAAAAAAAAAAATCGGAAAATTATTTACAATTGTTTTTATCGCGTTAATGTGTTATTGATTTTTTTTTTTTGAAAATTCCGAGTCTTTAAAAAAATAACCCAAATAATCTGAATCGATATAGAACGCAATTAATTAATAAAAACAATTTTCTATAGCGAAATAGGTCATCAACTCCGTCAGAACAATATATTACTTTGTCGACAAATTTAAAACGATAATGAAAACAAAAACAAAAATATTGCCACTAAAGATTTTCGAGATTATTATTTTTTAAATATAACTGTAGTGACGTAGCAGTATACGTATCTCGTATAAAAATGTTCAGCTTTTAAAACTAAGAATTTGTCCCTTTTATATGACATAAATAGCTTAAAATCTAATAATTTTCAAATGAAAAAAAAAATGTTCACGAAAATACGTTACAAAGTAACATAATAATCGTTGTAAATCTCAAGAAACTATGCTCATTATTTTCGAAATTTCGGAGAAATCGTAACGCTACGGTTATTGGCGCCCTCGCATCTAGCCGGGTCTAGATCATCCGTAGAACACGCCGTTCCGGTGAAGGTTGTCCATAGACAATACATAACGGATAGGCCATATTCGTTATCAGGCGTTCCTTCTGTCTCACTCAGCCAATATTTAGATAATCGACACGTAGATAACAGAATGTATTACTTTTCTATTATTATACCATGGAACAAATTATTATTTCATGGAACAAAAAATAATTTCTTGCCGAGTAGGATAGAAGATACGATTTTAATATTGCTATCTCTCTTCTTTATTCAGGAACGCTGCACGCTACACATACTGTATACACATGGCCCATCCATTATGTATTATCTATGAGGATATCCAGGATTTACTTTTTTTTTTTTTTAAATGAACACCAAGTATTTATTTTTCAAAATTATTATTATTTGTGGAGGGAGCTGACGACGGGCGTAGAACTCCAAGCGAAAAGAAATTAACCGATCGAGAAGAAAAAAGACAAACGAAATGTCTTGTGACAAAAATAATTATTTGCGTTTAAGAAGGGAAACAAAATATAATGAAAAAAACGAAACGATTTAAAAAAAAAAAACAAAATACCGGCCAAGGCGTGAAAGAAAAACATACATTAACGAAAATATGTCGTTAGAAAATTCAGATTATGTTTTAAATTTCGATACTGTCGGTATTGCGTGATTCAGTAATAATTCAACCTATAATAAAAAAAAAAAAACCTATTTCTTTTTCGTAGAATATTTTTGAATTCATCGTGGATGGGTGTGCATCATGCACGAATCACTGACACATCATTGGGTGGGATCTCTAAATGATCTGTTCCGTGTTTACAATCATTTTCACATAAAAAAAAAAATAATAATAACAATCATTTTTAGGATGCGTTTGACACGCGAGAGTCACATCTAAAGTAATAGACTAAATAATAATCGGCCTGATCGGCATTTCTTTCCGCAATCCGCGTTTTCAACAAGATTCGTTTGGTACTTTTTTTCGGGACGCGCGTTTGAAAAACAATCTAGAAAACGGGGAAAAAAACGACATCGCCTCTCTAAAGCTTCGATCCAGCCGAATTCGTTCGGAATTAAAAACATTACGTTATAATTAATCGATTATAACGTTTTATATACAGTGCGAATCGTTTTTCATTTTGCTTTTCGTAATCCCGAGTACGCCCGCGAGTATAACGGCGCGGTATTTTTTTTTTATAAATCTTTACTACGCGTGGCGTGTGTTTGACGCGATCATCGACGCTAACGATGACGACGGGGATCCGTTCGCAACATATTATTCTCTCACGTGATTTCCACGAGCGTGTTGCACGTATTATATTATTATAATATGATGCGCGTGAATCTGCGGAAAACTCTTTTTCCTCTTGTATAATAACATTGAAATTCTTCGTTGTGGTACGATCGCGGGTCAAACGAGCAATATTATCGAACGTCTTCAAAACCGCCGTTCTTGTTATCACAGTTTTGTTTACGGAGTTTTTTTAGACGCGCAATACCTGGGCTACACCGCGTGCGCGTATTCCCGCGCGACACGATACGAAGTGCGAAATCACAAGTGTTTGCAAGACGGATTTTAAACGCGTACGCAGCTGTACGTAATACTGTGCGTGTACGGACGGTATTATTATTATTATTTATTATTTAATATTATTATAATTTTAAAACTTACAACGCGCGTTGTCGTACGGAATATAAACGCGTAAAACGGTGCGCACATTGCGCGATGTTGTGCGTAAAAAGCCGTAGAGATAAATAACAACAAAAAAAAAAACAAAAAATTACCGTCAAAAATAAATACTATTATAATCGTCCGCGAATATGCCGAACCGAAGACAATATTTCAATGACAATGTGTGTATTTTCGCGCTGCGTGAAATCGGTTTTATATACGAAAATAGCTGTTGTTGCAGCTGTACTACGACGTTCTAAAAACGTGTTTACAACCATCGCGATTATATAGGTACAAGGCCGTGCGAATACTACGATTTTTTTTTTTTTTTAAATTTGTTTTTATTTTTTATTCCTTTTTGCCGCCTCGTAATATTTCTCGAAACAGAAAAAAAAAATTCCGATAATTGTATAATCGAATCGGGGGGCGGAAAAAATCGTCAATTTTCAAAAAAAACCCCGTTATTTCGTATCGAAATTTATTAAGATTTCTAAAAAAAATATGTATTTAAAATCATCGAAGAAGAGTTTGTATACTTATATATATATTAAACTATTATTTTTCCCATATCCTATACGTAACTGGTATACCTAATACATTATCACTTGAAATCGATACGAATAAAATAATAATAATTTTTTTAATTCGGCACGTCGTTTCGCTCGTAACGTTCGTTACG
Source organism: Slavum lentiscoides (assembly GCA_032441835.1). Taxonomy (NCBI): domain Eukaryota; kingdom Metazoa; phylum Arthropoda; class Insecta; order Hemiptera; family Aphididae; genus Slavum; species Slavum lentiscoides. Next base: position 13,880,418 of record CM063714.1, on the reverse strand, counting down.
GTCATACGCGTATCTCCTGCTCGCCAAAGTCGAGCACTATGGTTACGTTTAAAAAATTCCCCCCCGAAAAATAGTAAAACAATTTCCTGTTTCAAATTTAATAAAAAAAATTTTTTTTTTATTATTCAAATCTATTATGCGGTACCGAGTCGAGTGAACAATTCAAAACTGCTTGTGCTTCGAGTGGAACGTTACGCGTTGAACGACGCGCGGAAAACCGAGACAGATTTCCAATTCTCACCTTATAGTAAGTCGATCGGGGGAGAGTTTAATAATTTCTGTAACGGGTTATATTTTTACATATATACATATATAGGTCACGATAAATTATACAATTACTATTAGAAATAATAAATGATACGAGACGTGTCGGCCCGGCGGCGGCGTGTACGTTTGTTATTATTTTTTTTTTTACTTATATATTATAATCGACGAGCGTGTGTGTGTGTGTGTATAGTAATATGGTGCGGAAAACGATTTGTAATAATACCTATTCCGTAGGAGATACAGTAACATACACACACACACACACACACACACCTATTTATATATTATTATTATAAAGTGTACCATAATAGTAGTATCTACACTCGCAGTGTACACTCGGTGTATTAAAAAATAATATATGTAAGAAATTGAATAAAACGCGCGTTCGGAAATAATATTAATGATACGCGGTTCATAAATCAGTCTCTTCTCCGTGGCGAACGACGCGCGCGCGCGCGTATTAACATAAATACAGGCGGCTTACTATTTATTATAATAATAATATATACATCACAATTTGTATTCTTATTTATATTATACGCCCGTCGCGTATCGTGTTCGATACGTTTTTTTTTTATTTATGTGCTCGAGCGCTTACTTTTAGATTTTCAATAATAGTAATAGTAATAATAATTAGGTAGGCCGTCGAATAGTAAACGAGCGTTCTCGGAAAGAATGAAAACCTATTGGAACAACAAGAAGAATCCAAAGAAAAGTTGATCCAGTTATTTGCTTAACGTCTTCCATTTCTAGAGAGAATTCGCTAATAATAATAATAATAATAACCGCCTTTGAACAAATCCGCAATCGGCTTTCAAAAGTCGATAAGCCGGTCGTCGAAAATGTCAAAAGAGTACTTATAAAAAGTCACCTTAGCGCGTTATGAAATTCCATACTTAAGTACAAAATATACAACGACTACAGTATACTTTCTCTAAACTATTTTTACACCACGAAATACGTGGACTTTTGCCGTAATATATATTTTAGCGAAAAATTCCGAAATCGTTGATATTTTTGACGGGAATGCGATGCGCTTTCGATTAAAAACATTTTTAAAACAACTCAAACGAAAGAAAATTTAGATTTTACGCGTGGAAATGTATAGCGAGTAGACTAACGGGCATAGCCGAAACCGCTGTCTTTTTTTTACACATTTTTGAAAAAAATTGATTCGTTTTTTCGTATATTTTAAAAAGGTATTCGAGAGCGTATTTCGTCAGTTTTTTTTAGTGCATTAAATTCACAGGCCTGTTCATAAACGCATCGAAAAAGGAAACGTTATTCGCGGCACGAAACGTCTTGTCGATTACAATACGGTTACAGTTTGGTGTTTGAGAACTTTGACTTCAATTTCAATTTCACCGAAGGTTGCGGTGTATTGAAATAATTAATTTTCATAAAACATTTCCAATAGACTGCAGTTCAATCGCGCGGAACCCGTGTATATAGACGCAAATTGATACCGTTTTGCGACTGGTAAAACTTCACGAAAAAAAGCGTATATGTATCATTTACTTCGTAGTAAATTGTTGATTAGACACAAAAAAGTCACGAATACGTCATCCGTCTTTTGCATAAAATTTCGGTTTCTATATTGTGTAAGAAAATACTATTTAAAATCGTGCGTGTACGATCAAATGAATTTCGAATAAAATCGTTTCAAATCGTTATTTATTACATATATACAGTTTGGACGCTAATCCGTATAATATTTTCAAAATGGTTTTTTTTTCTGCTTTTAAACATTAAAAACCGATCCGCGGTCCACAATGAGTGTGTGTGGTGATGAGCCCCAGACTCCGCGGTGTTTGTATAATTAGGAGTGTTTCGGTCGGAGGGCCCGAGGGTGTCTGAACGACGACGCACAAGCCGCGCCGTCATCCCCTCGGCAATTCGGACGAAAACCGTATACGTTGAGTTTTACATAATCACACGAGGGATTGTGTGGTACGGAGGAGGAGACGTTCTCGATGACTTCGGTGGGGTCCGATCTGAAACGCATAACGTTGTGTGACTACATACACAGTAAAAATCGGACACGTAAAAAATACAACAAAAAAATATTCTATAATTACAAGAAAAGCGAACTGCAGTCGAAAACATAAAAAAAAAAATTAAATAAATAAGAGGATATGAATGTATTAAAGCTTTTACGGATTGTTGCTTTATTCAGAGTATTTTCAGATAAATCCATGCCTTCAGTTTTTGGCTGACGTTTCGGACTTATTGCAGAGTCGTCCATCTTCAGAGTGGTAGATTACAAAAAGGAAGTAAGACACGAGCCAGGCCGGCAGTATAGTAACAACAGCGGACCAGTAACTGTCGCTCTGAAGATGGACTCTGCAATAAGTCCGAAACGTCAGCTAAAAACTGAAGACGCGGATATATCTGAAAATATTCTGAATAAATAAAAGGACGAAAAGTGTGCGCGTGAAACAAATAGGAATGGAAAAAAAAAAAAACTAGAAAATTAATAATAAATATATATATAAAAAAAATATGTATATGAACACAAGACGTACGTGTACGTGCACGAGTCGAAGAGTATTTACGAAAAATAAAAAATAAACCTCGGTCGCACCTATGAATAGTCTGGGAAACAACGACTCGGACGTTAGTTTTATTATTATATTTGTTTTTGAATTTTTTTAAGGCGACGGACAAATCATTGGTTTTGAACGAAACGCTAGTATTTCATGACAGCGGTTAAAGTGGCGAAAAATAAGATTCTAATAAACCGTTTTGAGCGTTTAGTAAAACGGTTAAAAATTAAGTACCATATGATATTAAAAATTATTACCTACACGCGTATGGACGAGAAATTGATTTATAATAACACACGGGAATATTATTGTACAATTAATTTTCTTTTGAACTCAAAACGTATTTAGGTTTTTTTCTTTCTAAAATCTAAACTTTAATAGTAAATAAAAATAAAAATTTTATTACCGCAATTGGTTTGTACAATAAAATTGAATCGGTTGATCGTACGCAATACGAAAGTCTTAGGCCGCTTATTCGTAGATTCTTTACGCGCCTACACGCATAAAAAAAAATATATATATATTAATAGGTACATAATATTATAATAAAATTAGTTCGTAAAAAATAACAAGCGCGATATAATAACATAAATTATATTAATTTTATGGCTCCAAATCGTTATATATATAAACTCGTAACGAAATTAGAACGCTTCGAAAATAAAAATAATTATTTTTAACCGTAACAATTTTTAACACGGTTTTCGTCTCGCGTATACTCTTTGAAGATTATTTTCAATTGGGGGGAGACCGCTTTAACAGATAGGCAGTGGTCGAAGTGGATCGAAATAATTGGGGGGATGAAAGCAGTGTCGTCATTTCAAGTTTTGAAAAGGATAGGGGGATAAAGTCGTTAACGGTCCGTATTGTTGAAAAATAAGGCACTAACACCGGCCTTATTAACCTCGATGAACGACTATATTTTTTATGTTTGTGAATGAGTGACGTTTTGATCTACTGAATGTTAAAATTTCAGAAAACGAAATAGTTCTCACAGAGAATAAAAACAAAACGGTTCAAAAGATATTTTTCTAAAAAAAACTGCATGCAGATACATACATCGATACATATATATGTCCTGTATATATCTCATTAATTTTTTACACGTTACAAAAAGTTACTTTTAGCTTAGTCCTCATCTTCTCGTACCTATAGACATATCTATATTTTATATATCTATAGATAGCGCTGCCATCGCCGTTCTAATGTAACTGGCAACGATGGTATACCTATAGAATCGGGGGACCTGACTGGGTGGTGAGTAGAGCCGGGTTTATGACGTCATGCTGTCGGTGTCACGCAAATTTATAGAATGACCCCAACCATAAGACATATACATGTCAAAAAAAAAATCAGACAACATTACAAATTATACAAAAAAAAAATAATTTTTTAAATCCAGGAGGTATGAACGATTTTACACAAAATAAGTGGGGGGGGGATGGAATATGTTAACTGAAAGAAGTGGAGGGATGGTATCCCCCCATAGACATAATATAATATATAGACCACGAACGACCAGTGTATTACATGTAATGCACTAGAGCCAAAATATGTGCGAGACGATAATTATTATAGTTAATAGGTCTATGAGAGAGACAGACTTAGAAGAGGTTTTTTCGTGGATGATAAAACAAAACTGTAGCAGCAAGATATCCGGATCCGCAGTGAATGGTGTTACACGATTATTTATTCATCCATGAAAAAAATTCATCAAATTGCTCTTACTCTCTCGCACATATCTTTGCTCCGTACTTCTTTCTCTAATCGCGGTCTACATATTGTATGTCTATGATCCCCCCCCCCTTATTCCCCACCACTTCGACCACTGCAGATATGTGAACCCCCGTCCAGACTTTATTCCCACGGAAAGTAATTGACGAATAATTTGGAAAAAAAAAATATAGGTATCGCGTTGAACGCCAGCTCGCATCGTTGTGGTGAGGCCGAAACCCGCGGGTCGTAACGCGTAACACTACAACGAGTGGGGTGTGCGAAAATTCTTCCGTCTCAGCTGCGAAACGACGTGAAATTTGTACCCGTAAAGGTAATAATTACACGCGTACGCGGTCGTTGTAATTATTGCGAGTCGTCTCGTTGTATATGTGTAATATGTACCGGGGCAAAGCGTGTACGCAGCAGCAGCAGCTGTTTGCCGTTTTGAGAGTCGGTTACGCAGCCGGAGGAGCTTCAAAAAAAAACCTCTCTCGGATCGGACACATGGCGGCGGCCGTTAACCGACCGATCGAGCCATCTGCAAACGCATTATTATTATTATTATTATTATTATTATTATATGGCCAAGCGTATTATTTGCGTTGTGTGTTTAGATCCGGGAGTACTTCGATGACTTTTGCATTTTTTTTTTTTTTAGAACGTCTTAAGTGACGTTTTCCTAGTTAAATACGCAAAACAATATGTACGAATCTACTATAAACAACCAATTTTTATTTCGCATTATTTTTTTTTTATTTTTCACGCCGTTTTCTGACGTTTTAACGTAGATTTTTTTTTTTTTTTGTACTTTTAGATCAATTCTTTAAATTTTGAACGTATAGCGAGGAATCTATTTTAAATCTATTTTTAATAATCGGCCCGAAAAATCGCGAGTTTCCTTGTATTACGACCAATAACAGAACGTCCTGTTAGACGGACGGTCCGCTTTATATATTTTTTTTTTTGAAAGTCTTTCTCTCTCTTTTAATTTTTTTACGCAATATATATTTTTTCACTTATGATTCAAAATTCGCGCGTAAATTTTTGATTGAAAAAAACCCCTGAAAAGTCGAGAAAATCCGCAAATGAGAAATATAAAATACGCCGTACATAATATATATAATACACAAACATAAAACAATCGTACGCAATTATATATTAATATGTTGTAATCGATAAAATAAATAATATAGGTAATTTAAACGATTTAATGTTGTTTTTTTACTATGTTTTAGATAGTAAATTAAAATTTTTAAAGAGGATATTTTAGGACATTTGTTGTGTTTTTTAGGTCGTAAACGCATATTTTTTGGGACAATTCTATAGGTTATTTAGGGCATCAACATCCTAGTTATATTATATATACGCTCACGAACGCAACAGTGTTTATATATTTTTATTTTTTTTAAATTGACCGACGATTTCGCTTTTCGTTTTAGAGAAGATCGAACGGATAAGGTGCAGCGATTTGGTCGTGGAAGAATCGGCAAAGATTGAAAAACTCGTTTGTATTTTTCTGCAACAAAAAAAAAAAAATATGACAATATATACTTAAAAAATTTTCGAATATTTTTACTATATACGTATATTATTGAAATTTATGGCGTTCTAGTGACTGCGAATTGTTTTTCGAATATAAAAATTATACGTTACCGCATTCTTTTTTTTTTTTTTTTTTATGAATTTATAACGCGTATGCGTTTTTCGATATTTTTACTGAATTTTAAACGGTTAAGATGTCGTCTCAATCCGTGGAAAAAACAAATTGAAAACACTCCACTGACCACACACACACACACACACACACACACACACACACACACGTCCAAATAGCCAAACGCACGCTTCAGTGACGGTTTTATATAAATGGGGCGATATTGGGCGTATCGTTGAGCGTAGTGAGCACCTGAATTAATTTTTTTTTTTTTGTATTTTTCGATATTATTTTCACGACTAAAGCCAGCAAAAAAATTTTTACTGGAGGGGCTTAGAGTGTAAAAATTATGAAACAAAATAAAATAAATAATAGAATACAAATCATAAAATTTTATTTTAAGAAAAAAATTCGGGGGGAGGCGCGGGGGAGGGGGTTTAACCCTAAAACCTTTCCCTAGCAACGGCCTTGGTGTTTTCTTATTCGAGCACGTGTTTCTCGACGAATTTTTACGGAAACGAATTCGGTCGAAATGGCGATCGCTCGTATAAATAACGTTCACGGACTCGTAATAATTGCAGTTAAAAAAAACCTACTCAGCCTCACGCACGACCGGTGCAGGACGGGATTTCAGGAAGTTCGTATAGGAATATATACATATGTTACGCCGATTTCGTGAATTCGGCAGAAAAATTGCCGATTTCATGAAATCAGCAACGCTGTTGTTGCCGAATACATGAAATCGTCAATTCAGTTACCGAATTCACGAAATCGGCAGACTTTTTGATGCCGAATACACGAATTCGGTTGCCTATAACATGAATTCGGCAACGCGTTAATCGATACCTACACATATTTCACTACAAATGAATTGCGTCCTGAGATTATTTTTCGCGTAAATTTTATATGAATTCGCTACTTATACTTTTGATTACACGTAGGTACGCACACGTGATTAGACATTTATATATTTGTTTATACTCGTATATTACAGGGTAATTTGTGTTTGGTGGTCGGTTATATTAGAGACAGCATTTGGACGTTCCATCCGGGTCGTAGCTGCCACAATAATGAAGACGCAAACAACAACCGATTAAATCTAATTTATGTAATGTTATATTAAATAAAAAATACAAAATTAATTTTAATATACAGTCGATTCCGCTTAATAGAGACACCGGTTAATAAGGACAACCGCTTAATAGGGACAATTCTTCAATTACGAAAACAAATGTATACTTGTAGGGTAAATGTTCACCGCTTATCTGGGCCACGAATCCTGATAATCGGGACATTTTTATCGAGTATATTAATAGATCAATAGTTCGACAATCGTGACCAACTCGCGTAATCGATTATTAGATTAAATTTTATCTCATCTTACGTTCAAATGTGATGTATGTTAAATGTTATTTGGTGCATCAGTCGTGTTTGTCGCGTGTAGTAACGACTTCTTATTTGCGCAAAAATTAGAAATTCTGGACAAAATTGAATTATAGCCACCAGGCTGTAGTACTCGTCGTATAATAGTTTGTCATTTGTAATAATAAAATATATAAAAAAAATCAGTTTTTCGACAAATTTATATGTTCGTTTTTGTATTTCGGATTATTGGGACAACCGCTTTATTGGGACAAAATAACACGCAACCGATGTGTCCCAATAAAGCGGAATCGACTGTATAATATTATGTTTTTATAGAAATAGAAAAAAAGCCTTGCCGGTTTCATGTATTCGGCAACGGCGTTGCTGATTTCATGAAATCGGCAATTTTTCCGCCGAATTCATGAAATCAGCAATTTCACGAATTCGGCGTAACATATATATATATATATATATGTATTAGAGACAGCATTTGGACGTTCCATCCGGGTCGTAGCTGCCACAATAATGAAGACGCAAACAACAACCGATTAAATCTAATTTATGTAATGTTATATTAAATAAAAATAAAAATTAATTTTAATATACAGTCGATTCCGTTTAATAGAGACACCGGTTAATAAGGACAACCGCTTAATAGGGACAATTCTTCAATTACGAAAACAAATGTATACTCGTAGGGTAAATGTTCACCGCTTATCTGGGCTACGAATCCGGATAATTGGGACATTTTTATCGAGTATATTAATAGATCAATAGTTCGACAATCGTGACCAACTCGCGTAATCGATTATTGGATTAAATTTTATCTTATGTCCAAATGTGATGTATGTTAAATGTTATTTGGTGCATCAGTCGTGTTTGTCGCGTGTAGTAGTAACGATTTCTTACTTGCGCAAAAATCAGAAATTCTGGACAAAATTAAATTACAGCCACCAGGCTGTAGTACTCGTCGTATAATAGTTTGTCATTTGTAATAATAAAAATATATATAAAAACAAAATCAGTTTTTCGACAAATTTATATGTTCGTTTTTGTATTTCGGATTATTGGGACAACCGCTTTATTGGGACAAAATAACACGCAACCGATGTGTCCCAATAAAGCGGAATCGACTGTATAATATTATGTTTTTATAGAAATAGAAAAAAAGCCTTGCCGATTTCATGTATTCGGCAACGGCGTTGCTGATTTCATGAAATCGGCAATTTTTCCGCCGAATTCATGAAATCAGCAATTTCACGAATTCGGCGTAACATATATATATATATATATATATATAGACACGCGCAAATTTATTAAGCACCACGGACGTTTCCCAGTGTACAATAATCGGCGGAATTACATAATACAACAGTCCTTGTTTGGGAACTAGTCTTCGGTTTTCGCGTTTTAAACGCGCCGGACGTCCTTGATCGCGCACGTGTGTGTGTGTGTGTGTGTGTGGCGTTTATTATTGTACGGTTTGCCCCCGCGGTCCCGCAGAGAGTCTTCCGCCAATGCCAATGACATTCGCCAAATCAGGCACGAATACGACGATCGCGAATAAAACGAAATCTATTAGACGTGTTAAACCCGTCCAAGTGTAGAAGAGAAAAAAATTAATAAACGAAAACCCGTCGACATTATTGTTGTTGTTGTTGTTATTATTATTATTATTACACGCGTGCTTTTTTCGCAACGCGTAATCAAAATAATAAATATAATATTATATTCTAATACGACTTTTGACGGGTCGAAGAGTGTTCTGTTATTTTCAACACTGCTTCTACCGTTCTGTAAAGTGTCAGAACACTAGTGCACAGGATTTAAATTCAGGATAGGCCCGTTTATGAGCCCAAGCCGATTTGTAGGAAAAGAAAAATTAAAACGGAATGCGAGGGCTAATTAAGAATGGTATAATGTGGTAGGTACACCTACCGATAAACGTTACTATACGTTATACGAAATAATTTCGTTAATAAAATTACCGAAATATTCGCGTGACAAATTGTATCGTTTTTATTCTCCTCAAAATATATGCGGACAATTTATTGATGTTTTTATTTTAAAAAACGCATTTTATTCGTATCGCGTAAATTGATTTTTATTATAAAAAAAAACACGATTTCATATACGCATACATCTCGCCGCAAACTCTTTACAATAAAATACACGTATTAAAACTAATATTTTTTTGTTTTTAAATTCCGTACAAAAAAAAAAAAGGTGTTTAATTTACAAGAATATTTTAGTGGAAATTGACCAGTCCTAACCGCCGGATGCGCCACTGCAGCTGTAAATACAAATTGTGCAATTTTTTAAACACATATATTCTGCACACACATATATGCTTAGAATTATTATTATTATTATAAGAAACAAAAAAAAAATAAATAAATAAATCCGAACGCATTGTCTACGGCGATTCGGTCTTAAATGTGAAATTTATGGTATTCAATTTCAAATTACCAGTATTATATCCCACAATTTTGAAAGACTCGGTCTAATGGACTAATCTATAACGAAATATAACGAAATTCTCTTGTACAATAATGCAGTGATTAAAAAGAGACATTAACGACGAAAATCACACTTTTTTAACTCGATATTTTTTTTTTTTATATTCATTTTCAACATTTGAGATACTTACACCGAGTATGATATTCGAATCGAGTTCTATAATTGAACGATTCTGATGAGAGTTAAGAGACGTTTGCGGGATAGTTTCAACGTCGTTTCGGATACGGTGTTAGGAGTACATGTAGTGTTTAGAAATATTATGTAAGAGGACCAAGTTAATATTGGACGTACGACAGATTTAAAGGCTATAGCTGTGAGTGAATTAAAAAAATTTTTGTGTGTGTATATATAATGTTTTGGGGAAAAAAATTTGTAAAATAATCGACAACATTTTTAGCGATATAAAAAGTATTTGTCAACTACGAGATTATTTTGTAAAAATAAAAAATATTGAAATCGGAAATCGTGATTTCAAAGAATTTTTCACCACCCCGCAGGCTTACACGCAATGATGTTCGCGCAGTCCATTTGTCTAAAAGGAGAGCACGTAGTCTGTAACAGACGTGTTATCAGAAATCTCAAATTTTGTAGTCAGCTGTCTCTCCTCCAAAACAAAACTTTATACACGATTTGTTTAGACCCTGTTTTTCCGCTTTTTATCCGAGTAAGATTGATTTTCGTCCCGATCCGTCGACCACATACAAAAGTCATATAGCGAATATTACACTTAAGGTGGTAACCTCTTTCGGCATCTCTCTCTCTATATATATATATAGTAGGTATTGTCTAAGACGCGATTATACTCCGCGTTGAATGTATATTTTGTGTACATAATATATCGTTAAGCGTGTATTTATTATAATATATGAATACGGTAAATGGGCTTATAGATTCAATTCGCGCTCGACTGACAATCGCGTGCGAACACTGGACATCCCTTATTGCGGCATTGTGGTGCAGATCGCGGCGACACAGAACAATGGACGCTGCGCGCGGCAACCATTAGGGATGAGATGCGAAATATTATATTCCACGGTTTGTGGAGTGTCTGACGTACGTCGTATTATTATATTATAATAACTCACGCACAATAAACTGATATTCGAGTGCGTCTGACAATCTATATAATACGCGTTATAAACGGGGCGCGGGGACAATGCGGTTTCCGGAAGGGTTTTCAGATTTTGGACCAAAAGGCGAGCAAACGTCGTCGTAGTCTCGATGACGTGTTGAAGTGAACAAAACCTATCGGCTAAAATAATAATGATTATTTCAGTTCTATAGTCGCACTTAAAAGGCGACTGGATATGCCATCCGGTTTTTACCAAAGGAACGCATCATACCTATTGTACCAAGCGAAGCGAATAACCCGACGCGCAGGCGTTCGTGAAAACGGATTTGTTATGAAATGCATACGAACTCCAAACGTTTATAACGAATGTTGAATTCCGGAATAAAAGTAAAATAGTCGGTCTCGAGTTAACTTTATGCCGAATCCGTCGTAGAATTGAAATCAAAATTTTTTTAAACTATACTTTACAATTATTATAAAAAAAGATTATTTTTCTCGTAAAATACCTTAGAGTTAAGCTGGAAAAGTTTGATAGAAAATGCGCGAAAATTTTCTATTTAACGATGCGGGTAAACGACGAGCCGAAAGAGACCCTATACACTACAGCAAACCCGATAACCCTTTAAAATCCACCGAGTGCTCTAGTTTTATGCAATTTTCAGAGACGTTTAGTAAAAACATGTATTTTGAAAATGCCTGTTTAAATTATACGCGATACGTAGGTACCTATCTTTTGTTTTTTGATTACGCAAAATGTTGCGATCGTCGTCCATTATTCAACGCAATTTTAAATATTATCAAACAACGTTTCAACGGATCCACCGCGGTACAGTTGAATATCTTGGAAGGCTATGTTGTAAGTTATTTAAGTACATATATACATTGTCGGCGGGCGGTGCACGGGCAGTGCAATAAACATGCCTATCGGCACCGAGTTTTGCTCTCGGGTCCGAAAGGATTTTATATACGTAATATATATATATCGCATTAATATATCCGTATTATTAACGCGACATTAAGTAAGCTTGTGTATTTATCACCGTATTACTGATAATAATACGGATTTTCCTCTTGTAATCTCACGCGTATTGTGTGTGCTCGCGCGCGCAGGTTTTTGCTATTTTCCGTGTACGTCGGAGATCGGGAGGCTGAGATTGTTGCCGGCGTTGCTCGAAACGGAAAAATAATATTCGTAGTCCGCCCAAAATTTTTATTATTATTATTATTATTATTGTTCATACTTTTTGCAAAATAAAATCGTAAAACGTCACGGAATAATTTCCCGTATCGAGTTATCGTTCAACGGGTGAAAACGAAAATTGATTTATTCCACTCCGTAACAGGCTGGTAATTTAAATATAAAAAAAAAATCCATAGAAACGTCTCTTATTGTCGTTAAATTGGTTACCGCTGTCATCACTCCGTCGTCGAATAACGATTTCGATTTTCGGCTTTGACGAAATATATCGGTGACGTTCAAAATCTTTATGTTGATCGTATAATATAATAAAAAAATTTTTTTGATCCATCACGTCCAATTTTAAAGGCGATTGATATAATTTCACTTTCGTTCAACGGTTTATTACTAACTTTTTTTTTATTCAATTTGTCTACTGACTATACCGTTCTGAAACGCATTGCGTTTCACTCTTTTCCGCACTCATTTTCAGTCAATAACAAAACTAGGTGTTTCAATGGCGCTTTTCCTTGTATACGTACAATATTATACGGTTCCTGTATCAAAAACTAACACACACTGACCGAAATTGGTTTTAAAAAATTAGACTGATCCAATAATTCATCTATTTCATCATGTAAATTGAAAGAATAATAATAAACATAATAAGATGTGTTTTTTTTAAAGTATTGATGCGTGTCGGTAATATCGTAATAATTGCAGTAGCCGCGGAGGCCAAGCCATTGCGAGTCATTTTGTGGGTAAGAAAAAGTAGCCTTCCCTAAAATTCAATCAAATCCAAGGCTGTGTTAATTTAATTAACGGTTATTTTAAACTAGTTTACAAAAAAAAAAACTTAGTTAAGTGGGAAGTTATTTTCAAAAATGTAGAATAAGTAATAGTAACTTAATATTTAATAGTTACGCACGAAAATGTGATATTTGTATGGTATACTACTCACTGGTCATCATTTCTCGTGACCTGTTTGGTATTATATTCAGCCTACCTAAGCATACGCTATGAATTTTATCGCGTCCGGATAAATTAAATCTACGAAATTTTCGGAAAATTTCATTATTTACGATATAAAAAAAAACAGAATTTAAATGTAACCAAATGCACAGCATCGAATTAAACAAATTTCGCCTATAATATTGCGTAAACTAAAATATATATTTATACGAATACTTACAGTTATTATATTTTTTACTCTTAAAGCGCGACACGGCGTGCAAGCACTTTGTAACGATTTGTCATGTGACATTGTACATTACTTAATTGGTAGAACGGGCGAACTAACGGTTTTCGGTGCGAGACTGAGACGTGCGTGCTCTACACAAGGAGGAAAAAAAGCATCAGAGAAAGTAACGGAACAGGAAGAAGATCGGTGGACAATCACATCTCAATTATTATACAATAACTCTGTAGGAGACTCTTAGAGCGCTATAGTCGTACGGTTTTAAGAATAAACCCTCTATTTACGTTGTCTTTTACCATTTGGCTGAAGTCGAGTGCCCGAAACATCGAAATAGTAGATAAAACTTCCTAGATGCGGTTTGTAAGGATGAAAAACCGCTTGTTTATCCTGTTTTTAGTATTTTCCCAAAAAATAATAATAATTCGATTCTAAGCTCCCTCGGGTTGTTTGAAGTCGTTTCTTCGAGTTCGTAATGCGAATTTAATTAAAACGCGAAGTTATCAACTCTTTGGCCCGTACTCTTTGCGGGAACGGCTCCCTCTCCCACAATACAATATGAAACGTGTGTCGGAGTTAATATATGCGCACTCGCAGTCCAAGTTTGTTTAATAACGAAATCTTTACAATACATCGCAGCTTTGTTCTGTAACGCGTGCGGTGTAACATCGATGACACGTTGTGTTTACACAAAATTCTTATTTACTCGGGCGTTCATCATTACGACCGTCAAACATGTACACATTTTGTTCCGCATGATAGTCGATCATCACTTCTGTTATAATGTCGTCTACGCCTTCGGGTTCTCTCCACTCACGTGCTGGCATTCGGAATCGACTGGTCCTCGGAGATGCATATCGTCGTCTCCGAAACTTCTCTGCCGCAGTATTTGAACGTTGTGTGTCTGTGAAGGAGAAGTCGAAGAGGACTTTACGCGTGCGAGCCGAGCGCAAAAGTACTCGTATATTATATAGGTCCACGATCATTATCGTCGTGACGCCCAACAAGGAAATAATCGAATTTCCCTCCGAAAGACGAAAAAAAATCCCAAATATTTATTAAAAATAATAATAACACGTCCCCGGACGACAACTGAACACACTCGGGTTCTGGTCGGGTTAGGTCAATAATATGTCGAGTAGCGTACAAGAGACGTATAGTAAACGCAAAAAAGTAATACGCTTTATAACGTCTACATAGTCTTTGGTGCATAGGCGTGTCTACGGGGGAGGCAGGGTGGGCACCGGCCTCCCCAGTGACTTAATTCTTGGCCTCTTGGCTTATAATCTACCGTGGTTGAAACTGTAAAATATTTATAAAAAATAACTGAATAGCACATTAGTTGATTGGCCTTATTTATTAGTTGTAATAGCATAGGAAACCAATTTTAAGATCAAGATAATCTTTAATTTTGCGGGGTGAAAAAATTCCAGGTGTTGTATAATTGCCATACGCAACAAAAAAAAAGTCACAAATATAGATATAGAATATAGATCGCTGTAGTAAGTAAAAAATTTAAATTTCATAACTGTCCTCCCCAGCCATGGAGGTCTGGACACGCCTATGCTTTGGTGTATTACCACTGCGGACGGTGTTCATAAACTTATGGGTGTATTATTAAAATAAAAAAAATATAACGCCATCTCGTCAGCGTTCTTCCTGCGAGTGTTTTATATATGTTTCGAGGCTCGTGGTAATTTTGCTGCGTTTTAACGGACGCGTATGTGGTACTTGTTTACCTATTGTGTACCCAGAACACCAGGCAGCGTCGTTCGTTGTTCGTGTCGGGTGATATTACTGCAGTTGTTGTTGTTGTTGTTCTCGTTGTTATTTTAACTGTGCCTGACCGTGTGTATATTAAGAAGAAGAACAAATGTGTTGAAAAAAGTAGGTTAATTCGCTCTTATACAAAATCGAAGGGGAAAAAACACTCGAAATTGCGTAAGTACGTACACCGCGGATAGGTTATATTTGAATCCGTTTAAGATTATGTTTGTCTTTATTACAGAGGCGTTTTGTGATTTCAGTCGTGGTAGTTTAGGACTGATGTAGATACGTTAATATTTATAATTATAACGAATATTGATAAACACGTATTTTTATAGTATACGACTTTCACGAGGTACGTTTTTTGTAATTCTATCGATTACATTTTTAAACATCGCGTTTGTGTTTCTTTAATTCGGCGCACAGAAAACAACTACAAAAATCAATACTCGCATCTATAGTTCGAAATGACTTTTTACGATATTTGTCTCGTTTAAAGAATTCCTCGTTTATTCGGACACTATAATACTTTTTAGCTTCTTTTAAAAATAACGGAACCTTAAAAAAATATATTTTAAATTAAAATTTGTGTGTTCGAATCATCGCATAATATCCTGGACTTTATCTTTCCTTACGCTTAAAAAAGCTATCGAGAAAAACGTGTCAAATATAGTGCCAATTATAGAGATACATTTCGCTAGTTGGAAAGTAACCAAAATCCTCTGCTTCGACACGGACAAGTTCTTCTGCTCGGCGGTGTCTAAAATTCATACATCTCTTAAACGAAATTTTTAACAGAATATCGCCACGAACTGTAGGCGTTGGCGATTTTAATTGCTATAAATAAATCCTCGTTATGTTGTCGAGATGGTCGAGACGGTGTTTACTGCAACGTCGCGGTGGTATTTTTTACGTTTTTTTCCACTCGAGTTTGGCCATCGACCTATACCCGTAACACCGATTAATCATTCGTCCGATTCGTAATAAGTTATTAATATTCGATCGTCCGACGTGCCCCCCTCGTGTCGTCATTCGCACTCGTCTCTAGCGCGTGTTCGGAAGAGGCAATTTATTCGATTCGATAATGACGACGCGATGATTGCGATTAGACTCCGAGTGGAGCGCCAAGAATGTAGGTGTGCTCGGATGATTTCCGAACGCGTTATCCGTTACGGTAACGAGAATCCTTGTCTGCAAGTACTCTGTCCGGCGCTTTTTTTCACTTATCCCCCAGTACTCAAGGGTAATTCGAGAAAAACGACTAGAACAAACAAAAGTCGCTAAAAACATAACCGGTTAAACAGACGTATTTTTCTAAAAGAGCTCAAAACGTAACAGAAGCTTAAGCGTATAGAATATATACGTGACATTGTAAAGATATTAGGTATATCGTATTCGTATATTAGCTCACAGACGCTTTTCGAATACAATTAATGATTTATCGCCATCATTTCAGATTCGAAATAATAATAAATACAATATACTATAGAAGACTCTGTCTAAGCGCGTACAGGTAACTCGCACGAACCGAAATCCACAATACATTTTATTATTGCTCTTATTGTGAGCGGTGAAGCCTGTCGTCGCGTATTATAATAATATATATGGCGTTTTAGTGTACGGACGTTATGGCGTGAACGAGCGATTCGGAGCGTTAAAATGTGTTATTATTATTATCGTTTCAGTCGGTAACAGCGTGCACTGCTGTACGGCGATGATAAAAATACACACTTTGTTTACGTTTTGAATTTCACGAACTCCGCGCTGCGTATGATGATCGGCTTTCGTGAACAAATAGATTTGGATACGATGTGTTTATTACGACGTTGGAGGATTTATTTATTTACATTTAAGATGCAGTGTACGGACGGGCCGACGAAAAAAAAAAAAGGAATATATTTATAAATTCGGTACCGGTAAAATAATCGGTCGCGAGACGTACTCGTCACTGTTAAAACTCCGTCTCCTACGCTCGCGTTACGTTCGTTTTATACGTTGAAACCGGTTTCGGGCGTATTAACAATACAACAACGTGTACGCCGTGTGCAGTTCGAAAACGTTTGTGACACACGCTGTTTCTCGTATACAGAAAATGAATATCTGCGATGTTTTCGGACGATTTCCAATACCTAGTGTTTTGATAGGGAAATTTGAACGCAATGCCTACGCCATAAAGTCCGCGAAGTAATTCTATTTGAAATTCGGAATATTGTTTTGATTCGGCGAGCCGGCAAACCTCTCCGTAACGAAAATAACGTGGTTGGTCAGGTCGAGTTCGGCTAACCCACGGATCAAGATAGCCTAACGAGAGCGAAAAAAGTGAATCACGAGAGTGATTTTGGCGTGTCAAAGCTACTAGCGCCATTCAGCACTAGTGAATTTTTATATATCAATTTATTACTACTACCTTACCTTATTCCCTAGTAATGATATCTATTATCAATCATTCATTATCAAATCAGTAGGTAATCGCTAATTATTTTCTTAATTCTCGGTAAATAATAAATAATCGATAATCATTTCCTGAATTCTTGGTAAACGTACAGCAATTAGTGGCAGTTTTTAAGTAGGCGCGGGAAATAATTCGATATGAGAACGCTAGTGGTCTTGACACACAACAGTTGACTTTCGGGTTTTTTGTGATAAGAACCTAACGTCGTACAAATCAGAACGATTAAACCGTAGAAAGAATTTCACCCGGTTTACGTTACCAAGGAGCATCGAAAGAAAATACAAAGACGTTATAAATATTTATGAAACTCTTCTCGTGTTCGTTTTGAAAATCGTGCGAACGCGATTGTTCGTCATTTATTAAACAGTAGTAATAGAAATAATAACAATTTAAAAAAATTATTTAATAATATCGTATATAAAAAAAAATGTAAATTTCCAACGCCTCCTTATCAACGATTTACTTAAAATATTTGTTTGTAATTTTCAGATTATTCGCGCATAAATATTAATATTTATAACGCGACTAATTCGTTAATTTTACTTGTCGCCGAATGACGTACGTTTGCAGAATATTGTATAATTTTTTCACCTCCGTTTCGCGTAAATTGTTTAAAACTAAATTAAGAACATCATTATATGTGCGACTTGAATCGTTCGCACGTATAATATGTCGTCGAATATCCCGCAATAATCCGTTTTCGTCATATTAATATCTGTATTTTAATACGAATTTGATGTGTAAACCGCGATTTCGGCGGTTGTACATTTATAGTAATTTAGGATTACGCGTGCAAAGTTTAATGATAAAGACTTATTATAATATTATATGTACGTGTTTGCGTGTTACGCGATGACAACATTATTACACGATTAGAGTCAGTATATTATGTAAGTATATACTAGTTTTTAACGAAAATATGTTACTACAAAAATTCAAACAAATTTACAAGAAAAATAAGCCACGGGAGAGATAATGCGCGACACGATCTAACTCGACAAAAAAAAAAAAAAATACTGAAATCTTTTTTTTTCCGTTTTTTTTATTCGACCGAAAATTCGTGTAGTATTACGTTCCTGCTTTTTTTTTTTATTGAAAATTCGACGTACTTACGAGTATTGTAATATCGATTTATATAATTTTTTTTTTACAAAGAATTCTCGTTTTTTTTTTTTTGTCCGACTACAAAAACAGTACGAACGCTTAAACGAAGAAAAAAAAAATCTCTCTTTTTATTTATAATATCAACGCCCAAGGGCACAAAGTACAAAGATATTCATATACAACGAAAAGAGAGAAATTTTTTTTTTTGTAGATATTAGTGTATAATTAAGATGATAATTTAACTGAAAATTAAATGTAATGCGCATAGGACGATAAAAAATAACAACGTTAGAAATTAGATTTATTGCGCGCGTATCGGCAACGGGAAGCGTAACCGTAAAGTATATAGTATTACGATATTTAATTCCGAACACTAAAATGCGTCTCGAACCGAAGGTATAGATAGGACAACAGATCAGTTGTGTCAATTAAGCCGGTGCAATCGTTTATAAATTAAACGATAAGTCGTCGTATTGACGACGTCTGTTCGATAAGGATCCCGGAGTTTTAATTCCGATACCACAACGAAAGTGAACATATTTAAGAATTTATTTCCGATTCGGTTTAGAGACGTTCGACGCGAATATTCGAAACGACGCGTTCAGTATAGGAAGAACGGACAAGAGGAACCGTGTATTTTCAAAGTCATAAGCGTTTATGAACAGTGATATTATATCGTCGAATAAAACGGCGCAAGTCTATACGACGCGTGTGCGAAAAGTCAGTGTATATGCGTTTTCTTTTCTTAAACACCGTGTCTTGTAATATTGTCGTTGAAGCCATATCTACCTGGTCTTTATAGCGTTTTCCCATGTTGTTTTGTAATCCGCACACCTGGTGTGTGTGTGTGATACGACGCTCTGGTGGAAACGCGTTCCGTGTCTTCCTACAGTTCTTTTGCCTTAAACCTTCCCGTTCTAAAATGACGTCTAAAATCGCATTATGTCGTATCTTCGGCCAGTATCTGATCGTTATTTTCCGCCGTCCAGCTTGTTTTAGTAGATCTCCAACAAAAGCGCATTTCGTCGTAGAGTAGCCTTCCCGTTTCTCTTGGGGGTCCACACGCTTCACATCCAAAACTACCAAAACAACACCTTAACAGAACTCTTTCCCAGCCGATATTGACACGGGTTTTCAGACACAATTTACACTCGTTATACGAGCGGTTTAAATGTTGTGCACGCATACGTTTCATATTCACCACATGAACGCGATAATTCCCGGGTACCGGAATAAAATACTATGATATTATGACGTAGTGTGCGATACAGTAAATAATATAACATTTCATAAAAGTTATAAAATATTAATTTAATTCTGCGGCGCAGTAGGAAATACACGTTTTTTTTTTTTATCATACGCAATGGACATATTCAATTATTATAAGAAGTGTATATTATGTACTTTGTACGTGCGCGTTACACGCGAATATAATTTTAAAACGTTTTTCTTATTGTATTGTTCGATATAGTACGTAGAATTTAAAAAGAAAAAAAACGCCGAATTGAGGGAGGGATAAAAAAAAAATGTTTGTAAAATTCATGCCTATCCGTTCGTCTCGAGTTTATTTTTCGTAAATAAAAAAATAAAATGTCGATACATATAGACGTATACGTGCACGCTGGAAATATACTCTGTACAAAACCCGTCTATATACACTATATACGCGCACATACCTCGATCCGCATGAAAATATGACATTTTCTGAGAATACGTCGTGGAAACGAGTATCTATATATATATATATCGATATAAACGTGTTTGGAATCTATTTGTCGGCGAAATGTGGTCGAGCGTGTATTATATTATTATTATTTTAGCGCATGAACGAACGGAGAAGAGAAGAGAAAAACAATTTTTTTTTTGAACTCGTATACTATTACAATATATTCTAATATAACCGGAAATTATTTGATAAAAAAAAAAACACACACAGAAATTTGCATCGCGCGGCTCGATTAGTAGTCGCATATAGATTTTATTCGAAATTTTCCCACATTATTTCCTATATATATAATATATAATACGCCGTTTATTTTATTTATATATATATATTTTTTTTTTGGTCGTCATCGTGCTTCGCGTTCCTAACAAAACTCTCGGTCGTGAAAAATCAATTAGGACGCGCCATGTGTCTTCAGACGACATGTCCCGCCGTCGTCGATTTATACACCGAATATATTCGTCAGTCCGTGTAAAACATTTTATATTTTTTTTAAATTTGGCTCTATTTATATTTTCGGTCAGTTAATTATTTTATTTTTATTTCCGATTGTGGTGGAATAAGCTAAAAAATTTCAATTTATTTTATTTAATTTTTTATTTTCTCGTTAACTTAAATATATATATATATATATATATATATATATAAGAATAAAATGATGTATCAACGCACAGCCTGAACCGCTGGGTCTAGACACTTGAAATTTTGCACAGAAGTTCCTTCTACAACGTAGGCGAGCACTCGGAAAGGATCTTTCAAAATTCCGTCCCTAAAAGTGTGAAAAAGTGGTTAAAATTTTATATATCGATCAACGTCCATTATTATATTAATTTGCGCTAAACTAACCCGGGCAACGCCGGGTAATATAGCTATACAGCTATAAATAAACAAAATTCATAATTTCTATTTTTTTAAAATTATTTACCTTATAAAAAATACAAATTAGTAAAATATTTTAACCGTTACTTCGGGTGATTATTCTTAAAAAAAAGCCATTGCTTCCACAGCGAGTTACATCCAAAAGGAGATGAACACACAATTATTTTCCCGGGCAACGCCGGGTAATTCAGCTAGTATATAATATATATGTATATGTAGGTTTTAAACTCTTCGAGTAGAAAATCGTATAGATGTATGAGTATAATATTTTCTTCTTCTCTACGTCTTCAATCATCCGGTTGGTTTGCTGCAGTTCTCCGTCACGCTTCCCTATATCGCGTTACTCAGTTCCTTTAACTCCTTGTATAGCTATTCTTTCCCGCGTCTATCACGATTTTCTTTTTCCAATTAAAAAACAACACGTCCTCCCCATTTTATTTTTAACGCCGTTTTTTTTCCCCCCTCGTGAATTTACCGAGTAGTACGGCATATTTTCGACCAGCAAGTAAAACCGCTGAACTTCAAAACAATCGTAAACACCGCCGCGTTTATTACCGGCCGTTGCACATAATTTATGTGATTGGTGTACCGCGCACAATTCCGTTGATCTTTCGGAAACGAATTTGCCGTTTATTCGCTGCAACGGGGACGTGCCTTGAAATTTTCCCTTACGTAGCTGTATAATTTTTTTGTATATTATACTTTAAACGCGTGTATTTAACAGTGAATTCCTCCGACGTGTCACGTAACAGTAAATACGCGTCTTAAAATAAAAAGTAAATAAAACGATAGGTACCTAGAGAAAAAAAAACATTTCGGTCGTTCGTTAAAATTTCGAGAGATAGAGAGAGAGAGAGAGAGAGGTGGGTTTGAACGTCGAAAAAGACTTCCCCCCCTTCCAAGAGTGTGTTCGCCGTTACGTTTTTGCGCAACCAGCCTGCAAGTGGAGCTTGTCATTCCGCCGGTGTTTCTTCGGTTTTCCGGTCCGGCCGGGACGGTATGCGAGCGTAACGCTTTTCCCGGTCGTGACCGACCACCGAGCGAATGGACTTGGAATCGAGAGAAGTGAACTAAAACGCGGCAGTAACGCGCGCCGCGCGGAAACGACCGGCTTCGGCTGCTGACGACGCGCCGAAACGCAATCGAATACGCGCGCGTGTGTATATACGCGTACGTCGAAGAGCGTTTTAATTTAATTATACGTACACGCGAACGGTGTGCGCTTATTGTTAGGGAGGGTTAGGTTCGGTTGAAATTAATTGGGATTCAATTGAATCTCGTCCGTATTGTGTTTAGAACCGAAGGCCCGTGTAACGAACGATTACGCGACAGGGTTCCGGACGGCGACGCACTCGGCAATCGTCATCGGCCGGATTTCTCGTTAATTAATATTTTATTCGCTCAGTGGGGCTATTCTGTAACTCGATAACACCTGTTAACAGGGTCGGTCTGGCCATGGCCGCTAGGCCGCGAATGCGGCCGGGGCCCCATTTTTTTTTTTTTTTATACCAATATTTTTGAACGCAGTGTCTCCACCAGTTTTGAAATCTTTGCCTTGTATTATTATAATGTATAAAAAAAATAATGCAAAAATTGATTGGAGAACAGCGGTTCGAATCCCGAACCGTACACGCCAAATCGTGGTATTTATCCATTGGACTATTATAGTACGAGCTGAAAGATGGAAAAAATAAACCTATTAAAGAAACACGGTAAAATTGTCAAATTTCAAATTGCTATAACTTAAAAACTAAACCCGACCACCAAATTTTAACTTCAACATAGGTTCTTTTATTAACCTGTATTAATTTTATATAGAAACAGAAGGCGCTAGTCCAAAAAAACAAAAAAAATTAATTTTTTTTCGTAAGTGGCCCGGAAAAATCTTATTTTAGAGTCACTCCGCCCTTGGATTTGGGACACCCTATATAATGAATTGTTTTTTATTGATATGTATTTTTTAACTTCATATTAAACCAAGAGGCAGGGGGGCCCAGAATAAAAAGATCCAGGGGCCTATGGTGTGCCAGGCCGACACTGCCTGTTAACGACAACTTTCGGTTCGTTAAGCTATCGAAACGATTTATAAATTCCCAGAAAATTGTCGTTAGCTATCGATTTCTTATTATTTTGTGGACATATACACTTTGTAAGCGCAAGGTATCGATAGAGTCATTTACGGATCACGATGTCAACAACAAAATTCGATACATTTTTAAAATTTCAATAAGAAGCTCTTATCGAATTAATTCGTTAACACGTTATCGAGTTACAGAATAGCCCCACAGACCGATTCGAAATAGATGAAAAAAAAATAAAATAACGAGGAGGAAACGAGTTGTTTTTTTGCAGCGGGGCGCGCGGCGTGCAGCAAAAGTCGGCGAACGTTTTTACGTTAAATTTATTTTATCATTACAAAAAAAAAAAAAATTGTGCGCCCTTTTCGGTCGGATCTACGCGCGAGCACTATACCACCGCGTGTCGACGACGCGTCTTGTAAAACGAGTAGCGAAAATTGATTTAGAAAAAAAAAAAAAAATCAATCGAACAACGCACTCGGTGTAATAATCGCGTTTTTTTCCCCCCTGTTCGTCGTTAATTTTTCAATTTCTCGAGAAGAAATTTTAAAAAAAATATAAGAACAATTATCATGTGTACTTCCCCGAAGTCGTTTGCGACGGGAAAGCTCTTACTCACGTCCATCGTTATAACATCTGCGATCGGGGGGGAAATGATTTTCAAAAACACAAACACGTTTCCACTACCCTTTCCTAAACGTATACGCATTTCCGAATACGATATTTCGATTGTGCAGTGCGCGTACGTTTCTCCGGACAAACCCGTTTTATTAAAATTCGTTCGCGGAACAAAATATGAATTCGGCCAACACAACTATATAGAATCCCCAACAGTGGCGCAGGAAATATTTTTCACTCGGGGGGGCAAACATTTAATATATATATATATATATATTTTTTTTTTTCAATAATTTATAAACAAAAAACTAAACATTTTTTTTATCAATGTTGCCTCATTTTGAGGTATATAAAATGTCTAAGAATGTATGAAACCAGTTAAACAAAAAATATATATGAAAAATATCATAGTTTTTCTTATATATATATATATATATACCTAACCTAACCTATATATATATAAAATATATAATATATTATTTAGTATGTGTATCATTTACTTAAAATATGTGTGTTTGTAGTAACATATGTACAAAGTTAATAACATTAATAACCAATAAAAGGAAGTTATTCCTTTATAAAAAAAATACGTATGCTCGAGGAAGTAAACAAAATCCACGACTGACACAGATGCAAAAATTAAAAACCCGAAGCATATTTATTTTTAGATGTTGATAAAATATACTGTAGTTTTACCATCTTCTTGTTATTGTATGATTTATAGAATTATTTTGAGATTAATTATATATGTTTACATTGATGATGACTGTTCATTTTATCCGAGGGGGCAAAAGTATAACTTAGCCCTCCCAGAATTATATCTGGGGGGGGGCAACTGCCCCCTCTGCCCCCCTTCACCGGCGCCACTGATCCCCAATAAAATTCGTATCGAAAAATAACGTTTTCGGTCAAATTTTAAAACGTAAATCGCCGGCCGACCCGACCCGAAACGTGCCGAAATATATCCGTTTGAAATTTACAGAATTTCATACGCTTTTTTCTGATTTAAAAAAAAAAATTATATAGGTTCGCAGTGAAAAAAAATCCGTTAGAACACCGATGATGTCGTTAACGTTTTTAAAATTTCCATGCTCTATCGAGTTATATCGGTACACGATCCTTGCAGTATTATAAATATTGCAAAAAGATTGTCGTTAATCGAATTTTTTTTTTTTTTTTGATTATTCAAGACCGTTATATAGTGTTATGTTTTATTAATAATCGTTTTTTTTTTTAATATTTCGTTTCAATGAAATCTTATCGTTATTCCGCGCGATTAATTGTCAATAATAATAATAATAATAATTATTAATGAAACGTTTTTTACTTTACGCCTAAAACGAAACGTCCAGCGGCGAATATCGTTCGACTGCTGCAGCATAATATAAATTCTAGACGAAATGAAAAAAGTTTCGGAGCGTTTTATTATAGCGCGTTATTTCGAATTTTTCGGGCATTAAATTCGCCATTTGGGGGCCACGAGTCATAAAAAAAAAGTCATAAAAAGCAGATTACTTTTTTCTAAATATTATTTTTATTAAAAATTATTCGTTTCGATACGGCCTCCGACCGTGATTCATTGCAGTGGTGATTGTATCCCATACCGAAATAGTGAATATTAAATTTTCTTGCAGCGAAACGATTCCACGCCGCGAAATCGTTTAAATTTTAAAACGTCTGCGGGGATGATGGGGCACGTCACGAGGGGCGAGAGCGAGAGAGAAAGGGTGAAAACCGATGTGACAATAAAAACTAAGAAAAAAAAACCGATAGAATCGTTGTTTGCGCGCGTTAATCGAGTCTCGAGAAACTCGTCGAACCGTCGAATCGCGTATAGTGATCGTCGTCTGGTGCAGACGCGGGAAAAACAAGAAAAAAAAAAGAAAACTTTGTAAACAACCAGGCGATCGTTCGACTTACGTGTTCGTTCTGATTGCGTATTTTTTTTTTTTAATATATTCTTTATATATATATATTATATTATTTTTTCGCTTCGGGCGATAAATCGCGAAATTAAAAAACGCGACCGCCGCCGACTTTACCGGATTAAATGGACCGGCACGGCGGCTGCGGTTCGAAACGATTTACATAAAACAATTAAAATCGTATTTTCCGATACATTTCTCGGGCCGCGGTAAATCGCGTTATAATCGCGTTATAATAATATATTATACAGAAATAGCGTCGTCGTCGTCGAGAAGTAAATCGTCGCAATTTGTGTTCTTGGCTTTATTTCATAGTCACTGAACCGAATTATATTGAACGCGCGTGTATCAATCAAAACGCGAATCCGGCTGATGGAGAAGGTCATCGCCATAATATGCTGTATTCCGTAAGATACGAAAGTCGTGGAGGAAGACACGACGGAATATTGTTTTCTCCATGAACAGCTTTGTCTGTTGTTTTATTGTTTACTTCGAGATCACAGAGCATCAGACATATTGACTCACGGACCGCGCATTCCACAGCTCCCGTCTATTCGTTATCAGTTACACATAGAGTAAGAGAGATCGTTGACGTAAAATATGCGTATGAGAGTGATAGAGATACGGGTTGGGAATTGCATGGAGAAAAAAAACCAATCAATTTATTTCATCCGTGTATTATTCTATAGTCATTTATCAATAAATGTCGATTATACCACAGACAGGATAAAACCAGATGGTTCACTTTTTGATTTACTGATAATTCGACCCTCCTGTGATCAGTATGTGCGCATACGATAAATTAAATTACTGTACGTATTTTTCTACAATAATATTATTATTGTATCCAATAACTTTAGTATATGTGTCGTGTGGTCAATGCAAATTAGCTAAAATTTTCGTAGCTCTTATATATTGGTTAGTCGATGATTATCTTTGGGTTAATCTTTTATCCTCCTACACCTATCTTCTTCTTAACTCACGGGAATAGATGATATTTTTTCTTATATAAGTTTATATGCTCAATATGACAATATGTTTATAAAATGTATTATTTACACTCCAAGAAGTATTAATTAGCGACTCCTTTACTCATTATTAAAAATATTTTCCTATGTTATAATGTGTTTTACACGTGTAGGTCGGAAAAAAACACAAATTGCAAGTGAACGACTGAACGAGTATGATGGGCGGCGGGCCTTTGTACAATAGCGGGGCGCGTAGTAAACAGTAAAAATGTACATTTAAGGAACTCATAAAAAAATTGTTTTCCCTCTCAGTGATGACACTGATCTCAGGAGGGTTTTAGTTTGTTTACATTTTTAAGAATTACACGGGCTGAATAGGAAATTTTAAAAAGTGAACCATCTGGTTTTATCTTATCTGTGATTATACATACAAATCGTAATCAATATTCGGTAAACAAAAAAAAAAAAGTGACAGTAGACCGTCCCAACTCGTAGCTCTGTCTCTTTTGCTCTATATATGGACCGCCTGATCTCTCTCTCTATATATATGCGCGGTCCATGAGTTGATATGTCCGTGTCACAGAACAATGCGCTCGTACGTATCGATGTCAGCATTAAAATCGGTTATTTTCGCACGTAATAAAGTTGGTAAGAAAAATATTAACGGAACTCGCACCATATTATACGTATACGAGAATTATACTGCAGAATGCGCGTTCTCCGTGCATTGAGTACGCAGTGTTTATTGTACACGCAGGAATATTTTTCAATTACTTTTTTTTTAAATGTGTTTGAAAAATTGTTAAATACTTTATTTTTTTTGAAATTCGAAATTTCAACAAGAACCGCGCGTTCGGAATCCGTCGAAAATCATCGGTGCCTCGCCCTGTTAACAATATTAATAATATTAATAGACGTTCGTTAATATTTTGTAAAACGCGCGCGCTTGTTCGACCTCGAAGTTTAACGTGGCGACGTCCGAATCAATTGAAATTTCGCATTTAAATGACTTCTAATACGAACACGTGTGTATCGTTCATCAGTCGATCGTGTACAGCCGGAGAAGTGGGAAACCTTTCGACATTTTTGTGTTCCCGTCGAATTCATTTATAATATCGTTATTCACGCATACACGCGTATTATGAACGAGGAAAAAAACAATCGAGGCTCATGACATTTCTGCCGAATCCTTTTTAATGTCGACGCTAATACAGTTAACACACGTAAACTTTTTTTTTTCCATCGCGGCACATTAATTATTAGTTATCACAAGTCACGGCACACTTTGGATGAATATTATCTACTTTTCAAATATAAGCGGTTTAGGACCGGGAAACATAAACGTAATAAAAAAAAAAAAAAATTCAAGTTGTCGCGGCACACCTTTTAAATTTCACGGCACGCCCTTTGGGAAACACTGGCATAAACTATAGTATTTTTTTCCCAAAAAAATTATCGACCGTTTCGTAACGATCCGTTTTGACGGACGGGTTAAATCGATAATGAAATAATTCACACTGTCACTGTATAATAACGACTGCGAGACATGCAACCCTTTCCCCCTCCCCACACCATATATAATAGTATCGAATTTATCGAAATATATCAAACAAACTCCGATGAAAATTCGGTTGTCTACGCGTCGGAACGTGAGCAAAACTTGTGGGTTTTCTTATACTATATTTATTCGTGAAAATAGATAACGGATTTCGGTATATTTTACGGTCCACGTCCTAATACTTTCAGGTTATATATTCTATATATTCCGAAAACGTTTCGAAGGATTTCGCAGCGTAGAAAAGGGTCGAATCTGTTTAGCTATGATAAGTGTGAAAATGGGGGGGGGGTGGAGGGAAAGTCGGGTTTAAGCGGATTTCTAACCGGAAAACCAAAACGACTGATTATTATTATCGAACGGCCATACAGTGTTTCGTTTTAATTTCAATACTTTTCGAGGTCATAGAAAAAAAAATCGATTTTCTTTAAATTCAAAGCAAATAACGCGAAGCACGCACAAATTTACGTATTCGATTCGTAACGATTTATTAAACGTATTGAAATCGGTACATACCGCACTCTGAACAATGACTAAAAGGGAAAAAATTTACGTTTATTGATTTTTTTCTATTATTTCTATATATAATCATTATAGGTATTGAGCGCACCGTAAACGACATTCTAGAAAACATTATTATAATTGAATATTACTTAAATTATTTATATTATAATAAATAAGATCATAATTGTTGCTAAAATTGTGACGTATCGAAACTCGAGCAATTGTTTCGTCGTGTTTATAACGGATATAACCGATTTAAAAAAAAATCGTATTGAATACGGAAAATGGAAAATGATGAAAATCAATATTCTCCACTAATAACCGTTTGGCGTTGTAAATGTTGCTGCTGTGAAATTCAGAGTTGTTATCGTTTTGCCAAAACCTGTTTGTATATTTAAAATATTTTTTAATTTATTATGTGTTTAATTTCTTTATATATATATATATGTGTGTGTGTGTGTGTGTGTGTGTGTGTGTGTGTGTAATACTTCCAAAATTGAATTTATTTAAATGTTGTATTGTATGTTCAAAATTTCGCGTAACCAATATAAAATTGATTACAACGAAATTTAAGTTGGTAATTTCCATTTAAGACGACAATATATACTTAACATATTAACATAATAAACTTTGCCTTGATTGTATATTCAGTTATACATATAATTTTTTTTTATACAAATGTTTATTATTTACGAATATTAATTTATAGTTTTTATATTTTATCTATATTTATTTCGCATATTATCCTTTTCCCCTTTTTTTTATTTATTTAATTTTAGATTGTGAACGAAGCGAGGAAGCTATTTTGTTTTGGTTTTTACCGTTTTATTATATACCACATGACCAATATAGGTTAGCCAGTGGCCGTCCGTCGTCGGTATACCACAGTTAAGTGCGTCAAAAATACTTATTTATATGTCCCCCACTGCACGTCGGCGGAATGTCCAATAAAAACCCAACGATGATCATATTTAGGAATTTCATCGGTTTTTCATTTTGGAAAATATTTATATTACAATACACACACTCGTATATATATATATATATATATATATATATATAACTGATCTTTGTTTACCGAGAACACGTATATAAGCAACGTTTATATATACTTAATAAATATCTATTGTTTTATTTATTCGCGGTTATCGACGAACGGTTTGTAAATATTAGTTTTTGAAAACCGCGCGTTCCGAACCAGCGTTTCATAATAAAATATTATAATATACATTTTGTTTGTCGTAAAACGTGTACAGTGTACACACTGCGGAGCGATATTATTGTGTTTTATTATTTGCTCTTTGCACGCCACTAAGGTGCGTACATATTTTGCAACGGATGACAGTAACCGTGTGACCATATCGCGGGTGTACACAACAATCCGGTCCGAAGGACTGCACAATCTTTACGCTTTTGTTTTAACATTCTCGCAGTGGCGATTATATATTATATTATTATTATATAAAACACTGCAGTTTTAAAACTCGAATAATGTCTCGCTTACTCGTATTTATATATATATATATATATATACGATAAGTATGGGCAAGTTGTCTCATTTTATTAAACTCATTGAGTCAATAGAAAAAAAAGTTACAAGTTACGGTCAAAGTTACTTATACGCTTGTTGCAAAATTTAAAAGTGGTTTTTTAAAAAAAAGTAGTAATTTAACTCGGTTAAAAATTGATATTTTCCAATAAAAAATAATAAAAAGGCATCAATCCTCGTGCGTGTTATAATTTTTGATTGAAACTGCATTCATTTAGACGGAGATATTAGAGATGTTATATTATATTGAATTTGAAAGCAACGAAAAATCGTGAAACATATAATTGCTTATTATAATTAATGAATTTAATGGGTATTTAAAAAAATATTACTCGTGTCGAAACTTGTATTGTACTTTGACAAAACAAAAAAAAAAAAAAATTGTTCAAAATGAATGTGTTGACATTCTTACCGTTTTACTTATTATAGGTCGTTGTGATTTTCGGATCGTTTTTAATTACGTTCAAGGAAACTGTCGGGAAAATTGAAAAACGTGTCAAACAGAGTACCGAATAGATTAAATTTACTTCCGGGACTTAACGCACTTGTTGTACGCGCAGAAAAGTGTTTAGCAGACGACAGAACAGAACTTTCGACATCCGTATTGTGAATATTCGACGTTCAACTATATATATATTTTCGTGTTGCGAACAAAACGATAAATTCCCGCGTGCGTTTTAATATTTAATTTATTTATCGAGTAGAAAAATTGTATAAATTGTCGAAAATAACTGGCACGTTATTGTGTTGATCGTGTTGACATAATAAAAAATATGATTTATCAAATTCAATGATTGTCGGAGGGGGGAGGGAAGGGTATATAATATATATATATGTAGTGAAATAGTCGTTATCACAAAGCGTGAATCGTGCGGAATAGATATACGTCCACTCGACGAAAACAGCGATTTCACCGAGTTTACACGTCATTTATTATTATGCGTTTGTTATTTTCTTTTTTACAAAAAAATAATGATTTGTTAACACAGTATCGCAGGAATAAAAAAGGAAACTCGATCGATTTCTCGTGTAATCAATACGCGCGCGCGCGTTGAAATCAGACGCGAAATCAGATGAACGTTTAATAGATAGGCATAAACATATTTGTTCGAAAACGTTACGACATATATATCGTTACGGGTATAATCGGTACAAATTATGCACCAAAGTATTTTTCGGTTTTGTGGAAATATATTCAAACGCAATTCAAAGTCATTCGGCGGTCCCCGAGCAAGACCAAAAAAAAAAAAAAGACTTCTTTTCAAAAGAAATTTATTTATTTTTCATTTTTTTGGTCCATATAAAAACTCGGTCGCGACGAAAGAAGCAGCTGCTATACAATCGCACGAACAAAAAATTTAAACGTATAACAGTATAATGAATACCGCAAAGGGTTAGGCGGTTTTCGGTGGAAGCCTCCTTGTACACTGCGATCCTCGTATAATCGTAACAGTCATCGGCGTCCTGTCGGACCGCGCACAAATGCGAACGAAACGAATATTTCTGTCGTGATTTTTTTTTTGTTCCTCTCTCGTTGCACAGCCGTGAATGGATTAAAAGTCCTCTCTTTATACGGCTGCCAAAAGAAAACGTTTCGATAAAAAAAAAAATTAAACGAAAGCAGCTAGGGCGCTGCAGACGGAAAAAAATAATACAAACTCGCGTGTATCGACGACTGCTTCTCTTCTCATATCCTTTCGTCAGGCCTCGACGCGCGCGTTTTATATAATAATAAAAAAAAAATAATAATAATAATAATAATAATAATATTATTATTATTATTATTATTATTATTATTATTATTATTGTTATTCGATTGGAATATTCGTTTGCTCGGCTATTGTATACTGCGTTATTTTATTTTTTTTTTCATTCTTTCTTTCTCAAAAGAAAATATTAAAATCAATTATAAACTCAGCAGCAGCACGGCGTTTTCGATTCGAACGGCTTTTTTCCTCCCCCCGTTTTCTCGTCCTTTAAATTAAACGCGTTCGAGTGAGAATATATATATATATAAAAAAAAAAATCATATTCATCGTCAGCAAAAGCGTTTACGTCGTATTCGGCGTACTACGCGTATCACAATAATAACATTAAAAAAAATAATAATAATCAGTAAACTTTGGATCTTTGCAAGGATTAATATGCCTACAATTTACGCGCCGCAATCTCACGGATCGCGTCATCGACAGAAAATAGATCTTTATATAGATGCAGCGCAATAGTACGCCGAAATATAATCTCGCGTTTCGAGTAAATTATATACAGAGTACTTAATACACAACCCGATGCCCCGTGCACGTTGATTGTTATTGTTAATACGTACTATTAGCAGAAAAAAAGCGCACAATTAACGTTTTACAACGTATATATAAAACGATGTCAATCGAATAATTAACTTTATTACGTTCGCGTATTTTATTTATAAAACCCAATTAATACGACTATGACGTGTTTCAAACCAATTGACAAAAATATCGTTGATTTTTTTTTTTTTACGATAATTTTAAGTGATTTTTTTTTATTTATTATTACTTAAGCGTATTTAATATATATATACGACGTAAACGCAAAATTAGGGCAACGAGCCGCGGGTGTTGTGGACGACGATTTAGTGAATATTACTTATGGATAAAGTCTTTTTTAGAGTTTTGTTATTTTACTATATAAAATTTGAAAGCGACGATTAATCGTTGTTTTCGAATAAAAAAGATTCTGAGCGGGGAATCTTCGGCTTATTACAATTTTAAATGGTAATGAAAATAAAATAATTGTGACTAAAGATTTTCAATAGAACGTCAGTTGAATAAATTAGAACCTGTGTCCTGTAAAATCTTCAGCTCTTCAAACCAAAATTCATCCCTTTTTATGACTTTAACAGCTCAAAATCTATAATAATAACCAAAATTGAATGTTCTTTGATGATTTTTAAAACACTGGGACGACAATTTTGGAAATGCCGGGAAAATAGAGTAAAAGATTTGAACAAAATCGCTTTTTCTTTACCGTTTTTAACAAAAATATTTTTGGTAGGTTTTTTGAGCCGCGTTTAAAAAAAAAAACTATCGGTAACGTAGAAAATTACCTCTCTAAAGTATCGCTCCAGCTCTTGGAAAATGACAACGAGTGAAATGATGATCGGAGCACCAGTCGAAAAGTTTGTACAACCGGGGAAAAAACACGTAATTTTAAAATCAAATAGCTTCGTTTAGATTCTAAATTAGATCGGTTGCGTAAAAAGAAAAAACACCGAGGAATATTACGAATAATATATATAAATCTTATTTTTTTTAATCTTTTTTTTCTAGTAACAGTACTCGTACACTATGTATACACATACGGTATAATTGATTGATAAACATTTTCGGAAAATAATATTATATAAATCGATGTTTTAAATATTCCGTATACTTATATATTATATTACAACCGCTTACTATATATAATACGCATAACGAAAAGTATTGAAAAACTTTTCGAGAATTTCCTATAATATTTTTGCGCGTATCTCGCGTGTATATTTTATCTTTCATATTATAGCGTTTACACTGTATGTATACCGTCTCGTAGTCGTATCTCTTATATATACTATATAGATAGAAAAAAAATTATTATCCATTTCGCATAATATCGCGAGTACCGAAGGTTTTCGTTAGTATAATATTATGCGTATATAACGTATATATAATTATACAAGAAATCGATCGATTCGGCTATAGGATTTTAAGTTTTTTTTTTAAAAACAACACGCAAGCCAGTTTTTTTTTTTTTTTGAATTTTTTTTATAGTGTTATTGTTTGTCCTCATATCGCGTTTCGAGGTAACAAAAAAAAAAAAAATTGTTAAAAACGTTAATATTTTATTTGTATTCTCGTTTACATATATAAACGTATTAACACGAATTCGGCCGAAATAAATACGCGTTACGAACAATTTATTTTTCACATATAAAACGTATATAACGCTGTAAACTATATTCGTACAACGCAATTTATTAAATTGCACAAAATAATATATACACATATAATGTGGCTGGCGTGATTTTTAGGCGTTCTGGCCCGAGCATCTAACGAGAACGCAATATTATAATATATATATAATATACGAAACACGTGTCGTTCGTTCCCACGTTTTATTTTATAAAAAAAAAGTAAAAAAAAATTTTTTTTTTATATATATATATATATTTTGACGTCGATCCGCCGTACAGATAGTCCGCGACGTTAATAACACACACGCTAAATAACGTATAAATAACAATACGTTATCAATTTATATATATTATATAGTAACGAATTGTTATTTGAATATAATACGTCGTCGTTTAATATTCGAATATTCAACGCATATGTATATTGTATACAATGTTTGTTTAAATATTTATTCGAATCGTATATTATAATATAGTGGCGAGTATACAATAATTTTCGTTATCAATATTTTTTTTACGTTGTTATCTTCTTCTACTCGGCGTGTACAAATATATGTGTTTATTATCAAAACAGAATTTTTTATTTATTTTTTTTTTTTTTCGTTCGTCCTATTATTCCGAACACGGTTCGATGCGTTATAGATTGTTTTAATTGTTTTTTTTTATACTACACGAACGTCGCTTACTCGATGTGTTGTTTCGTCCAGTCGGTGAAACCGTTCTTTTTACATGAGCCGGACGACGCCGAAAATGTCTTTCGCATATGGATTTCAGCGAAAATCTTTTTCGCCGGCATACAGTGACCAGCGGCGGCGAATCAAGCAATTTACCGCCCACAAGCAGAAGGATATTTGCTGCCCCTTCATTTTCATAAGTATTTTTCTAACCAGCAAAACGCATTATTCAACAAAATATATTATTAATTAAATTATTATTTGAAAAATATACAAAACAGTTAGACATCAACACGTAAATATGAATGTATTATTAAAAAAGTTTTCTTCGCCGCTCCAGTCACCTGCTTTTGTTCTGCTTGTAGGGAAACCTGACGCTGAATATATAGTGTATATAGTAGACGCGTGTGAAATTCGAGTGAATTTTATGAATTTTCGAAAAATTTTACCGTAAAAAAATTAACGTATTTACTACGACGATCGAGGGTATTTTTTATTCTGATGTATCTAAAAACAATAATAATTTAACCGTAAATTTCGAATAAAATTGTTTAACTCGTGTTTTTATAGCGTACTACAGCGAGACGCGTGATTTTTTTTGTGACGCGATAATAACATTAAAGATTTATACTTTCAGTATACGAAACAATTTTCCTATTTTTCTTCTTTTTTTTTTGAAATTCGTTTCGAAAAAAATACCGTCTATAATTATTATAAAAAAATTTTTTTCCTAGTCTATTTTTCAATACCGTCGACTGTGCATATATGTATATATTAGTGTAACATTATGTTGTTTTTTTTTATGGCGTGCGTCGCGGTTCGCCGTTGCTATAATTATTAAGTTATTAATTATTAAACAGTATACGCGTATATATAATATATAGAAAATAGAATAATCGATGACGGTTGTATTATAGGAAACGGTGAGAGAAAAAAAACGTACAACAATATGTATGTTGATCACGAAAATCATCAAATATTATTAATATAATTCGATTTATTATTTTATTACGATTACCTACTGGTAATACGACGATTATTATAAATGTATATCGTGTAAGTGGGTGTAAAAATTGTTATGTAAAATCACAAGCCTATACAATATTCCGAGATAACGCGCGAATAATAATGAAAACGATTTCTATGGATTATGATCAATTTCTTTGACGATTGTAATGTTACAATATGCGTATTGACCGAGATTCTCAACGGATTTTAAAGCGATTTTTGTAAAATCGAATTTCCCCCCTCGATCAGTAAAAAAAAACGGCGATTTCAAACGCTCGTGATAAAGAAAACAAACATATTTATTTGCTCGAATTAAATGCGTTTTATGAACACT
This sequence comes from Slavum lentiscoides, assembly GCA_032441835.1. Taxonomy (NCBI): domain Eukaryota; kingdom Metazoa; phylum Arthropoda; class Insecta; order Hemiptera; family Aphididae; genus Slavum; species Slavum lentiscoides. The sequence goes on along the minus strand of CM063714.1, from coordinate 13,843,837 downwards.
CGGATAATTTCTCAATGTCGAACGTATAATTTTACCCGACATCTGGTCAACGTTTCAAAGCTAAAAAGTAATATGTGGATGTCGGTTTTCAAACGGGAAACTCGAGCAGAAATTCTAGAGTCGTCCGATAGTTATTTTTAATTTATTAAATTAATTAAAATTTATAATTCAATTTAATATCATCAACTTTACATACAAATATTATATTTATTTTCAATTCGAGAAACGACGATTAAATCGTTGTATTCGAAAAAAAAGATTCTGAACGACGACTCTATAATATACAGTAGCGGTTATTATAATAAACGTGTGTATATATTTTATAGATAATACATATAATGGATAGGCCATGTGTATACAACAGTATGTGTAGCGGGCAGCGTTCCTGAATAAAGAAGAGAGATAGCAATATTAAAATCACGTATTCTATCCTACTCGGCAAGAAATTTTTTTTGTTCCATGAAATAGTAATTGCAAAATAGCGGGTCGGGGGCAGTTGTCCGAAAATGATAACAGATATGAGATCGAAAATGGCGGCGTCGAATTTGTACCAACATAACATTTTCAAAAATTTAAAGACCAATGTTTTTCTTCCTTTTGTATGTGTACTGTTTTGCTATATGATAAAAGTTATATTATGATATTAACAGAGGATAATAATTATATTTATTTATGTTATAGTATATAGAGTATTTGGAATTTTGTAGTGTGTTGTGATACGTAAATATAATTTTGTTAGCAATGGTTGGCAGTACTTTGTCGAGTTCAAACCTTTATCAATCTCAAATCTGTTATCATTTTCGGACAACTGCCATTGACCGTATGATAATAGTATATTCTGTTATCTACGTATCGGTTATCTAAATACTTGCTGAACGAGACAGAAGATTCTGGAACGCCTGATAACGAATACGACCTATCCATTATGTATTGTCTATGGTATATTTTGTTATAACCCAAATAATTCCTATAACGTTGTTGTGTAGACGCAAATTAAATCCTTGTAACGATATTTTTTTTTTCGATTTTCAAGAATTTCTAAAACGTGTATTGGAAAAAAATATCTTTTAAATCGGTAATGGATTTTCAACTCAAAAGAAAAAAACCGTCCGTTAAAAATCTTTTTTTAAGGAAAAAAACGCTTTTAAAAAAAGTATATGACCAAAGATTTTTTTAAACGTATTTCGACAACTGTACGTATGATAAACTCTCGATGTTATTTTCTCACTATATATTTCGCTCACATAAGTTTCAATTTTTTTTCAGTAAAGACTTAGTAATTTTTTTTTTCTTTCTACAACAGATTACGTGACCAGGTCGGTAAACAGCGAGCTTTAAAGTACACATACGCGGTAACCGAGTAATAATTCCAATCTCGGTCGAAGGACAACAGACGAAATGTTCAAAAAAAAACATTTTCCCCGAGGTGATCTGCTAGAAGACGTTTAACAACGCGTTTCCGAATATTTAAGTACACCGAACGCGTCTCTTTTGCCCCGTTAGTTTACAATATATTATATCGTATTGTTGTTATGCGCTTAAAAGACAGATAAATTATCGTGTCGCGTGAGCCGCGAAATATCGATCGTTTAACCCGATGCCGTTTTACGAGAAATAATTTAGTAGCTAAAATGCTGGAAAGGGCGCGTACCACAGGTCGTCGTCGTCGAAATCAAAAACTATTTATGCGCAGTAGTTGCTTGTACTTACCTATAATATGTGTTTCTCCTCGTACACAAATAGTATAAAAACAACGGGTTACGTGTTCGTTATAACGGACGGGTTTATAGGGACATTTTGTTTTGGTACCAATCGTCGAGAACTATAGACGAAACGGTTTTGTCAGAGATCATACGAAACGAATGGATGACAATCAATATATTTCGTTCGCGTCTATATACTTTGACGTTTCACTCGGGACTTTAGCGCTCAGACAAATCCTGTTTTTTCGTTGACATCGCAATAATAGCGACGGGTAATGAAAGGACTTACCGTGTTTTCAACACACAGGGCCGACGTGAGTTTAAGGCGACTCAGGCGATCGCCTACGAGGCCGTCAACGAGTCCGTTTGAAATTTTTAAAATCCGTTTGGTAAATAATATTCGGAATGAACACGTCTAGTGAGCATTTTTTTTTAGTTTTATTCTGAAATATTGTAATTTATTGAATTTTTTTCGTTCTCATTCTTGTCACTGATTTTTGGAGAGAAGGTATAGACAATTTTACATCAGACGATTCTTTAAAAAAAAAAAATTATTTCGTTGTACTCAAAACCGGAATATTACCGAATCTGGTAATCGAAATAGCGAAAACCATTCTCGTTTTCGAAAAAAAAAACGAATAAAAAATCTGTCGACCCGTGTTCGGGTTGAAAACGCGTCTAGGGTTTTATACGCGCGCGCGCGATAACGTTTATAAATAATAAATAATAATTTTACCTATCGAAATATTATACATTTAATGCGCGCCCAGTGTTATTATAATAAAGCGACTCGTTATTAATATAATAATAGTTAATATATAATATTGTATGGCTCGTTCGAACGGAAACGCGTGTTATAAAATAATACGCTGTTGCAATATTATAATATACGCGCGTATCGTATATCGCAGAGAAACCTACTCGCGTATTGGACGATAAATGTGTAATGAGAGAGAAAAAAAAAACCCGTCTGTAGAGCATAGGAAAAAAAAAATGTTCAACACGTAAATCAATATTATTAACACATTTTTTCCCCTCTTCCTCTACCACACACATTTACGCGTGTGTTATATTATATTTACACGTTTTATCGGTCAGATATTATGGAAGCGAAGTCAAGATTTTTGTTTTTTCTTTTTACGCGACCGGCGCAAAGAGTTCATATTTTTTTTTTCTTAAATTTTCACGGTTTAAATTTCATCGTTTTTAAAACTGTAGGTTGTTAAAATCAGACCCGTGCTCATGCACCTCCGTTAACGATTTCAGTTGTAAAACAGGATCGTTGAACGAACGAATCGTAAATGCAAATAACGTTGTGAATATGGGAAAAAATACTATACGCGTCTCTTTTAATTTAATAACATTAAAATCAATATTTTATTTAATGACAATAATTTAAAAAGTCAAAACGTATCACATGAATATTTAACAATATAAAAACCGCTATATACTTTAACATAATTATTAATAACAGTCATTACAGTATGTATATATATATATATAAAAAAACTAATAATAAAATTATATTAAAGCATTTCGTCAGCGTATCAATAAGATGTTTTCGTTTTTAAGTTAAAAATTCATAAAAAAATAGGGGTTTGCTGCACAAACGTTCAAATTTGGTCACAAACAAATGCTCCTGTTTCGAAATTAAAACTACGTGGCGGGATTGCCGGGGAAACGTATCTTAAAATGCGTGTTAATTTGGTTACACGTCAGACACGCGTCTGGTATATCGTTAACGCTAAAAAAAAAACATCTCGTTTAATGTTTAAAATAGATAAAGTCCTAAGCATAAATTAGAATGTTGAAAAATTAATAAATCGTCAAATTACTAGTGAATGCTAATAGTACCCAAATGCGTCTTAAGAAATGAGATTAAAAGTAAATGCGAATACGACATGCGATCCGCCACAGCTATGTACCGCGTACAGCACGTGTTAAATATATAAATATTGTTTTTTTTTATCATTTTTAATGTTCTATAGAGAAGGAGAATCGTTTCGATCGCTTTTATTTTGCGATTTGTAAAAAAAAAAAATTCCACAGCAAAGGCCACGGAAAATAGCAATTGCGTTCCGGAGTGTACACGCGTTTACCTTATATGAATTTAAAAAAAAAAAACTGTTTTTCTCCCTATGTTTTTATTTGATTATTTCTTGCTGTTTATGTACCTAAACGTTAAAATGTAGGAAATGTTAATTATTATTTGTCTCGGCCTTACCGCAAACAGTCGTGTCTACATATATATATATAATAATATGTATTTTTACACCCGATATATTATGTCGTACACCGAACTCTGTTAAAAATGTTTAAATATAGGCACGACTTAATATTATAAATTATAAATGAAAATAATCCGCCCAAATTAGTGTTATACCAATCAGTCTGCGGGTTAAGAGTTATAATTCGGACTCGTATATGTTATTATCGTATACGCAAACGAAAACGGCCGGCCCGTGTTTAGAAAACGAAAAGAAATAAATAATTATCCGGTTTTTGTGAATTATAGGTGTTTACGAAAAATAAGTTTTTTTTTTTTGATTTGTCCCTTTTTCGAAAGAAAACAAAAACTAAAATAACCAACGAACAGCAAATAGAGACCGTAGCCTATTGAATATTCATGCGTCACAATGGTAATAATTATAGTTATAGTGATTGTGGTATAGGAATGAGTGTGGAATATTGAGGAAGGCCAGACATGATACGAGGAAGAACGACGTCTGTGATAAAAACGAACGGTGTTAGGGAAGAATTAAAAAAAAATATATATATAATTTTTCAATGCGAAAACAATTTTTTTTATTGAATTATAAACGAAACAAAATCGCTCGTGCGAAATAACTAAAAATATATATATATATATTTACCAAACGGCAAAAATGATTTTCGTTTAGGTATTATATATAATAGTTCCATGAATATTTAGCAATATTCAGTAATATGAAGAGCTTCATTGAAAACGTAGATCTATGCTATATGGATGTGAAACGTCGTGAACCATAAAGAAGTATGAAAAAGAAAGGTTGGAAGCGATGGAGTTGTGGATTTGGTGAAGAACAACGAGGACGGACTGGAAAGAGAAAAAAAGGAACGACATTATCTTGCAGGAAATTGGTGAAAAAAGAAACATCATTAAAAGGAAAGTGAAGCTCATCGGACATGCGCAAAGACACAACGATTTTGTTACAAACATCTTGGAAGGGAAAGTTATGGGAAAACGACCAAGAGGAAGACCCAGACAATCCTACTTCGAGGACACAAATCAGCCGATGGGCTTCACTTCGTACCAACACCTGAAGAAGACGGCGCGTGATAGAGAAATTTTGGTTACTACGACAAGGCCAACGCCTTTAGAGACTGATAACGATGAATATTTTAATAAAAAATAATATTTTATTTAATACGAATAGTATTAATAATTTTGATTTTTTCGCGATAAATTACGATTTTTAAACTCGGTTTTTTTTATGTGAAACATTCAACGCGGCGGACGAGATCGGCTGTCGCCAGTGTTGCCAGATATAAAAACATAAGTGTTCAGACAATACGTTCAAAATGTTCGTATTTGTATAATGTATATGCGAACTAGGGACTTCAATGTAAATTTTGTAAAAGATGAATCAGTGCCATTGATTACGTTCCTTTAAGAAGAATTTCAACTGCAAATTAACAACAATCCAAGGAAACATACCTAGGTGCAATGTTCTACTACAATAGATGCTGTAATCATAAGACACTTTAGTATTACCGTCAGAGGCAGCATCGAATATTACTATTACAGGAGTGACTGATTGAAAGAATTGAATCGTTTAATATTTTGTTTCGGAAATGTTTTATTTAATAAATGAGCCGTCAATCAGTTGTACTTCTGTAATAGTAATAATATTCGATGCTGCCTCCAACAGTATTACTGTCACATAACATTATCTGGTAGTACATATAATATATTCTCTTTGAATTTCGTTATTAAATTAATATGTATTTTTCTAAAATAAAGAATAATTCTTCTTAGCAAAAAAAAAAAGAATATTTTGTTTTCGATTATGCCAGATTTATTTCCTTTAATTACGAGATTTCAACGAATTTATTTCATTTTTTTCATTTACCGAAAATGTATAAATATTTAATACCGCGCGTTCTCGTTCGTTTGTACGAATCGTATACACTATATCGTGGCACGCGCAATTGATTTTACCAAAATCGTGATGAGTAATACTTAACCTGAATTCACAGTTACGTATAGCGTAACGATGTTTATAATATGTATCTGCGCTCAATAGCCTTCATGACATTAAACGATTACAAAAAAAAAAAAAACGGGGCAATAAACATTAATTTTTCCGTAAACGAAAAGAATAAAAAACGGAAATTATGATGAAATCAAAAAGTTGACCCGTCAGGTTGTTCGCAAAAGTATAGTAATCACTAATTAACCATTTACATATTTAAATATAGCTTTTAAAAAAATGACGATAAATACTATAAGTTCGTCGCCTAATTTATACAATTTATAAAAAAAAAACCCCGTTTTTCACGCAGAGAAATATTATAATTAGTACAATCCTTTTGGAACACCCTGTATATATATATATATAATATATATACGATTTTAAGTTGGCGAATAAAATACATTTTAGATTCTGAGCGGAGCAAGGGATCTAGTGGTTTTACAATGATGTTTATTTTATTTTTTTTTTTTCTATCCTTTGTACAGATTTTCGACCAGAAGGAATGCTCCGATCTCTTCGGTCACAGTTTGTTTCCGGTAGCAATTTGCATCTAGTTGGCACTTTAGAGAGATCATTTTTTTCGATTTTCTCAATAGTTTTTTAACGCGACGCGATAAATTACCGATAAATTAAAAACCGCTAAAAATGGGATTTCGTTAATATCACCTACAGTTTTTTCGCTATATAATTTCGAAAATAATCATTCTATTGTCTTGAAATTTTCAACAAAAATGTCGAAATACCTATACTTCAACTATATTTCAAAAAAATCGTACAAACCGTCTGTCACAATTTCTTCTTTCTAACTCTTCCAAATTTGTCGACAAAGTGTATTGCACCGGAGCTCCGCTCAGAATCGTTTTATCGAATGCAACGATCATTACCATTGCTTTCAAGTGTATAATAAAAACAAAACACTAAAATCTTTATCCAAGTAATTCACTCGAGCGATATCCAAAACACCCCGCGGCTCGCTAACTTCTTTTTTTTTTTCATATCGTCTTTATATATGATTTCGTTGCGTTTTTCGTCGGGCGATATATTATATACATGTACATATTATTTAATAATAACGCGTATATATATATTATCATTAAACGTTATCGTTTCGAGACTAAAAATATACAACAGCGCGTTTAAAAAAAAAAATTTAAATAATAATAAAAAAAAAAAATGTAAAACGAATGAAAGGACAACGGAGCCGCCGAGAAACCGGCCACGTATAAATATGTTTTTTCGTCGTATTAATAATATGCATAAAACGTACGCGCGCGCGCGGCGGCCGTATACAACGTATAGGGAATAATTGCTTAGACAGTGTTTTGACATTATAATACACCTACGAGAAAGAAAAGCAAAAAAAAAAAAAAGCTTTTGTCCGTGAGCCAACGTGATATTACGATTATAATACAATAAACGACAAGTTCGAATTTCGCTTATCGCATAATAAACATCGATTTTCGTTTTCGTTTCGATGAAAAAATAAAAAATACGGCTGAATCGAAACTCGGACGGCGCGCGCGTTATCCGTCGAGATCAGCATAAATCAAAAACGTATATTATTCGGCGGAGCCTAAACGACGTACGAAACAGTGTATAATATAATAATAATAATAATAAAATAAAATTGTTTTTATTAAGTTTTTCGACGACCACCAGAAATACCGAGTACTCGCGATAATAAAACACACCTAAATTGAAAAACGCCCGATTAAAACGTCAACCGACTGCGGTACGATATTCGTTAGATTACCGCCGCGGCCGCCGTCAAATCGTTTTTTTTTTTCAAAATGTGTATAAACTGGTATCGAATTACGTCGATTTGACGTATTCTAACTGCACCACGCGACCGGCTAGTCGTTTCGATTTAATCACGCGTGATGATGGTGCGTATAATATAGTATTTCAATCGCGGCCCGGCGGCGGTGGCTTTGATTTCCATCGAGACGATTTTGTTCGAGGCTGTTCGTCAAGTACAGCGAGTTTTCGAAAAACAATATTAACGTACAATACGGTGATAATCCGACTATAGAATATTATTATTATCATCACGTGAATTGGTCGTTATGAAACGTCGTCGGATTTGAATACGCCGGTTTTTTTTTTTTTATTTCGTTTAATATTGTTCGTTCTATTAGCGCGAGCGCGATTATAAGCGAGTTACAAAAAAAAACGAACAGCGCAAAAAAAAAATGAAATAAAAAACATTGTATTTTTCACGATTTTAATATTTATTTCTCTTGTTTTCGAATTCGAAAGACACGCGCGATTAATATTATTAATAATTTCCTTCAAAAATCCATTCCCGTTTTTACTGTACACGAATTCTTCAATTCAATTACGTTACTCGTGCAATGCGCAAACAATTCAAGTTTTATTCTAAAAATAATTTTGTATATATTTTTTCTCGAACGGATAATATCGTAACTGAACGATTTATACGCGTAAAAAAAACTCCTCGAATAATATATCAACGAACTGCGAACCGCGGTCAAGTTTAATCGAACGCGAAAGTTTGACATTTTATATTGAAACGGAATTTTTCATTGGCTCTATATATATATATACGAATACGTTGGGTGCGATCGACTTGATTATTCATTTTTTTTTAGCTTTGTACTAGTCTTTTAAACTTCGGAATGTATGAAATCTGCTGAAATACTGGAAACCCCGAATCGTTTCGTTATTTTTTTACCATGAAAAAATAACCAAATAGTTACGAACCCGCGATGGCAAACGCGTCTGAATGGCTGTTAACGCGGTGCACCGGATAGGCAATTCCGGATACATCCGCGCGCATGACGGGACCATCGCGCTGAACACGGTTATCATACACGCCGTACGCGATGGACGGGCCAGTGTGCCGGTGGTGGGATACCGGTTCTTTCATTTCGCGTACAGCTCCATACGACTATTTCGGATCCTTCGAGAGATCGCACTATGGGCTGCTCGGGTTACGTCCACGCCAACGGTTTAAACCGTTCCGTCGTCTGCTTTGTACCGTTCACCGCGTGTACTCGGTCCAGCTATCATCAAGCAATCATCCGTCTTGCGTCCCGCCACCGTGTCGAGAGATCTATCGCGAAATGTCCGACTGTAGCCAAAGCACATTACGCGCATTCGTCTTGGCTCGTGTCCGGCACGCGACCGCGATTAATACGCGGTTTGTTCGATAAGATCACATCAATTTAACACTGCAGACACCGTGAAAACATTCCACTGATATTAACGCGGACAGTGGTCGAAGTGGATCAAAACAAGTGGGTGGATGGAAGTATAGTGTCGTCATTGAAAATGTATGACAGGAGGTGAGTTGTAAACGGTTCGTATTGTTGAAAAACGAGCAATGAGAAAAAGTCTTTTTTTAACAAAATGCTATAACACCGGCCTCCTTATAAAATAATCTATTAACCTCGATGGTGAACTATACATTTTTTTTTTATTGCGATTAAACAAAGATTAGATCTACTGAATGTTTAAAATTTTTGGAAAAAAAAAATCTTATGAAGAAAAAAAATGGATTCAAAGAAATTTTTCTAAAAAAAAAATTAGGCAACATAACAATTACAAATTTAAAAAAAAAATGAGATTTTTAAAAATCCAAGAGGGATGAATAATTTTAAACAAAATAAGTGGGGGGATTACGTCTCTGATAAAAAAAAAATGGGAATGAGAGATTGAATGTCTGTCTAACGTGGAAACCGAAACCGCATATATTTTGTCATTCAACCTGTATATAGTGGAAATCAGTGCGGAATACCCGTTTTAAAATTATCAGTATTACGAGTCCATATAGAGATTCTATGGATTATATGTCGTAATATATTCGTTTTTTTTTCCATTCAGTGTTGTGTTAGGCTTTTTATAACGCGGACCACGGACATCGTCGTAAGTGTCGCTCGAAAGCGATAAACGTTTGATTTTGAACGAAAAAATAAAACTAATTTGTAGGGAGTGAAAAAGATAAAAAATTATAACGGTGAAACTAAAAGTCGTGAAATTTTCGAGTGTAGAAAAAGACAAGTGTATAGTAATATTGATTGTAATTTTTTTCACTGCCCGTCTAAAACGAAAAAAAATATCCGGTCCCAATCGTTTCCATATTATACAGGTTTAAAACTAAATTTATTAAAATTATAAAAATCGTATAGGCAGTCGATGGTTGATGATAGGTTTGTTCTGGTATCGCGAGGGATTCGCTTTCAATTTCTTTTATGCCGACATTTACTGGCTTAATTCGACAAAACAAAATATTTTCACCGCTCCGTCGACGCCTAAGAAAGTTTCACAAGGGACAATACACCGTCGTCGTTGGTATAATAGTATGTCGAGTATCCGTTTTGACGGCAGTGGCGGTTGTGTGTAAGCGCGAAATTTTAGACGAATCCTTTCCGTCGATGAGTGTTGAAGTGCTTCGGTACATTTCCTCGTCATTAACGGAAAACACGACGACGAACACAATAATAATAATGACCGAAAAGCCATGCACAATTATTATTCAAAACAAAACATTACTTATCCATATACTACTACTACTACTACTACTACTACTACTATTAATTAACGTTATTATTTATAGCGCGGTCTGACTTTCTTATCGTATATATTCAACGAATCGTTCGGCTCTCTCTCTCTCTCTCTCTCTCTCTCTCTTATTATCGAATTATTAATATTTAATTTTTATTCCATGATGTTATCGTTATTGAAACACATTATCGTCGTGTTTGATAATTATTGTCATAATTATATCCGATAAAAATACACTGTTCGTTAATCGTCTTTCGTTTACATATTACGTGTCGTGTGTTTCGAAATCCAGTTACGCAATTCAATATCAGTTATAATGTTATTATTATACACGAAAGACGTTAAAAAATAATTAAAGAAAAAAAACGATCGTAAATAGAAATCACAATAAGTATGTGTTTCGACATTATTCGTATTAAAAAAAAAAAAAAAATAATAAAACTATTTGCTCGTTTAAAATTCCGATTAAAGTATTTAATCGTCTAATATTAGCTTCGGCTGAGATTTAATAGGATTTCTTACTAATTTTTTTTGTTTTTAATTTTAAAAAACATCCGTACGTTAATCACTGCTGACCGTTGAACGTAACAATATGCATTTCGATTGTTCGTAACAGAATTTTTTTTTTCAACTCATAGGTTAGTTTGCAGCTGCTCTTCTCCATTCTCCACGGTTACTCGCCATTTCTTTAAGTGTTCTATAGCTTCCGGTTCCCGCGTCTTCATTGATTTGTCCTATAAACGCGTTGGGGGGCGTCCAGGTGACCTTTTTCCTTCAATCATGCCCTCTATCATTGTGTTGTGCAGTTCTTCTGGATGTCTAAGTGTATGTCCTACCACTTTCCATCTTCTCTCTCTAATGGAGTCTATTAATGAGCGTTTCTCTCCGACTATTTCGAGTACATCCTGATTACTTTTTATTTCTATCCAGCTTATTTTCTGCACTGCATTTCCAGTGCTTCTAATGCCTTTTTTCCGTCTCTTTCATGACCCAAGTTTCACAGCCATATAGCGCTATGCTCCAGATGTACGTTTTGATGTTGAGGTTTAATTTTTTCGTAACTGCTATAGCGTTCAAATCCCTTTTGTTCGCGTCCTACAGATTCCTAAAATTCACGATCGAAACGCATTGGTCTGGAAAGAGTAGCTTGCAACGACCTCAAATTACAAGACAACTAAAAATTCGAAAATCTGTTTGTAGAATCCGAAGTCATCATAAGTAATTCGTCTACGAGAACGATATGTCGTCACCTGACAAAAATACTTTTTCGACAATTAAATTTCCAATCAATCAGAAAAAAAAAATTGGGACCGTTTTTCGAGCCTATAAAACACATGACGTTTTCGAGTTTATTATTATTATTATTATTATTATTATTATTATTATTATTATTATTATTATTATTATTATTATTATTATTATTATTATTATTATTATTATTATTATTATTATTATTATTATTATTATTATTATTATTATTATTATTATTATTATTATTATTATTATTATTATTATTATTATTATTATTATTATTATTATTATTATTATTATTATTATTGAATGAGCTGATACGCAATACGAAAAGGTTCTTGCGTTTGTTGCGAAAAGTAAATAATAATGCCGTATCGCGTAACGTAAAAGCTTTTAAAAACTACTAGAGTTTGTCGAGAAAGAAAAGGTTTTACAATAAATACAAATTACGTTTACGCACTAGTAAACTATTAATGCATCGTACCGCACGATTCAATACTATACTCCGTTTAGGTTAGATTAGGTTAGGTTAGGTTAGGTTAGGTCCCCGATTGCAGCGATCATATTATTTGTGACGATAATAACACAGAACAATGTTTCCTTTCGTCGGCAACCACGTGACTTCCTCGTGTCGTGTTACGACCGTGACGGGAGTAAAGACTAGAATAATTTTTAAAATTAAAAAATTTATAATTGATGTCTGTGTATTGCTCAATACGTGATTCACTACGACAACGGAACTTTGTCACGAACGCATTGAAACCGTCAAATTCGACACGCAAACGTGTTATATAATATTTGTATACGTGTGGCAAACGCTCCCGAATACGATTATATATATAATTGATAAATATTTTACGATTATTTAAAAAAAAAAAAATTAAAACAGCATATTTCTCATAGTAATTATTATTTCGAAGAGAAAAGAAGCTAGTTAATGTAGACTGTAGATCAGCGGTTCCCAACCTGGGGGTAATTACCCCCCAAAGGGTAAAACGGGATTTTCTGAGGAGTAAAGCAAAGACTAATTTTTATTTTTATTATAACGCGGTCGAAAATACCACGTTGCGACTAACGACATAATATAATTATTGTATACGTTTATAGTAATTTCGGTAAATTCTTTTTTAAATTTTAAATTTTTTATTTTTAATCTGAACTATTTTGGGGGGGGAGGGGGGTAATTGCTAATATCTAACCCGATTTTGGGCAATGGTCTCAAAAAGGTTGGGAACCGCTGCTGTAGATAAATAAATAAATTGCTTCGTACATTTAAATATTCATCACGGAGTTTTAAAAACTCGGCCAGTAAAAGTTCAAAATTAATTTGCTCGATTACTAAAATATTTTTTTTATAGAATCCGAATGCGAGTTTCCCAGAGAGACGATTATAAATCCGATTTGTAAATTTTGAAACGGTTCGGTTCGCAAGAAAAGTTAACTGTATGAAAAAAGCCGTTTATCGATTTGTGCAGCGAGACCGTTTCAAAGACGATATCTTATCGTATGACGATATATCTTCGTTTTCGAATGTTTCGATTTAGTATTTTTTTTTTTTTTTTACTCTATAAAATCGAAGTTTAAGTCGTTATTTATATAATACCGGACGATAATCGGGATGGAAAAAAAAATCTATTAGAACTACAAAAGAAATTTTGAAACGTGTAAAACGCGTCATGTGTTTTGGATGTCGTTTGAGTGAATTATTTGGATAAAGAAGATTTTTTTTTATAACGTAAATTAAATTACGTATTATTAAATACATTTTATTCAAACGATAAGGATTATCAGTCTGCTAACTAATACAGTCTACTAATATTTCTAGAAGTACCGAATCGCCGAATAACGCATCGTTACCGGGCGTTGGTAATATTATACACTTCGCTCTTTCGAGTAAAGGTGAACACAGCTATGCGGGGAGCGCCGACGTGCAGGCTCTTACCGCACACACCTACTGATATGCCCTCCGACGGTATGCTCCTACAAAGATATCGTTACAGCGACGGACGCAGCCAAGACGACGAGTGGAAAGGGAAAATATAACGGATCTTTGACGCGTTCGGGCACGACGAGAAGAAGAACCGAATAAATGCGATCTGTATTGCGTAAAAAAATTTAAAAAAATCACGGCCGATAGGAGGGGTAGGGTCTGTAGTCATCCCTCGGTTACTCTATAGACAGAAAAAAAAAATGAAAGAGTATCCACACTGCATGAAGATACATCGGTACGTGTATATGACTATAGGCGTACGAATAGACGAGGACTAAGCTATAGGTAACTTTTTGTCACGTGTAAAAAATAAAAGAGATATATACACAATACACGTACCGATGTATTTTTTACCGATGTCATTATTGTCCTGGACCCAGGCCGGGTGGCGAGTAGAGCCGGTTTCATGACGTCATTCGTGGTAACGCTCTCGGTGTCGCACGAATTTATATAGAATGACCCCAGCCATAAGACGTGTACGTGTCAAAAAAAAAAAAGCTTCGAAAAAAAAGCCTAACACACGTCGTTTTAATACTTTTTTTACGGTTCCGACGCGAATCGGATTTTTTTTTTATGAATTTTTTTTTTCTATACAACGTAAAACGTAAAATCGGATGCGTATACGAGAATGACTCGGGTTTAGGTGCTCGTACACGTGTGCGCTGGCGGTGAAGTGACGGCCGCGTGCAGGATTTAGAGGGTGCGGCGGTGGGCGGCCGAGGAATGCAGCAGCAGCGGCGGCGGCGGAGCGCACGCCGGCTGCGCTGACGACGAAACGTTATACCGAACCCCCTGCACGGTTTTCTCGTCACCGCGTCCGTTCCCCTCGACCGCCGCCGCCGCCGCCGCCGGACAGATGTTCCTTGTGTGTGTGTGTAACAATCCGACATCAACAACAACAACAACAACAACGACTATCGTTAAATTATTATAAAAATAATAATTTATCCAAGGCCCTCGGTCCGCGCGCGCGGGGCACCCGCGGGGCCCGATCCGCTCCTCTTATCACTCGCGTAACCCGCACCGCTGTACGCGGGGCCGAGTGTTTTGTAATTTATTTTCGGTTCTCGCCCTCGGGTCGTACGGTATACCTAGCACCGCGTGAAACGCGCCCGAGATAGAAAAAACGGGTGTTCCACGCGGCCGGTGAGGCGGTATAGAGGACCGGTGACGGCGACGACCCGACCGCGGTTACCCGCGTTGTGCGCGGTCAGTGTCTCGACTCGGTTCCGGTACGCGTACGCGGGTAGTGGTATAACAACTACGCGCGTACGCGGCTATAGTGGTAATAACGCTCTGGTCCGGACGGCTTGCTCGCAGACGGCCCCAAACGAATTTTCGAATCGAGAATTTAAAACGATTTCGGTTTTTTCTTTTAGATTCCGAGCGGAGCGTGTTTTTTTTTTTTTGTGGCTGTACCTCAAAAATTCTACCAGAAGGAGTGTTTACAGTGCGTTACCGGTACAGCGAATCGCGTCCGGTCGGCACTCTAGACGGGGGACGTTTTTTTTTCGATTTTCTCAAAAGCGCCTGGAAATTTAACGACTAAATAAAAAAAAGTGTCCTGGTAATATCGTTTTAACGGGTAGGTACAGAATATTGTATTGAGGAAATAAGAGTTTTAAAAAAACTTTCTTTTAATTTTTTTTTTACTATTTATAGCATAGGTTTTGAGGCAAATTTAATGCTTACAAGAGGGTTAGTTTTTGTTATACGCCCGAAATATTACACGGCGAAGCTCCGCTCGGAATGGTTTTATCGAACGATTTCGAATTTACAGTGATAACGATACGCTCCAAAATCTTTATCCAAGTATAATTCACTCGACCGACATTCACAACACGCCGCGGTTCGCTGTAGCTTTTTTGAATTCTATTATAAACGACCAGAAAAAAAACGAACGAATCCGCGTAAAAACTTTAAAAAAAAATGTTTATGATTTTCTAATAAATTTCGTTTGTTCACGTTAAAATCGTTTTTTCACTCGTTCCTATACGCGTTTTTCTCCGCTCTATAGAAATGTGTTTATTACGTTTTGAAACCAGAAATATTGTCACGCGAGCTCAGGTGTTGTCGTGTTAACAGATTCGAAATCGTATGATGTCACGCACAGAAATACACACTGTTCCTAAAAGCTCTGAAGATTAGAAGAGCTAAACTCGTCGGACATACACTGAGACGTAACAACCTACTAGGTAGAAAAATAGAAGGGTCCATAGAAGGGAAGAATAGCCGAGGAAGACCACCATCACTCGAATACATACGCCAATTAGTCAAGAATCTAGGGTGCGTAACATATTATGAATCAGAGCGAAAAGCAGAGAAGCGTGAAGATTGGAGGAACGCTGCCAACCAGCCCCTGGGCTGTTAACTAAAGAGAGAGAGAGAGAGACGAGATCGACTCGTAGTGTACCATCAAGTGTCAGAAAAGCAATTTAAAGAGTATAAGCCGCCGCGGTCCGGGGACTTTGGCAATAAATCTGAAATTTTCGGACAAACTCCTAAACAATAAGATCGACTGCCCTGATCATATACTTTCCTGTGTATCATTCCTTAAAAAAAGTTCCTATTCCATATTCTTCCTAAGATTTTTTCGCTAATTCTCTTTTAAACAGTCTTACATATTTACGTGATGACAACACCGATTTCTCTCTTGTTCAGTCGAGTTTCTCGTTCGTTTATTAGACGAATAACATTGTCCTTATATTAAACCCGATACATACAGTAATCGAAGTGACTTTTTTTTTAGTTAGCACATTTTATCCCCCCTCCACTTATTTTGTTTGAAATCATCTTGGATTTTTTTTAAAAAGATTTTTTTTCCTTTTTAAGAACTATTTCGTTTTCTTAAATGTTAACGTTCAGTAGATCTTAAAGTCATCGCTTAATCACAATCATAAAAAAATATAATTCACTATCAAGTTTAATAGGGCCGAAGTTAAAACCGTTTTTTCGCTTATTTTTCAACAATACAGACCGTTCACAACTTTGCCCTTACAAAACTTGAGACGACTACGCTGCTTTCATCTCTCCATACTTGTTTTGAACCACTTCGGTCACTGAATAAACGTACTGTTTTTATTTGAGGTGAAAGCGCGTAACGTATAAAATAAAAACATAAAAAAATTACTGTTTGATTTTAAAAGGACAAGTGTTGTATTTAATTTGTTACTAAGAAAAAAAGTTAATCCGAAATATTACGTACAAAATCGTTTATAGTTTGGGAGGCGGGGGCGATCGAAGAAGTCTCTGTATTACGTTATATTTTAATAACCTCTCTCTCTCTCTCTCTCTCTCTCTCCCACCAGAAAGAAATCGAAAGTGCTTCACCGATTGTATTTGCATTGTTGTCGATTGTTCGTCCGTCGTGATGATAATATAATAATAATCTAAATTATATAAATATAATAGTATAGTGAACGGAGCTGATGCGGAATTGTCCGTCACGAATCTCCCCGTTCGTCGTCCGAACAAGACCGTCGCGCGCTATAGACGAACGCAGCAGCATCAGCAGCGGCCTGCTGTACCACTATCGGAACGCGCGTTTCTTTTATACAATATAAATACAATATTATCGTAATAAAATAAAATATTATCATAATAGAGATCGTTATTGAGTGTCCGTGTGTGTGTGTGGGGGAGGCTGTAGCAGCGCACGATTTTCGACCGTTTCGTTGCGCAAGTCGATATAAATATTATAAGAACGAGCGTTTGGCCCGAAGAGCCGTGGAAACGTGCCGCGCGCGCGCGCGAGTATACCTATCGGTCGTCGAACACGGTGCTCTGTCGTCCGGTCATGACCCGCGTTATACAATGTAACAATAACGCGTACGTAATATTATATTATTTTTATTTTCCCCTCGTGGTGTTCGTCTTGGGAAAAAACGAAATGTAATTTTGCTACCCGGAAAACCAAAAAAAAAAAAAATTTCCAATAGTTATTGTATGGAAAAAAAGAAAATGTCCCAGAGACATTTTCGTTGGCTTCATCATCATTATCATCTAAAGGCCTTGCCTTGTCGTGATAGCCATAAGTCTCTGTCATTTGCCATGTTTTTCAGTTTTGAATATGTTGTGACTTCCATAAGATGTTTGAGGTCCTGGAAATATGATGTTCTTGGGCGTCCTCTAGGTCTTTTCCCCAAGATCTTTCCTTCGAAGATATTTCTCATAAATGTGTTATGTCTGAATAGGTGCGCTATTAATTTCGTTTTATATTAAGCTATTAAGCTCGTTTTCGTTGGCTTACCGATCGAAAATCGAATGTATTGACTCCAAGCGTTGTAAAGAAAAATAATAATTTTTTTTTTTTAATACTGCATTTTTTTGCATATGGCGAAATGGGGGAGAGGCGGTGCTGTACCTTCCCGCGGACTCCCCTGTTAGTACTGCCGACGTTACCGAGTTATGCCTCCCAAAGCATTGCTTAAGAATTATACAACGATGGCGCGAAACGAAACGGCTTAGGACCTCCTGGCCCCATCGGCAAAAAAGCCTTTTTCAAGACTAATTGGACGCACGGTTCGACGACACGAGTTACAAAAGAAAAGATTTAATATACCGCCAAAACGAGTACGGAAAAGAAAAAAAAAATCATAAGTACTTTACCCGCGATAACAGTAATTTCGCCACGCTCAAAACGAATCGTTTCGCGCGAGATAAGTTCACTTTTAGGCGTACGACGTTTTGTTATTACGGCGTGGCAGCTTCGTCGTTTAATGCGAGCAGCACCTTTAAGTACCGAGCCGAAAACGGGCACTTTGTTTCGCGTTTTACGCCAATAAACCCGTTTCCTGTACTTTAAAAAAAAAAAAATCGAACGCTTAAAAATATTTTATTTTTTTAGTCTCGTAATGTGTTGTTTTGTTTTTTTTTCTATTAACGCGCCTTCTCCTTCGTACAAAGCCGGACCCGAGTCCTACTTGTAGACCTTGTAAAACAGAGTTTATCGGCGAGTACTTGAATCGTCTTGAATAAGGATGCGAATTGACGCATACCGTTCGCACGGCGTACCAAAATCGAACAGATCCGCGTGGTTTTTTTTGCTCAAAACGTATCCGTATTTATACGCTGTCTTATATCCCTTCTTACGTGAAATGATTCAAATACAACACACGCGTCGATAATGCTTCGAGTACAGGAACAGAATTTGAATTTCGTCTAATAAATATATTATTATTATTATTATTACACCGTGCAGGTTGTGGCGATCGGTGATGTAACCGATTACGTTCTTACTTACCTTCCCTAAACGGTCTTAAATTATTAGCCATATATCAACGTTATTTATATTCATACCGACTGATTGTATTTATAGCGTAGATTGAGTTCTCGGGATGTAAAATATTATTAAAAAAAAAAAAAATACGTATACGTTCGACACTCGACAAAAGTATTTGAACACTATATTATCCATAAATACCGTGTTTTACAACGCTGCGGTTGAACTGCAGTGGCGACTTCGACATAACCCGATTATGGACTTATTTGTATATTATGTAGCAACGACGCGC
This sequence comes from Slavum lentiscoides, assembly GCA_032441835.1. Lineage (NCBI taxonomy): Eukaryota > Metazoa > Arthropoda > Insecta > Hemiptera > Aphididae > Slavum > Slavum lentiscoides. Next base: position 13,824,618 of record CM063714.1, on the reverse strand, counting down.
GTACGTTTTGAACGTGTTTGTTTAGGCGTTTATAATCGAATTCCGCGGTCTAGAGAAATGCATAAAATTTTTCGAGATTAATAATATTATATTCTTAACTGTACATATGTAAATGCGTCACGGTAAAATCCATAGACCTCGTTAACCTTTCAATACCGATTGACGATAATGCGTACGCGATCTAATTAACGAAAAAATTGCATCACTTTCTGTAATTACATATGCGTAGGTATAATTCGATAATCGAAATAATATATCGATATAATCACATCGTTAAAACGTTTTAACAGCAATAAATAACTGTAAATAACTGTTGGAGAAACGGTTATTTTCGAGGGGGGAAACGAAATTATTCGAAAATAATGCGGTTATAGGAACTTACGAATAAATAAATAAATAGGAACTTGAAATATTCACTAAATATACAACTATATTTACATTGTATTTACAAAAATTTCTTTTAATTTTGCGATATTTATATAGCAGTTATAGATTATGAGGTATTTAATACGTAAAAGAGGTTTTAAGGCTTAAACGTTTTCAGTGTAATGTCAGAATAATACGTCACTTCAACTGTATTCGGAAAAATGTCGAAAACCGTTTGTCACAAATTTCTCGACAAAGTGTATCTCTATTTTTTACGCAAATAATAATTACGTTTGTTCAAAACTAATGGTCCTATAGAGTCTTGAAATTTTTAACGAATACGTAACTATTTCCATTGTAGTGTTAACGAAAAGGATTTTTCAATATTCTCATAGCTACCTATAGATTTATTATTAAAAATTATATTAAAACGATGTACTGCTGCGATAAGCCGATTAATCGTAAATTATATATATATATTGTATACACTGCAATTTACTATATATTATTGATAATAAATAATAGTGTAATCGTTTTTTTTTTTTTCGATTTATACGATTGCTTTCAAGTGTATGGTGATAACGGAAGAAAAACAAAAATCCTTATCCGAGTAATTCGCACTTGTAAGCGATATCCATACTACAAACACCTCGGGCGGCTCGCTATCCTTTTTTTTTTCTTTTTGGAAAATTTTCTGAAAATCTGCAGAAAACACGGGTCGGCGGTGGGGCCGATTTAAAAAAAAAAATTTTCTTTTTTTTTTTGCACAAATAGGCGTTATAGGTCAGCTCGGAGTAGTGTCGCGTGCCCGATAACATATTGTAATATCGGAGCGGGAATTATCTCGTTTTCGCACTGGATTTCCGTATATAAATCGTTACACGCTTTTCGGTCGTCGGTTTCGCGTATACAAACACGTGGTACGAAATACTCGTAACCTGCAAACACGATCCCCGAGTATATCATATTCCAAGTGTATTCCTATACGTATATGAATTCCGCTCGCAAACAATAACACAACCCTCTCCAGCCCATATATATATATTATAATATGCACGTAATACGGTTGTGTTCGAATCCGATAACTTTCGAGTGGCGCACAATATACGTGTGTTGTGAGGGATGGATGGTATCGAGGGATTCGAGACGGAAGGGACGTGTACGTATATAATACGCTTGCAGTGTTTTTGTGCCGGCGAAACGACGAAGTACGTTTTTGAAAATTATAACGCGCAACCCCGGCCCCACCGCGATCGCGTACTCGGGCAATTTTTTTTTTATTCCTCTCTCCCAGGAAACGATATTTTTTTTTTTAAAAAAGGTTGCCGGCCCGAGCCGTCATCCGTCGAGTGCCGCCGTACTTGACCGCGTACGACGTACTCCCTTATATTGTACAGCCGTCTGTACCGAAGTCCGGTGATGGTTATACAGAGCGTTCGACATTATTTCTAATAAAAAAAAATAAATAAATAATCGTTGCTTTTTTCTTATTAGTTTTATTCGCGTGTTCGAGAAGAATTCGTAAATAACGGTCTATACGCTATTCAGTTTAAGAGTATACCGAAACGCGCGCGTCGAATGAAAGCTAGAATGAATTGTAATGCTAAACGTCCCGGGCGGCTCTAATAGCTGCTCTGTCATTGGCTGTTGCCCCCCAGACGGCTAATAACTGCTCTGTCATTGGCTGTTGCTGTCGGCAGCAGTCGGCTCACGACGGTTTCCGCCAATCAGAATACCGATAAAAACTCGCCTGCGCGAAACGAACCGATTTTCGTCCGCCGCGCGCGGGTATACTCTTAAATTGAATAGCAATATAGACATTCGTTTTCGAACATTTTCTCCAAAATCCGGATGACCGACAGAAAATAATGTTTTATTTTATTTTTTCATTGTGACGCATTTGAAATATCGACAAAACATATACAAATAATAATTTATATAATATTCTTGATAAGTCGGTGTTGGTGTATACGAGACGTAAGAGAACAGCGAGAGTCATTTCACAATTAAAATTACAATTTTTTACAATTTTTCTCTTATACATATACGTATAAAAGTTTAATTTCGCGATTATTGCACGAAGAATTGATAGGAAGCGCACTATAGATTTAACGGAAAGTGCAGTCGGTTAATAGTGTTTTGAACGGACGACCGCACGAACTCCGCCAAATGTCGACACTCGTCTTTAATATTATGAATAATTTTCTTTTTATTCTTCAGCTCACGTATACAAATATATTATTGTCGCTTAAAAGTTTTTCGCGAAACCACAATTTATGAACCTTTGGTTTAGTAACATCGTTTTCCAAAAAAAAAAAAAATCTATTCGAAAATGTTTGAAAACCGTTAGCTGCTGCCACATAAGAAGAAAATATTTTTCAAGTCTCTGCATAAAAAACGCGTGCACAATGATTTAATGTATTTGTGATGTACCCGTACAGGCATATAAATGCGAATATACGAAAAAATAAAATATCGCGTGGGAAATAACACAAAACAGTTGTTAAAAACTCGAAATAGATAAAAAAAAAAAAAAAGAAAACGCGTTATTCGCGTGTGTAGTATCGACGACGTTATTGTATCGAAAAACATATTTTTCGATGAAAAATAATTCCCCCCCCCTCCCGGTTTTCTCGAGACGGTGTACAGTGTTTTTTTACGAAAATTATCAAAAAAAAATCATAAAATAATGTTTTTTGCCGCTATATGCTAAATGTTTCGCGTTCTAATATCTAATATATTGTACGTGAAAAATTGGCGTCTCGACACGGCCGTTTCCACTCGAAAAACGATTTCGAGACGACGACGACGATATAATATTATTTCGTAAATTTCCCTCGATTTTCATCAAGAAATCGGCAACGGAGGCGTAGTAAAGTGTAGCTATTCGCGGTTTACTCGCCAAATGGCGAATATTTGAGGTTTTTTTTTTTGTATTAAAATCTGGCGATTTGATTTTTTTTTTTAAATTTTAATTCTCGCACATCGGCTCGTCGATCGAAAATCTCGCGTAATCGCCAAAACACGAAGGCTTCGCCGGAACAGGTACTCGCGAAGAAAAAATATAATGCGCAATAATTCACACCATCGCTCGTATATGTATATTATTAACATTGCATTATTATATTGTCTATAGATTCCGTTTTACCGGTAATATTTTTTTTTTTTGTTTAAACGCGACAGAATATTATATTTTCAGCGTTAATCTTTCGTCGACAAAAATCGACCGTTCTCCGTATTTAAGAATTACCATATTTATAACACCGCTGTAATACAGCGTCGTGCACTGGGCCTAAGCCAGTTTTTTTCCCTTCTGTACGCGACACGTCGAAACGAAAGCTTCTTTCGCAAGAACTAATAAAATTATAATAATAACATCGCGCGTTCACGTGTGTGTGTGAACCAACAAAATATTATAATGCGCTTCTGCAGAGCGGGGACACTCTCTCTCTTTGCCGCGCAGCGTTGTTTTGCTACGACTCATTTTCCACGGTCGATTAACGTGTGGAAACGACGAGACCTTGGAAAGTTCGTTTAACGAAAAAAAAACAAATAAATAAATAAACGAACTAGTCAATCCGTAAGAATAAAATATCAGAAGAGTTCACGGTCTGTACCGCGGTTCGTTTTTCATATATCACGTCGTTTCGTTTGTAAGCAAAACGAACGCTCTTACAATTTTATAACGTTTTTCGTTCGAGGGATTTTTTTTTTACTAAATTTCACGCTTTAGATATTTTTACCTCTTGGGTTTTTCGTTCCGGTTTTCGGTTTTTCGGAAGAAAAATTATATCAATTACGGTTTCGGTTCTTAGGTTTTTTTTTGGTTTTAAATCGCCCGTTTCCTGTTCGGATTTCGATTATCTTAAACGATCTCAATACGTTTTTTCGTCCACGAAAAAAATTAGTAGTTTAAAATAAAAAGTAGGCGACACTTTTATAAAGTACACGGTTAAATGCAACGCAATCGTTTGAATTCGACTACATTCGAATACTGTGCGCGTACACGATTATTAATAGAAAAAAAGAAGGTCGAGTTAAAAAAAAAAAATCGGGCGAAACTTTGTGTTATTTCCGCGACGCTATATAGAATTTTATAACCTATTTGAACTGAATAAAATCGAAATACATAATTATAATACGAAGACGGTGTATAACGTTAGAAAAATTTAATTTTTTTTTTTTAATAAATAATACGATTCTGTATCGGCGTATTAGAATATTGAAATCAAACACCTCCACAAATGTCGGTTATAAGGTTTCAAAATAAAAAAAACTAAATCCGAATATACGGTGGTTGTTCCCGGCTTGTTTTCGCTTCGATTCCGGTCGATCTCCGCTATTCGAATATCGTTTATTGTACCGTAGATCAACCGTAACAAGGCGCAGTCGACGCGTTTTCGACGTGGTTAACGATCCGTGATCCGCGAAGCGAGATGAACTTAAACGAGATAAACAAGTTCATGTTCACGGAAAACACGAACTAAATTAGAGAGAGAGAGAGAGAAAAAGTCGATTTAAACGAAATATCAATTAAATAATTAATGTTTCGCGTTCACGCGTTTTGAACTTTGTGCGTTTGAACTCGTTCATTACGATCCCAAGGATGGACGATTACGTTTCACACATCGTTTAAACTCGCAGCAAACATAACATTTTGACCCGCCTGTATATTATTAAACTGGCGTACGCATTGCACATTTTTTTCAAATAATTTATTTTATACAATATCCGTTGGCGAACACCAGACGCGGTTGTGTAAATAGAATTATATAAAATCACGAAAATCTCGCGTTGTTGTCACTGTCCGCACGTCTTATGTCAATATTTCGTTTAAAAAAAAAACAAAAAACAATACACCGACTTATAATGTGCGGGGAAAACGCATTTTTTCTGTGCTCGGTGATTGTGATTACCTACGCGCAGGGAACTCGCCGTTTGTTCCAAAAGAAAATCTGTAGGAAATTTCTTTTTGTTTTTTCACTACGCGTAGGCGCGCGAATGTCAGTTTTTTCCTCCTGATCTATCGACCATTAATATAATACAATAGAAACAAACGAATGAAATGTGTCGGAATTGAATAAAGTGTGTTTCGTCGCACGATTGACAAAAAAAAAAAAAAAATACGCATCAAAAGGACTTGTTAAAAAAAAAAAAAAGAGAAATAAAGGATATAAATCTATAATAGTTTTTCTAGAAACTAATAAAAAAAAAAAAGGATATAAATAAATAAAAGTAAATAAATACTTCGTGAAAATAAATAAATAAGAAATTTGTTTGTTTCCACGTGTGTGAGTGGATATATTTTCGGTCAAAAGTTTATAGCGAAAAACACGGATTACGATAATATTATAAAATAATAATTATTAAATAGAAGGAGTACTGTAATATTCGAAACCGTGCACATATTTTTTTTTTTTCCGTATTTTCGGCGGAACGTATCGATTTCGTTTAAACAAAATTTATTCGATCGATTTGTAGCGGAAAAAATAACATGCGTTTACCATTATAGAGTGTATTTTTTTTTTTTTTATGTTTTTGTTAAGGACGAGTCGAACGCTTGAAAATACAACGTTTTCTGCACTGTAAGTGAATAATATGCGGAACGAAAATAACATAAATTTCCAAACGAAATAACCGACTTGAAACAATAATATACAGATCTGTTTTACGTTCTGTCCGCATAAATACAGTTCTGTTTTGTAATAATATTATTATTAGCCACTACGATAATACGTATATAAGTATATAGTAATATTTATTGAAAACATTTCTAACGTATCCTTTTTTTGGAGGCGCGTGGACACATTCGATTCGCGTATACGCGATAAAATCCGTCACTGAATTTGTGTAATTAGTTTCTAACGTAAAGACGAATGGAATCGACTTGGGCAAATTTTTAATTCGGTAAAAATCTGCATCGAGAACCGTTGAAAAGAATCATAACGTCATACAAAATGACCGCGTTAAATATTATATTTTTCGCACGAAATTCAAAACGAACGAACGCAATACAATATTTTATGTATGACGTTTTAACGAATTCATATGCATTTAGCCTACAATAATAAATTGTCGTTTCGGCCCGTTTGAAGTATAAAAAAAATTTAAAAAAATTGTTCGGTATAAGCGCGGTAATAAGTTCGTAATTTGTAGATCCGACGCGGTTTTCACTAACGACATATTTTCGAAAAAAAATTTGACGAAAATACCAAGTGCTTTAGAAAATCGTGTGCAACAAGTAATTTTGGACTGTCCGCTTCGTGTAAATCAAAATTATTATTATTATTTTTTTTTTTTTGAAAATATCGACGACACGCAGACACGTGACTTAATAGGCGCATTATTTATTATTAAAATATTGTATATGGGTACGCGACAATATATAATATCAAACAATTTCGCGAAAGGTAATTTAATAATAATAACATATTAATAACGCGAAAGGTTTGACCCGATTTTCCCGTTTTTTTTTTTTTGCCACAGTGGTCCATATCGAGAAACAGTCATTAAAAAAAAAAAAAAACACTATCTAATAATATCATATCATTACTACGTAACAACGGATATCGGTCGTGGCCAAGACCTATGGCAATACTTCAAATACATCTTCTAAAGGTTTAGATGCGCACTTTACTCCGTATTTTTTTATCGAACGAAAAATTCCTAATGGCCGAATTTCGTATTATAATAATATACCGATCGAGGTAAACAATAAACAATTAATGTATACATTTTTTTTTTTAAACTTAAATTTCGTATCGACTATTTTTTTTTTAGTATCAAATCCCGATAAAAAATAGAAAAAAAAAATGTTAAACTATTTTATTTATTTATTTTACCTGACCGATAGAGTTTTTTCCGCGAGAATTTCGGAGCGTAATTTCTTTGTTCTTATTTTGTGCCCGCATTGATCCATTCGATAATACAGAGCGTGTAAAAAGTCTTTGGCGCGGAATCCGTGAGGCTGCTAGCGGTTATCGAATTTATCGTAAAATTTTACGCACAGAGTTGCGGCTTATCACTATATATCAGTAATCTCGTTGAGTTTCAATAATAAAATATTTTTAAAATAACGTACAATATAATTTTGACCTCTTTCGGTCGTTTTCTACAATTCGATAGTCGAGTTCTTTCAGTGTATTTTTTTTCGACGCTTTCAGTCCGTTCAATGGCGAGCTGTGTGACGGTTCTTAACTCATTCAAGTCTCGTAGCAGGTGGGATAGCATGTACGTAAACTTTGCGATCCTTTACCGGACCCCGACGGATACAAAAAAAAAACCACAAACCGTGAGACCGTGTGGTGATCGTCGTTGATGAAATCGTTAAACAGCCACGCAACGTCCAATCCACCGTTGAGAAAGTTCATTGTCGATGAATCGCCTAAAAATACCAGCGCGTCCCGAAGACTCGCGCGTTTTCAGTGTACGAGAATACGTGTTGCTCGAGACGAGCGTAAAGGAAAACTCGGTTTCTGCGAACTCATAGATGCGCATCCTGCGTTTATGAAAACGTTTTTACGCTGCTCTCGGAGCGTTAAAAAAATTTTACATTCTGAGCGAAACGAAAAACGTGCAGGTATATATTGGTTTTAAAATAATGTTTTTTTTTTCTTCTAATTTTGTCCGTGTAGAACATGGGTTCTCGTGTAAGAAGGAGTGATGGAATGATTGCAGCAGGTGTCAATCAGCATTTCGCCAATCGTGTTTTGTCGGTAGATTTGCGGTAAATTTTTTCGATTCCGACGCGAAAATTTGTCGTATTTTTTTTTGAGATCTCATAATATGTGACGTAAGCCGAGACGTATTTTATAACGTTAATTATCGTATATTCGTCGATTTTCGAATGCAAATATAATGCTTTCACAAATCCAAAATAACAAAAAAAATCTCCGTTTAAGCCATTCGTTCGAGCCGATTCCACTGGATCCTCGGCTACACCGTTGTCCATTTATTGAACTCGTCTATTTTTTTTAAAAATTACCTAACCTAACCGGAGCTTCAGTACCGAAAATGCCACACTCCGTCGTCGGCATTAAATCACTTTTTTTTTTCTACATAAAATATTGTACGATTCTCGTTGTCGACGCGCAATAAAAGTTATTTTAGTCTAGTACGAAATCGCACGGCCAGCCGACTGGGGGTAAGGTAAAGGTCTAGCGCGTTCCGTTTATCTACGTATATTTCGTTCTCTAATCTCCTAAGGTCGACGATAATAAACCGCGAAACGTCGTGTAATATGTTTTTTTTTTTAGTATATTTTTTTATTTCGTGTTTCGTTCCATGACGAAACTCTACTGTGCCGACAAAGTGACCGACAATATAGACGCGTAGGATTATACAGCTAATTACGTGTCGAAGCGGTGCGCGGCAGGATGTGGAAGGAAATCTCAATTGTATCGAAAAAAAGGCACGTTTTTTTTTTTTAATGGATTTTTTACTATCAAAATGTTTATTACGTTTTCACCAAATAATAATTTAATTATAAAGAGGGATTTTTTTAAAAATTTGTTTACAAAATTTTTACCGACTGTACGCAGTTTGTCGAGGATAAAAATTATCGTTCGCAGAATTCGTTTGGGGATAAATAATATTATTGTCGAGAATATTTACCGTGTTTATATGCATTTTTTTGCTGACCGGATTTTTAATCGAACGTTTAGAGAATATTTCAATGGTTTTTTTTTTGGTGCGTATTTTCGATTTTCAAAAACCTTAAAATTTCCTATCTATAAACGTTGAGTTCAGGAGAATCGCGTTTGAAAAACGTACAAGTAAACGGGAAACCGCTGCGGGGTCTGAGTGTTTCGGGTCTCGGTTTACTCGCAGTGCTCGAACTGTATTGTACAATATATAAATATATAGCGTTGTATACGTAATATATTACACGCGTATATAATAGTGTATCGTGTTATGATTTTCAATTTAAAAACGGCGATAAATCATTGCCATTCGGAAAACGATTCGGACCCGTTAAATACGTTCTATACGAGTAGTGTTCGTCGGATGAGTTTTTAAAATTTTAAGCGCTCGTAAAAAATAATTTACGAGCGAAGATTTTCAAAATTTAACGAATGTCTGGTCTCGGTAGGTATCGGTAGGTATTATACAAGCGTATAATATCGTATACGCGTGTATGTACCTACACGTTAACGTTTGGTATAATATATTATATTTCGTGATCTCGTGCGTCGTTGAAATTCGACGCCACAAACACGCTATAACGAATGTAAAAATTATCTAATCAAACGCGAGAATTTTGCATTTTCGAAAAAAAAAAAATTATAATTTACTATAAACGGGATATTATCGATTTCGTTTCGTTTCGGAACGACTTTTAATTCACATCGTCGCATTTGAAAAACGATTTCGGACGCCTTAAAAATTTCCGAATTCCGTGTTTTTTTTTCAGCATTTTTTTGCCCCCGAATACCATTGCGATCGAGTACGGTTTTAATGCGATCTGTGTTAAATTTAATTCTGTAACGTATTAGTTAGCGAAACGTTTGAGCCGCGTGTTTACGGTCGAAAAGAAGAAAAAAAATAGTTTTATCGAGAAAACTTCGTTCTGAATCGTTTCTAACCGCAAAACGGAGGGAAGAAAAAAAAAATTTGAAACGAGATCTATTTGTTATCGATAAATGTATTAGAGTGTTATGTGCGAAAAATACAAATAATAACTATCAGCGTGGACGCTGAGGATCGAGAATTGTTAAAGTCGTGTGTTCTAAATTCGAAAGCAACGCGCTGATAAATCATTATGCGTTATTCTGTTTACGATGTTGTTCCGCGTGTAATCTTGCCAAAAATTCAAATTTCACACCCTCGAAAAATGTCATGACGAAGGATTTTTTTTTTTCAAACTGCCAAAACACCAAGTCCGTATATCGCATTCGAAGTGCTTTTTTAACCGACAGCAACGGGTTGCTACCCGATTTCCGACATCGTTTACGTTTTAACGAATACAATCAGACGTCGGAAACCAGTCAGACCTGCTGGATGACCATACACAAAAATTACACTTTTGTCTGCCTTCTGCGTACAATGTTTCTTTAACTCGCGAGGTATTGACGGTTCTCAAGAACGTTTTACCGCGGCTCTGCGACGATCCTCTTTCTGTCCTAGCGAATCGTTGTCAAAAAATAGCACGTGTCCAAAAGAAAAAAAACACTTCTAGTTTTTTTTTGCTTTTATAATGTCGTTTAATTTTTTCCTCTTAAAAAAGAACTATTGTCGAGAAAACGCGAAAACGTGTAAATTACCGACTACTGATACAATTATTATATATATAGGCTGCAGAGAAATTAACGCGCGTATAAAGGATGAACCGAACGCTTTTTCCTGTACTCAAACAAGTGTTTGAGGAGAAAACTTTTTCCAAAAATAAAAAAACCTCGGTATTTTCGAACACTCGGCGGTTTTAAAAAATAACCGTTGGTCCGTTATACGTTATAACGAATACAACGTATATACCACTTAATCAACGACGGACGGCGGCGCACATTAACTCTTTGAATATTTTACCGTATACGAGTGGTATTAATAACACGACTTGGCCGGTGTCGTGCTGGTCGGTAATTTGTACGCGCTTTCGGTGGAGTGTGGTGCGCGCGGGGGCGAGTCGGTTAAAACTTGGTCGCGCGATACGTCACAAAAATAATAATTAAACGTCCTGCTTTTGTATATATATATATATATATATATAATACGCGAAAAACGAATTATTCTCAATGGCAATTCGTGTGTGTGTAAATTTATACGTATTTATTAATATAATATATACGACGTCAGAAATAGTTCTCGGTACACAAATAAACGCTAATCGCGCGCGTTTTACAGAAAGGCGTATTTAATATAAACGTTAATGTTATTACCGGGGAAAAAAATACACACACACACACACATTAATACCTCGTGACGCGTAACCCTAAAGCACCGGTAAATCGTACACGATTTTTAAAAAACGATCCAAAATTAAAGGGGAAAAAAGAAGAAAAAAAATTTCCGAAATAATTTATTTTTCCGGTACAACGGATATTATTCTCATGCGCGCTAGATTGTCGTATTGTATAAGTGTTAGTTATAACGTCGACTGTCCCGAGTCCGTTATAAATACAATTTTTTTTACCTTATTCTATTCGGAAATGAAAATTTTTTCTTTTTCAAGCAACATACATATATTTACGATTAATCATTTAATAGCGTACGGCGAAACTAGAATGAATAAGTAAATATATTGATCACATAAAATAAATTAAATAAAACGATAACGTATATATTGGTTATAGTACGTTTGCACAGTATCGAGTCGTATCTATATCGCCTTCCGGTTGCTTGTCATCAGATCGTCTAGCGTCGCTTGGTCCTGCTGAGCGTTACAATTATAGGTGTGATATTGTTTGTTCTTGTCCGCATTTGATCTCCGTTTTCACGTATTTTTTTTGTTCGTCTTACTCCAGCACCCAATCTGTTCAGTGTCCTCATCATCGGCCAGTCGTGGCCAGGAGGTGATTTCGCTTATGGTCCATCCACCTTTTTACTGCTCGTGGCTTTTTCCACTCGGATACCCTACTTTGTGAGGGTGTTCGTGATATGAATGAAAATTATCGCAAGGATTTTAGAATAATTATTTTACATTTTTTTTTAAGTTTTGCTGATTTAAATAATTGTAACGAATTAACCGTAAAAGAAGCAATGGGAATGTCAAAAAATAAAAACAACTCGTCAAACTGGGACTTTGAGCCCATTACAAAATTTATTATTGAAATTTAATTTAACGTAAACCAGATGGCGGCAACTACGTTGTCATCTTCAACGCGAACCAGCTACTACTAAACCGTTGGACACTATTTACACCCGTATTTATACAGTTTATAGTTCCGATGACGTCACCGCAAAACGGCCGCGTCGTTTGGTCGTGAGTCAACGACCGCGCACACCGCGAGTCTGTGCTGCCGCCATCTGAATTTTATAAACACCCGATTTATATAAAAAATTCGTATGGCTTAACAGTCATTTTCAAAAATTACGGAGTTGATAATACTATATTATAGTGACAACTAAAAACAACAATTTGAAAGAGCTGTTGGGAAACACAAAGGATAAAATAATAAAAGAAGGAGGGAAATCAGGTATTTATAAAATTCAATATGAGAAATGCGTTAAATTCTATGTAGACCAAACGAAAAGAAATATAGATATTAGGTTGTTCAATGGTCGTTCGAGAAACATTAAAAACAAGAAAACGAAAAATCTCTTGTTGCGCGGAACATTTTATTGAACACTAACCGTAATATTAAATCAGCAAAACTTTTGAAAAATATAAAGAATTAAACGCAAGAGAAGCAATAGTGAAATGTCAAAAAATAAAAATAACTCGTTAAACTGGAACTCAAGTCCATTACGAAATTCGTTATTAAAATTAATTTAACGTAAACCTGCAGATGGCGGCAGCATAGAACCGCGGTGGGCGTGGTCGTTGACTCTCGACCAATCGACGCGGCCGTTTTCTGGTGACGTCATCAGAGATATAAACTGTATAAATACGGGTGTGTATATAGTGTCTAACGGTTTAGTAGTAATTGGCTCGTGCCGAAGACGACAGCGTAGTTCTCCAAATACGTATAGTAGTATGCAATAAAAGTGTATTATTTTTGCGATTTCGGGTTTATAGTGCGTATAGTAATTGAAATTTTTACGATCTAACCGTTTTGCCGGGGTGGAAAAGAATGCTGAAGACCACAGTTGTACGTAAGACACCACATTTTTATTGACAAAATAAATAACAATACGAAAACGTTTATAATTCTTTAAAAATTAAATATATTTAAAATAAAAATGATATTAATATTGTAATTTATTTTTTGTAAACTAAATTTTTGTGTCTAAACTATGTGCTGTATAACCTTCTGCTGAGTCGTTTCCCGCGTGATGCAATTATTTTTATGAAAATTATATAAGAGCCGCGTATAGCGTCCTCTTGAAACGCGTACCTATTCCGTTCATTTAGCGTGTACTACTAATCCGTTTGCACCGAATTTTCACTAATAAATTACTGAAATTCGTTGTTTAAATTTATAATAGCTATTTATTGTATCGTAGTCGATAACAAACGTTGTTGCGCGATATTTTCCGTATTGCATTATATACAATTTTACACTTCAATTCTAATATTTTATTACTTTGAGAGAAATATAAACGTCTGTTATGTAATATTGTAACACGCGGTATAACGCCGTTTGATCCATGACAAGTGTCACATTCTATTTAGGGTCTTAAAAAAAAAAAATGAAAAATCTTCTTCGAACGAAACAACATTTAAATATAATATACTATTTATGAATATAAAATGATTGGTGCAAAACGGTATACGAATTTTATAATTTTGATGGAAAATATTGTGAGCGATGGGAAACGGTTACAGCCGAGAGAGACGGCTTATACACGTATAGCCATATAAATTTATTTACGTTACAATATTTGTTTCAATGCATTAAATGACGATGTATGTGGTTTTTTTTCATTCGATTTATTAACATTCGCGTTACCGTTCACGACCTGTATAGTACAAATCTGCTCGAATTAATTATGAAGCGGATACATTCGATTACATTGACAGTTATTTTTATTCTAAATATTCAAAATTGTGATTAAAAAAGTAAAGAATATTATTTTTGAAGCATTCACTTCTACCTAATAACACGTATTTACATAAATTATCCCGTATAAAACGTATTCGTTCGAGTTTACGTAATATTATACTTGATTTTCAAATTACTTTTTTATTCTTATTCTAACCTGACCTATACACACCAAGATTTAAAAACATGATCAACCGATATTGCAAAATTCAGACGTTCACCAGGTGATGTATCGCACCGGTCTCCTTCTAGACTCACTATACTCGTTTTCCTGGACTTCAGCAACCGTCTCTCTGCGTTAAAGTCCATCTGGAAAACGCGTTGAAGTTCTCTCTTTCCCGTACCGGTCGTTCACTCGTCCTCCTTCGTTTTGCAAAAAAAATAAAACACGATCTTTTCTCAGCGCCGCCTTATTATAAATACTATATCTAGCGAATTCGCATCCGATCCCTTTTTTTCTATTTTCCTTCTTCGACAACATTCACATCAAGCTCCGAGTCCGTCAAAGCTCTCGTCGTGGCTCCGTCGTTGTTATCGTTTTTCTCACGGTAACGTATGGTAGTCGTTTGTCAACGAGACGCACGGTTACCGTACAGAATCTGTTAGGGGAAAAAAAAAGAAAAGAAAATCACATATTATTTTTTATTAATACCGCTCGAAAAAACGAAAAAAACGTTTGCGATAATACGAGAAATCTGCGAACGCGCGCCAGCTTTCGTTATCGACACGCGCAGTCGTTTCGCGTATCGATCACTAATTAATAACGATTACGCGTGTATTGTTACTTACATAACCGCGCATATTATTAGAATCCAATATTGTTCTCCTCCATATTATAATGTTTTGTTTTTAAAATCGTTATTGCTAAAATTAAATAACGCGTATTCGATTACAAGCAATAATAATAGTGTTACTCCGAAACGCGCTGCATTTTCCGCTCGTATATTATAATAATAATAATTATTATTATTATTAATTATTATGTGTAATAACCTAATAATCGGTTTGAATTACTGTTGTAAGTGGACGGTGTTATTTCTCTGACCGCGAATTCCTCTATTGGTTCGTACCTACTGCACGTTAATCGCTCGATAAATTGTACGTTTGTGGTGTATGCACGCGTCGTCGTGACGTCAGGAGACGATAAAAACAGTAAATAACCGGCAGAAAATATTGACGTTAAATCGCGTTTGAAACGATTTTCCCAGCAATGTAAATCGATGGTATTGTAGAAAATAATATTTAAATTGTTATTAAAAAATAAAAATTTATATTAAAATCGTCGCAAACACTAATAATGTACCTATAATGAAAGCCCGGGATTTATTTACATTATTGTAGTTGAAAAATTCATGTGCGTGTGTGGGAAGGGGGGGCCCGTATGTGCCCAGCATATAAACGGACACGAGAAAAAGAACGAGACGTTTTTTTTCGGAGCACTCGTTTTGATGACTTCTATTAATATTGTTCCGAGTCAAAACGCACTCCGCGTTTTTCCACTCCATATACGTTTATTAAACAATTTTTTTTTAATTAAATTACTATACACGACGTACAAACATACGTGCAGTATACACAGTGATGTATATATATAAAAAAAAATTTAAATAACCTAACAGGCGCGTCGTTTTTTTTTTTTTGAGGGCCGATCGTTAAATCGTCGCCACGACTGCAGCCGGTTTGAAATCCGAGAAAACGGTCTCCCGCCCTTTACCGAACGTTTTTATTTTATCGCATTTTTCCTCCTTTTATATTATAGCGTACGAAATCGTAAAAACCACGCGGATCTCCGAGAGCACCGCCGCCGCCGAAATGTGTAAAATTCTCGCTCGTTTCGCCGCCGCCGTCGCGGTCGTCGTAATAAAATAATAATAATATTGAAATACAATTTTTTTATAATACGCGGCGCGTATTGTCGGAAACAATATTTAAAAAAGTAATACGGATTTGTCGAATATTATTGTTTTAATAACGGGGCGGCGAATAAAACGCTCGGTCCTCCGTAAGTAAGGAAGAATTCTTAGGAACGAAACGAAAATAGCGATCGATTTTTTTTTTTTTTAATACAGTCATTATAGTTATTAACCGAAACGTTAAAACGGCAATTTATCACGCAAAATACTTTACACGGGCGCGATGATTGTGGAAAATCAAGAAAAAACAATTTTTTATAACGGCAGTTTTTGAAACGGCGCAGTGTCCGAAGTAGCAGCGCCCCTTGAAATTTCGATTTAAAGTCAAAAGTCTGAATTCGAATTCGTTTATGATTCGCTAAAGAATTATTATATTTTTTTAATTATATAATTTTAAAATAAATATATTACGTTAAATTCGTAATATTATTATATTATTTAAATTGAGATTACGCGTATTAGTTATATACCATTCCATTTAGTGCACTTGATATTACTCAGTTAAACTTCATTTATTTGTTTTCGAATAATTACCACTAAATGACTGACCTGACCGCCTGTCCAAAACTCCTGCAGGTCACACCGGTACTCAGCAGTCGGCGCAACCAGAATTAAAGACCACAAGGAACTGAATAAACGATTTTTTTCTCACAAAGGTATCGTATATTTACAAGTACCGTGAGCCCAAGATTCGGGGGATCCACTGTTGTTGTTGTCCCCCCCTCTGTGACCCTACTGTACGACTACGTCTGTGCCTGTGACACATTTTTTTCGTCAACAATTTTATTCCCGAGAATTTCGAACGTGACAATCGTTTTAATCGATTTTCAATCCGAGCGGTATGCGCACGAGCTGTGATGCTAAAAAGCGGACGCTTTTTGTGAAAAATAAAAGCGATTCTTTTGATATTTACGTCCGAAGTGCCGTCGACGAGCCTTGGGCGTGTAAAAGATTCGAAAACGCTGTTGGCCGGAGTCGAGATAAAATAAAATGCGAAAATTTGTTTTTTTTTTTATCCGTTTCTTCGTTATTTTACGCGTACGCGAACTAGTACGGATTCGTTTATCACACCATCACCCAACATTTTTTTTTTTAATCTCTCTCCGTTTATATAATAATTTACACGGTTTTTTTTTTTTTTTTGTTTCTCTGTCGACTCGGCTTTTTCTTCGGTCTCCGCTCACGCGATTTCTCGGTCGTTTTCGTTATATCACACACCACACACACACACACACACACGCGGTCGAATATATGTGTGTATAATAAAGTATTAAGTGTAATTGCGACGTGGTGCGGAGGGGTCACGAACCAGCACTTTCTGGGACCGAACATCGTTAAGGACCCGAGTGTGTGTGCGTATACTTTAAATACGTATACGAAGTTGTTCCGGGGTCAGGGAAGTCATAAAACGCGCCGAACGCTACTTAAAAATCTTGTACGCGGTCCACGCTGAAATAATTATACCGATACGAAAATATAATGTTATTGTTATTGCTGCAGCGGAGGTTCGCGATCGTTGCAGCACGCGTATAATGTACGGAAAACGGGACACGAACGATATTTTCTCGACCGAAATTCGTTTCTTTTAAACGTGAAAATTTGCAGAAAAAAAAATCTATTAAATTATATATTTATTCGCTTTTTTTTTTTCTCAAAAATAATTTTTATTATTCAGTACCGTTTAGCCCGAACAGTCCTGGTCGCTGCGAACGTTTACCACTATAATAATACTGAATTACACAACGCTCTCGATATATAAAAAAAAAAGTTTCTACAATAAACCGGTGGTTCCTGCGGTCGTTAGGCCCGCGCGCATTTTCCTCTCTAAACGTAACGGTAAAAAAAGTAATCAGTGGCGGCGGATCTGCGGCCAGGAGGAGTGCGTGGCACGGTCGTTTTCAAAAGAAACCGCCTATTTTTTTTTCCTTTCTATATTTAAACGATTTTTTTCCCCCTTCCGGCATTTGTGAAAATGTTTCAATAACTTTTTCAAAGTGAATTTTCGCAGCGACAGACTAAATAAATTGTACGGCGCGTAAAATCTTTCTTCTGCAATTGGAGTTTGACTTTGTAAATTTCAAACTTATTTCCTCTGTTCTCGCGGGTAACGTATACAATATTTTATATACCTGTATAGGTTAGAGAATTTTTATTTGAATTCTTTTATAAAATATTCTTCGGTCATTGCGGTTCTTTCGTCTCCGTTTCCGAGCGAATACACATTTGAGGCGCTTAAAAGGGTGCCGAATACGATTAGTAAATATCGACTGTGATTTCCTGGACCCGTCAGATCAACTACTGAACGGAAACGGGTAACTATTCGGTTTTTTTTACGCAAAAAAAATTGTTCGACTTCTCTCTCGAAACGGAACTCTCGAATAACGTACGATCTTATGGCGCGAATTAAAAAAAAAAAGAAAAAAAAAATCGCCTAAAAGGAATCTGTTTACGAAAATTCCGGAGAGAAAATCGATTTGACGTTTTACAAATAGAAAAAAAACCTTTCGTTCGATTCCGTTTTTTCTTAGCCACGCACCGAGTGTAGGACAACGTTAATCCTTACGATCATTTCATGCACGTATTTAACTGTGTGTTTAAATGAAACTGATTGAAGGACAGTGGTAGTGGGGGGGGGGAGAAGTCCTCCGCGAGTTTATAAGACGTTTCGGTGTTTTAAAAACGCAAATTTTTATACATTTTTTTACCCGGTTTGACTCCCTCTATACACTAATTTCCCCCCAATTCAAACATTTCGTACAGGCGACGAAAATATATAGAAAAAAAACGACGGTGAGTTCAGATTTTTAAACTTCATATTTCGATTGTCAACCGGTTGTGTGGCCGATAATAATTAAAACGAGTTATTGCGTATAAATGTATCGAAATTATCGAAACGCGACTGTTTTGGAGTGGAAAATAAAATCCGCAATTGAATATTAATACTTGGGCGCGTTATATTTTTTTAACGGAATTTCACACATCGGCGCGGGAATACACACGGCACTGAGAATTGTATAATTGTTCGAAATTACCGTTTATTTTTTTGTTTTCCTACGAGTTCGGTAAGTATGAAAAAAAATCAGAAACCCGTACACGTTAACGTTTATACGCGATTTTTATTTCAATTCCGTTATAAGACGCTAACACTACAAAATCCGGATCATTTTTGTAATATTTCTCTTATGTATAAGGAAATAGTGAAATTATATACAATATATAATACGTATACGAGTTATTATAATAAATAACGGCCGTATTTATTATTTTTCGTCTCTTATATTAAAGTTTTACCGCCTCTGCCGCCGGTATATTATATATATAAATAAATAAATATGTATATATATATATTTTTTATAGGCTGTTAAATCATTAGCCGAAAAAGACGAGTATGACGAGCAGCCAAAATGGAGTTATTACCACTGTTAATACGATCCTTCGTTCCTTAATTACCTCCCGGGAAGACGACACCGTATATCTATCATTTTATTTTCGTAACGTTTATTTATTTTTTTATTAATCGCCCGTGCTTCCGGAATTTTATTATTACACTTACGGATTTTTTTCGAATACTATATTTTAAATTAAGTATATATTATACGATATATATATATAAAAAAAAAAAATTCAACAAAATGAGATGTACTTGGCTCGGGTTCAAGACCTTTAGTGAATATTAATGAATGCGCCGCGGCGAGTCCTCGGCCCGTTTATGTCGTACGGAACGAAACGCGCGAAAGAGAGATTTCGACGAAGAACAAAAATTATAATATTATATTATATTACTTTAATATCGATACGAAGAACACTTTAATACTAAGTTATAATATAAATCGTATGACTTAATAATCGTTATTATAAATTGATTTGTAAGAAATTTCCAATTAATTGCTTAACGTCATATTTTTCCGCTTTTATTTACAAAAGTAATTTTATTTATTCGAATAAAGGCGCGAAAATTCCTGTGTAAAATTTTAAATGTGACTGTATGGTACAGACTATGCCGAGAACAATATTTTAGTATATATATATATATATATTTATCGTCAAAAGCTTCAGAAATTAAAAAGACAGCGATTAATCGTCATAAAATTCGTTATTGTTTATTATTTATTATTCGGAGTTTATATTGCTGGCCAATGCGATAAAAATAACATAGCAACGTTATACAGAGTACAGTAAACAATTTTATAAGTATACAATTCTGTTAGTAAGTTTCCTTACGTCGATCAATACGAAACGCGTTTATATTCTGTTCAAAAAATATAGACATTCGACGAATTTAAAGATGCATCCATCATTAAGAAGCGTATTGTCCGCGGCTAGGACGTGCAAAAGGGTGGTATGGTCCTGCATGAGTAGTGTACGGAAGATACCTCTACTATGTTCGTGTTTAAAACGAAACAAGAGGAAAACTCGAGGAGACGATGAGACTATCGCGGTAACATCGTCCGAAACACATGTTGACGAAACGCAAGAAGCGGTCGACAACCAACCGAATACTTCTACGAGCATAGTCACGGTCGCTTTGATCCACGGAGGAGTTACTCCACACTTGGCCGACGGCGCTTCGGCTCTCTCGTGTGAAGAAAAGACAAAGGTAGACAGCGTTTCGCTATATTTGACTCGTTCATAAATTATAACGTAGAAGATCGGACAGACCGAATTCCACTTTGTTCAGGTTTATTCCAAGTCGACAAATAAATTACGGTAAACTGTTTTCCACTGACAATCCTGTGACTGAATTGTAACTCTCCAGTGATATTCTTATACTGACTTGTGACATACAAATTTTTCTTCGTGTACAATGTATCGATTTCTGTTATTATTATTTTTTGATTTGTCATAAAACTAGACTTTAAAATATGATAAACTTGGACGTTCTGTTAAGAATGTATTCTGTAAATGTATGTATGTGTTTTAATTAATGTGTTCTCTGTGTTTTTTTAACACATAATCAGAAGATAACAAAAAGTAGAAGACGGAATAAAAGAAAAGTGTCAGGAGTAGACACGCTGTTACCGGCAGCGGAAATGTCGAATGAGACAATGGACGTTAAAGAGACAGACGAAATCAGCCGTGTTCCAGAAACTCCGGCAGATTCGTCATCACTTACACCTCCGACGTTTGAACAAAGCTGTACTCCGAAGAATGAAGTGGTGCCTTGCAAGAGCCAGGTAATTATCGTCATAAGAATACGTAGGAGCGTAACTGGACTATAAAATATTACAAAATTAAAGGTTCTATTAAGAAAGAATTCAGTCCTTTTATGTATTAACGTATGAATTGCCTATGATTCTGACAGGAAGCGAAGAAAGAGAAGAAGGCAAGGCGGAAAAAGGGTAAAGCGAGAGCAGATGCATTGCCAATCTCGCAGGAACTATCAGAGAAAACAGTTCCAGACGTAGCCAAGGGTATTAAAGAAACCCCGACGGATTCGTCGACCATTGCACCGAGTTCCGATTTAAAAAATGAAGAGAAACCGTGTAAGAAACTGGTAACTGTCGTTGCGGAACGACCGGGAGACTCTACAGAGGTCCCGATTAAAAAGACGGACGAGATCAGCCGTGTTCCAGAAACTCCAGCAGAGTCGACATCGCCCACACCTCCGACGGTCGCATCAAGTTCTACTCCGAACAGTGAAGTACCGTCTTGCAAGAGCCAAGTAATTATCCTTATATTTGTATATTAGACCGTAAGTGGACTGTAAAATATTATAAAATTAGTGGTTCTGTTTAGAACGAATTTAGATATTTTATGTAACTAACGTATGAATTGTGTTCGTTTATGACAGGAAGAGAAGAAAGAAAAGAAGGCACGGCGTAAAAAGGGTAAAGCGATAGCGGATTCATTGTCACTCGCACAGGAACAGTCAGGAAAAACCGTTCCAGGTGCAAACAAGAGTAGGCTCATTAAAGAAATCCCGACGGATTCGTCGACAAATGCACCGAGTCCCTCTTTAAAAAATAAAGAGAAGACGTGCATAAAACGGGTATCTGTCGTTGAGGAACGGCAGGGAGATGCAATAGAGATCTCTGCACATTACAGACGAATGGATGAAAACTCCCAAGGAAAACGTGCGAATCACTCGGATGATGTACCATGCACCAAAGGTAAAAACGAAATATTTTATCTATTTCAAGACGTATTTTTCAATATTATTTTTTAGAACAACGGTCAGAAAGTAACAGTGACCATAAAGAGAAACCGGCTGAAGCCTTGAACATGTCAGGGAATACAGCTATTAGTAAATCTTCTGGAGATTGTCGACCTAGTACGTTAGATGTAAGTACATATAAGAAACCATAATACTACTACTAAACGCCATACATAGCCTTCACAATTTTTAGAAAATAATTCGTATTTAATTGTAAAGTCTATTCTCGAATTAGGACTCAATACGTACTCTGATAGAATTGCTTTTTAAAAATATTTTTCAACAAAAATAGCAGTCAGCTATTGCAAAACGCAATACCGATGAAGAGAATACGGCTGTGGCCAGAACAAATGTTAAAGACGTCGCACAACCGTCGAATAATGAAGTGAAACTGGACAAAGTCGCGAAACCATGGGTTTTGAAGATTTCTACGAAAAAACCGGCAGTAACTACTACGCCATACTCCTTGGCGGCTGCAATTCGTCAACCGGGCACGAACGGGGTAACTATTTAAGTCAACAAAAAATTTAAGAATAACTTATATATCCGAAAATTCTTGACATCCCGTACGACGATGGTCAGTTCGGCTTTTGTAAGCTAATTCCGTATTGTTTTAATTATATTTTGGATGTATTTTCGTGTCATTAGGAAGTGTACAAAGACGTTAATTCAATATTGAACAAAATCGCAAAAGGAAACTTAAAAAAATTAACTGCAAATTTCAAGGCCTTGCCGATCGACACGATCGAACGTTTGGAGAACGTTACCGCTATAGTTCTTGAAAGAGTAATTTACAATAACGTACAAAATTAATTAGATTCATCAATTTATAATAATAAATTCTGAAGGCGATCCGAGAACAAAGTTTCGCGCCCATTTATGCTTCGTTATGTTCAGCCGTGCAATCCGTGCGTGTGACTTGTGCTGAAAGCGAGAAAACGGTGACATTCAAGGCATTAATTCGCAAAAAATGTCAAGCTATATTCGACGAGGACAAGATTCGTAGAACGAAAGTCGTAGAGGAACTTGCAAAAATCAATTCGTGCACAAATCCCGTAATTTAATACAATATAATATTACATATTATATAAATCATTGATTACTTTGCGTGTTAAAATGTGTGTTCTGAATGTGATGTAGGAGAAAAAGAAAGAACTATTGCGCAAACACGAGGAAAATGAAACGAGATTGCGTATACGTTCAGTGGGAAATTGCAGGTAACGTATAGTATATAATGTAATTTCAAAATACAAAATCGAAATGTAATATATTTACAATTATGTATACAAAACTTTTTTTTTTTAAGATTCATCGGCGAGCTGTTTAAGAAAGGCATGGTAACGCCCGATACCGTGTTGAATTGTGTCACGACGCTGGTTGGAGAACGATCGGAGGAACCACTAGAGTCCCTGTGTAAATTATTAAGGATTGTTGGAAAGGAATTGGAACGAGTAAGTTTATAACTAATTATTTGTTATTTTAATTTTCGTTTTCGTGATGACTTCTTCGTAAGTCTTTTTTAGGTGACATTTTTTAAAATTTCAGTACGTTCATAAACTTATAATTTAACTTCTGGAAAACTTCAGCGAATAAAAACAGTTTTTTTTATGAAATTATTAAAAATAATTGGGTTAACGACTTTTTGATAAAAACGCATTTCACCACGTATATAATATAACTATCATTTTACACTCTAAAAATTGGTAAAAAATTTAATTAAACCGATATTAGTTGTTATACGCGAATATTGTTTTGGCAGGTTTGCAATTTGAACGAAACGTTCGAAAAGCTCAAAGCTTTGTCGCGCGATAAAGAGGTCATAACGAGAATCCAATTCATGATCCGGGACTTGATAGATCTGAGAAAGAAAGGATGGTGAGACGAAGACTAGTATAGTGATGAAACGGCGAGGGAGCATCCATTTTGTGAACCACGACGGCAGCGATTATTAAATTTCTTGTATTTTATTATATAGGTAAGTATAGAGAAATAGTTTTATTCGATATTTAAAAAAATTTCACAACAGTCGTGTTTGTTTTCAGTTCTGTATGCAAAACTACCGCGGTAGATGGTGTCAAAAAAAAAAAAAATTAATCGAACGGTAACAAGAAACCATATTACTGTAATGTGCTGTAATGCTTGGAAGAAACGCGTTCAAAGGAACTCTTTTCTCTGATTAATCGATTTGAAATCTGAAAATTGATCTGAAATCGATTTCATTCGATTTCAGGAGGAACATAAACGTTTTTTTTTTGTTTCTTTTTTCTTAAATATAATTTTAAAAAGTTTTAGAATTTAGAAAAAAATGTTTGATATGTACAATTTATATAAGTCGGAATCTGAACGATTTTTCGATGAAAAATTAAATACACATTAGTCATTACTCATTATTATAAACGATTGTCTGTGGATAAGTATAAATAGATATTATATTTTGTGCATACAGAAAAGAATGTCATCATTGTGAAATCAATATACTTTTATCCTTTCTACGCTCTGAAACTAAAACGCTTACCTAAAATGAAAAATTTAATAGGAAAATTGATCACTAAATCGTTTTTCATTATTTTTTTACTTTAAAAAATGGCACAAAATAAAGCGTGTTTTTAAAAGTATGTCTGATTTTTATTATTTTATATCATCCTCGCTTGTATTTTAAAATTTAAAATTTTTTTGTGGAACAAAACTGTTCCTTTTTACGAACGAGGAAAGGAACTAGATAGTCCTTTTTTCCAAGCTTGGAACGAAAAATGATTTAGTTCCTTTTTAAGCAAAAGGACTCGAACAAATTCCTATTTAAAAGGATCTTTCCAAGCTCTGCCGGGCTCGATACGTTTTAATACGAACACGGCGATGACGAACTATTTGTTTTTCTCGAGTAAAAACGAAATCCGTCGTAGCTTTTTTCCCGTTACGGCTGTACGCTATTGTGATAACACGCAAGGCCAAAGCCACGCGTTTTTTAAATATAATGTTATCAAACGGAAAAAAGAATTTAAAGAAATAAAAAAAAGGAATTGGAAATCTGCAGATAAACAAATACAGTTCGACGTTTTTTACTCTATCCTAAACCGGTAGACACGCGGATTTTTAGAGATGAATTTCGTACTACGAGTAAAAAACGTATTCGTACGGGTTTCATGTTTTTCTGTTCGTTTAACCCGTAAACTTGGGGTTCGTTTTGGCGATCGATTTGGTGTATAGAAGCGAAACGATTGCGCGCTGAAAATAATCGTCGTCCACGGTTATAAAAAATATAAATGGAAAGAAAATGCTCTTAGCGCGATTAAAACGATGGGTTTTCGGTAAAAGAATATCGTTATTATTATTATTAGTATAATGATATGTACGCATTTGCATTTAAAACGACAACGCGATCCCGCTCAAAGGGGGCGCGCGATGGAAGAGACGCGCGGTGGGACCTTTGAATGTTAAATTGCATTACGCGAAGTATATACCTATACTTGATCGTATACCCTGAACAAACCGTTACCGAGCAGTCGTCGTAGAAAGGGGCGATTTATAATGATATGCGTGACGGTGCGACGTATGATGCCCGAGGGATTGCGCACTGTGGTGGTGGCGGTGGTAGTGGTCATCTGTAACACGTCTTGGAACGTCAAGTTGAGGCGTATTACTTACGGCTGAATCGTGAGGTTCTTGCTAAAAATATTCGTACGAAATTTTCGTGTAAAATTCTGTTGTAACGTAAAGAGAGTATCGAAAATTTTCGGGCGCCTATAAATACCGTACCGACTACGGACCATGGCTAACTACCTAGATATGACAACAGATTGTCCAAATCGCGACTCGGTCTGCGCATCCATGGAAAAAAAACAATAATATCGTATTTTTTTCCATGGAACTAGCACCAGCTGTGTAAATTGACCTTATAACGTTAAATTAAATGATAAACAAAACGCGTAACCAAAACATCGTGCACAACATTAACAAGTAATATGATAAAGATTTTTTCTTCTATGGAAGTGATAACACTTTCATTGAAGAAAATAATCATATGAACAATCAATCTGTTGTCATAACTAAGATATTTAGCCACGGTACCGATGACGTACCGCCCTTGAAAACCGGTTCGATATCGTGAATTTAGTAATTATAAAGAAATGCCGGCCAGGCAAATTTATAACACTTTTACTTTAGATGATTTGCCTCTCGTGTCAAATACATCATAAACGATTGTCTGTGTTTCTTCCTTTTTTTCCTGTGTGAAAAAAAAATGTTTAAAAACCCAGAGTAGACATCCTTGAGGGATCTCCTCTATCCCCCAACGATGTTTCACAGCGGGCGTGATGGGTGTGCGATTCGTGCATAATGCACACACCCGTCCATGACGAATAATAAATCGGGGATGTTTATGGTTTTTTTTCCACCTTGGCCGGTATTTTTTTTATAAATCGGTCCCTTTTTCCCTTCTCAAACCGTAAATAATTATTTTGGTCACAATACATTTCGTATGTCTTGCCTTTTTTTTCTCAATCGGTATTAATTTCTTTTCGAAAGGAGTTTTACGCCCGTCGGCTTTCTCCCCACAAATAAAAATAATTTTAAAAAGTTAAAAACCTGGTGCTAATTTAATACGAAAAAAAAATTAAATCCTAGATCTCCTTCAGTAGAATGGTGTTCTACCGATCTAGGTTACAGTGTATTTCGTTTTTATTTAGTATTTTATGCAGACACCTCGTAGTCGCGATATGGAGGTTTTTTTTATTTTACAATCTATTTACATATGCTTGTAATCATCTATCGATTGATCTACGTACGTCGAACAAATTTTTATGTAATTGAAAATTCGCATTTCTCAACTCGTCGATCTCATTTCAAACTTTTCGAAAAATACGCGTGTTTATTTAATACATGCTGTCGAATTTCGTGAATTTTTTTCTTTCGTTTTTTAACAATTTTTCCAGCGTTTCACGAATATTGTGTATTAATATACTCGCAGACAGTGAATCCTCAGTAATTCTCACTATAGTTGAGGGGTTTCGAAACGAATGAAACGGTTTTTTTTTATCGCCGTCGTTACGTTTATCGTTTGAAACTTGTTTTTTTTTTTTTGAAACCATTGTAATTTCGATTATCGCGAGCATTTGGATTACGTACGCTGGAAACTAGTCCAGAATCGTTCATTTACCGCATACCATGTAAATATTACTGACCGTGTTTTCAAATAATTTCTACTGACTATGAAACGATGGGAATGCAAATAAAAGCATACGCGCTCCATTCAAAAATCATTTTTTAATAAATTAATCGTTCCGAAACAATTGGAAATTTCAAATCTGCAAGACCTTCGAACAACGTTTTGTTACACGTTTTAT
This sequence comes from Slavum lentiscoides, assembly GCA_032441835.1. Taxonomy (NCBI): domain Eukaryota; kingdom Metazoa; phylum Arthropoda; class Insecta; order Hemiptera; family Aphididae; genus Slavum; species Slavum lentiscoides. Next base: position 13,797,206 of record CM063714.1, on the reverse strand, counting down.
AAATAGAAAAATGATAAAAAAAATACGCAGTGCAACTGCGCGCTTTCCATTTTCAGTGCAAGCAATTTCGGACTCCTGAATTAGATAAGAGTACACTAATATTCGACATCCTATAGCCTGATACTACGTATACTTTCAACAACGGTTCCGCGTTAGACGTATTTATTTGTTTTATCACTTTAAAATCCAAATGAATATAATCAAGGGACGGCCGGTAGAAGTCATAAACTCCTACGCGGCGTATTCGTACGCGTAGACAATATTAAGAGCGCCATAAAACGTTTTTAAATATATGCGGTGGAATAAATTGCGAGTGTTTGTCAATTATCAACGACGCGAGGTGGGTAAATAATTATTCGTTGTAATAAAGCGTATAAAATTCGTAAATTCTTAAACAAACGTTTATATATATATATATACGACAATATATTAAAAAATCAATCTACTATAGTGTAATTTGTTTAATCCATCGTTTTTTTTTTCTTTTAAGATCGACAAATGTGTAAACCCAGTGCACATAAAAAAATACAGTTGGGTTTGAACGTTGAAAACAATAAGAAGCAAAAATAAACTGATTAAATAAATTATAACGCGTGTGCAGTCATCGGCATATAGATGATGTTTATAGTGGTCCACGCCAGTGCTCCGTCAGCTCAGACGTCTCGGCACGAAGCAGTGAACAAGTGTCGACCGGTTTAAACCCTTACAGCGAACGCCGACAGAATTTTTACTTCGAACATTGTATACGAATGCGTTTTCAAAGTATTTCCAATAACGAAAATACCGTCGACGAATCGACCTTCTGAACACTAACAAAAAAAACCTACGTAGAATTTTTTTCCAAACGGTTTCCGCAATCGTTCGAATACAATGACATTGTCTCTCGCGACCACACTGCGGTGTGAACAGGAGAAGGAGGATGGAAAAAAAGCTTTTTTCAAATCTAACCCTGCCTTGACCTCTTCCGTATTATAATCCCTGGACTGCGTCCAATACGTATACACGCCGGGCAATCTTGTCGCTAGTAATTTGTCGTCTCCTGAGTACATAGCGGATATACGCGCACCTGGTACAGGTAAAGGTGCGCAATAAAACACACGACGTATTTCCGATCGGATCTCACGCGGGCCCACGCGCGATTTCTCCTCGTACACGCATTGTCCGCAACTCGTCTCGTCCGGCGTAAAGCCAACACTTTCCCTCCCCCCTCCCCCCTCGACCGATGGAATCACTTAAGAGATTTGTTTTTTTCCCGGTCAGTGGCGTATTGACCAAGGGGCGAAACGAGTGGAGTTTGTGTTTGAACCGCCCCCCTCCTCCCCGCAAGAGCAAAAATCAAATTGAAAACATTATCGCGCATTGGTCAATTCGTATGAACGCGTAATAAATAAGCTACTTCAGTCGAGACACCGCATCATTCCAAATCCTTCGGTTTATAAATCTCGCTTACGAGCACAGTGAGAATCTACAGGAAACAATCACTCGAGAAATTATGCGTCAGATTCAATTGACATTATTTATCGGTTTTTATTAAACGAAAAGGTTAATGAGTTATGGTTTTTTTTTTTGCAGAAAATTGACAGTTTATCTATAACACACCCTTAATATGGCGAAAAGGACGCGATAATAAATGTAAAAAAAAAAATCCTCGCCGAACTCTATAGACCATATCTATAGATTCATTATAATTTTTTGTGGTCTAAATTCTAATAAATGTATAAAGAAATAACCGTTTTCTGTTTTACTCGACTAGTAATTTTATTTGATCTATATAATTTATTATATAAAAAATAGAAAAAAGATTTTTGTTTCGTAATATCTTTTATATAGTTGCGACGAAGTCACACACGAAGTTTTACACATTCTCCCCCCAAAAGAAAAAAAATCAACAGTATGCTATTGCAGTGTACGATGACGTGTCTTTCTCGTTATTTTGTCTGCGAATACGTTTTCACGTGTTGAACGAATGTTGGCGGACGATCTAGAACAGATGTAGCACCTGCACGTTTCGGTAGCGAAAATCAATATAGCAGTTTATTTCACACGTTTTTCGCTTGTTTTATTATAATTTCCGAAACGAAATAATAGCGTCGAAAAGCGTGAAATTTGTTTTTTTAATTGAATCGGTCATTTCAAAAACAACATAAGTCAAATAAGTTTTATATTGTTTTAGTGAAATATAGTCAAAGATAGACAATTTAAAACCACAAATTATGAATGTCATAAACCTTAAAAATAAATGCGTAAAGAGGTAAAAGTACAAAAAAAAGTTAAATTTCTGGAGTTATGAAGTTATTTGTGGTTTGTATAAAATTTCAATTCGATGACTTATGTTGTTTTTTTGAAATGACCGATTCAATTGTATTTATTTCGATAACACACAGGGATACTTTTTTCTCACCCAAAAAAATTCAATAGATTTCGCGCTGAATATAGAATAATTGTTGAAAACGTCGATAATTTCCGTCGTTTTACAGTAATGTTTACACATAAAACGTTCGAATTTACCGCGGAATACCTGAAAGTTTGATATACGCGTTTTATCGTTTAATATTCAAACAGCGACACGGGGAAAAAAAATGTTCAAAAATCGATTATCACATGCCGAGAGTTCGAAATTTGTGTGAATCTCAAACACATTTGCGCGTAAACGTCGTATTTTCTTTTCAATTTTTAAATATTTTCGCGACAGAAGAATTTTTTTTATTTTATATTTTCATCGAGGGCCACATAAGAAAAAAAACAAATTTTACATGTTATAACACTAATAATTTTATCATTATTCAATTTATAATATATAAGTTCACATCAGTGTTATTTTACACGTAAATATGAGTATAAAAAAAAAAATGTAAAATTTTGTAGACCAATGCGATTTCTAATGCGCCGGATAAGATTAAATTTTAGAAAAATCCCATAAATATATATGTTACAGTTAAAACCCGAAATCCGTCAAAACCAGTTTCCACTAATCCTTTATTTAGTCGATTCTAGTTTTGACTAGTTATAACTAGAATTAACTAAGACCCTCGCCGTTAAAACTAGTTTTAACTTACTTTTGTTTAGTTAGAACTAGTTTCAATTAGGAAATAGTAGAAATAAATGCATATTAGGATACATTATACAGGCATTTATTTTGTATTATTTATTTTGACAGGACAAACTGTCATGGCATTTTGAATTGCGTAATATTCTGTTTTGTGCCTTTTAGGTAGCACGAGTTCGAATACACGCATTTAAAACTAGTTTTGACTGACTTATTTAAATCTGCGATTAATTCTAGTTATAACTAGTCGAAACTAGAATTGACTAAAGGGATTTGTGGGAACTAGTTTTGACTAGTCAAAACTGGTTTTGACGGATTTCGGGTTTTAACTGTGACGTATACATTTATATTGATAAAACGATTTTTTTTTTTTTAATTTAACACCTTCGTGCGGGAGTCATAAGAAATTGGTTCGCGGGCCACATGCGACCCCTGCTCTAGAATATTTCTTATTTCAGTTTTTATAAAAAATTCCGGTTTAATTGGCTTTCAATCATAATATGGTGCTGACGACGATTTATCGCCGTTTCGAAAAATTCGAAAACGACCGCCCGAGTCGATATCTGTCGCGCTCGAGGCCGTTTTCCTGCGCAGCGTTTTTTCTATTATTATTATTTTTTTTTTTTGCACCCCGTCCGTTCGTTTACGGTCTAACCCGCGGTTGTTAACCCTCTCGCCTCGATACGCGTCTGTTTTTAACGCTAGCTCGGGGAATATCACAAGCGCGCGCGCGCGATATATTATTACAATATCGGCACGGATCGTTCGTTTTTCTATTATTTTTTTTTTTTTTTCGGCTTATTTTTTCTTCTGTTTTTAATATTCCGAACGCGAGCCCGGCGGACAATCGTTCGAGCGAAAACGAATAAATCAAACGACACGAAACGGCGCGGCGGTTCCCGACGTTTTCGCGTTCAGCGTAAATGTACGCTGTACTGTAGCTGCAGCTGCAGCACCAGTGTCCGCAGTTCCGTCTTTACCCTATGGGCACGTGGGGCACGTGCCCAGGGCCCCCAGCCAAATGGGGGCCCCGAATAATCGAAATTACAATTTTAAATTGTAAGCTGTAACGTATTAATATTTAATACGACCATCTATAAAAAAATAATTCTAAATTCTAGAAAAAAAAAAATGGCAATGTTAAAATGTTAAATAAATAATGCTTAATAATTGTGTGCAGTTTAGTATTTGATATCTTTTATTTCTTATCCCATTACCCGAACCGGGTTTTCTTTAATAATCTATATCAGTTTCTACCTGCCCGTATTATGTACTGGATTATTTATCTAAAAACGATTTGCGAACAACTGTGTTGCAAGAACGGCTCACCAATTTGTCAATAATGTGCATAGAAAGTGATCTCCTTCAAAACTAGACTTCGAAGATATAATTGAAGATTTTGCACAACAGAAATCTCAAAAAAAACCGTTGCTTACTTAACGATACACGTAAACTATAAGTTTCATTGTTGAAAGTTATAACAGTGAAATACCATTTATAATTCTGTAAAATGTACGTAGTTTTTAATTAATAAAATAATCATATTAAATAAACTTTTGATGTTTTTATTCAACTTGTGTAGGCCTACTAAAGGGCCCTTAAGCTCCAGGTGCCCATGGTCCCCTGCAAAGCTTAAGACGGCCCTGAGTGTCCGGCCGTGATCACCTATACTCGTATATACTGCAGGCACGCGAAGCCTGTTGATTTTCGCGCGAGGCCGATGGAATTTCAAACGAATTTGCAAAATCCGTTTTCGCGTGGAGAAAAAAACAAAAAGATGTTTTACAAAATATTCGCCACTCGCGAACGGCACGTATTTCGGTGTGTGATAAAATTAATGTATTTCCTCGTTTTCCTCTTTCCCCCACCACCCCTTCAGAGAATAAATTTACATTTAAAACAGTATACGCATAAACAACGGGCGATGAGATCGAACGCGATTTCCAGTCGACGCACGCGGCTTTAACCAAAATTTACGATTGATCTTTTCCGAAAACGGCTTTCTACATTCTGGCAACGCGTAAAGTCGAAAAATTTACAGCATCCAAAAAAAAAACACGCGAAATAGGAAAAAAAATTTTTTTTTGAAAATTTATTTTTTTTCTGCGTACCTATATGTAATGCAAAACAGTTTGACGCGTACGTTTTTATTACCATTATTTTTGTAGTTTTTCGTGCCGCTTTTTTATGTAAGGCGATTAAAAAATTCGTTTTTCTATCACAATTTTTTTCGGGCTGACTTACGGAGTAAAGTTAAACTGAGAATATCGAATACCGATACGCTGCGATTTACCCACCGGAACGCGTAACGCGTGACGAGATCATCATCCGAGCACTGTTTCTAGTCGAAAACGTGTACGCAGAAAAAAAAAATGTATAAATAAACACCATTGTAAAACCAACAGCTCCTCCCTGGCTCCGCTCGGAATCTAAAAAATTATAAACGCGTACGGCCGTACACGCATAGGGCACGCGAATAACTTAATAATAATTATATTTAATTGAAACAAAAATAAATAATAATTACAATAATATTATACCTACTCAATAAGTGCTGCTCGTGTTGTACGTCATCGCGTCCTTGACACGTCAAATCACTTGACACCACCACGCGCGCAAATAATTATTAATATAAACAAAAATAATATTACTATCATCATCACGTAATACGCGGCACGGTGTTTACTATAAACTATTATCGGTATAATATGCAGTAATAATATAATATAATAATATCTATATTGCGGTATTGTATAAGTCGATAATGCAATAGCAATGCGCTCGTACTTAAGGCGTTCTCGGCAAATAAACACGTCGTTCACATACAAATTTACACGTAATATTTCTGTTTTAGAATAAAAACAAAACGACATATTTATATATATTGTACACTATTATTATTTATATTTAATTAATATAATCGTTCGATGACGTTTTTAAAGAAGCCGGGAACGGTGTATTTTTTTTTTTTTTTTTGACCAATTTCAGACACAAGAGTTAGGACGAAAACAACTATCTGTCACTACAGTTTCAGAACGAATTTGATTCCGGAAAAAAAAAAAAATCGTTTTTATCGTTAGCGTTTTGTCCGTAGGTTATTGTGGAAACCACGTTAAAAATTTTTAGTAAAACTTACAAACGCATAATCGCACGTCTATATGATGCGTTTCCACAATAACCGAGAAAAAAAAATCGACAATGATTTCAAACGCATTATAATTAAACTTTATTCTCACTCGAAATGGTTGAATTTTAGCTTTTACAGTTCTTAAGCGTCGCGCATTGTGCTAGATTATTGTATTACATGCGCACGCGGAGATGAAGATTACTGGTTTGACGTTTTCGCGTTCAGCGTAAATGTACGCTGTACTGTTGTAGCCTGCAGCTGCAGCACCAGTGTCCGCAGTTCCGTCTTTACCCTATGGGCACGTGGGCACGTGCCCAGGGCCCCAGCCAAATGGGGCCCTGAATAATCGAAATTACAATTTTAAATTGTAAGCTGTAACGTATTAATATTTAATACGACCATCTATAAAAAAATAATTCTAAATTCTAGAAAAAAAAAAATGGCAATGTTAAAATGTTAAATAAATAATGCTTAATAATTGTGTGCAGTTTAGTATTTGATATCTTTTATTTCTTATCCCATTACCCGAACCGGGTTTTCTTTAATAATCTATATCAGTTTCTACCTGCCCGTATTATGTACTGGATTATTTATCTAAAAAAACGATTTGCGAACAACTGTGTTGCAAGAACGGCTCACCAATTTGTCAATAATGTGCATAGAAAGTGATCTCCTTCAAAACTAGACTTCGAAGATATAATTGAAGATTTTGAGTTCCGTGAAAATTGTCTTTCAAATACATACTGGAAAATGTGCGATTCCGCGGCGCCTTCGATTTACGTTGATGACTCGTTTACAGATTAGAAAATGCGTATTATATTTTCTATTAAAATTGTCACTATTTTCGCCACGCCTCTCGAAAAAGCGTCTAAAAAGTAAGTCTCGCGCGTATTTAAAAGTTTGCGTGTTTTTGTGGAAGCGAACGAATACGGTTAACCTAATCTAACCTAACCTAAAACGAATACGGCGTGGATTGGCGGAAATATTTTAACTTTCTCGCGGACAGGGAAAATACGAAATCACAAATTCAAGTCCGACGAGTGTGCTGCGGACGACGAAAACGTATATTTGTTGAAATTCGCCTCTCGAAAAAGCGTCTAAAAAGTAAGTCTCGCGTATTTAAAAGTTTGCGTGTATGGAAGCGAACGAATACGGTTTGCGTGTTTTGTGGAAGCGAACGAATACGGCGGAAATAACCTAACGGACATACGAAATCTAAAACGAATACGGCGTGGATTGGCGGAAATATTTTAACTTTCTCGCGGACAGGAAAATACGAAATGTTGAAATTCAAGTTATAAAATGAGCTTTTGCTATTTTGACGACGTGTTTTCTGTGTGCGCGTCTGCTCTACGTGCTGTATAAAATAACATTCTATTTTCGAGAACATTCGGTTTTCTGTGTGCGCGTCTGCTCTACGTGCTGTATAAAATAACATTCTACCGCGTAGGTATGATCCATGAACTCAGACTTGGGGCCCAGGGCCCCAGCCAAATGGGGCCCTGAATAATCGAAATTACAATTTTAAATTGTAAGCTGTAACGTATTAATATTTAATACGACCATCTATAAAAAAATAATTCTAAATTCTAGAAAAAAAAAAAATGGCAATGTTAAAATGTTAAATAAATAATGCTTAATAATTGTGTGCAGTTTAGTATTTGATATCTTTTATTTCTTATCCCATTACCCGAACCGGGTTTTCTTTAATAATCTATATCAGTTTCTACCTGCCCGTATTATGTACTGGATTATTTATCTAAAAAAACGATTTGCGAACAACTGTGTTGCAAGAACGGCTCACCAATTTGTCAATAATGTGCATAGAAAGTGATCTCCTTCAAAAACTAGACTTCGAAGATATAATTGAAGATTTTGCACAACAGAAATCTCAAAAAAAAAACCGTTGCTTACTTAACGATACACGTAAACTATAAGTTTCATTGTTGAAAGTTATAACAGTGAAATACCATTTATAATTCTGTAAAATGTACGTAGTTTTTAATTAATAAAGTAATCATATTAAATAAACTTTTGATGTTTTTATTCAACTTGTGTAGGCCTACTAAAAGGGCCCCTTAAGCTCCGGGTGCCCATGGGCCCCTGCAAAGCTTAAGACGGCCCTGAGTGTCCGGCCGTGATCACCTATACTCGTATATACTGCAGGCACGCGAAGCCTGTTGATTTTCGCGCGAGGCCGATGGAATTTCAAACGAATTTGCAAAATCCGTTTTCGCGTGGAGAAAAAAACAAAAAGATGTTTTACAAAATATTCGCCACTCGCGAACGGCACGTATTTCGGTGTGTGATAAAATTAATGTATTTCCTCGTTTTTCCTCTTTCCCCCACCACCCCTTCAGAGAATAAATTTACATTTAAAACAGTATACGCATAAACAACGGGCGATGAGATCGAACGCGATTTCCAGTCGACGCACGCGGCTTTAACCAAAATTTACGATTGATCTTTTCCGAAAACGGCTTTCTACATTCTGGCAACGCGTAAAGTCGAAAAATTTACAGCATCCAAAAAAAAAACACGCGAAATAGGAAAAAAAATTTTTTTTTGAAAATTTATTTTTTTTCTGCGTACCTATATGTAATGCAAAACAGTTTGACGCGTACGTTTTTATTACCATTATTTTTGTAGTTTTTCGTGCCGCTTTTTTATGAAAGGCGATTAAAAAATTCGTTTTTCTATCACAATTTTTTTCGGGCTGACTTACGGAGTAAAGTTAAACTGAGAATATCGAATACCGATACGCTGCGATTTACCCACCGGAACGCGTAACGCGTGACGAGATCATCATCCGAGCACTGTTTCTAGTCGAAAACGTGTACGCAGAAAAAAAAAAAAATGTATAAATAAACACCATTGTAAAACCAACAGCTCCTCCCTCGTTCCGCTCGGAATCTAAAAAATTATAAACGCGTACGGCCGTACACGCATAGGGCACGCGAATAACTTAATAATAATTATATTTAATTGAAACAAAAATAAATAATAATTACAATAATATTATACCTACTCAATAAGTGCTGCTCGTGTTGTACGTCATCGCGTCCTTGACACGTCAAATCACTTGACACCACCACGCGCGCAAATAATTATTAATATAAACAAAAATAATATTACTATCATCATCACGTAATACGCGGCACGGTGTTTACTATAAACTATTATCGGTATAATATGCAGTAATAATATAATATAATAATATCTATATTGCGGTATTGTATAAGTCGATAATGCAATAGCAATGCGCTCGTACTTAAGGCGTTCTCGGCAAATAAACACGTCGTTCACATACAAATTTACACGTAATATTTCTGTTTTAGAATAAAAACAAAACGCCATATACTCGTATAGTATAATGTATATATATTGTACACTATTATTATTTATATTTAATTAATATAATCGTTCGATGACGTTTTTAAAGAAGCCGGGAACGGTGTATTTTTTTATTTTTATTTTTTTGACCAATTTCAGACACAAGAGTTGGGGACGAAAACTATCTGTCACTACAGTTTCAGAACGAATTTGATTCCGGAAAAAAAAAAAAATCGTTTTTATCGTTAGCGTTTTGTCCGTAGGTTATTGTGGAAACCACGTTAAACATTTTTAGTAAAACTTACAAACGCAAAAAGAAAGGAGTTTTTTTTTTTTTGAAAATTTTTTTATAATCGCACGTCTATATGATGCGTTTCCACAATAACCGAGAAAAAAATCGACAATGATTTCAAACGCATTATAATTAAACTTTATTCTCACTGGAAATGATTGAATTTTAGCTTTTACAGTTCTTAAGCGTCGCGCATTGTGCTAGATTATTGTATTACATGCGCACGCGGAGAAGGAGATTACTTTTATAATCATATAATCTTTTATAACACTTTTAGAATACTTTTTTTTTACTAGTTTTCAGTACTTAATACGAATATCAAACAGTAATTATATTACTGTTTAATGGAATATAAACAATGTTAGTATACGTATTTGGGGAGTTTAATAATTCTCTTTTAATTCTGCGTTTATAAATTAACACAATAACTAAGTAGTAAATTAATAATACCAATTAATTTTAAAATGTAACAGTGAAATCAAATATACTTGATTATTTGAATAAGACCGAGTCAAAACACCAAATATAGCAAAATTATTAATAATAATTAATGTTGTTTTAAATACCTACTGTTGCTAGTTGTTACTCATATTTATTTATTTAAATTATTATTGCTTTCGCGGGAAATCCGGTTTAATGATTTGGAAACATTTTTGATATACCTATGTATCTGAAATGAAATGAACATTTTCTCGATATTTTATTGATAATAATTAACAGAATGTTGGGCACTTATAAATATTATTACACCATCATAATATATGTTATCGTCGTTGCTGGGGCAAAAGTGGAAAAACCATTATTATTATATTAAATATAGTTGAAAACAAAAATAATATGAAATATCGTGTAGACACTATTTAAAATATGCTCGAGCTTTAAATAGTATTCGGAATACTGTATTCAGAATACTTTTAAAAAGTATTTAAAATACTGTAATCAGAATACTTTCAAAAAATCATTTTAAAAGTATTCGGAATACTACCCAATTCTGCATGAACTGTATAACCGTGGCCGAACACGAGCTACCGTGCAAGCGTAGAAGGTGATTTTTCACTCGTTTTCGGTGTCAATATTAAATCGATTTTTTTTTTCCAATGAAATCGGTTCAATAGCTGTATATTTTATATAATATTTTTTCTTTAAAGCGTTTTTACTATCCTTGGCAGTAAACGCACGTGGCTCGCGAAGCTCGTATAATTATTATCGATAATAATCGAAAGAATTTTTTTTTCTCTTCGGATTACCGGTGATCGAGGTTCGTTTGACCGGTTTTTCGGAAATTGAAAACTAAAAGCGAGTAAAAAAACAAAAAAAAAATATTTTCACTCGCGTTTCTGAACCGAAGAATATCGTATCGTACATACGCGACAATCACACGCATTAACGTGTTTTATTACGTATTTTTACAGCGCATTTCGCACGGACCGTTTGTAACGTTTAAATCGAGCAATGTATACGTGTAAATGTTGTATTTTTTTTTTTTTTTACGATAAATCGACTCGCGAGAAGCGGACTGCGGATTTTACGAACGGGTTTTACGAGCGTACGGATATTTAAATATATAAAAACGACGGTAAAAAAAAAAAAGGACGAACGCTAGAAATCGGGAAGGATAATTATTCACGTGAAAATAGGTACTCGCCTGCCTCGTCCTATACGATAATATATACGTAGTACGCTCGTGTATAACAATAATATATTTTAAACGCGTTAAAGTCCGAAAATCGTATTTATTTCTACGCGGTTTACAACGGTGCAAAAGACGTAAAATTATTTTCGAAATTTTTATGACCGACAAAAAAAAATAGAATATAAATTAATTTTCGGATGGGTATTATTTATTATTTTGTTTTTAGTATTTCAAAACGGCCGCCGAGCCGATACGTGTTGCGTACAGCGCAAACGAATCGAAAAGATGCACGACGTTCACAGCCGTTACGCGCTGCAATAATAAAACGTGTAATGGTATATTATATAGAGTGAAATAAAAATTTTAAACTCGGTTTTTTCTTTTCTTTTTACGGTGTATTGCGAGGAACGTACAATAATAATAAAATATTGGTCTGCTGCACGTGTATTCATTCTCGTTTGATTTTTTTTTTTCGAAACGTATATAATAATATACGTTATGTGTATAATATTGACGACGAGAGACCCTTCGATTCCATACCGCGGGAGACATAAAAACATTACGGCCGTGGCTCTGCCAAAATAACCGCAGCCGTACAAGCTTAATTGACTCAAGTGGTCGTAAAATTAAGCCCATCAAAAATGTGTCGTCAACCGACATCTGCTGCTGCTGCTGCTGCTGCTGCTGAGTCTCGACGACGACTATATGCGCGCGGCCTCGGGCCGAAAATGACAATAAAAAAAAAAAGGCGAATCTATAATTATTTTTTTTTTTATTATTTCGAAAAATCACGCGAACGCGTATAGCGTTTTTCCAGTTAGAATCGCCAGTCAATATGCGTATGTAAAGAAAAATTGTTTTTTTTTTTTTTTAAAGATTTTTATCGAACAGAAAACGTCGTTCGAACGAGATTCGACTCGGGAGAGGGGAAAAAAATTCTCTCGAATATTCCTTTAGTTATACGAGAACAACGCGGCAAAAATACAGACTGATCGTTTTTTCGTTGCCCCGAACGGACCTGAAAATTTCACACAGCCAATCGAAATCGAAATCGGTACAAACCAGCTGTACCGTTCGGTGTATCGTTCCTAATAACACCGTAGATTAGACGAACACAGATGGATCACTCGGCCGAGAACAAGAGAATATTTCGAATACAGGCCGAATATAGTGTAACTATTGTATGATTAAATAAGCGTATCACATCAATTCTAAAACTAAATTAGAAGAGTCAATTTTTTTTTTAATACGTCATTTACGTTATTAATTAATTATTTTTACACGAGAAAGAAAAAAATCTTAATTTTTAAATTTAACGTGAAATTCGTCGTTGTTTTTTTCGTACCAGAACGCCGATACCGGGCCGTGAATATTGGAACTTATTTTCACTGCGTAAATCGCTTTGAACGTCGAGCCTACTCCTGTCCTTATGGAAGTGAAATCACCAGACTTAAGCGATCCCTTCGTAATTGAGTTTTAACTGGGAATCGTGTTTAAAAGAAAAGTCGAGAAAAAAAACTGCGGTACGACAATACAGATCGTTTCGTACGGTACGTATGAATAATACAGAGTACAGAGATTATCATTATGAAAATAGCTACGATTATCAATCCCATGCCGTCGACATTTATAATATCAATTAAACAAAATAGTATTGAATCTTAAGTAATAAATTGTTTAACCGACCAATCGGAATTCGCCGTCAGCTGCAGTCCATCATTTTTAATCTTATTATTTTATAGAGTGGTCTTGCGCCTATTAATTCGTATAAAACACGTTCTTTGTGGTGTCCGATATAACGTTATTATATTATAGGTACTTCGGTTATCTACACTGAAAATATGAAAACGGCGGTATTGCGTTTTTCGTACGTTATCGCATAGTAAAACGGTACGTGAATATATAGGAAAAAACGAAAAAAAAAAAAATGACAGAAATCCTGTACAAGAACGCTTTGATTTCCCACACTACCATTGCAATTGGTTAGTAAATTATTGAAAAAATAAAATAGCTTATAAAATATTGAATACGAACGTTTTACAACAGACTCGTTATACATTTTCAAAACCAACGACGAATTTTTGAAATGCGAGTCATAAATCGTTATACGAACTGAAAATAAACGAAACCGTTCCGGGATAGGTCCCCAATATTTCGGCATCGAGTAACGAAAAATTACTGTCTAAGAGCTGACAGTGAATTAAGAAGTTTTTTTTTTTCATTATAATTTTCTCCTTTGAATTTTCTTCATTTTTTTTATAAACTGCATATAATCGTTTTGCGCGATTATGACATAATAATATTCGCGCGTGTCTAATATAAATTGACGGACTGGTTTTTACTCGTATAAAACGGAGAACGAAAATGCTATGTATAACATCAACAATATTGTCAACGATGGAGACAATCAGTGACAAAAAAAAAATTAAAATGAATAGGTCGTCTTCAAAATATATCTGACAGTTATGTAACACGTTATTAGAGGAGACCAGGTTTTTATATTCGTATTTTTACATTCCCGTTGAATTTTCGATACCGGTTTTGATTCGAACTACTGCACCGAACGATTCGCCGACGAAAAATAATTAATTAAAATATTGTCGTCTCGCAGTATTTAAATTGTGATTTGCGAAACGAATAATCGAGACCTTACTCTCTCCGCGTTGCAACAGTATTGACACGTGTTTTTGTAAAAATGATTCAGCTATATACGAGCACGCGCGTTTATAATCCTTTTGTTTTATCGCCAAAACGCGACAAACGTATTAAAAAACTTTACGAGACGAACATCCGAAACGGATGAAAACAATTAATAAAATATAAACTCTTGTTTAACTCCGCGTTAAAATTTCGGTTTCAACCGCGCGAATAAGAGAAAAACAATTCGTTTCAAAATATTGGAACAAAACGCGGCGGCTGAATCGTAAAACTATTATCTCTCATCCGAGGCCGCAATTATGCGTATTTCGAATTTCTCGTATTATTATTATTATTATTACTACTACTACTGTCATATAGTGTTAATACTGCTGTTACTTCGTGTATTTAGTTAAATTTGTTAATAAATTTTTCTTTTTGATAGCAATTACTGGCAACACTATAACAGTCTGCGAGTCTCGCTATATATAATATCGATCAGTTCCTCCTAAACTAGCGGGAACGTGAAATTTTCGCGTTTATAGTACTAAAACGTGTATTATCGTCGTGAAATTCTCGCGAAGAATTAATAAATAACATCCTTTTTCGTTTGTTGTATTATCTGCGTTTTTTACGCTCCTACATAGTATATATTTTACGCGATATTACATATGGACTTACAGCGATAATATACTCTGCAGGAAAAACGATTAAATTCTCGTTCGGCCGTTGTTGGATTCGAAACATAAAATCACGTACTTTTCAAATCGCATATGGGGCGTGCACGCGTGGTACGTAAGTCGTGCCGCTTCGTCGCCTGTAATTTTGGTCTTCGACTGAAAGAACAGAAAAAAGAAAAAAAAGTGTTTGTAAAATTTCAATTCGGTACGCTCGATATTCGTATATTAGCGACTCGCCTTGTGATCGAGATTTTTTCGAAATCGACCGTTGAAAAATCGAAACGCATAACTTATTAGAGTGCGAAAACGTTAAAATTCACTTCCCGTTCGTTATTTTCGATCAAAAATCAGCCTCGAGAATCGGCACGCGCCGATAAAGTTGTTTTAAAACTTTTGTTGCTGGCGAAGAGGCGCGAATACCGGTCGTTGCGAATTTCGTATAATTTTCAATTATTTAAATTCAATAAAATATAGTACGTTTTACGTGTTTCTTAAGAGATCGGCGTGTAATAATTGAAGACGAGTGAAAATCCGTATACGATAACACAGACGTTGTTTCTATAACAATATTCAATTAAATTGTATAATTCGAAATGTATTTCAGTTATTCGGACACCGTATCGTACAAAGGGGTTTGATTCCACGGACCTTTCTCGCTACGAAATTTTTCAAATACTTGTTGACTATCAAACGACTGATTATATTAACAAAAAAAAAAACCGATTGGATTTACAGATTAATGTGCAATACGCGTTATCTACAAATTAATCGAAAACCCGTAAAAATGTACTACTGCAGTAAAACGTATATGGTATACGTATAAAAAAAATATATATATATATATATATATTGTAATAACTGCGGGGTAAACACCGAGATGAGTGGAAATAATATTTAGTTCGCCTAAATACGATTTCGGCTACGTTCTTGCAGTCGGCTGTTATTTTTGAAAAAAAAAAAAAATCAAATAATCTTATATTACTACGAGAACTCTTTCGTAGCGACTTGCCGGTGATTTTTTTGCAAGCCGTTTTGATGCGATCTTTCGAAATCCGACGAAGGTGTGGTGTGTGTTATGAAGACCGCGATCGGTCCCGGTGTCCAGACATAATGTAAAATATTGAAAAAAATAAAATAAAAAAATTCTCGTCGATAAACCGATTTCGTCGGCACGCGCGCGCTACGGATAACGTTATGATTTATATTATTAAAATTCCAGGCGATTTCGATAAATATCTCGGTACTATTAATAACCAGCGCGGCGGCGCCCGTCTCTCGGAGTGAAAAAAACAAAAATTGTTGTTCAACACGCGTTCGACCGCAGTGAATTTTTCAATTCCCCTGTAAGTGTATACGGTAAAATATGCGTATAACACAATAAAATATAATATTATAATAATACTCGATATTATATTCGATGTGTTCGATTTCACGCGCGAACCCGTTGCGCATAAGAGTGTCGTGTGCGCCCCGGGAGAATTAATGCGTCAGACTTTTAAAATCTCGATCGATTTACACATTAACTCGTGCACCCGCCTACTCATTAAATATACCTGTGTACGTATTGCACGGCTACAGATCGTTTTCGCCGCGGCGAATTTGTATTGCGAAAATATACTGAATTTTTCCTACGTAATATCGAAAACTGTTCTCTTATACGCAGACGTGCAGAGCTTGAAACTGTTAACGTTACAGCGTCAAAACAGGAGAAAAAGTTTACCTCGATCCTGTGCACTGTGCGTATAGGCAAAAGTAGACAAGAAAAAAAAAATTGAATGTAACGAAAGATCCATAGATCCTCCAGAAGGATTCCTCCTATTAAACGTCTTATTAAGTGCAGCTTTTATTAAATTCGTACACGCGGTTATTTCGAACAACGAAATTAAACGTAGAAACGTGTACTACTATAAATTTATAATTACTGAGCCTGATCGAGTCGGTGAAAACTAGTTAAATGGTTGGTGCAAAAAAATAACTACAAAACGCACACGGTGCCTTCGTGGCCGGTACGCTGTGCCCGCGGTCAATATACGCAAAATTAAAACGTTAAAATAACTATTTTTACACATTGCTCGTAACGTACAAAACGAAACAACTATACGTAAAATATTTGTAGTAAATAAAGAAATTTAGTACGAAAAAACGTTTATTATTTTATTGATATATGTGCGAAATTATTAATTTTACCACGCTGTTACGGGGGATTTCGAATTAAGGATAATAAAGAAATGTGAAGATCGTATTTTTGGATCGATCCAAAGCGAACACGAAGCGGTCAAAAAGTAAACTATGAAAATCACATTTAATTTCCTGATTCGTACATACGTGTATGGGGAACGATTGAGCGGCGATAAATTGGACGGAAGCCGATTGTGTCTCGGACTAAAAGGCGAGAAAATGATAGGATTTGAAACCGGGACATACCAAAGATATCTCGGCAAAGTAAGGGATATTTGCTTATACCGAGAGTCCAAGTAGAAAACGTATCCAGCCAGGTTCCGTTTCTAGGATTGTCGAAGATTACGGGAAAGAATTTTAAGAGAGGACGAGCGACAAACGCGTTTATTATAAGACACCTCGGTCGAACTGCGCGGTCGGCACCATAGGTATTCGACTTTGAAATAGACTGAACGAGTGTAAAACCGATTTAATATCGAGAGAAAGCGGTTTCGATTTAGATTTAGATTTAGATGGCTATAAGTAGGGCTCGGAAGTTATATAGGAGTTAAAAAAGGCAAAATATGCACGAAAAAATTGTTAAATATGCAAAAAATATATAAAATAAATTTATTCCAAGTCCCAAAAAAAAATTATTAATGTGTACAAAAAAAAAATGTATAATATAGAAAAATAAATTTATTGATATTAAAAGTATGACGCGAAACTGGTTGGCATTTTGACATTTTATCCGGCTAAAATAAAAATAGTTTAAAAGTGTATTTTCACTATTTGTGGAGTTAAATACAAAATAAATACATATGTTATACCCGTAATAAATAAATAAAATAAATAACCAATACGTTGTATAATATTGAGTTTTGTATATTATGTGTTATTTAAAATACGTATACGGGTCGAGAGAGAAAAATTGAAAAATACAGAAAGTATTGAACACGCATAATATGCGTATATGAAAATCGAGAAATATGCCCTTTTTTCCCGAAAATTAAACAAAAAATGCGTTTTAATTTTATATTTTTTAACTCACCATTGTATAGCTCGGATTCCTAACTTGGTCTGCTACACATCGAGAACAGTGTGCAACTCCCGAGCCTCGTAGCTATGAGTGTAATAGCCGAATCTCTGGTACAACGAGAAACGCTAGAGAAATCGAATAAACCGAACGGTAACGTGGCTTTTGCAGACGCGACGACGGGGCAGGAAAAACTAAATTTTCGATAATAAATTGGAAAATAATAATGAAAAAAACCGCTGCGCAATGTAGAGAGATCGGTCGTGCAACCGCAGGCTCTCGCGGCCAAAGTTTCCGCACGAAAAATGTTTAAAAAAAACCAGTAGCCTCGTCTTTCCACGACTATTACACGCGTGTTCGTCCCACGAGTTAGATTTTTTTTCCCGTTTTTTTTTATTCAACGCGTATCGAACGCGCTTAGTACTTTTCGAACCGGCACATTTCGCCGTGTACATCACGAATTTTTCGTCGGGGTGGAGTGGCTTTATTTTTGTATATTATACGCTTCGTACGCGCGTTTTATTCTCTCGCATTGTATCCGTTTTCGGGCACGCCTTGACGCACCGTCAAAATCGTAGTATAAATAACACACGTAGTAGTAGTATTATTATTATTATTATTATTATAACGCTCATATAATATATTATAATATACGGTGCGACGCGGACACTCGTCCAATAATAATAATTATAGGCAAAACGAGCGGTTATTTTTTTTTTTTTTTTTTGTTCCACGCCACACGTTTACGGCGATATAATAAATTTGATTTTTTTTTTCTCGGTGCAGCCCGTCCCTTTCTGTGTCGGTTCGAGTGTGTGTGTGTGTGTGTGTGTGTGTCATCCATCGGTGCGCTTTCTAATGACACGGTTTCGTTTTGTATCCAATAAAGCCGCGGCCAAAACGTACAATATAATATAATATAATATATGGAGAGCGGGGACAAAAAAAAACCGAACTGAACGAAAAATACGAATTGCCGGCGTGTCTGCTGCGCGCGAAGATTATTTATTTATTTTTTTTTTTTTTAAACCGAAACGTCGTGGTCGCGAAAGCGCCAGACATTTGTGCCGGCGATGACCAGAGCCGCGTTTAACAAATTTAACAAAACGTTTACGTCGTTTTGTGGAGCGGCAATATTATGTTAGACGTGCGTTATTTTCAATCATTTATGACAATCAGGCCCGTAACCAGGAATTTTTTTTCGGGGAGGGAGGGGGGAGCTTAAAAATCAAAAAGTATAAATAAAGTCTCTCACAGACTTTAAGCCGTTTAATCGTTACGTTCGTTGCGTGAAAAATAATGCTGATAAACGGTATTACGAAGAGGTCGCTTATATCGTTGGTTTTACAATATATTAGAAAAATCCATGCTTAAATATAAGTCGAAATACAATTCTGGATTCAAATAAAATATTCGAAATTCGAAGAGTGAAAGAAAAAGATTTTATTTATTGGTTGGGCAGAGAAATTTTTTTGTAAATATCAATATAAAAAAAAGGCGGTGGCCAATAACTCCAGTGAGTTTTGTCTTTATTGTTGTTTTGAATGTGAAACCAATATAGTGTTCGATAAAGGATAATATTTACTTGAATATTTCATTTTAAAACGCTTTAATTTGTATGGAATTTAGAATTCTGAAATAAATACACATGTCCAAAACGAATACGTCGACAATTTGCCCGTTTTCTTTTGCGATTTATATTGTGGTTTTACGCTTCTCTTTCTGGCCACACATCACTCATCAGAACGTAAAAAAATTAAGAATACATAGTAATATTTGACAAAATACTGTTAAAAGTTCTGTTTTTAAACTGTTCGAATTCGATCGACCCAACGAAATGACGATTTCAAAAAGCTTTTATCTTCTTCGACATTAATCAATTAATTAACACGCGGATTTAACAGTCGAAGGAGCCAATTCAAATTGTACGTTTAACGTTTCGACTCTTTGTGCTTGTAAGCCTATTCAGTCGCACCGGTTCTCACTCCGAAAATACCAATTTTTATTTTTATTACTCTAATAAACAACCGCATTTAAAACAGAGACTAACAAAGAGAAACGATAAAAAAAAATGGGGTATTATCGAATTCTAACAATTATTCGTATTAATTTTCGAATTGCGTTTTGTAACGATTCGCGTATTTTAGTTCATCGAAGTAATTAAAATTTAATTCAAATACGCAAAACGCAAAACGATTGTAGTATAGGGAGCTGTGAATTTAATTCTCTAAAAGTCGTTTAAGAGAATTCGACGAGTAACGACGAATGAAATTTTTATACTTTTACGAAAATTAATCCGAATAGCCGATTAAAAATTCGTCGCCTTAACTTTATAACGTTTAACGTGTGTCGAATATCTGAACAGAAAAATATTTTTTAATAGCCGGAAATTAAAAATTAATACCGAAAAGTGCGTATAAAATTTGAGAGTAGAGTCTGTTTAAAATAACGGAAATTGATAAAAAAAAAAAAACGTTGTAGAAAAAAAGAAACGAGAGACCAGAAGAAGCAAGAGAAAAAAAAAATCGAAATTTGAAAATTTTTTTAATAATAAAAAACGAATATCGAGTACCGAAAGATACGTTATATTATGTTCGTTTTTAAAAACCGCATATTACACAGCCAAAATCTTGTGTGCGAACTGCCAACGAAGAGACTTTGGAAGCACGTCTATATAGTATTATAATATATAAAAATATTATGCGAATTTTCTTCGCAACGGTCGGTCGAACTTTTTGGCAAACTCGAATAGCATTTCCGTAGCGTACATCGCTTTTTCCACGCCTATTTTCGTCGTGTACACTTTTTCCAACAAGTTTTCGCTGTCGCGCGGGGGGACCGCGGTCGATTAAAAAAAATATCCCACTCGCGCTCTGCCGTTTTTTTTTTTTTTATAAAACGTATTTTTGTTGTTCAAATTTTCATTAGAGTAGCCAAAAAAAAAAAATCTCGAAAGGCGTACTTACGCGATCAGGATAATTTAGAAAATTTATGTTATACGTGTTTTTTTTTTCAATTAGTTTTTAGATTTGATACTTTTACGGCCGCGTGAATCTGTCCTTAAAACAAAAATATACTTTGTACGAATATTTAAGGCCCGTGTATACGCTTACCGGGATTTTAAAATATAATTGTGTACGGGGGTATTCTTCGCCCGGTGAACTTCAAACATTTTTACTAACCGAAAATTGTTCACTAAAAATATCATTCGACGTCGATCTGTTCGGTTTCCTTCTGTTGCGCGAGTGGGAGCGAAAAAAAAATCGATTTTTTTTTCTGACAACACTGCTCGATAACGTTTAATAAATGAAATAAAAAAAAAATCAAGCGTTCACAGGGACTTAAATGGTTAGAAAAAAAATGGAAAAACTCTGCTACACAAGTAAAGTCCCCCTTCTGTGTATTGTAAAAATTTGAAAATCTTACCATTCGAGAAAACTTGTCCCACCGGCACGCAATGAGTTTTACGCACGAATCACGCGGATGTGGCCGTTTAACGAGCAAACGCGTTTAAATATTGAACGTTTCTAATCGACTTTTTCAAACCCCGAAGTGCCCGTTATTATTCGTATTGTGCGAGGTGTATGTTAAAAAAAAAAAAATCTACATTTACGCCGGCGATGTTCTCAAATACCATAAGTGTTTTCTCTTCAAAGAAATATTACACAATAATAATGTGATGAATAATATAGTGTATAATAATAAGAAAACGTCTTTTACCCCGTACGAGTACACAGCGCAGGTCCATCACGTTTATAAATACTTTTTATCGAATCACACACATATATCATCATTATTGTGTTGTATACGTACGGCCGACGATGACTGTTTAGAAAAAAAAAAAATGTTATTTGTTAGTTCGGACAATGCTGGGCGATATGAAAGGAATAAAAAAATAAATAAATAAATCATCGGAGTTTTAAACGCACGGATTAAAAAAAAAAAGGACTCCGTATACGCGTATTTCTTCAGAACGCGTTTTGTTTTCTATATTGGAAAACCGTATTTGTACGAGTGTTGAACCTATAGTAAAATGTTCACGTATTATTCGGTGGCGAAATATTCGAATATTTGTCTACAATATAGAATCGAATTATACCGACAGTTATTCGCGGGGCCTGTAAAACGCGTGTATCGCCCATAAAAAAGTATTTAGAATATAATAATTAAAAAAAAAAATTATAGAAAACATTCCAAGATCCGGATGTTTTGGATCGACGTAAACGCGACTAGAGATTTAATAATATATTTTTGCGTATAATATTCCGACGATTTATTCGCGCGAATTTTGAAATTTTTTCTTCAATTCCGGTTTCCGTTTCTAATATTTTTACTTTTCTTTCGTTGTTATTATTTCGATTCTCGTTCCGTTCCTTATACAGATCCTTTAATATTATAATATCATATTTATTATACGCTGTGTTCCGGTTTCGCAAACTATACACGGATTACGACCGGCATTTTTAGCGGTTCGCAGTGTAAATAATACATATTATATATTATTTATTGCAGTCTTACACACACGCTGTTATCTATATGTACGTATATCAACGGATAAAAATAATATTATTCATTATTAGCGTTTACAGTGAATTTTCCGAGACGTCCTTTTTTTCTCTCGTCGTACTCATTACTATTCTTATTATCGCCCACGAATTCGTGTTTCTCTATTAAACCTGCACGGTCCACAGCACAATGAAAATTTCTTAATAAACGCTTGATTTTCGGTACGTTTTCTATACTGATCGTCTGCACGTATATAACTGACTCTACAGTGGCGGTCTTAGGGTATGAACCAGCGGAGCCATGGCGAAAATTTCTAAAAAAAAAGTAGAAAAATCTGTCACTCTATTTGCTCTATAGTAATTTCATTTATTTAAGTATATTTCGTTTTTTTAACAAAGATAATGTAAAAAAAAAAAAAAACGTGCGTGTCTCGGAGACCGGTTACGGAGGCGACCAAACCGAGAACGATTGTCACGCGATGAAACACACTTATGCATTGTGATAATTATAATAATTCATAATTGAATCTATTCTGTGATATTATTGTCCATTTATCATTTCTAGTACATCTGATTATTGATAATCGTGGTATATCGGTATGGTCAAATAATCGTATAATTATTAAAAAAACATCAAAACTATTGTATTTACGTGTACGATAACGATTCGCCAATCGTACATCGTACGCGTGAACGATAAAAATTCGTACAAATACGATAATTATCGTACGTCTGGCAACACTGCAGCTGTGAACGGTGTATACCTATATATATATATATATAATACGATAATTATCGTACGTCTGGCGACACTGCAACAGTGAACGGTGTATACCTATTATATAATAATATATAGCGCTTTTTCGCTGTTCGGGTCCCCTCCGCAACATCCGCGAGAAAGCTACGCTTTAAAAAAAAAAAAAAAAAACAGATAACTCCCCTGGGCTTCTGCACGAGTTTCCCCAATCGGCGAGGCTCGGTAATCTTTCTAATCGATATCGAATAAAATAAAAACAATAAAAACGTTTTCGTGAAAAATATATTAAATATTTTTATAGTACGTATACCTACCGGATTATTTTTTTCTCTTTACTCGAAACGCAGCCGCGTTCAAACAAGCGTATTTCCCCCTCGGAAATATTCTGGTCGCGCCACTGACGTGCACCGTGTGTGTAAACCGAGTTCAGGAGTTAGGAGCAGGTCTATCGTATATAAAATATACTGCGCTCGTACCTGTGTGTATTCTAAGTCATTGCATATATTATTATTATTATTATTATAAGTCGGACGTATTATATAGGCCTAACATCACATAAATTCTCCGCGGGAGATCGATGTGGGGGAGAATTTTTATTATTATTATTATTATTATTAATGGTGAAATCGTTACGTCGGTCGTGCGGTGTTGCGACTGGGGGATACCCGTGGGGCCGGGCGATCGTGTGTGTTTTTTTTTTTCGGTATTTTTTTTTTCATTCGTTTCCATTCCGTGTCATCGCGGTGTCTGGGTCGCGCGATATGTGGTCCTCGGCTATATGCGTTGTAGGTCCGGGCGCGCACTAGGTGTTTGTACGCGCATACATTATAGTGAATTTTTATTGAATAATTAAAGTGCCATATATATACTAACTCCTAACTCGGCGATCGGCCGTACGCGTCTGCAGGAAATACGCTTAAAAGTATACGCGTTGGAATCGGTCCTGCAGTGGCGCGTTCGCGGTGAAAGGACTTTTTGACTTTTTCCGTCCTCACTCCGGGGCCCGCCGAAACAGTCGGATTCAACGCATATCGTTGAGCGTTTGGTCGATTTTAAATACTGCAATCGGCAACACTTCGGTCCCACACCACTCGCGTGCTCGACGAGTGTATAATACTCGCCATATTTACTCGTACATGATAATCGTCGAATGTTCGTATACCTACTTGACACTGTACTTTGTAGGAGAACGCGAGAGAATCATACTTCGTATGCTCTCCTACACACGACTCGTGTAAATATACACGCTCGGTTTAACGGGATCCTCGCCTGATGAAAAAACTGGACTGAACGAGTACAGCCGTAGCTCGGTCTATCTTACGGTTTCGCCATCTTTTCGTTCGGTCGTTTTATTTAACGCGTGTCAACCGCGTAGGACTGATGCCTCGGAGCTCAGGTCAAGTAAATGAAGTTTCGTCGGATAGAACTTGCACAGTTATTACAGCCATGACGATGTCACACAATATTAAAATGACAGATAAACTGAGCGTGTGTGGGTCCCGATTGTTATTATGTTCGTCAATCGTGTATACTTTCCTAATCGTCACCAATGTTCCTAGTACACACAAAATAATCTATTTTTTTTTTTTTGATCTATTTTGGATGAAAATCCAAGTTAAACATTTCTTATCGGCTCGTGTTGTAACAGACAAAAACGGAAAACCTCGGCGAGTGTTAAAATAATCGTCGTACTTATTACACGATTAAATAACACCCACAAGCGACTCGTAAAGTATATACATTGATTCACAGAATTCACATAAAATAGTGTAGTGGTGACGATCTGCAGGAAATCGGAAAGATTCAATCGATGGAACGTTGTTATACGTCAGAGGTAACGTATTTATATATATATAGTCGTTTTTATTCGATAAATTTAAAATCGGTTTTTAATAGGGAAGACTGTAAATGCGGGTTATATATAACAAAAAATATTTCTATTTCTTTCACGGATTATATTATCCTTTGAATCGTTTTACTTATTAGATTCTGAACGGAGCGGGAAACGTATTGGTTTTACAATGGGTTTTTATATATACGTGCATATATATATATATATGTCTGTACCCGAAAATTCTCCAAGAAGGAGTGCGCTCCGACCTTTGCGGTCATACCTTGTTTCCGGTAGCAAATCGCATCTAGTAGGTACTTTGAAGAGGTAATTTTTCGATTTTCTCAATACTTTTATATAGCGTAAGAAAAAAACTACCGAAAAATTACATAAAAACGGTAAAAACGCGATTTAGTAACTTTTTACTATATTAAGGGAAAAAAATTTCTTTTTAATTTTAGACTATTTATAGCAATTATAGGTTTTGAGGTATTTAATCGATAAAAAGAGTTGGTCGAAATATTACACCGAAGCTCCTCTCCGAATCGTTTTATCGAATGCAATGATTTATCGCGTTGCTTTCAAATTTATGGTGACAACAATATGGGTACTCTAAAATCTTTATCCAATTTCTTTTATTCCAAATATCTGAATTCTACGCAATAAAATATTTCAAAAAAAAAATTTGCCAATGACTAATGCGCGTACAAAGTTGTATTTTTTTTAATCAATAATTATAATAAAAAAAATATTAATTCTAATGAAAAAAAAAAAGCGATTCGTTTTTAAAATAACAATTTTTTTTTTTTTTTAAATATACCTCGGTTAAGCGTAATTCGAATCTGAAACTCGACTCAATTTCGATCGTCGTGACACTATTAATTTCTCGTAATTTTTGTTTATACAGAGAAAAAAAAATTCGATACACTATATAATTGTAAGTAAAAAAAAAAAATACCTATCGTCACGTTTACATTTTCAAATTTCGTCGGAACGCGATTTTAAAACCGAAATTTAAACGTATCGCATTATTTATTTATAGTTTGTCACGTTTTGACATGTGTACATTTCTTCGTATAATAATTATTATCGATCGGTAAAAATATACGAATAATTGAGATTTGTCTGCGACAAGTAATTACTTTTTAAAAATTGTTCGCGAGAATTCAGTAAAAAAAAAAAAAGAAAAAAATCTCGTTTCTCCATATCGAAAGTAAAATTCAATCTGTACACTATATTTTAAACCTATTAAAAATAAATAAATAAATCTATGAAGAGTGAGAAAACTATATCATTGACACGCGTATCTCTGAAATCCTCTCTTCCTCCAACCGAAAGCTTCACCGTTTAGGTTCTATACGAGGTAAAAGCATATACTATTTGTGGTATTTCGAGTATGTCGATTTATCCTCCGTGCGTATATGAGTTATTTGCTACACTGATCCGTCCACGTTTTTCTCGCTACGATGATCTTGTTCGATTATACTGTTGGTCAGCGCGAAAGAATCGTCTCGTCTTAGACGTTTCTATTGTGCGCGTATACGCGATTAAAATACTATTTTTTTTTTTTTGTTTTCGAAAAAAAAAATCTTATACAGTTTATGTTTTGGAAACGACGCGTTAGAACTCCGGCGAAAACAGTAAACATTTCTTCATTTTTTAAAAACATTTACAATCGCGATTCGCCCACTTAAATAAATAATAATAATAATAATTAAATAATAATCGTTATTATTGCGTTCTGCAGGTCGACGTCGCGCGACTGTGTCTGCCGCGGTAGATTCGTGTACACATTCGTGTACGGCGCCACTGATTTTTATCCGTTTCCATTTCCAAGGACACGTTTTTGATTTCGGTTCGAACCCCGCGTGCGGTTGAATGACAGCAATTTACGGGTACACGTATTTAATCGGTTGTGATAGTATGGATAATATTATAACACAATATACTCGCGTATACGGTTAACGTTTTCGACGTGAGATCTTATCGATTCGTTCCGCGAGTACTTTTTTGACAACTCGAAACTGTATTTACTACAATATTATAATATTACTATGTGAGTTTTAATTCGAGTCAGAGTGCACACGTATGCGAGCATATATATGGTCAGAGTATAGGAAATACAAAGGCTTTTATACGCTATATACGTTATACGAAGTATAATCGACGAACTATAGAGTTTAATTAATTGATAATTTTTTTTTTTTATAACGACGAACACGTCCATACCTTACGACATATTTATATTCGAAATTAATATTTTAGTCTGTAATACGTTTTTTTTTTCACATACTGCCAAATTTGACTTACGATAACATTTTTTTTTTTTTATGTACATATAGTGACCTACCGAAAAACAAAAAAAATATATTTCATTTTTCGATTTAGAATCCGTCAGTAATAATTATTCCTATATTTTTAAAACGCCGATTGCGCACGTCAGCGACGATGTGTTCTTGTTACACGCAGTTATACTTAGATAATAGCATTCTTTTTGAAGTCGCCGGTCTAACAATATTGGTCGACGCTCCGTTCTGAGTTTTTATTAATATATTCCACGACGAATTCGATCAAATATTTTTTCACGTTTCACGTTTGAATAACGATAATTTTTAAGAAGAGAATAAAACCTTCGTTTATACTCTTTCAATATTTCATTTATTACTCCAAAAAAAAAAACTCGTTTCGTTTGCCGTCTTTTGATTTGCAGTAAAAATATCTTACAATAATAGGATAACGCGCGCGACAGGTTCCCCCTTTTCTTTTTTGTCAAATATTAACACACCATTTAAATACAATATGTCCATAAATCGATCATGTGTTACGGTACCTACGCGGTAAAATTCTCATAAAAACTACGGTTCTTTTTTGTAAATTCAATTAATTTTTGACGAATAACTGTTTTTCGCGTGCGCCTACCGTCCATATTTTTAAACGTTATTGCTTTTGGATTTTCATATAAATGTCACATACAAACGTATGTAACGACTTTGACGAATTTAAAAGTACTGCGATGGCCCTATAATGGAAAATAGAATTAAATTTTGGAGTGAAAAACGCACTTCACGGCTGTTCGTTCGAAATATTATGGCGGACACTTATCCGACGCGATTCACGAGAAATAACAGCTAATTTTTAACAACATATATATTACAATAGTATTGCGTTCAGAAATATTTTTAAAAAATAATTTACACGAATTTTTTTTTTTTTAATGAAGACTAATAAAAATTTATACGGATATTATCGGAACCGAGACAATTTGAGTAAACGGTTTTTTTTTTATTGATTTTTTATAAGAAATAATCAACGACGAAAATGTAGTCGAAATCATGCGTTTACGTTGAAATAAATGTATAATAATTTTCGTTACGAATATTTCTAAAGGATAAATCCGGAGATAAACGGAGAGCTATAAGTTCCGTTTTGGAAGAGTTACGCTCCATCAGTTTTGATATTGTGTAATAATTAACATAAAATGTTATAGTGACATTACTCGTGTGGAAAGCAATTTTTTTTCTATACAGTATTTTTATACGAAACGTTCAATTTACAACGACGTTGTTATTATTGTGCGCATCGACGACACAGCAATCGAAACACTACTATAATATACACTACCATAATACGACATTATCGACGATTAGGTTCATATATAATACACGTGTCGATCGATTTGTTCGAAAAGCGTATATATTATAGAGGCCATCGGTTCGCAGACGTACTGTTCCTTCTATAACATAACGATATTAAAAAAATCAAACCAAATTTTACGTCTTCGGTGCGCGTGTGCGCGTATGAAATGACCGGAAAATCGAAAAAGACATTAGAATATTACCGTGGACAAGAAAAAAAAAAAACGACACAGAAAATCGAAAATTCGCACAACTCGAAAGTGTACTCGGACTCTACGCGCTCTTATTACACGCGTATTGTCATTCGATCGTTTTTTACACTATTTTTTTTTTTTCGTAAATAATTCCAGTATAACGTCATTTTATACGCAATATTACGGATATTATCACGTCGACGTGCTGCGACGGTTATAATATAGGTTATTTTTAAATTTACTGTTTTCAAGGCGTTTGATATTACATATTCGACTTTAAATAATCGAAAATACGCGTAGATAGATAAAAATCGACGAGAGAATATAACGGTTACACAAACGTTTCTATCGTATACTGAAATAGCATTTATTTTTATTTTTCATGTTCTTTTAATATTTCCATAACTATATACGTATTTATATTAATTCATTTCAAATACGGAATCGAAATGAAATAAAAATTGAATAATAGGTCGACGAGATAAGAATTCAATTCGTGTATGTGTGAGTAGTATTTTTTGAGTACTCACTTAAAAATATATATATATTAAAACGCTTTTTTCTATTCGTCATTCACTCGGTGCGCGCGAATAGCAAAAAATAACCCTATAATTTTCTTCCACTGACGTCACGTTTGGCGTGTGAACGGGAAGAGAAAAGAAAAAAAAGTTTCAAAAAATTCTCAACACAAAAACGATTACGAAAACAAATATATATGTACATATTTTTTTTTTAAATATTGAGTATAAAATGTTTTGACGAATTATTTTAATAATTTAACCACAGGAAACGCGTAATCTCATCACGAATTTATAAATCTGTAAAGAATACGTTGTCTTCGACAATTGCAGTGCTCTTGGGATTTCGTTCAAACATAATTATCGCGGTATAGGTTGTTCGATCGAAAAAATCGCACATTTATTAAAACACAATATATTAATTGATCGGATTTGTTAAGAAGTATTGTAAAAATCGATATTTTAGATTTCGCGCAATCAACTATATGTATATAATGTTATTTGTCGATAAATTAACTATTTAATCATGAAACATTCGATCCAGAAATCGTAAGACGTTCCAAAAGAAAACTGCACTGTCGTTTATATACAACTGCAGTAAATATGGGGTAATTTTATTGCGTTTTACTGACTTTTTGAATTAAATTTTAAAAAAAAATTTTTTTTAACAACATCCGAACGAACTGTGACCGAAGAGATCGGAATATTCCTGTTGGTAGAATTTTTGGGCAAGGTTATAAAAATATATATAAATATATATAATTATTATTTTTTCGGTGGTTTTTGAGTCATATTTTTAGGCGATTTTGAGAAAATCAAAAAACGATCTCTCTAAAGTACCAACTAGATGCAATTCGCTACCGGAATGTAACTGTGACCGCAAAGATCGGAGCACTCCTTCTGGTAGAATTTTTTTGTACAAGCAAAATCCGCTCAGAATCTAAAAAAATTTTTTTTACGTAATAGAAAATTAAAAGAAGATTTTTCAAAAAGGAAAAAACATTTTTTTCACTCAAATCGTCAATTTCAATAAATAAACAAAACGCATTCCCGAAATATACATTATGCAGTACACATTACGCGCAGCCATTTAGAAAAACTTTTCGATATCAAAATAAATACCCCGCGAGCAGATAAAACTTTTAAACTTACATTAAATACACCAATATTATTTTTATATTTTATCAAAATATTATGTATCTAACCTTCTATACATATATATATACGCGTTTTTTGTAATATATATATATATATATATATGTTTTATTCATGACGAATATTCTTTTCGAAAATATTGCAGCTCGAGAAATTTCTAAAAATTATTTTTAACCAACTTCTATATAAATATATGCGCTGCAGAATTATGTAATACTTTTGAACGTTGTTCGGAAAATTCCGTATATTTTTTTTGAAATAAATAAATACTAAAAAAAAGCGAAGTCAAAACGTAAAATAATAATAATAAAATGTGTAAACGGACAGTATAGTATTCGGCCTGCAGTGGTATTGCTGCGTATAGGGAAAGCCGGTAAAACGTTTCGGAATTTTTCGGGTTTGTCGAACAGAAGTCAAAGGCGCATTTACTATAAAACACTTCTTGTATAAAATACGATATAAAAAATATATACGCGTACACCTAAATAAACACGGTGGAAGGAAAATAAAAATTATTTTTTATTTCATTTTTTTTATACGACCTAACCGTTCCGCCGACGACGATTCGAGATACTCGTTCATAAAGTGTCGTATATATATATGTATATATACGACGGAATGTATAAATAATTATAATAATAATAATAATAAAACGTGACACGCGACACTCGAGGATCTCACTATATCGAGAGAAGGGTGCCAGCCATCTTAGGGAGAAGAGTTTTATTACGTTTTTTTTTTTTACATTTTGTTAGATGTGATTTTTTTTTTTTGAAAGAACGTACAATTAATTTCGGACGTCGGTAAATCGCGAATAGGATTTATTGTCACTTCCCCCCGCGCAGCATCTCTCGACACCGCGCAGCGCGAGGTAGGTATTCGCACTGCAATAAAAATGCTCAGTTATTTATAGTGGGTTCATTATTATTATTTATTTTTTTTTTTTTAATATTAATAAATCATTCGCCTTTTCGGTGAGTTTTAATCGCGCGCACCCGGTTTTACGCGCTTCCTTTTTTTCTTTATACATATATATATATATTTTTTTTATCGCTAATGAACGTTAAAATTAATATTATCGATTCGCAATTACGAATAATATACGAATAACGACGACGCTTTTAACGTTTTCGTACCTCGTTTTAAATTTTTTTTTTTTGAAATTCTTTTTTTCGTTCGCACTGTTATAAAAACGTCGTCTAGTCGTCAATAATTCGATCGCGGGAGCATATCGCGAGAAATATAAAAAAAAAATTTTGTAATTTTTTTCTCTCTCTCTCTCTCTCTCTCACCGGTGTCTATAAACTGGTATATACGCCTAATATTTACATATATACGCGTTTGTATATTTAAAAATACGCAGTATTCGAGTGCGCTCTTCCTTTCGCGTTGTATTTATTTACATTTTTTTTTTTTTAAGTATAGGAAAAAAAACCTGTAACGATGATAATGTCGTTATTCGTATATTATGTGCACATTTAAATCTCTATTAATGACCTCTTAGTAGTGGACAAATCAAAAATAGCTTCGCTATAAAATAATAATATCGTTATAACGTTTCAACGTAATGGGCGTCTAAACACCGCTATATAGCAGCTGTAACCGGTCCCGAATCGCTATGTTATTACTATCGCCCGCGGAGTACGAATAAAATCGACGTCAATATAAGGATTAATAAAAAAAAAAAAAAACGTGGGACACCGTCGAAATCGTCTCGGGAGGGCAAAAAAAAATCAGCTCGCATTATTTTATGTTGCGAACGAGGATTCCTGAAAAAAAAAACTTATTATAGAATTACTGTATTGACGGAAATTTCCTCGAAGGAAACAATATTTTTATAATATTACGCACAATATAGCTGCGAGAACGATCAATTTTTCACCTTTTCGTAAAAAAAATTATCGGCGCCTGTAAAAATTAAATGATAATGTTTTAGAATTTTGGTATTGTTATAAATTTGAAAGTATTTGAAATTTTTAATTATGATATTACATATTATATAAAAATATATTATGTAACATTGCCGAATTTTTTTTCCCTGCCGACGAGTGGAATGTCTGACTTGACTAATACTTACTGAATTAAATCAATCCAGCCCACACGAAAAGGCTTATTCGGTATTTTTATTAATTATTATCGTATAGGTTATTATCGCATCGTGGAATTTTAGGCGTGGGAAAAGAGTAACTCGCTAATGGAAGAAAGAAAATAAGCTACCCCGCATATTATATGTAATAATAATTCTTATAAAACTACCGCAATAGGTAAAACGTGAAGACCCATCTATGGCTAAGTATCTATAGGTATGACAACAGATTTGTGATACGCGGGTATGATTTTTTCTTCTATGTAAGTGGTGACAGCTCTTCCGTAGAAGAAAAAAATATTTATCGTATCATACTTGTTAATATGTTGTGTATAGCTAAATACCTACATGAACGACAAAATAATAATCCAAGTGCCAGTTCCATGGAAGAAAATACGATATCATTGTTTTTTCCATGGATGCGCAGACCGAGTCGCAGTTCGGACTATCTGTTGTCATACATAGATATTTAGCCACGGATCCATCCGTAATATATTTATTATCTACGCCTAACACCCGTGCCGGCACCTCGTCTCACCGGCCACCGCCGGAGCGACACGAGTTTAGGTTTTCATCCGTTTCGTCTTCGTCGTCGCACAGTCGTTTAATTAGTCGCCGTTTGTCATTCGAAGGGGCAGAGAGAGAGAGAGAGAGAGAGAGATGAGAATTCCGCCGCGGGATTACCGTCGGGAAACGGCTTAAAATTAATAATAACCCGAGCCGATCTGCGTCGAAGACGACCCCGCCGCCGTCACAGACGTTCTTACACAAATTATTGTCATAACGTGCACCGCACCGGTGCCGGTGACACACGCCCCCGGGGGGTAGAGTATTTGCTATACGACTATCGTTCATCGTCATCGTCGGTTAAAAGTTTGACTCGGCGCTCGTGTACGTACCGGAACCCCTTACGTACACTGCACACACACACATAAGCCATAAACGCGAAATATTTAATCTTCACGCGATCGCCGTGTTTGGTTTTTTTTTTGTTTTTCTGCGCTAAATAATGTCGCTAAAAAAAATAATAATTCGCCGATAAATATATTTATTTATTTTTTGAACGCGTAAAAACCTCGAAACATAAAAAACCGACAGACCTTTTCAGTATGCGTAATTTCTTTCACTCGTTGTACGCTGTTCAGTATTTCAAAAAATATTACCACGGGAAAGCGAAATCATTGTCGAATTTCGGTTAAAACAGCAAACACTTTGAACGATCCATGATAAAATGGACTAAAAACGTTTACATACGATTTGTGTTTTTTTTTTTTAATTACACCGTAATATGAGGATATAAGGAATTGAAAATTGTGTAAAAAAAAAAAAATTGAATTTAAAACACAATATAATTACAGACAAGATTAAAAATTAACAAGAACTTTATTTTAGACGATACACACGAGGGCCGCGAATACTTTCAAAAAAAAAAAAAATCAATTAATTTGTTTTATCGCATTGTTTTCATAAAATTAATAAAAAATACGTACATAATCGCCATCAACTGATTAGAAAATGAAATATAGTCTTTTAAATTGACTAAAAAAAAAAACCAATAATTCGACGAGACTTCATTCATTATAAAATAACGAATTTTCTACATTTCGAACGAGTAATAATTTCCAAACATATATATGTATTCCGTATCGGACGCAAAATATATATTTTTTTTTTTTTTGCGAAACGTAAAGTAAAATAATACTCTAAGAAAAAAAAAATTTCAAAAATCGCTCGTGTTATAATTAAATTGACACGCGAAAGACGCGTAGAAAATATAACCGCCGATATCAAACAGAATTTCGTAGTTAATATTTATTACATATAAATATAAGGGGGAAAAAAATGACTCCATAAAATGCTATTAAATAATAGGCGCGCGCGTTCGACGACGTGAATTGTATATATTATGCGCGGTCGAATAAATATATTATAACACTATACGACTTACAGATGGTCTTGGATTTATGGATCGTTTATAAACGAGTGTGCGCGCGTATATTCATTATGATAATTAATATGAAATGAATATTATTATATTATATCGAGACCACCCTGTGCAACGCACGATTCCTGCACGTTAGACGGACTTGAATTCAAAAAAAAAAAACGAAGGTGAATAAAAAAAAAAAAAGAACGTTTATTCAAAGATCCAAAGGGGAACAATATAATATATTTTAATAGACGGTTTATAAATGTATACGAAAAGAAACCGCTTCGCGTACGCTTATTATACTTAGCGCATATACGTATAATATATATATAAGACTTACGTCAAATCCAAAACGCGTTTGTACGATTAATTCTTGTATAATTATTTTCCAAGGCTGGGCAAGTCACATTTCTTTCGGAACTAGTTTAAGTCGAGTCAATTCGAGAAACGAAAAAACTAACTTAGTTTAATTAAAACGCGCTGACGAAAATTGATTAAAAAAAAAAAACGTAACTATTTTTCGAGTTACGAGTCTATTAAAAACACGAGTTATTTTATGTTGCACGAAAATAACATACTATATATTATAATCGAAAAATAACGTTATTTATACTATACTGCGATTTCTCGCAAATCGTACAGTATATTTTGTTGCCTAAATGTATAAAATATACTCTGTTTTTATCACTGTAAAATGTGAACACGGAAAATTACGCAGTGTTTCGTGTTATATATTTGATATGAATTCGAAATAATTTTTTGTTATTTAATATTATATATAAATCGAAAATATTCGTTATTAAAGTAATCATTAAACATTTTTTCCCTTCTATTACAAAACATTATATAAAAGCGTGTTATTGATTTTTTTTTTTTTCAGTAGTGTGTGCCGCATAATAACCGCGTCATATACCGCCGTCTCATTAACGCGCACGTCAACCACATCCCGCGGTAGTGCGTACATAACGGGACAAAAGTATGGTTATTATTTTGTCGAAAAACAAATAAGCGTTTCATATTAATAATAAAATATATACTCGGATTTTGTTGAAAAATTCTTGACGTATACGCTTTATTAAAAAAAAAGACACAAATGCTTCGGTTCACTCGATTTTTCCCTACTCGTAATAATAATAATTCTCGAAGGCTTTGAAATGTGGTGTTGCAGGAGAAGGATGCTGCGAATGAGTGTTGGACAGAACGCCGTATCAACGAGAGCATACTCGGTGAAATAAATGAGCATAGAGAGATACTTGAAACTGTTAAAACAAGACGACGGAAGATGGTTGAACACATATTGAGGCACGAAAATGAAGTACTTTACAGAATACAGGAAGGGAAAATTGAAAGAAAGAGGGACCGAGGACGACTGAGAAGATCGTTTGTCAAACAAATGATTTCCGACGCTGGACTATCGCCGAACTAAAGAGGATAGCTGGCAACAGCTGGGAAGAGTGGAGAGCGTGGTCGCATAATGCAAAACCAACCGCAAGGTTGACTACAAAAAAAGAAAAAGTAATAATAATAAATTGTATACAATGGCGAAGTAAAAAATATAATAATCGAACGTTATCTATAAATCTCAATATTTAATTTGTTGTTAACGAACTCGTACAATTGTATGCCTAGCAGCGCGTTTATACGTTTAGCAGTGTCGAACGAATGATCAAAAACGAAATTTATCATTAATTACGACGCGGGATTAATAATTATTGATGACGACGAGATAGCGTGTAGGAAAAATAAAGATTTAAATAAAATTGCGGTGATATTCTTTTACGATATATCATCGGTTCCGAAACTCGGTGTTTATATAAACACTTTACCGGTTCTCGGTGCTATTTTGCTTCCAACTAATCGTGTCAGTCAATAGGCGATTTTTGTTTTCGTTGCGGACATAATAATACGTTTTACATAGGTTTTAATAAGTTTTCTCCTCAAAACCGCAAAAGCGAGCGAGAAAAATCGATTCGTTTCCGCTTGTATGATTTTGTATGACTAAACCGAACTCGGATTGTTCGAAAACAATTTAAAAAAAAATTGAAGAAATCAGCGCAGTGTTATCGAAGAAATTCAAATAGCTGATTTATTTTGCTATATATTTTTAAAATTTTCTATTCCTCGTCAAATTTCGGGGGCCGTTAATATTCGCGTTCAATAATCGAAGTATCCCACGTAGTATTATACATAGTTACGCGTGAAAAATTAAATTTCTAAAAATAATCATATAATAACTACTACCAAACCATGCTTTTATGTTAGGCCTCAATCAGAGTCCTGCACGTGCCCTCCCTGACTGCGCGGTCGATCACTGTGATTTCCGTCACCTGCTAATATCCTGTCCGTCTCTACGTACCAACAGAAACACCATAAAAAAAAAAATTATTTTCTGCCCTTTCCACCAACTTCTCCTGTTTTGACGCTCTATCTTCGAATAACCTTTCCCTCATTAAAGCCGTCTAAAAATTTTACTCTAAAATCCGGCTTTAAAATATAGTACTATGGGCTTTTTATGTTTCATTAATATTTTATTATTGTATTTGTATAGTTGTACACATTGTTTTTATATTGTTTCCATATTATGGTTTTATTTTAATTTTTGTTCGATTTTTTTTTTAATGATATAATGTTACCTATTAATTGTTGAGCTATAATAGTCTTGAACTAAAACTAATAAAAAAAAATTAAAAAAATTGTAAGTGTCACTACGCGTTTTACGATATCGTGTTCGAAGTTTAGGCGCGTATTTATTGATAGGATTATTGATCTTTCGGAATAACGATGCTAATACATACGTCGTACAGAGTAATATACGTCGATTTCCCGACGGTTACACCGCGATATTATAAAATATCCAAACGATTCGTCGTGCACGTGAAATTACCGTATGCGAATTCGGTTTTTTTTTCTTTTGGCGCGTCTTTGTTATTTTTTATTTTATTCTTTTCGATAAAAAACAAATCCGCGTAATACGCACTTATTATACTTGTAATACGTTCTGGAATAATAATTGTAAGATACTGTCGAATTATGTGTTTTCCGCGTAATGAGCTTTTTCTTTTTGGGGAAGGGGAGAAATGTCACGTTTTTCGATTGTGTATAATTCACTGTGAATATTTACAAAAAAAAAAAAGAAGCGTTCGTTAAAAATAATTTTCGACTAAACACACGGTTACAATACGTCTCAGCGTAGAAACTATATATATATATATAATAATATATAGTAAGTCGGTATTTAAATTATTTATCTCTCGCGATTCGTCTCCCGATGATCGGTGAAAATTTATGTAAATATAATTACCGCGTTTGCACGCGTCGCGAGATAAAAAAAAAAAAATCTCCGATTTATTTCAGACCAAAAACCCGATAGTTTTATCGCGTATACGAGACGTTATTATTTTTTTTTACCGGTTTGACCGTCAAAAATAAAATATATTAAATAAATCGCGCGTTATTGTTATTATTATTATTTGGTTTGGTTTTTAACTCCGCTTTATTACAATCGTAAAGTTCGACAACGCGGTCGACGGAAAAAGAATAAAAATAAAATAATAAAAACGAGGAAACCGGCCGCCGACGACCGGGGCTCTTAACTCTTTTCGGCCGTGGCGGTGGTCCTTTAACGCCCGTCCGGAACGTCTAAAAAAAAAAAACGTATATTATAAAATATGTACGTATAAAAAAAAAAAATGTATATTATATATATAGGCCAACGAATTTATTGTTTTATTGTTCTCGAGGCGAGCACAAAACGAAAAAAAATTATTTTTGTACATATAAAATATACGTCTCTAGACACTAAAAACGTAGCGCGCGCGCGCACACGCACACACCGTTATGTTGTATATGCGCGTTTTAAGTACGGTGCCGTGCCAGTCTGCGGTGTGCGTATCGCTCGTCTCATCGGAGGCGGCCCACCTACGGAAATCAAGGGGAGACGGAAAAATATCTGTGTGCATACAACACAACGCACATAACGAAGACGATGATAATAATAATAATAATAATACGCGTTTGGACTTCAATAAAAGAACGCGTTCGGCTATTAAAAAAAAAAAACCGAAAAAAAAATCACGGGGAGAAATCATCGTAAAAAAAAAAAATTATTTATATATACGCGCGAGTATAATACTCCCGAGGCCGGAGGCCGCAGCCCGCTATATGGACAGCAGCAGCAGCAACAGCAGACGTCGACGATCCCGACGTTTATAATTGTTTTCCCTTCGGTACACCTCGTTTTATTATTTAATAGTTCATTATTTTAAATACGACGGTTATTACAGTTTAGTTATAATAAAACGAGCGAGAGGCGAGACGAGATAGACAAAAAAAAAAAACACAAACACACGCTATACGCATCACCCACGAACCGCGGCCCGAGACCGGTTCCACTACTGCGTATATAATATTATTATTGTTATTACTACTATCGTAACACACACACACGCGCGCGTGAAGAACAAACTCGGTCGGTTTAGGAGGAATACGCCGCACCAACGCGAT
Source organism: Slavum lentiscoides (assembly GCA_032441835.1). Lineage (NCBI taxonomy): Eukaryota > Metazoa > Arthropoda > Insecta > Hemiptera > Aphididae > Slavum > Slavum lentiscoides. The sequence continues at coordinate 13,758,151 of CM063714.1, read as the reverse complement.
TTAAAATAAAATTCGGCCGTATTATACACCGGAATATTATTAAATAGTGTCGTCGTTTTCCGCTTACTTTTTTTTACCGCCGTGCGACTGTAATCGGTTTTAATCCGTATTTGATCACACTATACGATAATCTCTGTTCTAAATAAAACGGACAGCAGATTGTAAGCGTTGACTAGGTCGTCTAGGTGTACTCCGTGCGGACCGTACGAGCGCGCGACGCAAAGTAAGTTCAGGACTTTGGAAAACAAAGTTTGTGTAGAAAAATCTGGATCTCGAGTAGCGCGGGATATTTGCCTGTAACGCGGTATAAAACGGAATCGATTGGTTATGAGTAGAGGTATATTCTCTTAAAATCCTTAAGATATATGATGTTTTTATGTCGTATAAAACAGGCAATATATTCTCTTAATGTTCTTTTAAAATACCAGAAATATGACGTTTTATGTTCTTAAAAATGCAAAATATTTTTTTAATATTCGGGAAGAAAGAAAAATTTTTACTTTAAATTTATTTAAATAACGTTTTTTACAATAAAATTATTTTTTTTTTTAAAAAGTTTACATTAATTTTCTTAAATTTTGTTGGCAAAGCAGTTTACCACTCTATATATTCCTCCACGTGCTCCGGTGTCGTTTTAGTTCTTCGATTGGTATAAGAATGTTCTTGTATAATGCTAAAAGATCGTTCGACATCAACCGATGTTACCGGAGAATACTGTAATTTGGAATACTGCAATCGCTATCGACAAGGAATATCTAGTAATTGGTTTTTGTGTTTACAAAGAATCTAGAAGCGTATAAAAATAATTCACTGTGGAATATTGTATTTGTTGATCAATATTATCAAAATGCCGATTTACGTACATCGAAGTGAATAAAAATAATATGTAATATTTTAATTATTTATTATTTTTTTCGAAAAAATATTATTAAAAAAAAAAAAATTGTAAAAATATTCTCTAACATATTCTCTAAACCTTAAAATATGCTTTTTTACGCAAAATAAATTTTTTTTCTATGGATTCTATGTTTTATGAGTCGTAAAAATCTATGTTACTCCCATTAAGCTGCATACACTATAGATACAAATATGTAAAATCATAAAAATCCGACATCTAGTTGTGAGAAAAGGTAAAAATTGGCTTTATCGAAAGATTCGACGCTACTCGCACCGTGTTATGCGCGCGTAGAAAAGAAATCCACCGAAAACGCCTGCACGTGGCACACCCGGAAAGAAACGGCCGGAGTATAGAAGACGATCCGGGAGAGTGTAGAAAATTGAAAAGCACTGGTCGTACGAGATTAGAGACAGGCCAAACACACTCTTATAGTGAGCAGTTGCGCAGAGAGAAGAAGAATATTATTACACTATATATGTACTCGTTATAACGGCTTATGCCGGAGATTAGTTGAAATATTATTGCGTGCGTATAATAGTATAGTATTAAAAAAACCGAAAAACGTTTTTCTCCGGCAGTCCTCGTAACAATTGTGGTTTTCTTTTTTTTTTGTTCAAGCAACGACGTTTCAAAACGTTTTACATTTTTAAGTCCTTATCGAAGAAAAAAAAAGACGAATTTCCGCGTAGACGATTCCCTGCGTTCGTATCGTACACGCCACCGTCGTCTTTTCCAAATCGGAACTGTCTGTGTTCGGGAAATGGCTATACGTGTATGTAAGCGCTTATTTGAAGCTATCATCGTATATTCACAATTGCATAAGTATTTTCACGCCGCGTCGTCTACAGAAAAATAAAAAACGAACGAGTCCGCGACGATTACAAACGAACGTACGCGAACGGCTTCGTGTAATTATTCATAATTTATTAATAATGTGTAATAATAATAGAGCAGAAGACAAATCGTTTAATAGATTCGTCTGGGTTGACGAGAAAGTTCGTTTCACAAGGTAAAACGCAACAGTCTCGATAAGAAAATATAATCTGCCACGTTTTTACAAAAAACGTTCTGCAAGAGCGTGTTAAATACGGTTTTGAATCGTGTCGTTTTAACCGTGTAGATAAAACGGGGGAAAAAATCGTTTTAATAGAGTTTTTTTTTTTAATCTCAAAACGTTCAATTTTTTTGTGTTATTGTGTTGACACAGAGTCGCGGATATGTCCGGCATAATATTATCATCATCACACCATCCACTGTACAGTGTCACAGCGATTTTAATGTGTGTTATAATGCGTACAGTAGTAAAGTATGTCATATTGTACGCGAGGTTTTGAATTCGATGACGACGAAATGATAAAATGCGATTTCGGCACGTGTTTCGTAAAATTAAAATTTTACGAACACGTGTACAGCGCCAATAAAAATTAACTTGAAAAAAAAATGCGAAATTATATTTTTATTTATTTTTTTTTTTTTTGGTATATTTCTGATAGGTTTTTAGCGATCGAATTATATAAATTCTATTTTATTTGGAATTCCGAAGTCGATATGCATATCGACTATATATAATATGATATAAATATGATCCGCCAAATCCTCCCATATTAACACAAATCAATTACTTTATTAAAATAATCCCTCTTAAAATTATAAGAATATTATTTGCACACTCGGAGAAACGAAACAGACTTCCGAACTGTTACCTCATTGTAAAACAAGAAACAAATTTTCCGAAAATCCTTAAAAGTCTAACAACGAATTAGCCGTATTAGAACGGGTAGTTTTTTTCCCCGAACAACTATTTTCACACTCGCTCGCGCGCGAAAGACGACATTTTCTATTCCACTTGGTTTTTGTTATTATTATTATTATTATTATTATTATTATTATTATTATTATTATTATTATTATTATTATTATTATTATTATTATTATTATTATTATTATTATTATTATTATTATTATTATTATTATTATTATTATTATTATTATTATTATTATTATTATTATTATTATTATTATTATTATTATTATTATTATTATTATTATTATTATTATTATTATTATTATTATTATTATTATTATTATTATTATTATTATTATTATTATTATTATTATTATTATTATTATTATTATTATTATTATTATTATTATTATTATTATTATTATTATTATTATTATTATTATTATTATTATTATTATTATTATTATTATTATTATTATTATTATTATTATTATTATTATTGTTATTGTTATTGTTATTATAATACATGTAAAAACACGCATTTAGTCGATAAATATATGATCACGAAATATAAAAACTTGTCGTCAATATTTATATATATATATAAAAACCAGTTTCTTTTTATCGTACGTATATATATAGTGTATATATGTAATAATAAATAATGATATCGTTTGTATAATGGAACTGGTGGTTGACCCAGTTGAACTCAGAAGTACTTTTATTTATTTTTTTGAGTTAATACGATATATTATATATATATTCTTATAGCTATTATTTAGGTAGAAGCATTAAAAAAACAGCGTGATACGTACTATTTTCCCGATTAAAATTGAATTTGTATACAATAATAATATTATAATATGAATTATTTTCGAATATATATATATATATATATAGTTTAGTTAGTGAATTATCGCGACTCGAACAAATTACACGCGAATTAAAAAAAAAAAAACAAATTCACGATGGTACGAAAAAAAATGTTATCTCTCGTATTTTTTAAGATTAAAATTTTACGTTTTACGGAAGAAGAGAAAAGTGTATTTTTAAATTAGACCGATATTTTTTGTAAAAACAACGGAAAAAAAAAGCGAAAAATTAATTAAAAACATAATTCTACGTTTTATCATTCATAACATCGTCGGATAAAAGACAGCGACGTGAACGACTTTCAGTGTTTTTTGATGTTCGCTATTATACGTTTAAAAAAAAACATTCCCGCCTCCCTGCCTCTCTTGCCACCATACACCGAGCGGTTTTATTTCGAGACAGAAGAACTGCAATGAAAATTCGACGGTTATTTTAGTATTTTTTCCCTTCTGAACGCGTTGTAAACGAAAAAAAAATATTGTTATGCAAATTTCTAGCGCGCGTGTCTTATTTACACAAAAAAAAAAACACTTATATATATATTGTTTGGATACGCCGTCTTTCAGCGGCGCGTTCGGCCGACTAAATCGAGTGCAGTATTTTCGCAGTATTCGGACACGACAGAGCTGAAATAATTATTGTTTCCGTTTTCTTATACGTGGAAAACGGATTTGGTTTTCGTCACGTTATATTATTCGTCGGGAGACAATTTTTTTTTTTTTTAGCGCTCGACAATGCGTTGCGAAAACCGCGATAAGATTAATAACGCAATTAATATTATATGCATTAGAATATTAAACGATTATCGTAATTTCGAGTGGTTTATATTCGAAGAGTGTTTGACAAAAAAAAAAAAAAAATTCGCATAACAATTATTATTGTAACCGTAGCTCTCGACTGCAAAGCGGTCGACCTACTTACATTTCGCGCATATATATATATATATATACAATTATTATTACTATTAACCGTCGATCGGGTTCGCGAAAAAACGTCACTATACACACACACACGATATATCGATGAGTAATACTAATAATATTATATAATAAGAGCATATTGTGTGTGTGTGTGCCGACTGCATCAGTAATTATATCTGTACACGACATCAATCCATTAAATTTAAATAGACGATAATAATAAATTTTACGTTCTGAGCGGAGCGATGATTCTGTCGTTTTTTTTTACAATGATGTTTGAGAAATTTGAGCCAGTTTCATAAGTTTCTTCCCCGGGGTCGACTGGCTGACAAGCGCATAGTACTCTCGTGTCTTCTTCCGAGTTCTTCGGTCATGATAATAATTTTTATTACACTATATTTATCAGAACAATATGAGTCGGGTGATTGCCGGTAAGAAAACCGTAAAATGTTTATATTATTATTTATTAATAATCTTGACGTTTCCCGGCACACCTGTGGACGCTTCACAGCACACCAATGTGCCGCGGCACACCGCGGTCGGGAAACTGTATATACTGAGTATAAGCGTCCCGGCCAATCCCAATGTTTACAACTCTAAAAGAGTCTTGCGACTACGAGACTCGTATTCTCGTACAGTCGTAAGAGTAATTTGTTTATCGCTATAATTGATACAGAGAAAAAACGTTTTTTTTTTTTTATATACGCGAATTTTTAATCGTATAGTCAAACGGCCACCATTTACAATCGTTTGTATATATTTTAATAATATACGATCAATAATGTTCTGTATACTTTGGATCACTAGCAGCTGTATTAATAGAACGTTCAAGTAGTAATAGCTGATTAGTGTATATAGTACGTACCGCGGTGACGTCGTACGGATATTTTACAATACGCGTTATAATATTATATCATTTAACTAAAAGCTAATAAAATATTTAAAAAAAAAAAAATACTATATCATTAATACGTCCCGTAATCGGCGGTTAAAGTGGAAAAAACAAACTGCAGGATGGATTAAAATTATTAAAAAATAAATATAAACGTTGGAATCGTATCTCAAAAGCAAACGATTGACTAAAATAAGTTTTCGCGAAAATTTCAGGTTTTATAAAATATTGTGAGTGATAAACGTATACATTTATAGTTTATATACGATTACGGTTTTCGGTACTATATTCAGATAATTCAGTCACTATATTATTCACGAATTTTGTTTTCGCGAATTATACTAAGATCTCCTATTTCAACACTGCGTATCATCACCCGGTGCAGCAGTGTGAATAAATAGTATTATTTTGGTATATACTTTTACGAAAACCCGTTTATCGGTATACGTAATCATTGGCCATGACGAGACGAATCGATTCGTTTGCCATTTTTGCGTTACACGCCGAATTTTTAACGTATATTTTACGAGAAATCATGATTGTAATCGAATAGACATTGGATCCCCGCTAGGATTCTGACTAAACTCGAGTTAAAATAAAAAATGGGGACCCAACCGCCTTCATTACAATTTTGACCATTGAACATTACACAAAGTCGTAGAGAACGCGACGTGTAGAATATTCGAGACGTGAATATACACGAGAATTCTATACGAAATCGATAACGGAGCGAGGTGAAATCTCGATAACTCGAAGCCCGCGGCGGGGGGTTCGTTGGGGAAAAAAAGGAAAATCGAAAAAAGGAATAAACGTAAATCCTTTACAAACGTGTAGATTCCGAGCGGGATACGTACAATTTAATATATATTATTATTATTATTATTATTCCATCGTTTATCGAGATTCACCGGCTGCGTTTCGTTTCGATATAGATCGTGCCGTGGACCCGCCGCTCGTACATTTCTCCCGTCGTAAATCGATATATTATAAAACGTATATCCTAGCTTGTACGAGCTCCCCTCACGGATCCGTCTGGTTTTCGACGGTTTCTCGACCGTCGCGACCGGATTCGAAAACCTGAACGCAGCGCCCAGACATTACTCTGTGTTTCGTGAAAAAACGAACAAATACAGCGCGTTATTATGTTATGTATAGCTGATAGGGCTATACAAAAATCTGGTGCTAGCACCCCGAACAAGGAGTTAAAGGAATGGGAATGCCTAGAAATGATTGGTCACTATTAAACCTTCTACGAACCGGTCATGGTCGCTGCGGTGACATGATGTATAAACGGCTGTTTAAAGATAACCCACAATGTGACTGCGGAAACGAACTGTAACTCATGTCGAGAAAATTCAGTCGGGGTATCGAATGGATTCATGCGTTTACACCAGAGCCAATAATAAATGGATCAAATATTCGGACGTGTGTTTGTGAATTATACCGGTATTTATATTAAAACATTACTAAAAAAAAAGTTACCATAACTTATTACTAAATTATTAAAATTACTAAAATTTTTATATATTTTTTTTTCTAAGTTATTGCTATCTTTTTTATATCATAATATCACACACCAGGATAATATTCGAAAAAAATTGTGTTTTTATATATTTTTAATGAAATTTTAAAATTTACTGTGAAATCACGTCGGATGGCTAATAGTTTTCCTCTTTTTTTTTTATAACGCGCCAATACACCGAAACCGTTTTATCTCCGGGTATAAAAAAGTTATCGGAAATGCCGCTTTATCGTCACAAAAAAAATGTTTATAAGTCGGGAAGGTAATAATATTATATAAAATATTTATCGATTTCCGCACGAGCTCTGATCGCGAACACATCATATATTGCATCACTCGCTATAGGTATACTCGTATATAAGGTACACATAAAAAAAAAAAGATGAAAAACATTACATTATATCTATTACGACTCGGATTTTGTCAAAGATTTCGTGCAAAGTATATAATACGTATAAACGATAAAATTCACAAGCAAAAATCAAGTAAATAAAAAAGTGTAGTTTAAAAAAAAAAAAATAGTTAAAATTCAATTAACTTTTGCCGTTAACAAGTTAATGTCGAAACCAGATTTTTAATTAACTCGGTCGTTCCGAAATTTAATTTATTTGTTTTATGTCTCGGATTTTTAATACGTTAATTTCGTACCAAAAAAAAACACTTCGTTTTAAAGAAAACTAAAACGAAATAAGAATAAAACGAAATATACGGTCGTAATGTGTAGGAGAACAAACGTTTCTCTCATTAAAAAAAAAAAATATATACAATAACTGCAGACAATAAAAAGCAAATATCACACACGATTTAATAAGTCGTCTGCAGTACACCGCGAATTAGTATACTAAAGTCAATATTAAATCATCTCAGCGTTTTTTCCGGCGACGTGAAAAACGAATTTTAAACAAATAAATCGACTAAATATTCGAAAAAAAATATATTTTCAGTTATATTATCTCGTAAGTATATAACTAAAAACTAATAACTAAACGGTATTAGTGTAATAACCCGAAAACCACAAAGCGCTTTTACGTAGATATTATATACAGGCACAAAGAACACGAAAGTTATATGGGTAACCACATGAAGTAAAAATATGAAATAATTTATTAAATTTGTAAAAAAAAAAAACGTGCTCTAGTAATTTATACTTACAATATTACAATCTCATTATAAATTACAATAAAATAGAATAGTGGTGTCCAAAGTCCAAGACAGAATTTTTTTTGTCGGGAGGAAAAAATAACGCGTATTATTTCTTCCAAGGCGTTTTTCCGTGTCCGTTTCACCGTCTAAATACCCGGTACGAGGTGCTGCTTCGAAATGCGTTTTCGTTTTTTATTATAGTTGTTACACGCGTTACGGAACGTTATTAAAAGTAGACCCCGGCACAACGGACTTATAAAGTTAGTTCTGAGGAAGTGGTCGATGATCTGACAAAAAAGTCAAGAAAATTAGATTTTGTATTAAAAAAAAAAAAAAAGAACTGTATCGAATATTGTATTATTATTATTTATATCGAAATTATTGAAAATAATATTAAGTATACAGAGATTCGCATACACAGAGATTTTAATATTAAATGTCATAAGCCCAGAGAGCCCCCGCGCCAGGGACTGGAACCGAACCGAAACCATTTGAAAATGTTGAAACCGAAGCCTAACCGTAACCCTAATTTTGTTTTTTATCAAAACCGGAACCGACATTTGAAAATACAGGTTTTTATATTATATCACTATAATACATTTTATCACAAGAGATTATGTAAAAGTCCAATAAATTTCTAATAAACTTCCCAAAAAAAAAAAACAAAAATGTATACACTTCAAACGATTAGTCGGGCTACTATTATGCTGGGTATACTCGTATGCTGAAAGTGAAAAAACACACTGAACAAAAAAAATTGGTATACGATAAAAAAAATGATTAAATCCGTATAATAATATAATTACTCCACGTTATTAATTAATATTATATTATCACATTTTAATCGTGATTTCGATATTTCGAAGTACAGGTTAGAACCGGTATTAACCGGAACCGGAAACGAAACGGAAATTCACAATTTTCACGAACCGGAACCGAAATTTCATTTTTTTTTTTCAAGAACCGAACCGAAACCAGAACCGATAAAATCATTAAGGTTCCAGTCCCTGCCCCGCGCACATATTTTTCTAGAAACTATCGCAAAACCCCACCACCCCATTTGAAAATTCTCGAGAACGCCGCTGATCGTATGATACGATATTATATATTATGCGACCGAAATCGTTATATTATAATGTAATATTATACGTTTTTATAAACGGGTTAATAATAACGTATAAGAAATAATATGTATTTATAATAAAGTGCGCGTTAAAACGGCCGCGGTGAACATCTGAAATGTCGCCCGGGTCATGGAGGTGCGCGCACGCGAGCGCCCACGCGGCCCGCCGTTACTTTCTCCTCCGTGCGCTGCAGAGCTGCACGAGAAAACCACCTGCGAGGCGGCGGCGTACCGCGCAAAGGAGACGGTGGTGTACGTATAAGAGTACTTTTTTTTTTCTTTTTTTTTAACGCCCAAGTAGGTACGCACGTGAAATTTATTGTCGTTTTCTTTTCTTTTTTTAGTACACGTACACGCGTATTGTGTGCTGCGCAAACACAATGTAACGACAACACGCAATACGTAAAGCGCGATTGTTTTTTATTTTATTTTTTTTTTTTACCGTGTCACCTCGGGTCGACGGAAACCAGAACGACACGCGGATATCGGTCGCGACCGGGAGACGCGAAAAAAAAAATTGTGAAATTTGATTTTTGACTTTTTCTCCATCACCGAACGTTCCTGTGTTCAGATCCCGTTGCCTTACACACTTATATATCGGCGGCGTATACAGGGGGGCGGAGGCTAACACCCCGCCTCTGTCCAAATCGTATTTTAAAAATATCTGAGTATAAACTTTAAGGTGTACGGCAAGTTGGATTTATCGACCCTAGTCTATGATTTCTTAATGCACGCGTAAATCGAAACAAGGGCCGTAGACACGGGGAGGGGGGTTAGGGGGTTCAAACCACCCCCCTTGAACGTCGGAAAAGTAGAAATTTCAATTTTTTTTTTTACGCACAACAGCATTGCAGATGTTACTGTAAAACGTATGTTCATATTTAGATTTTGCCAACATCTTGATGTTAAGTAGATTTGTTATTTATGAAAAATAATAGTAACAATGTGTATAATAACATTATGTATAAACGTTTAATTTGGTCTATGCCATTATAAACATTGATAAACATGATTATAGATTTTTGTGCTGATAAATCATTATAGGATACACGATTATAATGCACGAATCAAGATAGAACTGAACCCTCCCCCATATAAAAATCCTATCTACGGCACTGGTTGAAACCATCATAATAATGATTGATGCGATAATTTTTTTTTTTAGGTAAATTTAAATTCTTAAATATTATATATTGTACGTACTAAAAATTATATATTTATACAACTTATGACACGCCCCCCCCCGTTTCAAAAATCCTAGATACGCCGCTGTTATATTATATCGAATAGTATCGAAAACTTTTTTCATCCCTTGTGTCTTCACTACAGTGTGTTCACTGATGGATCCCGTCGAATTATTAATAACGACAACGCAAGACGTTATGACGTCTGCGTTTACTCGCATGCAAAATTTATTCTTTTTTCTCATACAAAGATGAAAAAAAAAAACTGAAATTAAATGTTTCGAATGAAATAAAATTAACGAAAATTTTATTATCGCCACGCGTTCACAATAATATATTGTGTTCACTTCGGTTTTCCTCTTCTATGCGCTCTCTCGACCGGCTCACACGCGCGCCCGGGAGCCGAGACGCACGCAGTTTGAATACCTCTGATCCACATAAATATTTTCTAATCTCTATTATCTCGCGTCTATAGACAAATAACGCCGAGTTATGCAAGTATCTAGAGATGAAAATTTCACTTTTTTATTATTATTTCCTATTGAAATATTCCTTTTTTTTTTTAATTAAATTTTATTCATTTGTTTGTCTACTATAATGGCACGTTTTGTTAATATAACTTTATGTTGGAACGTAAATTTTTTAGGATTTTGATATTTTCTCTTGTATAGTACTGCCCGAAATATGAAAACACCGGACGCGGGGATAAGAGAGTATACGAGTTATTTTAATTTCGAAATAAAGAAAAATTTTCAAGTACAAATTAAAAATATTTGAAAATATATGAGTAAAAAACATTGTTTCGATTTTATCTAGACAAAAATCTTAATTGTCTTTGTCTAGGATATTTTCAAATTTTTTTTAGTTCCGAGCGAGACGAGAAAGCTATACGTTTTAAAATGTTTTTTTTTTATTTATCTTTTATCTTCTTCTTTTTTCGGGTAAACGACCGCTAGGACCGTTCCATTCCTCCAGCCAACACTGTCGGATGCTGTTCCCTTCCGGTCTGAACCTCTATCCGAAACCACTTTTTTCATCACGTATTTCCATCTCGTACGAGGTCTTCCCGGTGGCCAATACTACGTCCAGCTCACTGCAGTCTTCTAATAATATTTATGCGCTCTCCAAGATGTCTGTGCAAAATTAATATTCAAATTTGTATTATTCGTTGGTATTCTCCGCTACTATTGCGGTATCCCTTATATTGGTCCATAAATCTTCCTCGGAATTTTCCTCTTCCAGACTATCGATTTTCGTTCACCTACCTATTTGGCCACGTTTTCGTCAAATACGTGACGACCTGGAGTTATCATGCGTGTTGATCAATTTACGCATAATATTTTTCACCTTTAAGTTTCGAAAAAATACAAAACTAAAATTTCACCTGTATACCTTTGGTTACACGACCGGATTTATTATTGTACATTATCCACAATATTCTCGACCGCCGGCTCTTGTGTTGTATAGTATAGTCGACGGTTTTGAATAATTAACGGGAGTTGACGTACATCGTCCGCGGCTACAGGGACGAGTGGTAAAACACCTAACGCGCGAATCTCTCATCCCTTCGTCATCGTTTCTCGGGTTTTAACGACCGCAGTCAGCGTCTCGTACACTTAATTTTAATACCCGTCGGCGACAAAACGAATTATTCTTAAACTATCAACGGCACAAAAGTTTTTCGGAAAGCGAAAACCCGACAAGATCTAAAATATTTAAGAATACGAAAATTTCACAATTTTTTTTTTTTTGCTATTTTCTTTCGAATCCGATACAGGAAACTGCAGCAGTTATGCAAACAGAAATAGACACTATACGCTTTCAAATAGTTTTTCAAGAAATACATATATTTTTTTAACACACAATTATTGAAATAATTTTATAGAAAACGATAGAACGCAGTTTCTTAATCAGACAACGTGCAGTATTGATATATACATATTATATAGTTAGTATTTAATCGTTTTTATTAAATCGGTTATTTTGTTTTCAACGGGGTTTAGCTACAAATGCGTTTATAAACAGCGGAAAGAACGCGCGACAAAACTCGAAGAAATACTCGCAGATTTCACTAACAAAAATTAAAAGTAGACGTTTGGAATTTTTGTTTATAGTTTTCGCTTTTCTAAATTCTGAAAAAAATACAACCGAATTCTATAGTTCGATAAACGATTTATATTCGATTCGTACGCCCGTTTTATTCAGTTTATTAATAAAAAAATGTATTGCGTAATTCGAAACATCGTATAATATAAAACCGTTTGTGGCGGGGACAAAGTTTTATTATAAACCACCTCTCTCGCTCTCTCTCTCTCTCTCACGCCTAAAGAGAAACTGAACGTACCGACTTTGTCCGAGAGTTTCTAGGAGAACGTCGCCATTCCGATTTCTGTGTTGAACAGAATAACTTTGTAACGCAATAGGGTATAGTGGCCGAAATACTGTAACGCTTCTCGATTAGTTGTCAAAATACGACCGACTGGGGAAAATTATAATAATATTTAATTGGTTTCTGACTACGACTTTGCCGTAATACAATAATACACACAATAATTACGGTAATAAAGTCCACAGGTTCTCGCGGTAAACGTGCAAATATTGAGAAAACCTAAGAAAGCGTTTCCCCGATCGTTTTTATTCCACGGCTTTCTCGTAAATTTTACAACAGAAAAATAGTTCACCTCCCGTCTCACCGCGAGTTGAATAAAAAATAAAAATCCGCAAACATTTTTTTCGTTATAATTATTTTTATTTTCTTTTGACGTGAATACGTCTTTAAATTTGCTTCCATAGTGGGAGGCAATTCAGAAAACCGATGATAACAAAATCCGGGGATAGAGTTTGGTGTTGCAGCTACATATCTATCGTGTACATCCGAAATTTAATCGCATCGCAGGGAGAAGCACCGCCGTTTTGAGGTCGTTTCGCTGTTTGGTATAAATTTCGACTCGGAGAAGCTATACGCGGAATTCGTTTGAGTTTCAATCGTCAGCTCTCGTCAAGATCTATCGATTGAGCGTATAAAACGTTAGTGCGAAACAGTTATAGTGAATACGTAATACGGTGTTAAAAAGTAATTAATTTAAATGTCTGCCTATATACTCGTCAAAGAGCCAAATCAGAATGTAGAGATCGTATATGCCCATAAATCACACCGTATGACAGAGTGAAGCCGGTGCCGAGAACGTAAGAAAAAATGTGTCAAAGCGGATCAACGATGACGCCGCAGTACGTTTGCAGCCGAGCCCGTGCAAATGGATGATGTAATAGCTTCTGTATCAACGCCGGACTGTGTAGTAGACATGGATTGTGCGCGATCGCCGATCACTATGAAGACACATTGGGCAGCGTTTAGTGCGCGTTTAAACACTACGTTTGTCAACAATCCATTCGGACACGAGTGCGTGATGTGTGCGACCCCGTCTACGGTTTCTGCGCTCATCGAAGTCGGAATCAAAGGAAAAACACTTATCGCTGCTATAAGCATATATATACACGCGTAATACGCTCAAAAAATTATTATCCGTTACGTACTGCGTATGTAAAACACGCGGCCGCGTCCACGACACAGCCACGATCTGTACATTCGCTTTTATTTCGGAATATTACGCGAAACCCGTTTTCTTCGTTTCGTTCTAAACCCCTTCCCCGCCGTACCCGAAGAGATAAATTGAAAGCGCGCCGCTAATAATAATATTGTACATTATCTCGCGTTCCGCTTTAGACGGCGGCGTACCTACGGAAGTTTTTGTATGGTTGGAAAGGACGGTGGTGGTAAAATGCGAATTATATCTGTGCCGGTGCAAAACGTCAACCCTCGTCGAAACCGATAGCGCGCAAAACAAACAACGGCGCACGCGTTAATACATTGGCGTGAGGTATTCCGCGTTTGTTTTCATCGTGGTCGGTGCGATATTACAAAACTAACAGCGGCTCGAGATATCGCGCGTGGACGAAATCGGAGTCGCGGGCTGACGGAAGATTTTGGATTTTCTAACCGAAATGTCCAGTTTGTGAAAAAAATTAATTATAATTTGTTTTATAAAGAAAGCACGGGTTTATTATTACTTTATAATAATAATAATAATACAATTTTTAAAAAACGTTATTATTTAAATTAACACTGACCCGCGAATCGTTCGTAGTCCGGTCGAACGCAATGCCGAGAATTAATTTACGCTTTTTTTTTTTCGCCATATACAAATCATTCGGAATATTATTATAATAATCGTACGTTTCGCTGTATACTCATTGGAAAATATTCTCCGAACTTATCAGCATTAAAATCCCCCTCTATTTTTTAGTAATAAATCGATACTTTTCCTTATCGTGTCCGGTGCTGAACCTTAATAATTATTATATATTTTGTTTGAGCCAATAATCGGTTACTGTTATGGCATTTTCATTGGCCAGTACCAAGTCGTCAATTACACATCCTGGCGAGGCCAGGACGCACTGCGAATAGATGCTCGCCAGATTCAAGATTGGCTTCACCGCATTCACACGTGCCCGGTCCTTCTTGGTATCCCCACTCGACCATGTTCGTTTTCGTTTTACCTATACTCCTGCTCTTAACCTGTTTAGTGTTTTCCATAGATTATAGCCGGTTGGTAAGCGTTCAGTAGGAATTTAATATAAACTTTTAACGAAAAATTAAAATAATTCGCGCATCCAACGGGACCTCGGGATTTAGTAAAATTTAATATTTCGTTATCCACAAGTAAATAATTATCCAGATCGTCTCCCGAATTGCTATGGTACTTGAAACTTGACGTGCTTCTGTTTGAAAACAAATTATTTTTATTATCGTTTTTCCACCGACGATGAGTCCGCCGGACGAAATTCGATTATTATTTTCATCGAAAACCAATTACGCGTTTAACTCCACCCCATCATATTATATTTAGTCGGTACTCGGAAGAGTTATTTAGGCGATATTGTAGGAGTAGTCCTACAATAGATAATATAGTATACTACCATAGATAATACATAATGAATAGGCCATGTTTATACAATATGTGTAGCGGTCAGCGTTCCTGAATAAAGAAGAGAGATAGCAATATTAAAATCATATCTTCTGTCCTACTCAGCAAGAGATTATTTTTTGTTCCATGAAATAATAATTTGATCCATGAAATAAGAATTGAAAAGTAGTACATTCTGTTATCTACGTATCGGTTATCTAAATAATTGCTGAGTGAGGCAGAAGATTCGGGAACGCCTGATAACGAATAGGCCTATCCATTATGTATTATCTATGAGGACTACAGACTCGCGGGATAGGAGAAAAGACGTTGTGAAAAATGACGCCGTTCGCTCGACGTATAATCTCCCTGTACAAAAGAACACGATTCGTCGACGATTTGGTCCGCGATCCTGGAGTCAGAGAAACGAGATGAAATTCGCAAGATTCGACAAACACAGAGTTCAAATACGCACCCTTTCCGTGGCGTATTTAAGAATCAGTGGACGAATTCGACTGTGATAAGGGCGACAAAATCGTGAATTTCAAGCGTACCATTTTTTTTTTTTTACGTTTTCTCTTTAGTACACGATTATTGAATTCTACATTTCCGGATCGATTTCCACTTTTATCCAAAAAAAAAAAAAAAAGTATTTGTAAATTTTCGTATTATATACGCGTTTAATTATGTATTCTCTTACCGAGAGCCGATATAAACTGCGGCTTTAAAATAACCAAACACTTTTTTTTTTTTTTTTTAATTGATTTATATTGAACGCATAATAATACTACGAGTAGCGAATGCCGCGCTGCAGTAAACATAAACGTTGACTTTTTTTGGAGATAAAACGTTTTGAAAGAAATTAATTTTTTTATGATAATTCTCGGGGCCACAGAACGAAATTCAGCGTTTGTCGCCGCCACGGCTAAAACGACTGTTTTAAATCCGGTTTTGAAAAAAGAAAAGAAAAACCGTTCGCCGTATACATAAATTATTTCATAAAAAAACTTATTGCGCGTACTTCAACAGTGTGTACGCAGTCTGCAGAAAAACCTCTCTTGCATCATCAAACGTGCATTATTTATTCTCTCGTCGGTGAGGCATAAAAAATACAACAAACGATAACTCGCAAACATTAGGATGAAATATATGTATAATATATAAAAACAGACTCGAGAAGTATTGTTTTTGTAAGGGCAGCAAAAATATTTGTAGCGCATATTCGATTTTATTTTTTCTACTCGTCGTCAGGCGCATTTTCTACGCGTATACACGCGAAAAACGTTTTCGATTTTTTTTAAGTTTACGTTTTTGACGATTCCGTTACTTGCTTAACGTTTTAATTTTTCAACGCATTTTCCGGGCGTTTAAACGCGTTCTATTTTTTTTTTTTTTAAAGGTATTTCGCGCGATAATTTCACAGCCTTATAGTCGTTGAAAATTTGATGAACCGAATGGCGGCGACTTTTATAGTTTACATTTTAAATCGGTTTTTCTTCGGTCCGTTACGAAAAATAATAATACAAATTCGACGCTGTCATCAAAAAAAAAAAAACAATCCCGAACGCGCTATAAATTTTTAATATAACGATTGAATTATGCAAAACGGTGAAGAACGCGTCTCTCTATTTTTTTCCCCAGTCACTATCGAATGAACGACCAACGTTTATGTTTGAGTAGATTCGATAAATCCGAAATCTTATATAGCGGATTTAATTGACGGACCGAATTCGCGACTACACTGTATAAATACGCGATCGTTTTACGCTAAACTAATTGGATTCAAGAATATTAAAATAAAATAAACGAAGAATCGAGAACGCGTTTTTTTAACACATTTTATTAACGTTTCGAAAAGTATCCGGGACAGTCAGTGTGGAAGTTGCGTGTCTGCGTCGTGTATAATCGCTTAATAAGTTTATTACGATTTTTGTAATATTTTTTTAAAAAAAGACGCCGCGGAGTGTTGTGCATTTCGCTCAAGTGAATCGTTTGGACAAAGATTTTAAGGTTTTCGTTTTTGATAAAAATCTGAAAGCAATTGCATGAATCTTTCTGAAACGTTCCCGAGCGGAACTTCGGTGTTATATTATTTATTGTTATTAATATACACTATAATTTAATGTGTATAAAATACATCTATCTTACAATGCAACATTTCAACACATAATTTCTTACAATAAATCTAGTTAGTTGAAAATGTTTAATTATACAATTATCGTTTTCCCTCAAAATACGCGAGTATTAAAATATTATTATTAGTATTAAGTATTAAGTAGTATAATACAGTTCATTGAAACATGCTTTTTTTTTAACTTTTTGTCGAAAAATTGGAAATTGTTAATAAGAATTTTCAAATTTTTTGTATATAGTTGAAGTAACGTACGTCTCGTACGTTGTATTAAATTATTTTAAGCCCCAAAACCAAAAATTACCTCTTTTATGAATTAAATACCGGAAAATCTATAATTACTGTAAATATCTCAAAACCGTAAGACATTTTTTGAACATTTTTTTTACCCTAATATAATATAATGTTACGTATTTATTGAATATTTCAAGTTTCTATATAACCATCAGATTCAAAATTACGAAAAAATAACGATAATTTAAGTTTTTCTCGCTTTTTTATGTAATTTTTCTGTAGTTTTTGTGTGTGTGTGTTTTTTTCAGGCGCTTTTAATAAAAACGAAAAATGATCTCTTTGAAGTACCGTCTATGGGACGCAGCAATTCGCTGTCGGAAACCGGGTATTACTGCGTAAAGATCGGAGCACTGGATCTAGTAGAATTTTCGGGTACAGACATAAAAAGGAAACGCATCATTGTCAAACCAATACGCATTCCTGGCTCTGCTCAGAATCTAAAATTTACAAAAATAAACGTCGTTCATCGGACTCTTATATGATATTCCGATATACGTATATACAAAACTATATTTTAGTAAACGAACGTTCACGAATCAAACGACACGTCCGCTACGGTTTATTTAAATAAATTTATTTCACGTGCCCGTGTATATGTTCGTATTTGATCGTACCACGTAAATTCCCCCCTCTCACCGTACAGAACGCTGGCAATGTGTACGCGTTTCTGATTTTTATCACGAGAGCATCCGCGCGCGCGTCTTCAAGGACACTGTATGTATATCTTTTTCTCTCTCAACCTCCTCCACAATCGGTCTGTCTGGCCATATACTTCTTCTTCACTTTTGCCCCGCGGAGTCGCGTGCAAAGTTCACGGTAAAATCGCGGCACAACAATATACGGCCGCTACCTACATTTACTCTACACGGCTGGGCATTATAACGAGTTAAAAACCAGTTTAGAAGTTTTTTACAGTCCCGTATAGCTTTTAACTCGACGAATTGCTTTTTATTTATTTCAACGTAACTTTTTGTACGATGCGTATGTAAATATTCGACAGTGCTCCGAAAATGTCTCTTATTGTTTTCCACGTCGTTATGCAGTGATAACGAAGGCAATAACGTTGCTGAAGTATTTCACTATAAACGGTATAGTAACTCCCTATAACTGATAACTGTTCACTCTATAAACACGTGAACGGCGGTCTTCGGAGTCTTCGGTGAAAGCGTTTTGGACACGCCGATTCGTACAGAAACTCGCTCGATAATTACAACGACGAAACGGAACCGAGTTGTCGTTTCAACTGAGTCAAGAGCATTGACCGGACGCGGATGCTCCGACCAGTGTCCAAATCATCAGCGTCTTAATGATCGGTGTTTAAGAGAGTTCGATCCCCAGGTCACGGTCGAACACACGGTATTCGTGTGCCCGAAACGGACAAACGAAAGGACACCGGATGACGACTCCGACTGATTGACTTAGAATTTGACAGTGTTCGGTCCGGAAGAAAATCGATTTCCAAGGCGACGACGACGACCAGAAGCGACGAAATGAGTGGCTGATGCCTCAAAGATCTGTCAGTCTTTTTTTGACAACGATTCACTCGACATTCAAACAGAAGGAGGATGTGGCGAACGAAAATGGCAGAAGGCGTATGGACGAACCAGCAGGTTACTGCGTCCTACTGCAGGTTCCAACTACAACTTCTGGTTGTATTTATTAAAATTAACGATGGAAAAGAAAATCATTTACTTAAACGGTCTTTTTCATTAATCGTGCTTTTTCTCAATTTTCAATATTCGATTAAATCAAATGAATTATTTTCCATGTTTCTCGAAGGTTTTCAGTGCCAAGTGCAAAGAAGAAAATACGAGCGTTAAATTTCTTGCTATCAGCAGCAACAGCAACACGGACACAATAACGAAATCCGTCCGAATCGCCTTACAAAAGTATTCGAACTCGTTTGCTAATTTTTTCTATGTCATCGCGAAAATACGCTTTTGATATATTAACAGCTTTAATTTTTCCCGTTTTCGAACATTTGTTCCGCTATAGTAAAAAAAAAAAATCGTAAATTTACACCCACATTGACTCGGATATAATTGCTGAAGAGTTCAAATCTTTTGTCAAAAACACATTTATGCCGTTTCCGAGTGGTTAATTTTTTCGTCAAGTTTTAAAGTCTAAATATTTTTGTGCATAAAATTAATAAACCGTTTAACAAAATTTATCCGACACGCGCGTACGCGTAACAATTAAATCCACCGTACACTACTCGTATTAAAATAATCATTTACTTCTCACCGGTCCGTATTAAACTAGTTCTGAATAAATCGACAAGCAAATCTCTTGTTCAATATGTTTTTTCAATATGTCGTGCTAGTGTATTATTTTTACAATTATCATAATTTCCATTTGTCACGGTGTCGATAATTTTATTTTCTAACGATTTCCCACTATATGCTATTCAGTTTAAGAGTGTACCGGAACACGCACGTCGAATGAAAGCTAGAGTGAATTGTAATGCTAAACACCCCGGGCGGCTAATAGCTACTCTGTCATTGGCTGTTGCCCCCCCCGGGCGGCTCTAATAGCTACTCTGTCATTGGCTGTTGCCCCCCAGTCGGCTAATAACTGCTCTGTCATTGGCTGTTGCTGCGTCGGCAGCAGTCGGCTCACGACGGTTTCCGCCAATCGGAATACCGATAGAAATTTGCCTGCGCGAACACGAACCAATTTTCGTCCGCCGCCCGGTATAATCTCAAACTGAATAGCATACAGATAATTTCGACATTTTTCTTCTTCCGAGTCTATGTATTATATATTCGGTACAACGCGTTTATTCCTTTCTTGAAAAAATAATAAAGGAATTTTTTATTTTTTTCAATTAGAATGCAAACGAGAACACGAGAGTACGTTTTATAAAGATTCGAATAACCCGACGTCTTTGACTCGGAATAAAAACAATCGAAAGCGCGAACAATAAAGCGTTCGGAGAAATAGTTTTAAAATTAAAATATTACGAAAACAAAAAAAGAATATATATATATATATAACGATACGTACACGAGTTTTTATATTTTTCTCGAAAGCTGCAAAAAGAATGCGGTGTTTCCAGTGTAATTATTATTTTTCAATTTAACGTTTCATAAAACTTTGGTTAACGTTTTTATTTGTTCGCCAACTACTGCGCGTTGTACACACACACACACACACACACAAAGAAATCCAGCTATACTGCAGCAGTGGCTTTATGGGGCTGTACACACACTTCGCACAGCGTTCTTGTTTGAAATTTCTTTCCTTTTGTTTTCCAGTCGTTGAAATATTATTATTTAAGACAAAAAAAAAAAAAAATGAACTACCCTCCGAGTTATTCGTATAACCGAGAAAAACGAATTACGGCGGTACCGGCGGTTTCACTCGTAAGTGCACAGTCATTTTCCTGTTTAAAAAACATTTTTTTTTTTTTTGTCTTGTCCGTGAAGGTTTCGCGTGGCGCGAATAAAAATCGACTGAATTTTTATCGGATTTACACGGGGAATTCGAAGAGGAATTTCGACGACACGTACAGTGAATAGGCGGTGGGGGAAATTGAAATCCATCGGGCCGTGTAATACTAAAGTTCTGTACGGAGATTTCTTTTAAACCCTATATTTTTTAATAGTAACGAAATAAAATTCGTATTATTATTTTTTTTCCTGTTTCTGTTAATATAATAACGAAAAAAGTATCGAATTACATATAACTCTTACTTTATAATATACGCTGTATAATATCACTTTCTTTATTCGTGTTCGTCCATACGATCCCGGGAAATCTGTCACCGAGAGATTTAGTTTAAAAAAAAAAAAAAAAAATTTACACCGGATATTTTAATTCATTCCCTCTCTCTCCCCGCCTCGTTTCGGATTATTAGGTTTTCAAACGAAAATATAAATACCAACACGCAATCCGTTAGGAGTGTGTACGATTTCGAAGAGCTTATTGATATTATTAAAACGCGCCGTAAAAAAAAAAAATAATAATAAGTTTGTTTTAAATTTCATTCGCGCGATTAAACTCGATAAAATAAATAATAAATCGTCTTAACGAGTCGAGAAACTGCTTGTTGAATAATTATCCAAACAAAAAATAATTATTATCGACGAGAAATCGAATTGAAACAAGTTTATTTAATTTTTTTTTTTTTTTGCTCATTCCTCGGTTCGATATTATTCGTTAAGTATAAACACGAATCTTATTGTTTTCATTTTTTTTTTTTATATAAAATTTATACAATTATGCGTTTGTGTTCATAACTAAAAAAAAAAAATTTATAAATTCTAAATAATTATGGTTCGATTACCGCAACAAACATAATATTAACTCATGCTACTATTGAAAACGCAGTGCGCATATAATACGCGTGATTCGCTTATGTGCCGAATCCTACGTATATAAGACAAACAAACCGAAATTGTTTTGGGCTGACTCGTATTATTGAGGAGTTTCATTAGAAATAATTAGACAATTACGGTGTCATTACGGTATTATTGTATTATCGTATTATTGTTTGTTCGAATAAATACAAGTTGCAATCATTCTGCAGTAAAAAAAAAAAAAAAAACATCTAAAAATTCGTTTCTTAATCGAAATAAATAGAATTTCTACGTTACAACGTGGTCCTCGAGAGACCGCGTTGAATTATGTATGTGAAAAAGAAGCCGAGCGTTTCTCAAATTCAGAAACAGCACATATAAATTTTGAAAAAAAAAAAAATTCTTACTCGAATGATTATGATTTTGACATTTCGTACTGTGGATTCAACAAATACGTTTAAAAATTATTTCCAGAGCAATTTAAAAATTGTTTGGAAATGTACATATATTTTTTTTCAATCTGTACCACTGAAGAGATAATTATAATTGTAGAATTTTTTTTTTCAAAACCTTGTTGAGCTTCTTCATTATACATATTATATTAGATAATTCAACGCTGCCGTCGCGCCGAGCCCCTTACAAACGAACAATTATAAGGCCCGAGCGAAATGCGGTACACCGCGGTTCGAAAATATATGTATTAATTCGTTAATATTATTCATAAGTATAAATTTATTTTCCAAAACCGTAATAAAAAAGTATTCGAATTTTGTGTCGGGTAATAGAAATAACGGCGTGTTAACTGTGGCACGCGTTGTACATAATAATTAAACGGAACGTTTAAACGAAAGTTCACCCCGAACCTCTTTGATGACCGCGAATAATAACGATCGGCGCGATAATAATTATTATCGTTTAGAAAATCGCCCTAATTCAACGAAACGGAATTATTTCCTTTTAGAGGACTTTTCGACTTTTCCAAACGTTTACGACGGAAATTGTCGAAAATCCGAAAAGTCTAACGGGCGTATTTTTTTTGGGGGGGGGAGGGTAGATAAAAAAAAGCAGAGAGATAATCCAAAAGTATTTAATTAAAAAAAAATTAATAAATAAATCGAATAAAATTATTCGTTTTATTATTTATACATGTATATATATATATATATATATATATAGCTTATTTGGATTCGTATATATTTGTTGTTATTGTCAATTTCTACGCAAACGAAATATGTTTTTTTTTTTTGCAAGTTTTTACGCAAATATTTTTCTATTTCTAATCGATTTATATAAACGCATACGACATTTTTTTTTTTCGTACGTTTCGAGAGATAAAAAGTCCGCAAAAACAACAAAATCCGTACAAACTTCAATTATTATCTCTCGCAATAACGCTCAGTGCAATTATCTAGGTTTCTTAAAAGAATTGCATAAAAAAAAAAAAAACGAATAAATCGAATATTTTTGTTTCGTTTTAGCGCATTTCAAATCCGAACACTGTAATATCGTTTAATTTTTTTCAAAGTATTACAATATACGCTTCTCAATCGTGTCACCTCAAAGTCCTTGCGTTCACGCTCTCCTCGTATAAACATAATATATAAACCCACACGTATACTGTTTATGTAAATAGTGATTATCTCGAAGCGTTTTCGATTTAAAAAAATACTGTTCGAACGGAATTATTTAGCTTAGTACTCGTAAATTTATCATTTACATTATTAAACGATATGACTTGAATATTAGCGTAGTAGATAGTTGCTAAGAAAAAAAAAAAAACGTAACGTCAACAGGTATTTCGCGCAGTCATATCGTAAATAATAAATGGATTTGGTATTGTTTTATGGAATTATATTAAAACGTATATATAGACCGGTTTCGCGGTGGTGGAAAATTATTATTAATTCTACGGCGACTGAAAACAACGTGCGCCATCTGTCTTTCTCTCGATATCAACTAAACTGTTAAAATTCCTTTTTCCAATGTTATTGCAGTATTACACGGTATAAAAAAACTTTAAAATATTTTTATTCGATAACTCGCAGAGCTTATAGAATAATTCTAAACAATTATAAAATTATTACTGTAAAAATGTTTTTTTTTTTGCGCTAATAAATGTGAAAAAGTATTCGCAAAAACGTTTGTCTTGAATGTTTTTAGGTCCTTCGATTTTTCCTATTGTAATTATAGTATATAACCATGAATGTATATTTTTTTTTTTAGAATCGAGAGAAAATGGTAAAACATGGTAATTTTTTTTTATTCAGTAAATTATCGACGTATATTTTATTAAGGTTTCACGTTAAAATTTAAAAAAAAACGTATATATATATAAATAGAAAATATGTTATTACTTATTGGTCTAAAGACTGATACGCGAAAACCAATATTGAAATCGGACGGTATAATATAGTGTTGATTTATACAAGATTTACTCTTTAGATTTCGATTAAATTTCAAAATTCTTACTTGACTCGCCTTTATCCTTTGATCGTGATGTATGTTTTATAAAAATGTTGTAGAGAATTTTTTTTTTACTAACGTCCAACACGTCGTCGTTTCACGGAATTTTTCTTTGATTCTCGAAAAACGTCGAGAAAAATGATTAAAGCCGATCAACATAAATTACTGTACGTTTCGTGTCATACGCAGAGAAACTCTATAAGGCGGCGCATCTGAGAATTCTTTCGGTATAACACACTTTGCGCATAAAACCGGTCGGATATTACCGGAATTTCTTATTTTTCCAAAAACGCATTTCTTTTTTTTCTGCTTTTGAGTCGGCGGTACAAGCCGTCTGTCAATGATTTTCTAGAAATCGGTTTTTTTTTCTTGCACGAGATTCAGCGCGAAGCGTTCCGAACCGACAGTCGTCGATAGAAAAATGTATAACTAAGCAAATCGAACGTTTCAGCAGTATAAATATATTATAATTTTATACGTGTTTAATGCAATTGGTAAGATTTCTAGGAGTACTCCGAACCGTTTTTTTTTAACGAATTCTCATCGATTTCATCGAGTTTCATAACGTCTCTAGGTAATGTATTTTTTTTTTTTTTCGTAACATCTATCGATTTTGCCGAAAGAATTCCGGATTTACCTTTGACCGATGATTACGTTCGCCGTCGTCGTTTATCAACTAAATTATAACAAACTTAAAACTTAACATCGGATTAGTGACTTTTGATTCGGACAGAACGTTAAACGAGAAAAAAGCGCGTTTTTTTTAAGTACACGGCGCTATTAAAACTTTTGCCATAATTTCCCAGTGGAAGTTTGAAAGAAAAATCTTTTTTTTTTATTTTTCAAAGACCGCGAGAACGTATATAAAGAAAAACGCGCAAATCCACGTTCAAAAAAAATCATTCCAAAAATTACTTAAACAGTTTTTTTTTTTTTAGCGAAATTTACAATTACGGCCTAGACATAATCATAACACGGTTACAATATAGTTTATTTTTTATACGCGAAGACCTTATTTTTTTTTTTTTATATATATACTGCATTGCATAATAATATTCACGTTACCGGAAATGTTGACGATTCCTAGGAACTGATTCCTACAGTACGGTAAGGAAATTGTACGCAATTGCGCCTATTACTTGTTATCGTTTCCTAACGATAGCAAGAAACGATCATAACGTATATAACGTTGTATTTATTTTTTTTTTACAATTTTTATAATATAAATATTTACGTAATAATTATATTACATATTCAACGGTTATAGTTAATACTTCTCGTAATCAATGTTAAAACTAAAAATTATCGAGTTAAAAAAAATAATAATTAAAGAAACGATGATCTAGAAAGGTTGTATCTAACGAGCCGAATATCAGATTATTCTTAAAAGCAAAACGATTTGAATGGGCGCGGAGGAATGTCTTATACGAGATGCCTTGATCATAAACCCAACGGAAAAGCGACCGAGGAGAAGACCTCGTTAACAGCGGTGGCAAGACAGAATGAGGAAGGATATCTCGGATATCGACGAGTCGATACAAATACGGAGTATTCGACGGACCGGGGTATAGATGGTGGGATTGGCGGAAGCGTGCAAAAGGCCTTTTAATGGCCTGTATAGCACAAAAAAAGTATTGATTAGTTCCTTTTTTTATTTTCACTTCGCAAACTTTCACGGAATTCAGAATTGAGAATTCCGGATGCCCACGATCAGTATATATGAACGCACGATAGCTCGTCTGGAATTCAGTTTTAGGGTATATATCCTCGCAACGAGCGCTGAGCGGTATACGATATCATTTCCATATACCGCGTTAGGAATCGTCATCACTTCCTATTGGAATCGTCATTATTTCCCAGGAATCGTCATCATTTCTTAGGAATCGTCATCGTTTCCCGTAACGTCGTCGTATGTTTTTCCTTCCCCCCCCCCCAACAACGACAAAGTCGTGCTTCACACGCTCGCGAATATGAAGAAAACGGCAGCGGCACCTTCTCGCCTGCATCGCAGGCTATACTGCGTTCTGAGTTTTGTACGATTGCCGTTCCGAAGGTGAATTTGTTCAGATGATGATTCGTGCAGAAGATCGTCCTGCAGAGTCCATCGTAAACAAGGAGTGGATTTTCGGAACGCGAACGGCGTTTCGCAGCGTGTCTTCTTCGTGTTAGAAGTGAAAATGTATTTAACAGCGTGCCGAGTGTATGCCGAGACTATAATATTTGCCACAAAACGGTTTCTGCCACCGCGACCGCCTCGTACGTAAATATTATAAATTATACGTTTTAATAATAACGCAATAATCTTGTCCACGCGCGCACTTGTTTTAGTCGTGACGCGCGCGCGCTCGCGTATTTTAATGGCGTTTTCGCGGTTCGACTGGTTTCGGCCCCGTAGGCATCACGCGGTATATGTATACTTACACACCACGTAGCCCACGTCATTCGTGTTATAATTAAAAACGCGTTGTAAAAATAAAAGGGGGAGGGGTGAAATACTTATAAATTTTATATATCGCACCGCTTGTATCGAGCGAATCTATGGAAATTACGAAAAAAAAAAAACGTGGGCGTACTACTACTACTATTACTTATCTAGGGCATTGCGTGCAAAAATAAAATCGTTTAAAAATTTTTTTTTTTTCATATATAACATTGATCCGTGCGTCATAATTTTTCTTTCCAATCGTTATACTTAATATAGTCTTGTAATAAAAAAAAAAATTGTTTCCGTTGCGGTTACCTCGGTAGTAGTAACCGCGCGCGAGTTCTGCAGCAGTCGTTTTCGCACAGCCAAAAAAAAAAACGAGTGGAAAAAATAAATCACACGATGCCGACTCATATACGTATGTATTTGGTATTCTCCGCCTCGTTTTAAAAGATGTACACACGTGTCTTTGTCGCCGTTTTAACGAATGTTTTTTTTTTTTTTGGTCCTATTCTGTTTTGCTAATTGTTGTTATAACGATTGACAGGGGTCACTCGCGTGCTCTGCAGAGTTATTTTTGTTTTATTCGATTAAACCGGTTTTAGTGTGTATTTTCGAGGAAATAAATACAGAAGAATGTATAATAATACGAAATTCGATATAATATTAACAACACGACAATTTAACAAATATACATAAATCCTTCGTCAATGCGAATAGCACTGAAGAACGTTTTACGCTGCAGTCCAGCTTCTAAACGTCCCTCGGAAAGGTCTTTTAGTCTAAACAGAGTTTAAGACACACGTCTAAGATTTAGGACGACTGCAGACGATCGTTTTAATCAGTAGCAATACCAACATGATTTACACGGAGTTAGGAATTCATCATCGACATACAGCAGGCATGATATAATGATGAAATTCAATGAGAATTCGGTGAACAAAAATTGTAGTCGAATCGATTGTTATCGATTGTAGGTCGCGCGCTCCACGTGAATTCCGTATATTTTTAATATTGTTTAAGCGAAGAAGAGCAGTAATAATAATAGTAGGGTCTGCATCGAAATCTTTACCACGCCCGTGGCGTCAAAATCTTAGATACCTACGTCCCTTGCCTATAAAAAACACGGTCAAGAGTTAAAATTTTTTTTAATATTGTTGCCCACGTATGGGTTCCGCCGCACTATTATATATTATACGATTGCGGTTATTTAAGCGCGTTCTCGTCGGAAGACGTTCGCTAAATAATAGTAAATAGCGACGGGCGAGACTGTTGCTGTTCATGAATAAAAAATGAGTTAACCCGCGCGTACGTAACTGACTCTCCAAGGTGCGGCGCTTATATTATATTCACGTCATGAAAATCCGAGAGGAGACCACCACCTGTTCTACAACAGTCCACGACTTCTGCCGTAACTGTTATACCTTCTACCATTCCTATTCGACGTCGGTACTGCACGTCCTTCAGCACCCGAAGTTTTCCGCGTTCGGATCTTACACGTTTATGCGGCCCGAATTAATGTCTCAACAAGGGCCCGTATAGCTCCCAAATAACGTTTACCGGTGTCATAATTAATATTTATTAATAATAGACTAAGCTGATAAACAGATAATTCGGGCGTAAGGATGAAGGTGCGGGGACGTTCGTTGCTGCAGGACGAGAAAAGCGGATTAAAGGATGACGAAATTATTTGTGAAAGGAAAGAAAATATATAAAACGGTTTGGAAAAAAAAAAGATAAATTCTGTGTGTGTCTTCGACCTACAAGGATACGTAAATTTACGGATAGAAATTGGAGTCGTGCGGAGGACAAGGAACTTATTTAGTAAATAAGCAGCAACGAACCTTCGTTGAAATCGTTTAATCTCGTTATAAAACCCATCTAACTGATTGGGGGACCGTAATGAAAAGATCCGTATACACTTTATAGGAGCGGACGGATTAAAAAACAATACAGACGCTTTAGCGAGCTGTTCGACTTGAAATCGGAAGCAATACGTCGGACTGTATGATATGCGCGCACTTGTGACCTAATTTTTTTCTGAAAAAAGTTTAAAATTATACATAAAAAAAAATATTCGTTTAATTCGCGTAGAAAAATAAAATGTTTCGTGATCAGGTACCTATATAAAAAAAAAAAGTGATTAGTATCTTTGATTATAATATGCGTCTCGACGACGTTACGATGCCCCGAAAGATTAATCCGTTTTTGTGTATATATTTTTCATTTATCAATTATATGTTTATACGTTTACAGTTTTTTTTTTTAAATATTATTTCTGACATTTAAATTCATCAAAACGAACGTAATCACACGCGTCAAACTCGAGCCAAGTATTTATAAATGCTTTGAAAATAATTGTCGGTTTAATGAGAAAATCCTGCTAGGGAGCGCAGATAGTTGTAGGATTGCGAGCGATTCAATCAACGTATGGTATATAGTGTTTTTTTTCTCGCGCAAACCGGTACGTTTATATTATTTCGCGAACATTTTTTTCTTCTTCTGGAAAATCGATTTTATCGGGAAAACTACAATCCGTATTGCCCGTCGTCCGAATAGGGTTCGATTTTAGACCGAAACGAGTAAATAAACACAGTCCACTGCGTGTATACGCGATAATAATAATAATATAATAATATATGTGATGTTTGCGCGAAAAGCTTCGCGTATGTTGACATTTGCGAAAATGGTCCAGCCGTGCGCGCATGCAGTTTCTTATATATATATATATATATATATAGTGTCTTTCGGGTGTTCTGTTCCCCCTTTTTTTTTCACACTTTTTAGACTAGCAGCCTTTTCTCCTCGTACACGTATATCGTCGTTTAAAGTACGTTTCTTTTCTACGTCGTCGTTTATATACAATACGTACGTACTTGTGAACATCTGACACGTTTTTCGAACGCGGACGACAACGTCTGCAAACGATAAAAGACCGTAATACGACGAATATTGACGCGGCGTAATGGCGCATACTACGAAATCTCTCGAACTATAAGGTGCTCTCTCGCCTCTGCCCACCACGATCCATTCTGTTTGTAGATCATCGAAGGAGAAGATGTCGAGCTGGCTGATTCGATCGATTTTCCATGAACTCGAATATCGAGCATTACTGTTTTCGCGAGTGCAAGTGATTTTTTTTTTTTTTAAATACACGTATAAAGATAACGAAAAGCCAATTATAAAGCCGAAACATTGAATGGCATACGTAACATTTTTTATTCCCTTGCCAAAAGGAATAACAAAAAAACCGAAATCTATCGCAAAAGTCTTGAAAATATTTCGACGTACCCGCCGATTAAACGGAAAAAAAATACCCCGAAAATTCCACTAGAATGAATAATAGTTAATTCCCTAATGTCCTATATAGAAAAAAAAAGTTGAAAAACGCGATTATTGCTTTTTCCATACCTATTCATTCGACTGTTTCTCCCGAAGAAATGTATCCTACTCGAAACGCTTGTTGACAACTCCCCAGTAATAATATGCGTATACTTCAATCAAAATCATTCCGAATAGCCCGGCATATAGGCATGACTATACACTATTCAGTTTAAGATTGTACCGGAACGCGCAAACTGAATGAACACCGGAACGATGATAGACATCCCAGACGGCTAGTAGCTGCTCTGTCATCGGCTGTTGTTGTCGGCGGCAATCGGCACACGGCGGATTCAGAATACCGAAAACGAACCAATTTTCGTCCGTCACCCGTTATAATCTTAAACCTGGATAGAGTTTAGCTATATAACGTGGAAAACAATATGATTCGGGCTTAATAAAATACGGTGCGCAGTACTTAATTATGATGAAGATTTTCGTCGAATTAAATGTTATTACGTAGACATTGAATTAATTCGGAGAAATATTGCCGATTTTTTTTTTTGTACCATTTTAAAGTGCTTCCGATCGACGGGAAAGAGACGTTAGACCTATTTTACGCATGAATCGCTCTTGTCGCAACAATTAGTGTGATTTGGAAGAGAACGTGTTTCGATTCGTTGAAGTTCGACATCTTTAACACAAAAACTTGGACCTATATTTTTGGCTGAAGAAACGTTTTGCGAAGAATTCGTGATTAACAAGACACGCGAAACTGCGTATTTTGTGCGGCCAAAATTTGTATACGTCTAATCTGTGTGTACACTATGAAGTGTTATTTATATAAGAAACGAATAGGCTAAATTAAACTATTATTATTGTGGTGGTCGCGTGCGGTTTTACTGATGGAATGCTCTCTATCTCTTCGGTTTCGCACGCTGTGGGTTACGGCGAATTTCTCCGGGCCCGACTAAGAAAAGCGATTAAGATTACGTACGAATGTAATATAAAAGCCGACTGCACGTGATAAGAGATTAACGAAATATTATATTTCTCAGTATTTACCACCTACCTGTAAGAAATACGTATTCTGCGAATATTGATCGTTGCACGTGTCTTGTACGGCCATAAATAAAAATAGCTTTTTAAATGCGCACGCATCTTTATCAAGTACGAAATTATATAATGTACTGGTTTATTTCATAATATTTTACTCGGAAAAAAATGTTTAACGTTTCACGACTGTAAAGTGCTTCTCGCCGTCCTAAAAAAAAAAAAAAAACTATTCGAGCCCTTTCAACAGTGTTTAATTGAAACTGAAATCAAATCAAAATAACGTCCACGAATGTCAATCGTCATAGACATTTGGACGCGCGATAATGTGTATAGCGTAACGTTTCGATTTATGTTTTATGTTATAAACCGATGAACAAATGATTGTACGTGTAATAGTTTTGAAAAATTCGTATATATCTATACAAAACGATTCGTTGCGTGTTTCCAGCAAACATTATATGTATGTAAATACTCGTATTATAAAGCACCGGAGTCTTAAATTTTATATGTCCAACAGGGCGTATGAATAATATCGACGAGATTGTCTGCAAGATTACCCCGCGCTGCAGGGTACGACGAGCACAGGATCGAATAATTCCAGTTATTCCGCATTCGATTACAGTGGTAATATAGACGCGTTATAATAATATTTTTTTTTTTTTTTTGAAAATCCGGCTTTCGAAATGTAATAATATCGACCGTTTTATAAAATACATGTTTTTTCGACGTAATCGTCAACAGAGATATCCGTGTGGATCTTATTCGAGAAATCACGAGTTAAGTCGAATTTGACGTAAGCCGCTTTCTGTTTGTATAAGCCAAATAAAAACTAATTAAAACACTATCCGATTTCATAATGCATCGGCTAACAACGCGGTATATTTTTAAATACAGTACTTTTTTTTTTTATAGCCATTCTAACGTCAATCGACACGGAGCTGCTTTCAACAAATATTTTTCAGAATTGAAAAGACTTAATATTTTTCGATCTCATTATTATCATTATTATTTTCATATTATAATAATTAATCGGTCATTTATACGTAAGTATTACAAATACGCGTTATGTGGAGTACACTGTTACATCAGCTCGTTTATAGAGACCCGTGTTGTACGCACATTTTAGCGTTATCAATTTTATGTACATTAGAATCGATTAAACGGATCGTCTGTGCTGGCGGTCTACAAACACGTGCTGCTAATGTACACCTCGAGGATGTACTCGACGAAACGGTTCTGAAGTCAAGAATAACAGATCTGAAATATGAACTATAATTTTTTTCGTCTTATTTAAATGAAAATAAATTTACTTAAACATTTTTTTTTTTTTGCTCTTATGATAGGATATTGATCCTCCCCCTCCGATGATCTAGCCCTAATAATTACGCCACCGTGCGAGTTTTAAACGAAAATATCGCAAACACACGATCGGAATGTGTCAGAAACTATTGAACGATTATCAGAATATTATGTTTTAATGAAAACCGATAACTATATAATATACACAATAATAACAGAAATAATATACCGTTTTTTTTTTTTTGCTTATATTGCTACTGTATTATTACTATCAAAGACAAACTACGTGATCCGTAGCACATGTCGTCTAGTAGTCGTTGTTGTTGTTGTTGTTTTTTTCACTATAAGTTACAACGGTTCCGGTTGAAACCCATTTTGGTTTCTGATTGAAACGAGCAATGTATCGGTCAATAATGCTCGTTTTTTTATTATATATTATATATTATTGTTGTTATTGAATTATTATTATTATTATTATTATTATTATTATTTTTTTTATAAAAACTTCCTCGGACATTAAATAAAGGTACTCGAAGAGGTCGGTATACTTTTTGTATATATATATACTCTAATATAATATATATGTATTGAACGTTTGACAACGACTTCGGTATAATAAATACGTGATTTTTCTATACACAAAGGATCGTTTTAGAGTATTTTTCGTTTTATTCGAGTTTTTATTTCGAATCAATGATGATTTACACAACGCGCACGTATAATATTCATCATCGTCTGAAAACGTAACACAATTAATCGAAACGTAAATAACATTGAAAAGTCGAGTTTTTTTTTTTTTTAAATATATTTTATTCGTATACATTTAATTTTTGTGTACATAAAAAAAAGCTATCTTTTCCTTTGAAATTACAAAAGAAGATGGTTTATCTGAAACGGAGCTGTTGAGTATAATATATCATTTAAACGTTTTTATTTTTCCGTTCGAAACGGTACAGGTGTTCAATGAATATAGAATGTTTTTTTTTTCATTTACTTAAACTTTATTTAGTACTATAATATAACAAAAAAGAAAAAA
Source organism: Slavum lentiscoides (assembly GCA_032441835.1). Lineage (NCBI taxonomy): Eukaryota > Metazoa > Arthropoda > Insecta > Hemiptera > Aphididae > Slavum > Slavum lentiscoides. The sequence continues at coordinate 13,724,562 of CM063714.1, read as the reverse complement.
ATCGACGAGATAATATTAATAACTCGCCGTTCGTGGATATCTTTTACCGCGCAATCGTAAACAAATTCACTACTATGCGGTCAACATAATGACATCAGATTTTTATTTTTTTTTTGTTAATCATACAATATAGTCATAATATATTCGAATATTTGCAAGCTGTTCCTGCAAAACTGTTTATATTAATAATAATAAAAAAAAAACCAACCAGTCTACCAGTACGTAGTAGTAAATGCAAACGTCGAAAGAGCGAAAAATAAAATAAACGTTTGTAGTAAACCGCGTCGAAATTATTTAATATATTTTTTATTTTTCTTTAATATGTACTCGAGTCGTTCGTATATACGTTCTTTGCGAGTCTTAAACATAACGTTAGATATTATCGTTTTACACACACACACACACAGTATATACAAATAGTCAACTCCTAAAATGGCGTTATATCGTTAAAAATATTGTATACTTCTTGTTTAATATATTATTATTAAGGAAGTTTAAATATAATAATTCTACGGCCACTGTTGTAAAAAAAAAAATAAATAAATAAAAGTAACAAGGTTGATATACTAGACGTTTACGTATATTATACGACCTTGATCGATTAATAATTTACTATCCTCATCGAATACGCGCGTGTGTGTGTGTGTGTGTGTGTGTGTGTGTGTATGACCTAGAGATGGCCCTGCGTATTACTGCGCGTTTAACGTACCTATATTATATACTTTATTACGAAAATCGTTTTACCATAATATTTTATTAATTTTAATCACTGCAATTTATATGATACGCGCGCGTGACGTGTACACGCGTATTATATATATATATATATATATAAATAATACGTATACATCACGAATATATATATATTGATAATAATATAATATTTTAATCGCGTAAAATAAACGGTACGAAAAATCGTTTTTGGATTCTGTGCGGACCACGAGGAAACCGTCGCGGTTTTACAACATGCGTTTATTTTTTACTTATTTTTTGTCTGCCCACTATAATTTTCGACTACGCAGTAAAATCAGCGCTCCTTCGGCCATCGCTTCGCTCGTACCCATCCGTTTTTCCGGAAGTAAATTTTTTTCGGGCATTTTCGATTTTCTCAATATACACCGCCTCCCAAAAAACTACAATAATCTTTTATTGACACGTATGCGTCTTGTGACTGGGGTCATTCAATAAATTTGTGCGACACCGAGAGCGTTACCATGACGTCATGAATCCGGCTCTACTCATCACCCGGCCGGGCCCCCCACTTCTTCTATACCATCGTTGCCAGTTACATTGGAACGGCGATGGCAGCGCGATCTATATATATATTTAATATAGGTACGAGGAGACGAGGACTAAGCTATAGGTTAGTAATATATAATATATATATACGTGAGCAAATTTCTCGGCTATTCATACAGAAATCAATTAAGACGCTGAGCTCTTCAAGTCGTAAAACGATTAATTTATGGATTTAAGGACTGAAAACATACAAATCCTATACGCGTTACTCGAACTATATACACAATTCAAAAAAAAAAATCTTGATAATCAAACTGTTGAAGACTGTTCCGCACCGATAAAGGACTTCGTGTAATGGAAAAATGGCGCCGTTGAATATGGCCGAACGGCTTAGCAGTTGACGTATTTTGACAGTACATTATACAATATCGGAACGCAGATTTACCTTTAACATAACGCCATAATATAATCGTTAAAAAAAAAGATTTTTATTTTTATTTACTATTTCTTTCGCGCGTCCTTTTCTATCTATTATTTATTTATTGACATTTGACAGTACGCTACAATATTATTGGAACGCAGAGTTACCGATTATTATTGCCTTTAACATAAATTATTATTGAAAATAATTATTTCTTTCACGTATCCAATTATTTGTATCATTTATTTTTTGTTTTTACTATTCGATAATAATTATTCATTATCATCGAAAATCTATATATATATATGTATATTAATTAATTAATGTATTTTAATTTGTTGTCAGTGTCCGTCGCGTGTTTTAGAAAACTCGATTATTATAATATATATAATAATACACCGAAGCGCCGAATTCGTTTAATCGGTTGAATGATAATAATTTGAAATATTTCTCGCTTGTACAACAGAATGGTACGCGATGATGTGCTCGGGGAGACTTTCGTCGCGCGCGCGCCCCGAGCAGGACACTACCGTCGTCGTCGTCGTCGTCACATCGCTGTGCACACGAAACGATATCGTAAAGCTCCTGGTGCGCACGGACTGCGGCTTAATAGTTTGGCCGGTAAATTCGATATTTATACAATGCGCAGTGTAACGATCCCTGTTAAATCCCTAGCCTTCTTCTCCCTCCCCCAGCCGGTATGAGCAGGGCGTAGCTGCCGTCTAATTTCGGAACGTATTCCGCGACCGATCCCTTTGAAATTTCACACTAAACGTGTGCGCGTACCTCGCAGTGTAGTCGCGCGGCGAACCGTTTCGGTTTCATTAACGACGACACCGCGGTGAGAATACACGCGAAATTGCACGGCTCCGCCGAAACCGCCTGCGCGAGCGATTACCTTTTGTTTATTCCGACAAATCCACCAGGAATGTCGACACACACACACACACACACACGAGGGCGGATGCTGTGCGAGATACGCGTCGCGCATACACCTCCGGCAGATTTAATTAATCAGCATTACGTCTGTCTCTCGGATTTTCTAATGATTCTCTAGAGAGAGAGAGAGAGAGAGAGAGAGACAGACGTAATTAGCCTCGTGCAAAACACTCGGATTTAACCCTCTTAAAACTTCGTGACGGCGGTGGCGGTAACGCACGATATACGCGTTACAATAATGGCCGGTATAAATCCCCGCGCGATAGTCATCCCGGGCCGTTTCAAACGTTTACTGCAATCGCGCGGATAAAAGAACGGCGCTTTCGTTCGTCCGGGCGTTATAGTGTTGGCCGATAAGATCCGAACGAATACCGATTAAACGATATTAACGGCCGGTTTGGGTCGGGTTAATTAATGCGCTCGGTGATGCTGTACGGCGTTTCAACGTGGGCGTGGACAACGGAGCTGTCGGTGCCGCGCAATGCACGAGGCGTTACGACGGAGAGAGAGCTGTTAAAAAATTATCTGCGAGACTGCCAGACTCTTCTTGCAGACTTACTGGCGAGAAAGCGTTTGAACGTAGAAGGACGCGGCATAAAAGACGATACAGCGGTGGACTAAGAGAATCCGTGCCAGCGAATGGACCGAAACGTATCTCAGCGCGTGGTGCAGGTGGCGACGTGGACGCGTATCGTTTCATCTCACTCACCCCGTCGACGACGCATAATTTACTTTATATTTTCAACGATAAAATTTGAAAATACGTTTTGTACTTTTACGAGAGTCGTTTGAAATCCGTCCGTTTCCCCGGAACACCCTGTACTGCAATGACGGCGATATTTTTGGTAAATTTCCGAGTGCAAACGGCTACGTGTAACCCGCGTACAGGGAATAGTTATACAAAAATATACGTAGTGGCGGTGGATCCGATGACAACAAGTTTTTGAAAATCTCGTATATTTACGGCTACTCGAGCACTTTGCGGTGTTGACTATATTGCGGCGGACGGTAAATTGAAAGGAATGAGAAACGTAATAAGAGATCGAGATGACGAGGAGAATGCGCGGTCGATGAGGATTGCGGTACGAGTGACGAGTGAATGCTGCGGCAAAATGTAAATGTGCCGGAATAAAAACGAGCTGATAAAATGGGATACCCCTTTTTGGGGTTGCGAGAATGATTCGTGAAAATATACACGACCTATGCAGGCTTCTCGCGGAATACACAGATAAACGGTGGCCGTGTTCTGCGTGGTGGCTATGATGGAAAAAGCGAATACGTACACGGCGAGAGTATGTACAACAGCGAATGGGAAATCTGTCGAATCACGTAAAAAACATATTTTTTTTTTGCGGCGAGTAAAACGAATGGAAATAGCACCGGACGACGGTAATAATAATTATTATTTTCATGGATCAGCACTTATATACATAATATACGCGCATATTTGTTCGAAATAAACGAATGGAGAAATTCGGGTTCGATAAAAACATATTTCACGGCATCTTGATTTGAAATTTATAATTTTTAAAGCCGCATATTTTGCGTTCTATTCCTGTAAACGTATTACTAAAAAAAAAAAAACTTATTTTTTGGTGTAGGTATATCGCATATTTTATTTTACGTTTTACATAAACGCTTTTAAAATAATATATGTATCAATACCGTAGTCCTGCCCAACGCGCGCGTGTTCAGTGTTGCTCTATCCGTTCATCCATTCATTAACGGCGTCATTTTCGGACGGTGCTGCGGAGTCCTTTAGGAAAACTCTCAATCGAACGTCCTAGACGGCCAGAAGGTCCTCCGGATAATTGCCTACTCACATCAGAGCCGCCGTATCCGAGACGTTTCCATACGATATCTATTGTCGTTCTTAATGCTACACGTCGCTGAGGGCTCACTGTAGCCTAGCCCGATTGTCCTAGCTGTGATCATCTCGGATTCGGCTCTACAAACCGAAGAATCTGTCTGTATAGAGCGTTGATCGTCTTCCGCGTTCGTCTTGGGCCGCTGTCGTATCAACGTGTGCGCCGGCCCCGAACGAACGGCTGGAGACCGTCGTCGCACGACTCTCGGCCGGTATCGCCACTGCAGTCTGCAGACAACACGACCGCGGTCCATTAACAGATTCGGAAATTCGTGTAGGCAGCCACAGGTTTTTATTTTACGGCGAGTACTTTTTTTTTGGATAACAAGTCCGATGCATTAGGGGATTGCAGACAGTGCAGAGGACCTGCAGCATACAAGCTATAACATATACGAGGTAATATAACTCGGAGGGTAATAATATTTTTAGAATTGCGGAACAACGCGTGCAAAGCCGCGTATAATAATGAAAATAAAACGAATCGAACGGCCCCCGGAGCATAATATTTCGACGCCAACGGATGCGTGCGCGTGTTCATTATAAACGAGAACCCGATCGCGGGATAATTACGTTCGGGGCTACGGCTCGTAGGGGAGACCATACGCGACTACCATAATATTTGTATACGCGTATAATAAATAAAGAACGCGTTTCCCCACGGTTATTGCAGCAGCAGCAGCAGCAGCAACAATATGAATACATTAAATATATATATATATATATTGTGTTTTTTTTTGATCAATTTATATTGTTTTAACACGCCTCCTGGCGACACGCCACCGCTCTCCGCGATCACTCTCATAAATTCACAACGTTCCTTTTTTTTTTTTAATAATAATATCATCCGTACACGAGCTCGTGTGTGTGTGTGTGTGTACATAATAAGTATAAGCCGCGGTGCGATCTAACCTGACCGTCCTCCGCGGGGAAATCAATTACCTTATGTGTGTGAACTCCTTCCACAACGTATTGTACGACGACGCTGATTAATGCGAGAGAAAACAGTGTTTGTATATATATATATATATATATTATTATATATTTTTTAAAATAAAAATCAGAGTGGACAACGTAACGCTTTGAATCCATGTCGGTATAGATTATTATATAATATATATTAGACAGTCAATAGTAAAAACCCTGATGGGAAATCGAATTGTAACGATATAATAGCGTGTTTTAATTGTGAGGTTCGCGGCTGGGAATCGTGTTTTTTTTTTTTTGCTGGGAAAAACACATTGCGTTTAGTACGTGTAAAACGGCGTCCGAAAATTTGGCGTGTAAAAAAACAAGTGTTAAAAATATTGTATAAATATTCCGTTATTATATGTGATCGACCGGGAGTCTTTTAAGAATTTACTCGGTCGTATATATCTAGAAAAATTGCAAAAGATTTTTGCGAACGATATAAAAAGAAAAGAAAATCCGATTTTAGCACGAAATAAAACTTATATAATAATAAAAAAAAAATCCGTCGTATACGGACAGTTGAAACCACAATATCGAAATCGAATCGCTTTTTTCCAAATTTCGTGCGTATTGCGTCGCCTTCGATTTCCAATTTAACAGCTAAACACTACCATTCGATAGATAAAAAAATTAAAAAATAAATAATGGTAATAATATTAATAATTATCCGTCGATATTGTCCGATTCGTTTTTACACGTTTTTAGTAAGTTTTTTTTTTCTTATTTACTCTCGAATACACAAAATAATCATTTATACTCGTGGACGATTTAATTTGGTTTCGGGACGAAAACTCGCCGTTTCGACGTATCGCGATTAAACTTTTTTTTTATTTCGTCTAACAAAAAAAAAAAAATAAATAAATAAATCGAATATAATTAATTAAAGACGCAGTTGTTCACAATAATTTATATATATAATATCATTTTTAATCGCTATCGTACGCGGCTATTAGTAATAATAATACTATATTAAAAAGCGCATATTACTCTATAACGCACGTGTGTGTGTGTGTGTGCGTATAACATTACGATCGCGATGGCCTATATTATAATATTATACTGGTACAGAGGAGGATGTAATCAGCTATGATAAGTGCGATACACATAAGTGCATCAAGGTCAAGTGTAATCACAGAGCACGTGACGCAAACGTTATTTATTAAATATTATATAACACCGCAGTGGCGTACTTTTAAATTGCCTCCCCTCCTCCACCATCCTAAAACGTAGAAATTTCGTCACTATAGCACTACTACAAAAGAATTCATATTTTTAATTGTAATAATATATAAAAAAAAATTATATTAAAAAAATTATATTAACCGTTAAACGAGATATGATGGCGAAATTTCATCATGGGACTGAAATATTTTTACTTATTTTGTGAAAATTTATATAAAATGTTATATTATTGTAGGATGATGTATGATCGGTGTTCCGAGAGGACTGAGTTCTAATATATTTATTAAAATATAAACTAAGGCGCGTGTTTATAATATAATAATTTATTGTTAAATAAAAAAAAAAAACTACAAATTTGGTTCGTGTTACAAATGAATTCAATATACGAGCAGTAGTGTATATATAGTAATTAATTTCGGGGGGGGGGAGGAAGTTATATAAAAAATTTATTATAAATTATATTTATTTTAATAATTACCGTACCAACCATACATTTCGTGGGTGTTATTTGAACCTCCAAACCCTCCCCCCCACCTATATACGCCACTGTATACGAGCGCGTATCATTAAAACATTGAATTATTAGTGTTTTTTTTTTTTTGTAGTATAATAAATAAAACGAGTACCTCCTAGCTGGCACAGTGGTCCTTCTGGAAAGTCTCCTCATCAAAAAATTTCACTCGTTGTGACTATAAAAACGTTTAGCGTTGATAACAAAATTTGTACGGTTAAATATGAACGCTTAAAAAGTAAAATTCAATCGCAAAATTCAATAATCACTCGTAAAATAATTCTACTCGATATTACTGACGTCGACATGTACGGATTTTGAGTATACGTATCAAACTCGCTAATTAATATATAAAAATTTTGCGCTCCTCCGTTCACTCGATACAATGCGTTTGCGCCCTTGCACGCAGGCGCCACGCCGTGCCGGGCCCTGCAGGATATGCGCGCGTCATACGAGGTTGACGCGGCGCGGCGGTTATCAGCGGGCCCGTATACGACGACGGCACGAAACACAAACGCGGAAGTCGGACGATAACAGCCGGCGCGCGCTTGTTTTGTCGGACAAAAAAAAAAAGAGACAAATTTTTTTTCATTTTTTATCCGCAACGACAGCCGCGCGATACGTTGACGATTTTACGTAATAATAATAAAATTTTTTTTTTCTGTTCGTAGTCGCTTTTTTTTTTGTATTTTTTTGGGGGGAGTTTTTTTTTTGTTCGGAACATTTGTAACGATTTTTATAAATAACGTTATAAATACTGTACCGATCGTTAATACGTATAATATAGTGAAATACGCGATCGATCAATAAAAATCTCGTCGTATTTTGCTTTCCGAAAGAAGCCGAAAAAAAAAAAAATTTTTGTTTTACCACGCGAATAAGGGCCGATTTCACAAACACTCCGTGTTAGTTGACGATTCGTTTTGAATTTAACAACTGCAGGTTAAATTGTATAAGTTTCGCCATTACATTATTACAATTGTTAAATTCTATTTGTTATAAGTAACAAAATGTTAGTCGGGTTACCACCAAGACGGTTACCTCGATTCTGACGTTCTCATATTGGTTACCACGAAATGTAATAACTGATAAGTGATAGAATAATATCGAAAATAGGCGATTATAACCTAATTTACTATAGTGGATCCAGGGCCCCCACAAAGGGGGGTCAGTGAGTACTACGGTCCCGGGGTCCGGGCTCTCCGGGGGCCCGGGGGGAGAAAAACATAATATACATATTATTGATTTAAATTAGAAAAATAAAATGAGACATATTATGATAGTCATGCCACCCTAGTCACCACCATATATCTTTGTACAATATTGGTGTACAAATAATCATTTGATTTCTTACTACATCATTTTTTGTAACAAAATGTGTTACAAAAAGGCGGGTGGCGCGTGCGGCGCGAGAGTTTCTTGGAAAAAATAAAAGGAAAAAAGTCCTGGAAGATAAAAGCAATTAGTCCGCCGCTATAGAAATATTATAATGTTGTGCCGCCTGTCCTGTTAGTACTATTTTTGCTGGTCGAAAATGAGATAATTATGGGTTTTTATATATTTAATTTTGTCAATAGGTACCTATTCGTATTCGGGTATTCCCACAAAATGTACGTGTGCAAAATATGTACAATACAATATTGTATTTTTGTATGTACAAATGCTATTTTTAATTTTGAATAATTTACACTGTATTTCATTATACATAAATAATTTAAAAAAAAAAAAAAAATGTTGATTTTTATATTAAACTGTAGTAAATTAATGTACTTGTGTTTTAAACTCGTAAAATAACTGATATTTTATAGAGCTAGTGTATAATAGAAAAAGAAGCCGTGTAACCCATGTTTTAGGTAATTTTTGTAAAAATAAAAAAATTATGTGTTAGAATAATTTATAATTATTAGACGATTATAAAATATATTAATGTACAATGAGGGCCCGGATTTATTTTACAGTACCGTATAGTTGAAAAATTCACGCGGGGGGCCTGAGTGGATCTATGGCATTTTAAAATGCCGATTAAATTTTAACAAGCCGATTTCGGGCGGTCGTTATGGCTTAACAAATCTCGGTGAAACGTAATTTTCACTAACCAATTAATTGTTAAACACAATAATTAACAACGTGTTAATAAATCGTTAACAAATGTCGGCGAAACCGGTGCCATAAGTATTATAGTTTAGATTTTGATCGAAGCGTTATTGGTTTTTTTTTTTTTTTAACTTTTTCTTTCTGCAGCGCACACGTGAGCTGATATTTATACATTGTGTCCTCGCGGTCGATATGATGTTGTATTATAATCGATCACTATATGCAGAGAGAGTCTGTCAAAACCCTTTTTTTCCCCGCCTCAAATACAATCGTCGCGATTAAAAAAAAAAAACGAAAACACCGAATTTTTCGTCGTCGTACACAACTTTCATTTCCACCCGATAACGTGTTTTGCGTAACGCGTACTGCGAAGAAAATTAAATTTGTTTTTTGTGAAATCTGCACTTATCACAGGTCGTATACGCGCGTTTTCTACATGGCGAAAAAACCAGCACGCGCGTCAACTCGTTTATTATTATTATTATTATAATATACGAAATTATAACGATATCGCGATCTATTCATATATTATCGTTTCTCGCTGCCAATAATAAATATTGTGTGCGACGAGCGCGTCGTATTATATATTATTATTATTATTATTATGTAGATCGTACTGGGATTTGTTTTTTTTTTATCGAAAACACGCGTTCTTACGACGACAAAAGGATCCGCGAAAACGTTGTTCCATTATATCGGTCTCTCGTATACTTGTATATATATAGTAAAATGAGCCAAAAATTTTCTATACAACATCGTCAATATGTGCACAATATGTTCCGTGTACTCGTAATTTATTTTCGTATATATTATATACATAAGTTGTTTTAATAGAGTAAAAAAATAATATGGTCCGCGGTGAATTACCGTTATAGACATCGGGAGATGGGCTGCGGACGGGTCGTGTTCGAATGGCGTCGACGAAATTATAATTTTTAGCAAAAAAAGAATTACGGATTTTCGGAGATCCGGAATATCGCGGCGAGTCCTGTTTTGTTTAGCACAATACAATGTCGATATTGAATGTCGATAAATGATCGCCGGATCGATATCGATTCGCTAAATTACCACTGGTTTTTTTTTTTAAATTACATTTTCTGGATCTTCGGAACGGCGATTTCCGAACGATACGGCTCAATTTTAAAAACCTTCGGACTTTTCGGCAAAATATCAGACTTTTTATTCCTATACAGACAAACCGCGTTTCCGTTAACAATTTTTATTGCGTCTTTTTTTTTTGTCTTAATACTTTAAAAAAAAAAATACTCATTTTTCCCCTATACCCACTTCATCGGTACACAATTGAAAATAAATAAATATTAGTTTAGCCTCTTTCCCCGGCCCTCACCGAGTCCGGTGTATTACACCAGTGTTTATCGTTTCGTAGTGTTAATTTTAAAAATTTTTGGCTGCAGACGCCGAAGAGAATAATCTGCGTGTATAATATATGTGTGTAGAGTGGTGGAAAAGCGAGTGGCGATAGTATAGTTCAGATACAGAGAGCAGCTGGCTGCAGCATCGTTCGTTTAAAAAGCGGTGTGCGGAACGTGTTTTCCGATCTAATTGAATTCCGTGCAAACAGTTCTCGGGATCTTTGACGTACCGCGCGCGCGTGCCGGCGATATATACGAGTACAAGCGTGTCCGAAAGGGTTAATTTGCCCCGCCGTTCTCGTGAACCCTTCTGCCGTCCGGGCAGCAGCCGGCCCTTCCCACGGGATTAAAGCGAGAGGGTATAATATGTCCCGAGATGGATCCCGTCCAGTAGTTGTTTCGTACTACGTGCAGCCGGAAGGGCGAAGAAACGTTGTTTTGGGGGAAGAGAGAGAGAGAGACTCGAGCATTTTTCCTATAATATACGAGCGCCGCGTAAGACCGTGTGATTTTTTTCACCGCGAGAACGGTTTAATTTCCGCACAAAGCTCTGCAAAGAAAACGGCTATAATCGAAAATTTGCGCTCGAAATACAATACACTGTACACGTTTCCTGATGATTTTTCCGCTGTACGAACGTATAGAGATTAGAAAGAAAAAAAAGCGTAACGGATCGTGCGAGCATGTTTTGCGAAATTTTCTAAAGAAACCAAACACGCGAACGGCGTAGTCATTTAGTGTTCATACACTACTTTTTTTTTTAGCTCATTTAATTCATATTAAATGAGTTAAAAAAAAAATTACTATATAATATTATTATTGTATACGAGTATATCGAATGTATAGGCACAACGTTTTCTTTTATATTTATGTCGTACATAATATACGGAATTTTTTTTATTTTTTATTTTTAATAGAATTTTAAAATTTATTAAAATATAAAATAAAATAAAACGACGTGGCACAAAATGTCCTCGTTTATCGGAGGAAAACACTTGTCGCGCCGTGACGTCGATGAAATACGCAATATTAATACGGAACATAATAAGTCAGTGGAAACTAATTTTTTTTTTCTAACAATGAATATAAATTACGATTTTTAGATTCTGAGTGGACCGAGGAGTGTATTGGTTTTACAATGACGTGTTTTTTTTTTTTTGTATGTCTGTACGCCAAAAATTCTACCAGAAGGAATGCTCCGATCTTTTCGTGTAGCGCCTTTTCTGATCGCAAATCGCATCTAGTTTGTACTTTGAACAGGACGTTTTTCGATTTTCTCAATACTTTTTTTTCGAAAATCAGGAAAACTACCGAAAATTACATAGAAACGCGATTTCGTCTCAATCGATTGCCGTTTATTTATTACACACGAAGCTCCGCTCAGAATCGTTTTATCATCGAATGCAACGGTTTATCGTTGCTTTCAAATGTATAATAAAAACAAAACTCTAAAATCTTTATCCGAGTAATTCGCTTAACGATATCCACAACACCCTGCAGAGGGTCGCTACCTTTTTTTTTTTTATAAATATCCCTTGACGTTATGTCAGATACGTATATACACGGCCTTATAATAAATGAAATCACGATAAAATAATAATTTTTTTTCCAAAAAGAACATATTTCGCAATATTTTTCGGTAAAATGATTTTTTTTTTTTTATAAAACAGTTCGTATACCACTACACCGCGCGCATCACGCGACTGAGATATCGAAAAACTATTTCGTCTCCCGTTCCTGTTTTATTAAAAAAAATTTCTAAAAGTAACTCAACGCCTCTGAGGTGTTTTTTTTTTTTGAAAGAAACAAATCGAAACGCGTGGCAGTGCGTTTATATACCTACGGTCGGATCGAGATAGTAAATCAGGCACACACACACACACACCGGCCGCGTGTCGATTTCGTGAATTTTTTCCTCGTTCGACGATAAGATTTTACTAAGACGGTTTTTTTTTTTTTAATTCGCTCGCAGAGATTTCGTTCGACAATAATCCGTTCGTATTCCTTTCGGCGAGTTTTTATATATATATATATATATATATTTTTTTTTGATGAGAACGCGCGCGTGCACGACGACGGAGATAATAATATTATTATTACACACAGACTTCATCGGTTCGACCGCAGAAACGTTATAATAATATAGTTACGCGCGCGCGAATCGTGTTTTCGAAACGCGCACATTTCTCTAGATTTTTCGCACGTGTTTGACCTCGGCGAGATTTTTCTCCAAACAAAATATAATAATGTACGCGTCGTAGGTACGCAGTGTTACGAGCCGCGTTTAATTTGTAAATAAATTTAATATATTATATAAAATACGTAGCGGACGGCGTGTGGACGTCGCGGTCCAGTCGATCGGGTTCTGTATGAAATGCCGTCGCGAAAAACGCGATTCCCGTGCGCGAAATTCCTAGCGCATTAAGAGAATTTTTTTTTTTGTAATTACTCTCTTTAAACGTCGAAGATTTGCCGGCGGGGCGGGGACGGGGGCATTTTTTTAACGAGAAATTAATGTTAACATTAAAAAAAAGAAAACTATATTGACAAAACGGAAAACCGTGTCGATTATAAAACGTTAGTTTGCGGGATTCGTTTCGCTCAGAACCCGCGAGAGAGAGAGAGAGAGAAAAAAAAATGTCCAATCGTTTCGTATTGTTTTCTCGTATAGGGAAAATGTCGTTGAAAATCACTCGTCTCGTCAACACAATATACACGCGTAACGTTTTTTACGATGCGTAATATTTTCAGTGGCGGATTCAACGGGGGTGGAGCTGCACCTCCTGACGATTAAATTTTAATTTAAATCAGGATTTAAAATCCTGACCATTAAAATGATCGATCACCACGATTAAACTCGTCATTAGTGGTCATCGCGACAATGTCGACTGCAATCTCATCCGTATTTTTTGAGTTTTTTTTTTTATAATATCTCGATTTTATTATTCTGCGCTTTTTTTTTTTAGAAATTTAATATATTTTTCCTATTTTTCACGTCACAAAAATTTGACTGATACTTTATTTGAAGGCCTCACATCATCAAATCCTATAAATATTGTACTTATGAAATTATAACGAAAATTTTTTATCCTCTCCCAAAAAAAAAAAAATCCTAGATCCGTCACTGAATATGTTACACACCTGCTTCTCGTAGTCATTTCGTATTTTCGGCATATCACCTAAAAAACTATTGCGCATAATATAGTCAATATTCGATCTCTCGTCTACAATATTTATTCGCGATTCGTTCCTAAATAACACTGTCAACAGTGTTAGTTTGATACCGTGTTGAAACGTACCGAGTTCGTTTCATTTTGACATCGAATATATTTTTTTTATGTATACGAGACGATCGAATCGATACATTTTTTTTCATAAATCTTACGAGCAAAAAAAAAAAAAAATTTTGTTCTCGAATAAAATCTCCGTAGAAATACTTTCGGACGCGATATTTTTTTTTTTTTATTATTATATTTTCTGTTTTTTTTTTCACAAATTTGGTTTTACAACGATTTTCTATTTTTCGTTTATAAAAGAAGTTTTACGTATCGCTGTTTACGCTTTACGTTTCCATCGTCAAATTGTACATCAATTCGGTTCTTTATTCGCCATATATACATAATTATACATATCCTGAATGTCTTCGCTCAGGACCGTTTTTCCAAAGCAACGATTTGCCGGTGCTTTCGAATTTGAAAAGATACGACTACGCGTCCGAACCATAGTGATTCGCACTGTACTATAGAATTCGTATATAAATCGCGTCTAGCGAACGTTTCTACGCCGTGTCCGAAAACCGTTTTCTAAAAACGTTGCAGATTTCTACGACGTCGACAGATCAAACGAATTTGGGGAGTGGAAAAAAAATTCGAAAAATCGCGTTCACCTTCTAAAAAGTGTATTACACTGCTGTTATTAACACTCTCATCAAAACGATTTAAAAAACTGTTTTTTTTCGTTATTTACGATTCCAATAACTTTTCGTGCGGATCCGACCACCGCGGTTTTGACGGAAATCCGAAGACATCGTCTGAAATATACGCCGAAACGAGTTAAACATTAAACCGAAGTCGAGCCGGAGGACGAGAAACAAATCAAACACGCGCATAAATATTTAACGGAACGTTATCGTCGTCGGGATCGCAAGACTCTCGCGGAAATCTCCGTTACCGCCGTCTTCTGCCGCATAAATACTCAATGACGTAATGCAATCCAAAGTCCAATTTCCATCCTCCGATCGAAAATCCGCACGAACTAGGCGAGTTCCATGTAGTCCATATTATACGAACCGAAAGCGAGTAATACTGCAGCTGCGACCGGTCCGAGTCCACAAGCGTTTCGTAATATACTCGTAACGTTTTAATTTAATTAAATACCCGTCCCGCATCGGTAAAACGAACGCTACAAATTTGTTGAAAAAAATTTATAATATATTTTATATACGGGCGAAATTAGTGCAGGAATTGACTGATCGTGTGTTGGCGAGCTGACGGAAACCTTACACACTTTATTGTATTGGTTAATATAATATTATAAACGCCGTGTATATGCCGCACAGAAAAAATACGTGAATAACATTAGGATTTGATAGATTTTCGCGTAGAGAGAAAAAAAAAATTGCATTTATCTGACTAAAATAACATAAAATACTAACCCATACCGTTGCGGTATTACGTATAAAAATAACGTATTGCCAAACACGTATAATATAATAAAAGGAAATATTTCATTGTATATATAGTAAGGCGTATATATATATAAGGCACATGCGTCATACGGTGTACACTATATAGTGTTATAAAATATACGATCCGTATAACTGGTTAGCCCATTGTCGTTTTTAACAGCTGCGTTTCGGCACCAGTTTTTCTCAGTCGATTAAACGGCTCCGGATGTCTTCGTGACCGAACGTGTGGAAAATCGCGCAGTATATTATGGTTTTTTTTTTTTCTAACAATCACCACAATACAAACCGTAATAAATGGACTTTCGAGATTGTCCACGGCGAAACGATACAATGTTATTATATAACCTATTATATTTTATAGGAGAGAAACGACAAAAAAAAAATAAAATGTTTCCTGGCCGTTCCCGAGACGATAACGTTTTTACTCAAAAGGTACGAAAAGAAAAATAATTCACGCCTTAACGTCGTATAAAGTATTGACGACCTGTCTCAACTAAATATTCGACTGTCGACCTTAAAAACGTTATTTTATAAGTTAAAAAAAATCGTTAAATTCTTTAAACTCGACATTCGAACGATACGAATACGACTATTAACCATCTATTCACTGAATTCGGTAGGTATTGAGGCGCGGGTCGCGAACGACGCGCAGTGTTTCAAAACTAGCAGCTTCTAATTCGTCAAAATTTATCCGCACCTAACTGCAACACGTTTATATTTAAGAGCTGAAAATCGAGTTCAACGTTAAAAAGACAAATGTGTCATAAAAATCGAGTCGATCCATTATAATCCCGTTTCCTGCGTTATACTTCGTATTCGTTAATTGTACAATAATCTACTAGAGTCGTTCAGAATCGTTATTCTGAACAATAATATAACGCTAAAAAAAATCTCTGTACGAGAATCCAGCTTGTTATTTTGTGTGAAAGTAGTCGAATGTATTGATCGAGAATCGTTCGGATAGAAAAATTCGGTGCTTTCATTTCATTTCATTAATATTTGATCGTATATATAGTTATCGGAGCTATTCATTCTCTCGCACATCGTAGTGTACGTAGAATTCGATGCTGGAATCGAGTTTTTTTTTTATGCGAATTTTCGTCCGCGTCTACCAGCGCGAAAATAAAAGTCCAAATTATCAAAGTCTTATTAAAGCATTTTTTTTTCCCGAATTCTCCACACGAATCGTGCCGCGTGTTCCGTCCTGAATAATTCAGTCCTATAACCTATCGCGCAAACGAAGCACAACGACTGACTGACTGACGACGACGACGCAATAACGCCGATTCGATCGACGGGTCCGCGTCGGAGAGATGCTGCGACGAATGTATTATTTATTATCTGCATAATATATATTGAAATACACGTCGCGCGTATAAGGTAACGCGCCCGAGTGATGCCTATACGAATTTCGTGAAAAACAGACAGCGCGTGTGAGTCATACGAAAACACGAAGAAATTATATACAATATTAAAAAGCTCGTATAGATCGGCGACATCAGAACACCAGATTTCCAGTGAAATCGCTTTCCGTCGAGACCAATCGAACGGTTTTGAAGCTTTTTAATTTCGATATTTTTCTTGGGGGGGGAAACGAATGATTTTAAATATTTCACTCTTGGCGATCTCAGTCGGTACCGTTGAACTCACAGAGTTGAAAATCGATTTTGTGTTTTTTTTTTGATACGTCCTCGTCGTTTTTCACTCCAGAAAGAAAATCGTTTTTGGCGCGAAAAAAAACAAAACACGTATTCCGCGTCGTCTATTTATCCGCTAGACGAGAAATTATGGTAAATGGTTCGGAAAAAAAAAATAAACGCTGACAGGTAATTACGCGGAGAAAACTACAGGAATTTTCTTTTCTCGTTTTGCCGACGTCTTATGGACCTTAGCCAAAGTGTCAGATCAAACATTTTACGTCGACGAAATGTTATTGCGTTTGACTGCGCGGAGTGTCTATAAAGTCGAATAATAATAATAATAATCAAAAAAAAAAACAAATTTACTCCAACGCTCTTGAGCGGAAAAAATAAAACACTTGTCACGATCGATAATGACGAAATATCTGAAGGGTAAAAAACTAGAAATTAATCGAAAGCAATTTCGTCGTTATCCGATTCTTATATTATAAGACACACGTCGTGTCATATCGGTGAACAAAGTCGGCGAAATAAATACAGTTAAAGAGTCATCACGTACAGTGTAAATACCACGGTACACGGTTAGAATAAACAGGAAAAAATCTACACGTTTTACTAATATAGGATTTATTTTTAGATTTTAAAAAAACAAAATTTTCAAAAAGTGAAATCAATCGAATATGGAATTACGATTGAACGGTACCTAACGCCGTAATTCGGTTGAAATTCCAATTGAAAATCGAATTTCCCGATCATATATCATATTATTATCTGTTCGACTATAGAATATTATTAGTTTTCTTTTTTCCGGCAAATCGTTTGGCTCTCCTCCACCCGACCGGTTCTCCGCCGTATTACATAATATTTTACTATGCAAGTCTTCAGCACACGCAACAATACACGTACGCGTGTACGTTTGTAATTATCGTCAATGAAAAATACTAAACATTTTTATCATTATTGTTTAATTTAAATAAATTAACGACAAATTTCTTTTTTATTATTTGTAATAATAATAATAATAATAATATTATTATTATTATTTCTTCTTCTTTACGTTTTTCAGTCTTCCGACTGGCATTGTCTTCCTACAGCTCTTCTCCATTCCGCTTTGTCATCTATTTTCCTTTTATTATCTACGTATTTTAGGCCCAGTTCTCCACATGTTTGAGATATGAAGTTTGTTCTAGGTCGTCCTCTTTCTTTTTTTCCTGGTATAATTCTTATTATAACAATAATAATAACAATTATTATTATTATTATTATTATTATTATTATTATTATTATTATTATTGTATAGGATATTTGCGCATCGTGTTTGTGTGAAACGGCCCAGAAAAGATCATTCACCTCTTTGGCCGCTGTCAAAAAATATTTAAAAAAATAATAATAATAATAACGACTAAACGCACATTATGTATACGAAAACGTGTGTATTTATCGCGTGTGTGTGTGTGTGTGTGTGTGTGTGTGTGTGAGTTAAATGACGTGTGTATTTCAACGTCACATTTTAGAAAAAAAAAAAACGCCCGCGCGCGCGCTCGCGAGCGAGAGAGAGTTGATGGACCACGACAAGGACACAAACACACCCGCGTACATTGACTTAACACTCGTATATTTTTATATTACTGTACGCTTTACAAAATATATAAAAATATTGTATAATATTAGTATGTGTAACATAATCATCATTGGCGTGATTAGGGCTATATCTTGAGGGAGCTCAATCATTTTGTCATAATAAAGAATAGAAGAAAAAAAATGTTTTAAGTAAATTTATATTAGTTTTAATAAGACAAAACAAAAAAAAATAAAAATTATAGTTCATATTTCAATTATTCTTGGTTCCAGAACGACATACATCCTCGGGACGTATATAGGCGGCATATTTTATACCAAACAGTCTCTAAAACTGTATATCGTCCTCGAATTCGCCGTGTACCTAACCTAACCTTTTTTTCCCGTTTTTGAGCCGACAGAATCAGAGGGACTGCGTGAACATTACTTACAACATAACCTAACCTAACCTAACCTAACCGTGAGTAAAATTAGAAAATTGTAGGAAAATGCTTTAGGGCGCGGTAAACTTAACGCTATACGACTACAAAACACCGTTGTTTGTTGAACAACGATAGCGTTTTCATCGGTGTTCATGAATAAGGTTGTAGGAAAAGAAAAATTCGGGACATTTCTGTTGGTAACGACTACTCTCAGGAAGTACTTACACAATCGTCATGCAGTTTGATTTTGATTTGTAGAGTAACGTGCGCAGAAGGTTATAGGCGAGGTTATAGTTTGAAAAATATGGTGGTGAAAGAGTGATGAACTCGGAGGAATATTTCATACGAGGAAAATTTCCGCTTACCACGGTTGGAATGCGGCTACTTGCTAGCTGTTTGTTTTTGTGTCGTTTTGTTTTTTCATTTTATACGGTTAATTTTATAATTTAAATAAGAATAATTATTGTATTCGTGTGGATAATGTGTTGTCCGTCGACGCAATCGGCACAATTGAATTGAATCGACACGATTTAATCGCATCGCAATGCCGCCAACAAGACTGAGCAATTTAGGTTGCGGAACTCGCAGTTTCACGAAACAAACGTATTTTCGAGCTTATCGAAACGCAGAGGAAAGCGAAGAGCGAATAATGGAAATCGAACGGAATCGATTATTATCACAAACGTGCGTTCAGCATAAGAAGAAAGAGAAAATGCGAACGAAGACGATACGCGTCGAATGAGACATCATCGTCGGTCGGTAGAAACCGATCGTGTGACAATATTGACTTGAATAATCTTGTAGGAAGACAAACAAGCGTCGCACTGAATACTCGTCGAGCTGCATTCCGTTACAACGTGACAATTGATTGTACAGACCAGTCCGTTGCTATTGGATCGATGGAAATTTATGAAAATAATATAAATCATTCGGTTACATCGAAATATTCAGTTTAATTCAATTGTGACTACTTAAATTTTGGAGAGAAAAAAACCCGCAAAGTTCCAAGTCGTTCGTATCCCAGGCACATCGCGTGTTAAATTTCCCGTTGGTGTACTTCTCAAAATGTACTCCTCATCCGGTTGAATGTCCGTGGCGACAATACAGACACTAACAAATTCGGTTTTTTTTTCTCATTTTCACTCCGTTCACACATTTCCAATAGTTTTTCACGATCAAAAAACAAATTTATTGAAATGTTGACAGGACGACGTCTGTCGGATCAGCTAGTCGGGGTTGTGTGTGTGTGTGTGTGTGTGTGTATGTCAGGTGCGCTCGGCGAGACCGAAGCACGAGAACGGTAAGTGAAAATATAATATTTTATGACGTCTTATCTCTTCGGATAACACACAAACGTATTATTCGTATACGGAAGATAAATGATATTATTACGGTGTGTAGAAATTCGCTCACGCGTCACGTTCGCAATGTTATCGGTCGATAACGTTTTGTAAAGAAAAAACAAAACGTGGCAAAAAAATAGGTTGTTAATAAACACCATTCGCCGGCGGCGTCGGGTACAACGCACTGCGCGCACGATAGACGGGGGCACCGTCGCGGTTTTCCGTTACTGCACCACGTTACGCCGTCTCTATCACGGCTCGGATTCATCCGCGAAAAATACGAGATTAAAATATATTGCTGTATATTATTCCGTATTGAGAGGATTAAATTTTTTTCCCCTGAACTTACCTCTACGTTATGCAAACGTCCTGTCCACGTTACCGCGTGTATCAAATCTGGGGAGTCTATATAATCTCCTCTAAAAACCTAAAGTAGAAGACTACCTCCCACTCCACAGGTCGGCTGGTACTTTTAAACAAAACGCGCCTAAAATTCGTCCTGAACGTTTCCATTCCATTCGCGTATCCTATAATCTACTATTTTAATAGAAAAATATATTATACGTAAGGCTCGAGCACGTTAATCACACGAAACCGTTTCGTTTAAGAATTTTTTTAAAATTAATTCGGAGTCGTTAATATAATTTTTTTTTTTTTGGTGGGAAAAATATACGTTATGTTTTGTCTTGGGCCGGTGAAAATTTCGTCAATGTCCTTATGGCGCGTATCTTCAAAAATCACTAATCTGCTGCGTATCACTTATCTCATCCCCCAAAAACCACAACCGGTACTCGTTAATGCGTCAGGAAGCTGTTACGGGGAATGAAACCGGGTGTTTATGCACATCGAAACGAAATCACTGCAGCAGTCGTATATATATAGCAACGAGTTTGTCGGCCGCGATATTATTATTAAATTCCGCCTCGTGCAGCCTCTGCGTCCGTAATCGGATCTCAAGTCGTTTTATTCTTCCTTGTACCACAACGTTTTCTTCTCACAGGCTCGTTCCGAACAATATTTTATTATTATTACGCTGCAGCCAGCTATTGCTGTGTCGCTCGGCGAACGACGATGACTGGTGAATACGACGACGAGCGGGAAGTCGCGCGTTCGCCTAATGCGCGTTCGAAGATAACAACGAATATTAGGTGGTCGTTTCTTTTTTTTTTTCTTCTGTTTTCTCGCTCTCCTTCCGTTTTAATTTGTTTTAATCGTCACTGTTATTACACAACACTGTCTGTTTTGTACCCGCTCGACTTTGGCCGACAACATTAGAGAATGATACTCTCTTTTTATTATTATTATTATTATTTCCTCGCTTTGAAACGAACGCGTAATCATTTCCCGAACGCGTGTTACTTCTGCTGATGCTGCTGTAAACGCGACCTGTCCGGCGGGAATACGAATGACAAATAACCTCGTAATCTTCCGGTGGTGTGTACACTTTGAAAGTTTTCACAGACAAAGTGAAGAAAAAACACAAAATCGTCGCACGGAATGATCTTTCGTTACGCTCAGAACCCAACGAGATATCATAGGTCTAGCTAGATTTTCGGTCGGCTGGTATATACGTACAGAATTTCTTGTATAAACCGAATTAATAATTTTAAACGCGCGTTGCGTACGGAAACGAACGATTCAATTTTTTTTTCTACAAATAACTCAATACTCAATACAATATTGTTTATAAATGTAAAATATTCTTTGTACCGATGTCGACACCGTCGTTGACGAATCTGTCGAGTATTAATTCTCGTAGCGGCTTTTGATTTTTTTTTTCTTTCTACAACTACTATAGTTTCCTACGCTCGCAATCAGCGCGCTGCAAAGACGCGAAATAATTTACGTTTTACCCCGATTAATATTACGAGAATAATTGAAATTAGATAAAACCGTTTTAATTCGCCAAATGTCGTACCACATTATTCAGCCTCCGCGCCAGTCTTTTAAACGGTTATATCATTATTAATTTATTGTCAAATAATAATTATTTATAAGTTCCTTTTTTTTTTATAATATTTTATTGTAAACCCGCACGTTTTGCATTCTATAAATTTTATTTGCTTGACACGTGTGTTAATACACTAAATTATTATTGAAAAAGCCGAATAGTTATATACATTTTTTTTTTTTGGTATGCACGTTTATATCAAATTTTACTTTATATATATATATGTGTGTGTGTGTACTGTATATATATATATATTTTTTTTTTGAGGAAATTGTACAGTGAACATTTTTTTTAATTGAATTTTTTTTTTTTGATTTTAGCAATATTCAAAAAAAGTATTGACGAAAAAAAACACGTTTTTCAACTCGAATGAATTAAAAAAAACAGTCTAATAAACGCGGATTTTTTAGTATGTTAAATCGCATATTTCGACTTGGCTTTTCAAAAAAAAAAAAACATTCTGAATTTTTTTACTCCGCTCCTTTTTTGACTGCAAGCCTAAAAAATTATATTAAAAATCCAGTTTAATTCGATCAGTACACCCTTTTAATATTATAATATTCAAAACGGAAAACGAGATTTTTTAAAAAAAAATTTTTATTCGCGACATAACGAAAATCGGGCACGCGGAATCGTTTTTGGACTGTGCGGGGGGAAAACGATTCTCTGAACTGTTATTCGATACACATTTAAACGCGCACAGAAATTTCAATATTATTATAATGTTATTATACCGGCGTGCGTATTCGCGGTGACGCAGGAGTTTCGAGAAGGGACGGACGATTCCCGGGAACGGGTACGTACTTTGCGGATATTCCCGGCACGGAATTCACGGGAACACGAAATAATTCACGGGAACTAACGTTTATATTAATCACCGGAGCCTATAATGAACGACGCGCACATAAATACGACGCGTTTCGTCGAAACACCTCGCGTTTCGTTTTTGATTAATCAGAGTGTCGAGAAATAAAACAAAAAAAATTAATTAATTAATTATACGAGAGAGAAAAGAACAAATATTTTTTTATATTTTACTTGTAAAAAAATATATTAATATAAGATTTATTTATTTATTTATTATTATTATTATTATTATTTTATAATAACATATTTGTATATTATTATTTAATATCAATAAGATTTTAATAACATTAAAAATATTGGTAAAAATCGTTTCATACGCGCTGTGATAATTTATAGGAAAATTATGTCGTGTAAACATATTTGGAATATACTTATATATATATATTCCAAATATAATTATTATTATATAAAATATTTGTATTCAAATACAATTGAATAGAACATTATTAAATATAAAATAAAACAACAAGTTAATTCGATTAAAAGGAGAAAAAAAATCGTTTTAATGTTCGAACGTTCTAGAACGCTGTTTTTTGCGAATTGTCAATGAAATGATATAGTCATATTATCAAATGTATATATTTTATCGTTAAGAAATTCTATTGAACGAAGACAATTTTTTATTTCTCTCCCGGAAAAATTGTTGTATTTGAGTTATGACTCTTCTTATCGTCGTCGGTATTCAATAAAATATATATATATATATATTTTTTTATAATTAAAATACGTTTATAACGCGTTTTTACGTTTCTGTACGCACGAGTAAATATTACAATCGTTATCGAGAATTTATTGACTTTAAAATATGAAAAAAAAAAAAAAAATTAATAAACGACATTTTTTTTTTTCCATTACCGGCAAACTTTCTTTCCTACGATATTCGATAATATTCCCACGAATCAAATCTAACGTTTATAAGATGGTTTTTAAAAACTCGTTATTGCTTTATCGTAAAGGAATATTTACATATATTTTAATCGAAGTACATTTTATACAACGCATATATTTCGAGTAGACGTTTGTTTCTTTTAATAATTCGTAGTAAGTTTTCTTTTTTTTTCATAAAATTTAATTTATTATTTAATTCGAATAACGGCACGTGCATATTTATACAAGACGTTACAGACGATTTCGGCCGATATTGAAAATTCGTGTACATTTTCTTTTTTTTTTTAAATTAAAAATGCACCGGTTGTACGAACTACAAAATATTCGTAAAATAATCTAATTTAAATACGTCTCGTTAAATTAAATTAAAAAAAAACTATATAAATCAATTTAAATTAAAAATTACTTTTTATTTTTTAATTTTAAAAGTTAAATTTTAACTCGGTTAAAAGTTAAAATTGTCCGATTAGCATTAAGAAAAAAAAGAATATATAAGACACTGAATTTTTACATAAAACACATTACAATATTATCTATACAATAATAACAGAGTCGTTTCGTTAAATATCTTTACAAATTACGAAAAATGTCTATAATTGATTAAGAATTAAAAGTGTTTGAAAAAATTGCTAAAGTAATTTTGTGCGGATAATTCGTTTTTGTGTTAAAATTTGATGTCTAAATTGCAACTGTATAGCCTTCAGAATTTTTCCCGCGTAGAAGTGCAGCGTATAGTCTTCTCAATGGAACAACGACACAATCGCGTTGAATTGATAAATGTTATAAAATCCGCGAACACCAATAAGAAATGTGTGCGTCAGATTTCTGGGTAAATCGACCATGTATAATCGCGCTATATTTCAATTTTTTTTATTATATTAAATTTAAAATACATTATCGTTACATTTTATGTAGAAATCGTTATTGATCGTATATTATACGAATTACGGAGATAATGAATTTTTTTTTACAAAAAAAAAAAAAAAAATTAAACCACGCGTACTGCGCAATCGATTCTCGTATTTGTATACCACGTGCATAATACAATCGTTTTCGTATTCTAGTTTTATTATTCGTAAACTCGTTTTTTTTTCCTCCACTCGTGAAATTATTTTAATCTCGACGAGAAATTATGCGCGTTTCGTTAATTGCTTTTTGGATATTGGACTGGATTAATATAACGCGCGTTTATTGTATTCCGCTGATGTGTTCGAACGTTTGTTAAAATTCTCTATGATTTAATCGTACAAAAAAAAAAAAAAAGGGTGAATATACTCGTGTTTATTACGTGCCATTTAAACGGGATTCGGATCTGATTTTTCCTCCCCGAACCGTACCGACTCGTTCGAAAATTTTTACCCCTCACATAAAAAATGACAAAAAAAAAAAAAATTATTTAAATAATTTTCACTCCGTAACGGCTTATACGATATCGAAATGTAACCGGGACGCCGAACATTTATTACACAAAAAAAACTAAAAAAAAAAACTCATAAATATATGCCGAGAAAAAACACTTTGCAAACTCCGCGGTGTTTTTAAGCGCTCGCGCGCAATGTACAAACGCAAACGTTCAAAAAGTTTCGGCATATCGTTTCAATGCCAAAATTATAATTGCCTACACAGCGTATATTGTGTTTTGAATTAAACGTCACGTAAACACGTCTGAGAAAACACTTTCGAATCCGTTGATAAATCGGTTTACTTGTGGCAGCATGAGGTGGTGTCGAGACCCGGTGTAACATTAATCGAGGAGAAATAATTCAATGCTCGCGTTTATATTGATACGTTATGCGTATATGTAGTAAAAAAAAAATATTAAAAAAAAAAAACACTCCGTCAGGCCCCCGAGTCGATTATATATACGAGCATATAGTTATAACTCCTTCGATTTAAACACAATTGTGTGCAGTATTTGCGTGACGTTTAAATGTTTAATTATAAGTATAAGGCTCTATTGAATTACAAGTAATACGCGTTCGCGTGTTTTTAACGTTCCAAAAGTTAGCTCGACGAGCTACGGGTTTGTACATCGCAGTCAATTGAACCGAAATAAATAACGTTTTATTTCGCGTATTTTTGCACATTTCGCCATTTTTTTACGGCGTATTTATGTATTTCATCGCACTCGGATGATTTTTAAACGCATTTATATTTCGGTTATATTTATTTTTCTGGAAAATATTTACAGTGTAAATATTTGTCGTTACAAAGATGCGGCCGCTCTCGTTATATACCCGTATTTCTTTTCGTTTAACCGTATAATTTATTTTGAAAAAATATTTTTTGTATTGCTTTTTCTGATTTGAAAACATGTCGAAAATACCGTAGAAAACAAACGTACTTTTACGTGAACATTTTCGTATGATAAAAATTAAATTAAATTTTTTTGAAAAATCACATTTTTTTTATTAAATGATATATTTATACAAAATATTTCTGAGGTCATTTAAAACATATAAATTCGAAACTTAATTATAAGAAATAAAAACGATCGACATCGAAATATTACGATCCACAAATCACAGAACGTTTTTTTTTTTTTTTTGGTTTTACTTGATCGGATTTTACCGAGTGCTTTTTGTAGGAGTGACGAAGTCGTTTCGTGAATTTTTCGAAATAAGTTACAAATTCCAAGGGGTGTCAATAATTTCTAAATATCGTCCGACGAACGTGTACAAAAATCTAAAAGATGTACTCGTCTTAAAAGCGTTTTTCCAAATAGGAGTCGTGCAATTCGATAGAGTGACGTTCGTGTCGAAATAACGTATACTGTTTCAGTATAAAATATACAACGGCGACGAATAAACTTTATAGAATTTATTATTTAGTTTGCGAGTAATATCGCTAAAAGCCCATTAGCATTTACTCGGTAGCTCGTTTATGATAAAACGACACGAATAGAGTATTTTAACTGTCCGTCAAATTGATTTCAGACAATTATTTTCTGACCGTATTCCCAATACCGATGATGTCGTCATCGTCTAACTTTCTGCAGTACGATTACACCCTTTGCACGCTGAACCATATCGTTTATAACTCGTGGGCGAAGGGGTTCGGATTAAACCTCTTCCCGTCCAGGACCAAAAGTTCAATTTGTATGGTATTTAAATATTAGCACACGTTTAACACAGCTACTGCGGACAACGAACGCGCGTTACTCCAAACGTCTGTATTTAGAGAAAATGCGTTTATGAAGGAATATTAAAGGAAGTCGGTTCGTCGATCTCGCAAAAGTGAAAAATTTGCTGGAAATCTGGAAGATTTGAGGAATCACAGCTGGTATACTGTAAATATTAATTATTCGTTTATAAAACGTTAATTTTTCAATCGGTTATAATTTCCAAGAATTTGACCACGTGCACTCAAGGAGAAAGAATTTATTAGTATTATACTCATGAGATAAAACCAGAAAAAGTTCTCATTTAATTCTCCTGAAACGAAAATAAACGTTTGGAATTTTTATTATAATTTTTTGTTTTCTAAATTTTTTGAATAAATATGGCAAAATAACAGAGTTCTATTGCTCCACGAATGATTTATCGTTATATATTAATTTATTACTGAAAAAAAAAAATTTAATCCGAAATATGTCGTTTATAAATGGGACGAAGTCTCTATGTTTTATTTAAATCCCCTTCATCCACACAGGGAAAAATTGAAAGTAAGCCATCGAGTGCTTATATTCTTCCAATAAGAATTACAATAATAATAATAATAATAAAAAAAAAATGTAAATTACTTGTTTCTCGTAAAACGTCCAGTAAAAACTCGACTAGTACAAAACGACTTGGAAAATAATATTACGACGGTAAATATGCTAATTTCGGAACAATTAAATAGGAAATTCGCCAATAATTGCCGTGTCTCTACGTACAATAGTGCGTATTATTTTTGGCAAACGAAATCCCTATAAACGAAGCGCGTATTTAGGTCGTCGAAAAACAATTTTTTTCGGATTTTTATCGAGCCGTGCATACGTCGTGTAAAAAAAAAAAATCCGAACGTTTTTCCCTTTTGATTTTATTTCGTAAAAAAAAAACCAATATTTCTGTACGTATTATACACTATAAACAACACAAAAATTAATTTTTTTTTCGTTATCAATTCGTTTCGTTTGTCGAAACGTATAGAATCGAATCCGTATCAGAAATGAGCAGAAAAACGGTTTTTATTCATTACACGAGGCGGAGAAAATAACGCGTCTGTTTTAAACGTAAATCGAACCGGGGGAGTTTGGCGAAATATTTTTTTCCAAAATCAAAATACGCGTATAATAATTTTCCTCGCCGTTTTCTACCGCGGTAGAACCTATCGTCGTCGATCGATTGCCGAGCAGCGTTAAAAAAAACTCGAGCAGAAAATTATTCGCGATAAACTATAATACCGCGCTGATCGACAGGGCAATAATTAAATAACGCGCGATTATCGAGCAATGATCTCGTTTCGCTCGCGCGTTGTTGTCCTTTTTATGCCCGGCCGGTTTACGTATCGTCCTATTTCGCTATTTATAAACGTTTTTTTTTTCTAATACGATTAGAGGGTAATAATTATAATCGATTTAAATATAACGCGAGCCGACTATAGAAACGTATAGCGAGAGGTTTATTTATAAAAAAAAAAACCTGTAAAATCGTTCGATTCGCACGCGCGTTAATCGTCGTTAAAATTCACCCGATTAATAGGTACGTGTGTCGTACATTTTTTTTTTTTTGACAAATTCAACGGCACCACGCACAGTCTGGTATTGGGAGAAAAAAATGTCGAAAAACCGTATACTTTTTTTTTTTTTTGTTAAAAAAAAAAAATTACCGACTATACGGAGAAGTCCAGTAAAACAGTAGTACAGAGAACGACGGCGTAATAATAATATTATTAATATTATTCGTTCTAATAATAATAATAATAATAATCAAAATCCACCGATTATTCTGCGGCGGAGCTTGTTGACATTGAATTTCGCTGCAACTACGTAGTACAATGTGTTTATTGTGGTATACCCGCGCGGTTCCACGAGAGGTGAAGCGTTGCACTGATTTCGAGTGACATTTTGATAAGAAGAAAACGAGTTTTTTTTTTTTTTAAGTACATTTTATATGCGATTGCGAAAAAACAACCGACTCGACCTTGGTCTAAATACGCGAGGCGACAGATAATAATAATTTTATATATTATATACGTAATATACGGAAACGGTTGTACGCGTGATATACGCCGCACGACGACGGTTTCGAAGAGGGTCATATTGTGTAAAAAATGCATAAAAATCGTGTGCCCCCGGGCTGCTGATAACAAAATAATAATTGTCGAGTCGCGTACAGAAAACAAAACAAAAAAAAAAAAAAGTATGCGGAAAAATAAAAAATAATAGTAAAAAAAATCGCTTATCTAACCACCGCGCCGCCGCGTTGAACCCGATCGCGCGATATAATCGTCGTCGCGTAATAATAACAATCAATAATAATCGTTCATAATAATTCACTCTACGGGGTTCGGCGGTATAGATCACGTCGATTTATATAATATATATATATATAAAAAAAACGTCAACAACGTATTATTAATTGCGAACCGCGTGCAGCAGTCAATGTCATTGCTGCAGCGCGCGGTTCTTTGTCTTTTCTTTAATAATAATAATAATAAAAAATAATAATTATCCACAGTTAATCGTTGTACACTCCGTTCCGAGTAAACACTGTACGCGTTACGAAAGAGACAGAGTGGTGACGGAGATGAACACAGTATATTATAATCCGTCGGTTCGGATATTTTTTTTTTTTTGCAAAACCATAATTAAACTATAATAGAGAAAAATAGAGACGCATTAAACGTTTTTCGTTTCGCGCTATTTTTTTTTATTATTAATTATGCTTCTGAAATATATATATACTTATTATTGCGTACAACTGCGGAGCGAAAACGGATCGATAATAATTATTGTGCTTTATAAATGGTCGGGAAAATCAGTCGTGCGATTACTCTCGAGAATGGTCTATGAAATATTTTGAAGACGCGAACGAGCCGCGGAATAAAAAATTGGAAAACCAACCACACAGTATTACGCGTTATCAAATACCCGAGCATATATACTAAGTGCAATTGTAGTAATAATTATAGTCTGTAATCGTGGATGAAACCGTAGTGGAACCGCGCTGTTATTACGGATGACATCATATAACACGACGAGGGACAATATTGTTGAGACTACAATTTATTAACATGACGTTTAGTCATCTAATATCCAAGTTATTTATGATAATAATAATAAAAAAAAAGTTCAATATGCCGAAAGGTGCAGGGCGCTCCAGTTGCCAAACACCCCTCTAAATCCGCCACTGATGAGAGCATATATTATGCGCTGTAACGATGCGAATGTACACGTATATATTTCGGGAATTTATAGTGTCGAGAGAAGGTTTATTAGAACGGCGAACGAGTGTAGAGAATATATATAAATTAAGCCGTAGCCGGTTAGGAAGTCGAGGCGATTTCGATCGTGGAAAGCGTTCAAATAACCGAATAACTCATCTTACTTGTGTGTGTGTGTGTGTGTGCGGGGGTAAGGACGAAGAGGAAAAAACTTTTTCTATATGCGTTGTAACAAGGCGAAATAATAAATTATAAAAAACACCGCGGGAAAGAGGACTCCGAAGTCTATACAGTCGTCGCATACTTTACATTTTTACACAAAAAATACGAAATTACCTATACAAAATAACACAGGCATTTTTTAAGAATATCTATAATTTTTGGAAATATTATAAGAGTTTTAAAAAATGCAATTTTACCAATTTTTTTTTTTTAATCTCAAATTCTCACTTCAAATTAGAAATGGTTTGGGTTTAATAATTAATTCGTTTCCTTGAGTACAATTTCAGGGCCGTTTCTCCACCGTGAAACGGTTTTATTGTTAACGTTAACATTTTTGAATATTTTCTGTATTTTCATGAGGTGGTACACCAGCTAACAGCGAGTTGCACTACGGCCGTCGCACGGTTTCGTTTGCCAGGGTGTAGCGTCTTCTCGAGTATTTTTTTTTTTGGTTAGAATCGGTTTATTTTTTGGATTTTTTTAAAAATTTATCAACAGCGCGCGGCTTACGGGTAAAAAGCTGAATCGCTCGTTTTCTTATAGATAAAACGCATTTCCGTAATAATTGAAACGTTTTAACACGCGATGAAAATTATGTTTACTATAACGTACACGCGTCGTCATTAAAACGCATTTAATATCGATGAAATTAAGTATAATTGCGAAATTATTTTATCTCTGCATATGACTAAATCGTAATCGATATTTATACGAGTATAATGAGCGCAACGAAGAGAATTTAAAAAAAAAGTATAATTTTAATGGAAATACACGTATTTACTTGACCTCTCGTTGAAATTTGTGCGCTTTAAACACGAAAAATCTTATATAAGTTTCGAATGTCGTCACGTTACATTAATTGCGACTCGAATTGAACAAAGAAAAAAAACAAATCGATGTATACACAATGTAATAATAACTGTGGCAAACTTTTACTGCGCATTTTTAATACGCCAATGAAACGGAAACATTTCGGTTTAAAATTACGATTTTTTTATTTTTATTTCTAAAGACGTTTGAATTCGAATGGGACATTTTTTTTTTTTTTTGCAATTAAATTTCTGCAATACTTACGATTTGTTTTAAAGCGAGAGTAAAACGAAGTCGATTGAAACGGCGCTTTGGTTGCATTGATTTGCAGTGTACTCCTTAGCGAGATATATTACAAAAAAAAAAACACGGTTGGTGAAGAGTTCGACGACTCTATTCCATACCCCTTCGGTGCACGGCCCCGAGAAGAACCGACGACAAAACTGTATAATAAATCTCTTTTACACAAGACCTGTAGTATTGTTTGAAAACAATTTAGTATCGGGCAGATAATATGAAAACACTCGTTCAAATAGGTGTCCGAAAATGTCCACTGTTTTTGGTACTCACAGCTATTTCAGTGTTTATTTCTGGTACCCAAGCACTGCACGATAAGTAACCGCCGGTGACAAAATCTATAGTTAAAAATTTATTATAAAATTATATTCTCGTATCGTTAACGATGCCGCGAGGCACGTAAAATAACCAAAATGCCAAAGGCGCCTGATATAAATTTTGGAAACTTCAGCTATCGTCACGGCGCGGTTAAAAGAATTTGTTAAAAAAAAAAAAAAAAAAAACGGTGTTTTTGAACGTTTTACAGTGTGCGGTATTAATGGAATTTTCGACGTTATCAGTTGTACGCGTGAACGCTTATTCTCAACGCTCAATATACGGTCGAATCGAAACCGAGACATCTACTATGACACAAGAATGACGTCGAACAGCTGCATCGATCGATATGATTTTAAGAAATCCGTCGATTTCAAAAGAACCGATATTGTTATGTTAAAATTCGCATTCCGTACACGCGTTTATAAAAATTTATTGTTAAACGCTGTTGAAAATGACGAGTCAAACGAAATTTCGCGATATTCAAAAACAAATTATTTGAAAATTGAAATTTCTCTTTTTTCTCCATCGGTAGGCCCTGCAGAAATCCGCTCTATTCCGCACGCGCCTTAATCACTATAAGGTCCGCGTTATGATTTATATATTATTATTATTATTATTCTCTCTCTATGGTTTTAATCCGTGGATTGGTTTGCAGCTATATTCCATTCTTCTCTATTATCCGCAGCTTTCCTTTTCGTTTCGTCTCACGTGAGTCACATCCTTGGTCCTTTATTATTTGTTGTACGTATTCTATAGTCTTGGTCTTTTCCCTACGGTTCTTTCCTTCTACTCTTCCTTCTATAATAATCGCAGTTTTAATATATTATTATTATTATATTTTGTTATCTATAGTCCGCGAGTTTGTCGCGCACGATACGTACACGCATTGTATCTCGGACGAGGTCAAATCCATTCGGCCGGCTTGTGTGCGTACGGATAAGTTTATAAAAAAAAAAATTAATAAAAAACGAGTCGAAACGCGGAAACGAAATACACGCCGCGCGTATATAGTAATAGTATTATACACGGCACATGTGTGCGGTGTACCCGGTGTTTAATTGGATATATTTAATAATACCGACGCGTCCCCGACATAATATTATGTGGCGATACCGATTTCCATTGACGGCCGAACGAAATTTAATTAAAATTTATTTCGACAGATCGACGACGGGGACATAATATGGTCGTGTCAGATTACGAAATGTATACGCGCAGTGTAGGAGGAGTTACACACGTGTACGGCGTATATGACATTCGAAATGTACGTTTTTTTTTTTTTTATATCGCTTTCAACACGTTTTTATTTTTATCAGTTTAAAAAGAATAAAAAGAAGAAAAAAACAATTCGCCCGTTGTTTTTTGTGGGAAATTGAAATGAACACAATTTTTTTTTCGTAACACTGTATATTATATCGACTGGTGTCGGTGCGCTAATATCATAGTATTATATTTATACTGTAAACAAGAGTTATAGTGGTAAAAATAAAAAACGTAAATAAACAACAGTCTGGACCGCGCTTCTTCAGTAACACTTCGAGCGTTTGATAAAAATGGCTAAAAAAGTACAAATACGTCACGAAACGAATTTCAAACGTAATATCTAGACGATTTTAATTAATAGAAATTTTCTTTCGGACTCGCAATATATACGTTTGGAGATTTTATTAACGTCTACACTCAAATATGCAGGGGTTAAAGTTGGGGGAAAGAGCAGAGGGACTCGGTACCCTTACCTCTGACGGTGGTAAGAAAAGCGTGCCCTTTAACAACGTTTCTCTCCGTAAGACATGCCGGAACGCTCAAGTCATAACCGAATAGTAATCGATACACGATTCAGAATTCCGTCGAAAATAAATCTTATAGTTTTTATTATTATTGTTTTTCAAATATTATTTCAGTTTTATTACATTAAATAGCTACGGCCGTGATTAATAGATTTTTCGGTATAGCTGATATAACGTAGAGAAAATACAACGTACACGTTCCTGTTTTAGATATATTTTATACTCGATTGTTTTATTTTAAAATTTTTTGTATTACATAAATTGAGCTTCATATAATATATATGTATATTGTGATCTTCTAAGCGTGCTCGTTGCTCACCCCATTTTTAGCCGCGTATAAGGCGTAAATTTGAATTTTTATCTTGTACGATTTATAAAACGCTAATAACACTATACACTTTTATGAAATAATTAATTTTCATAAAATTTTTTTTGTTTTTAGTTTTCTTAAACGGCGACCGTTACTCAATTAGTTAGTGCCCCCCGGAATTTTTTTTTCACTCGAAGCCGCGTTAATACGGTGATCGAAAACGAAACGAAAATTTCGAAAGTTTCTAAAACAATATTGTATAACCGTCAATTATGCGTAATAATTTTCACCTCTTTACAATATCTACGAGTATTTATCGTTTTTCCTTTATCCTCTTTTCTATTTCTTTCGCGCGTATCGTTTTTCATCATCTAATCCATTCGTTTTTACTACGTACATTACAGCGTACGCCTATAATGTGTAATCGAGAGGGACGAAATGGAGAACTCCGTATAAAGAGAACATAACGTTTGCGATACGTTATTAATGCACGCTTTTCGACGCGTACAGGAAAGTCTTGTGTCCGGATAATTAAATACGCTTCGGTATATTGGAAATGCGCGCACACGGGATGTCACACTTTCTACGCGTCACAATGACGAGGCGCCTCGTATTATTATACTATATATTATTATAATATTGTATATACTCGTGTTTACCACGAGGAGCTGCAGACGGTGTTCGCGAGCCGAGTCAGACACCTCGCGTCAGACAGGTGTGAAAATCGAAAGTCGATTTTTTATTTTATTTTTTCTCTCCTCTCCTCTTCACACCGAATAGGTCAAAACTGTGTGTGTGTGTGTGTGTGTAATTATTATAGAAACGCGAACGGAAAAAAAAATGATATTTATATCGCGTTAAAAAGAATGCGGTCAATATAATAATATGCGAACGCGGACGGTTATTGTTTACGAGGTGTGTGCGTAATACCGTTCGAGCCGGAAAAGAGGTAAAAAAAAAAAAATTATAATAATAAAGGCGACCAGTGTTTGTTTAGCGGTACACGATCGATCATGGAGTGGGTATAATACGCGCTGGGCGGTGTCGGCGCCGCGACGTGAGATCGTGTCAACAAATCTCCGAGATCAACGCTCTCTCGGGGGCGCCCGCGTAGTGGTGACGGCGTATAAATATTATATTTAACAAATATATATATTAATAATTTAACAAACCGTACCACAAAAAAATAAAATAATCTAAACAAAATTTAATAAAAAAAAAAAATTCCGAAAATTTTAATACCGAAAAAAAATCGTACTAAAAAAAAAAAAAACGTTTCGACGGTACGGTTTTATTCTGTTATTCGTTGACAGTCTAAAAAATATAAATAAAATAGTAAAATAAATAAATATAAAAGAGAATAAGACGCGTTAAAGAAATAGGAACGAAAACAAATTATAATTAATATTATTACTAGTAAATAAAAAAAATTTTATATAAAATATACAAATACACATATGTATGCGTATAAACAAGCCAAAGAGTGTATTATACGCGAAATAATTAAAATATTAGTCGTTGTGTTAAATACGTTTATTTATACTAACCGCGGTTTCGACGAAAAGTCATCATGGAGCATAATAAGGGGAAAAAAAAAGAAAAATATGTACCACAACTGAACTTCTTTTTTTTTTATAATGTACTTTTTTTTTTACCGTTACCAGTACAAGCCACTTAGGATTTTAACTACTGAAACTGATTCTAAACATTTTTCCATGTACTTTGATACGTTCCAGTTTATTTCTCGCGTGATCGCGTAAGTTCCATCACGGTCTCCCGTACACTGTCCATCCGTCTTATATACACGTACATTATCATAATATACGTACATATATGCGTAGTATACATTTTTCTAAAACTATACGCGAGTTCTCGTGTATATGAACACTATGTAATATGCGCTCTCGTTACACCGAAATAATTTATTGATATAATTTTAATTCGCGTAGAAACTGAAGAGAGAGAAACAACTTTATTTAAGCGAACTGCCCGCCAATCGGGTTGCCTATATTATGACACAGTGTAAACGTTCAGACATGGTTGTTACAGCGTTTTAAGATATGGATAACATATATAAACTAAATGGAAAAAGTTAACAAAGTAAAAAAAATACTTAATTACAAGATATATAATATGGAGAGATTTTAAAATATAAAAATAAAAACATTATGCTTGAAACACGGCGGTCTAGCTGAGAAAGTAAAGAGAGAAAAAAAAAAAAAATATGCTAGATTACATAATTGTATAAAATGTTAGGAATATAAATATTTATGTATAATGAAAAGTGTGTCTCGCATGATGGCTAAACACATAATAGTATAAAGTACAATACGTTTATACGAAAATTTGCGAAAAATTATAATATTCCGACTCGTACGCGTTCGTTGCATCGAAACGAATTGCGTCACAGGAAGCGTACTTTGAATTTTTTTTTTTTGTTTTACCTCACTATTAAGAATAATATTATAACAAAACATATCGACTGTATTATTTAATTAAAAAAAAAAAAATTCTTTGAGTATAAAACCGCGAAATAATCGTCGTGAGATAAGGCGAGCATTTTAAATCGCCATCTGTAAATTAAACGCAGAAAAAAGAAATCGTTTACTACGGTAGTTATTCTTAGCTAAAAAAAATATGAGCATATGAGTATATGCGAGCGAAAAATAGGAATTTTTTTTTCTTATTATTATTATTATTTAGTCGGTCTATTATCGATATTATCCTTGTGTCTTCCCGGAAACTGCTCCTTTCGCCTTTCCGTATGCAAAACTACACGGGGATTATGAGAAATTTATAAAAATTCAAAAGTAACGTAAAAAAAACGAAAATCAATTTTCGTACTTTACGTGCGCTTTGATTTATTTAATTTTGCTCGTAACGAATTCAACGTCTTCGGGGAAAAAAAAAACAATTTTTCATAACTTTTTTTTCATCCGACTTTTTTCCCGGTAGTAGTAAATGGTTAATTTATTTCTGAGGAAAATTTTAGAAACAAAAATCGTTAAATTTCACTGACGCGAAATAATTTGAAGGAAAAAAAAACGATAATGTATTCATCAATATAGTTCCCGAATGAAATACGTATATATATATATATATATATTTTTTTTAATATAATCTTTCGAGAATACAAATTTTAGTTATTATTTCGCATTCAAAAAGTACTACAAGAGATTTTTTTCTAACGTTATTTTATTAATATTTTATAGAAAATTGGCGTTGTTTTTTTTTCTCTCTCGCATTGTAGCGAAATGGCCAAAGATTTTTTTTTCAACTAGTTATATAATATTATAAAGAATTAGATTCCGTGATCCACAACACAATTGTTATCTTAGCCGTGAACACACTGGTTTTCATATTTTCAACTGCGTTTTTCATACATTCGTTGTGTTTTTGAAGAACTACACAATTCCATTTTTAGTATTGCAGTGCAAAATGATTCTCTACCACCACGCTTTTAACGTCGGTAAAATTATATATTTATTAAGTCGACGACAATGTCGAGCTTTTTGAAAGACTCCTGCAGTATATCGTGATGGACAGACTTATCACATTTTATTGTTGTATGTTAATAATAATTGAAGTATAATTGAGTTAAAATTTTCGATGATTTTCTAAGATTATTTTCGTTTTCTTAACCTATGAAATCACCACACACACACACACACAGTGTTGTCGCGGCGGCGAGACGCAAACAATATAGTCCGAATATAGTTGTCCGAACTACGTTGTTCGCGCCTGCCCGCCGTGACTACACTGAGCGGTCCCATAGTTTCGGACCTCTATTTATAAGCGTCTTTCTGCTACCCCCTCCATGTTGTGTCGTAGCGCTATCTGGTGACTACTTTCTTTTCCGGTTTTATTACGGTCGGCTGACGCGCTGTGAAAAAACTGCTTGGGTGAAATTATTTCTTGCTGAATTTCTTGATTGATTCGTTGACGAGAACAAACCGGCTCAAACTGTACGCGTTTTTGTTTTGTTATTTCATATTATGTACACGTGCATAAAGGAATATATAAAGCGTTTACGTAATTATTATTAGTATTATTTTAGATTTGTTTGGTACGTAAAACGAATAGTTTCAATATCCAGTGGAAAATATTTACAACGAAAATGTATAACGAATAAAATTTGAATATTCGACGAATACGTGATTAATTCATTTGTATGTTCGACTGAGGGTAACATTGAGTAGTAATACGACGATGATCTGAAGGATAAGTTATAGAATCGGGTTTTGATTTTACATACGATGTTTTCGTTATAATTCGCAATGACGACTATATACTGTATTAAATTCGCGCGAAAACCAATAGCAATTCATTTTTTTTTAAATTAAATTCGTTCGTCCTGAATTTGTGAGTGAATTGAATTATTTACGGAAAAAAAGTGAACGGATTTCAACGAACACGTATTTATCCGTAAGTTTAATATAAAATTTCATTTTTCCTCCATGCAAACTATAGATATTTGTGAACCCCGATTGGAATAGTGTGTTATACGCTAATTCAAACAAACTTATTTTCCCCGTGCCGCTGTTGATGATATAGTCATATGTCCATGAAAAAAACCTATTTTGTCAAGTCATATTTAAAAATCACATGATTGGAATCGATTTCGGCAAATTACAACTAGTTTTTAATTTTCTGGGTAGATCCTTACAACAAGGCGATCACGGTGAAAAAAATCCAAATTATATCGTCGATTTTCGATGGTCGTGTGCTACAATTTGTAGTGTGCAAAAAACAAGGCAGGCTAATAGCATATAAATTATATGTATTATACATATAAAACATCTTTTATTTTCAAATCAACTGGCTATAGAAAAAACGTTTTTACTAAAAAGTTATATCTATAAGAATTTTAAAGTTAGCAAAAAAAAATCTTCGGCTTTAGCTGGTAAGTCCATTTTACCAGATTCGTATTTCTCAACAACAATAACCATTAAGTCACTAAGTCTGCCATCGCAGTGCGTAGGTAAGATTTAATACTTTTTAAAGACGAAATGAACAGTTTCATTGGAAGCAGTAGTTATCGGAAGAGTTTTTAAAAGTAAAGCAATTATTTTCATGATGTTCGAGGAAAAACTAAATACAGTTTTCAAAGAAAAGAAGCTGCCGATTCTAATTCGGGCCTATGAATATTATAGGATTTGTGTAATAATTAAGAGGATTATAATATTTTGAAAGAGCTAAATAGCAAATATATACAGTATAACGTATTTAACGGATAAAATCAAATGCTTTCAAAAAGAAAATACTTCTGTGAAAAAAAACTGTACGCGAACAATGACGACAAATGTGTAATGTTTTCGTGTTTATTAGAATTTCTCAGCGATTAAAAAGGACATAATTAAGAGCTTAATACGCGGTTTAAAGATCTTCCAGTTGACAGACTCATCGGCATCCAGGAACGAAATGACCGAAATCGGTCCGCATCGAATCCAATAGACCCGAATCGAACTGCCTAGAATTCAATAAAGGAATTCGACTAAAGTTTGCGAAAGCCTTTCCAGCGAGAACGGTAACAGAATGCAGTCGTCCCTGGTAACCGACGGAAGAATTTTAAAAGTCAGGTCGAAGCCTTTCGGAAAACCGTTACAGCCTCTTTCGGTAGCGAGATTTGACTGGTAGTCGGGTGAACTACACAAAACTCTCTGCTGATGAGTGAAAGTTGAAAAATTATTTTAAAAGTCTGTCAACCCTCGGGCGACGTACTACTTGGGAGACGCGCCGAAAAGTGTGGTAAAAGCGTGAACATTTCGCGTGAAATTTTCTTAAGACCTGAGCCGCCGACTCCTCGTTATTGCCGGCTCATTTGTGCACACGACGATAACAATAAAATTCTGACGGCAAGAAATCGAAGCCGAACACTGGTCGCATAATAATAATAACGTATTCGATAGATAACAGTCGTCGTCACTAGACGTTCTAAATGGACGAAAATTAGCATTCGCCTGCAGGCAAAGTCTCGGCGTTCGGCGCTAGTCTGCAGTTACACGGTTTCAGACGATAAATTTTAACGATTCTCGTACTATATACTCGCGGGGAGGGAAATACGCGAGTATAATTCGAGCTCGACGGCGGTTTTCGAGACGATTTATAAAAAATATACATTCGGTAACTGTTATATACGTATACTGTGGTTTTTTTTTTGTATATTTTACAGAAATCCCGTTTTTCGATTCGATTTTTTATTTCGCCGCCCCATACAACACATTTAATATCTGAACTTTTACAGCGTTCCGCCGACGTATTTCGTCTGGCGTTGAGGTTTCCGAAACATTGACGATTTCTTTCGTACCACGGACGTAATAATCGTAATTTTTCAAGCTCGATAAACCCGAGATGACAATAATTATTATTATTATTACTTATTTTTGCAAATAACGACACCGTTTCGCATATATTTTGTGTATATTTATACGCTAATAATGCGACCAGAGGTGGTGAAACTTTTTTCGTGTCGAGCTGGCGACATTTTGCAATCGAGATTTTTATTACTTTTTTTTTGATTCCATTCGCGTGCAAAATAAACCGTGTCTATTTACTGAGAGCGAAAAACGCAAAAAAAGTCATCTATTCGATTTCTACACAGGAATTTCGTCGTTATCAAAAAGGTATACATTGGTTATTTCGAATTTTTTATACATACACAAATTAATTTAATTTTTTTTTCTCTATAGAATTTATTAGTGAATTCAATTTTTTTCGCGTTCTGTACACCGATCGTTGGTACACGAATTCTGCATTACTATATGCTATTCAGTTTAAGAGTATGCGGGACGGCGGACGAAAATTGGTTCATATCGCGCCGGCGGGGTTCTATCGGTATTCTGATTGGCGGAAACCGTCGTCAGCCGACCGCTGCCGACTGCAACAGCCAATGACAGAGCAGTTATTGGCCGCCTGGGTGGGGGGGAGGCAACAGCCAATGACAGAGCAGCTATTAGCCGCCTGGGGGTCGCTCCGGCTTTCATTCAACGTTAGCGTTCCGGTATACTATTAAATTGAATAGCGTATATAATAGTTTTGGCTGTATTTATTAAAGTGTATAAAATTCAATACGAGTGCTAAATATATTTATAATTACTTGGTTCAGAGTGTTTTTATTTTTATTTTGTTTTTTTACGTGTTACTCGCTTTTGTCAAAAAAAAACCACTGAATGAAACTCCTGAATTGAAAATTTCGAAATTTTAACAACTCACGCCACCGTTCATGATCTACGAGACATTAAAACCGGAAAGTTATGATTTTCGCGTATTTATATATATTTTATTTTAATAACAAATTTGAAATTACAAGCGAAATTTCAGGCCGGGAACCTGCGATTCCCACAGGCTATATACACCTGCAGCGCTTTTACCGAATAATAGACGTTTTTAATTCGATTTTGAAAAGAATCTCACTGCCTGTAACGGATATTATTATCGCGGTTAAAACGCGTTTCGACGCCAATACGAATCTGTTGAACAAACGAGAAACGGACAAAAGACGTTTTGAAATAAAACTATTGTGTTTTAAACGGTATAGATACGCGTCGTGAAAGATTATTTTTGTCGATAAAAAAGCGTTCGTGCGTCGCGGTATCGGACTGTCAAAAAAAAAAAAAGGAAATTTCGAATAAAATCAAAAGCTCTTATTGTATAACATAGTCGGTACACAACTCGGATGAATCGGTTTCGAGTACATAAATATACGTTTTCGAACCGAACGAATGGAAAGAAGTCTGCACAAAACGACGATTGTTGTAAGATTGTTAAGTGTATTACGAGACTGAACAAATTTCGGTCGACAAAAGATTCCTTATGTTCATTAAAAGTCGTTGGCGAATATCGTTTTGATTTTTCAGACGCGAGACGATATCAGATGTTTTATTATATACTCGCTACAGACGAGTGAAATTTCTTTTTCAAAAAGGCGACTTTGTAAAACGAAGAAAAATAAAACTTTTGTATTTCGTACGCTTCTCAGTCGACGTCAATACGCTTCACCATTATAGTGTATAGTACCTATTGAAATATATATTTATATATATATATATATACACCCACGATTAAAATCTCGCGAGAAAATTCAATTTAAACTCACTGCATTTGTTAGTATAATATTATACGTTTTTAATAATTATATATTAAACGTAACGCTCTATTTATGTACACGGTTTTTATACCTTTTTTTTTCGTTTCGTCATTTTTTACATGGAATTTGTTCTTCACTCGGTGTTTTATTTTTGTCTCGTTTTTCGTAAAACGCTCGCGTATTCCGACGAATTATAATAATAAACGCAAGAATAATGTATTCAAATGATTCGTAAACGACGTATATGAACCCATTTATTCGTGTAGCGTGTGCAATATGAAAATTAATCGAAACGGTTTCCGAAAATCGTGTTGTAAAATATTTGAATCTCACGGCTAATGTACTCGCTCGGTTACCTGCCAAAATGTTATATCGCGCAAGCGTTCCAAGAGTTTTTTTTTTCATCATATTATTCTTATATAAATATACACGGGCAATCAAAGTTTTTTCGAATAACAAACACATTTCCGAGTAGTCAATTTTTATCCGACTGTATACCTCGCGGCGTAGTCATTATTATAAATAAACGATTATTTCATCGTTTAGAACGCGCAGACCGCCGCGATTTAATTGTTCGAGGAATTATTATTATTATTTCGGTCGATCCGTAAGACTTTTTTTTTTATCACGAGATGGCTAGTTTTTTTTGGCCGAGATTTTATACGTGTATAAAAAACAAATGTATCTCTACGTTTTTTTTTTTTTTACACGTTTCGAAACCCGAATTGAAATTTTTTCGATTTCACCAATGTCGGTTTTCGGTCTCCTCTCTTCGTATTTAAATATTTTAGTGCGAATAATACGAATTCGTTTTGTTACAGTTGTAACGGTTAAAAATAAACGACGCGGAGGATCGCGCCAATGATTTTTTTTTTATTAAATAATAAGATAAAATCGAATTAAACCTAAATAATAAAATTAAACCGTACATAGCTCAGTAGCGGTCATACATGGTGTTCAAGGGGGAGGGGGCGAAAATGGAGCCAACCCCCTCTGCTAATGAAATATCCACATCGACGGGTAATAACCAAGAAGAAAGATCTATTAATGTACCGAGACGAAATGCAGATGTAGAAAAAGGAAGAACAACGTGCATGGAACGTAAACGAAATAACAATAATACGGGAAAAGAAAGTAGTCACCAGATGGCGCTACGACACAACATAGAGGGCGTGGCAGAAAGGCGCATACAAATGGCGGTCAGTCTCGAACAAAACACACACACACACACACACCGCAGTCGGACGCGAACTACGTTGTTCACTTCTGACCTGGTTTTAAACCGCTATTTATAAGCGCCTTTCTGCCACGCCCTTTATGTTGTGTC
The DNA here is from genome assembly GCA_032441835.1 of Slavum lentiscoides. NCBI lineage: Eukaryota > Metazoa > Arthropoda > Insecta > Hemiptera > Aphididae > Slavum > Slavum lentiscoides. Next base: position 13,681,065 of record CM063714.1, on the reverse strand, counting down.
GCAGCGCTATCTGGTGACTACTTTCTTTTCTCGTTTTATTACGGTCGGCTGATGCATCACGTCGTTATATGCGAGTGTTTGATTTGACGCTGACTGCGCTACCGTTCGTACGCGCGTATGCAATTTTTATTATTTAATTTTATTATTATTATTATTATTATTATTCATAATAATATTATTTTGCATATTTCAATGACATGAAATGAACGTTAGGATTCATCTTTCCTCGTTGTACACTTGTTTACTCGTTCACTCACATTTACTCGTATATACTGAGTCTGTCGTCAGCTAAGCACTAAACGCTGGATCACGACCGATAATCGTCGGCCGAGCACTAATTCCAGCCTTATACATGATGTTCAAATGGGAGGGGGGAGCGAAAATGAAGCATAACCATAACATAATTGGACCGAATTACATGACACGAATCGGTGCTGTTAGGTCAGAGATATACTAAATTTAAAAAATCAAATCCCATGGGGGGAGCGATCCACCTATCGCCCCTCCCTTTTATAACCGCCACTGACCTAGCCCTAACCTGACCTAACCAAATGTTTATTATAAAATAAACGTATTTTTTCGGCAAATAATTCTCGTGATATTATTATTATTATTTTAATGTAAACTAAACGACATTCCAAAAGTCTAATGACGCATTAATTATATGATTTTACATAATATTGCGTACAGTTTCACCGCACTCCTCGCCCATAAAAAAAAAAAAATTAATAATATAAGAAAAAAAAAATGTCGAAACCGGCGGAGAAAGTACAATTTATTTTAACGTACGTTTTGTACACGCCAATTTATTGAGAAGTATATGCGGACAATTTTACGATCGTGAACTCGCGGTAACTTGAGTAGGTACCTAATATATATATATATATATATATATATACAATATTTATAAGCGTTATTACATTTATTTTTTTATTTTTTGCAGTTGTTGATTTATACTTACTTGCATTGCAATATTGCGTACGATATCTTATTACGACGTTAACGGCGAGCAAATTTTGCAAAAAAAAAAAAAGCCATAAAGTTCCGAAATAAATATTTCGAGATTATAATATGGTCGAGAGATAAAAATCGCGAATACTCTCATAATATATAAGGTTATACGAGAGAGAAAAAAAATCACAATTTATTCGACACCGATCGTTTAAATTTTCCGTAATTTCGTATTTTTTATTTATTTATTTTTTTCGTTTTCGGGCCTCGTATAAAGACGAAAAATATAATATTATATATATTATCGCCGTATACGAGTTTTTTATTTTAATTTTTCAAGAAAACGTACGACGTGTACTGCAAACTCGCGGTCTACCGCTGTAAACATCATAAATATAAATCCGGTACGTACACCTATATATTTGAAAACTTATTAATTGTTTTATATTTGTATAAATATATTCATAAACAATTGATTATTGTGACGGCACGCGTATAAATATACATAAAAGTGTGTGCCGTATAATATTATATTATATTATAAACGAGTATCGGACGGAAACTTGTTTTTGATTTATATTCGATATGAAAAGAAGAGGAGAGAAAGCGGGGCTTACCGAAAACAAATTTATTTACGCGTATGACACTCGGCATGAAAATTACAATAACGTATAATATAAATTCGAATTTAGCAACGTTAACAGGTGGATATTATATAGAATATAAGATGGAATAAAAACAAAACAAAAAGTATTAATAGGATAGGATATTATGTTCTTCGTGTTTAGTTGTTGCGAGTCGTACGTCGAAATCCTCTAGCCGCATTTGACCGCCATTTGGTCCACAATCATGCAATACCGCTACCTAGCTGCTACTGATAAAACAAATAAACGATATTAATAGAATACTACCGGTTTGGCTGTTTCGTTCGTGTATATAGCGCTACTAGACTTTGGAGAATATATTATATTGAAATAGAGAATTTCGACGCGTCGTTATTTTCCGCGGTCGATTAAAAAATTTAAAAAAATTAAAATATTTATCAGATTTTACGTTATTTTTAATATGGGGAAAAAAAATTACAAAACAGTTAAATTCCGTGTTAAATTACGAAAAAAAAAAAAGAACGAAAAGAACTTTTTCGCCCCGGTGTTGTTTTTCTTATAATACATAATATACATGTGATGATTCCGTCGTTCCTAAGCTCCAGTAACTCCAGTTTTTTGCTCGTATTTATTACGATTTATCCCACGTGTTAACACTCGAATACAATAATTTGTATTTGTTAATCCCAATAATAATAATAATAATAACTCGCTTTCGTTTTGGGCCGGTTTCTGTCCGCCGCAGTATATAGTATACGATATATTATAATATTTTTCTCGTTTTTTTTTTTTCGAAAACGAGTAACTGAACCTTTCGATTGTAAACAATAATATCAGAACAATTTCGTCCGCTCGCAAATCGTAAATCTCGAGTATACAAGTATCTTATTCAGTTATTCCTATATCCGTACAAACCGGCAAACGAGACGAGAACTCGTTTCGTCGACCAGACGGTGAAGACATGGTAATGCAAAAAAGACGACCGCGGCAGCGGGGCCGCTCTTATATGATATAATATAGTACGAACTTTATAATAAAATTTTTATTTATATAGACGTTTATCGGTGCCTTGATAAATATTTCGTATTATCTGTTCATTAATCGATAGGTAAATGTCGGTCAGTACACGGTTACAATTGGCTTAAGAGTTTATTTCAGCATTCGGAAAACTGCGAAAGACTGTGAATTACATAATTTTTTTTATATCGTAATATTAAACAATAATAATGAAGTCACGATTTTTTTTTTAAATTAATTTTGAACCATTCAATCGAGTTGTTCGTAATTAATGTTTTAAACTAAATACAGCGATTTATTTGGTTCGATTCTTCGTTACAAAGCTAAAAAGAAAATATAACCTTAGGTCATGGGTTAAGGTAGAAAGGCCTCGCAAGTCCTAAGAGCGGCCCTGCGCGCCAGTGTATATGTATTTCCATAGAAAACACTTAGAAGAAATATCCACACAATCGAATGAATATCAAACGAAATCGCGGTGTTCGGAACAAATCGGCTTTGCGTATAGTAAAAAAAAAAATGTTTCGAAACACCGCCGTCGTACAAAACGAGCACCTCCTGTCTAAGCAATCGTTTTATTTCGATTTTTTTTTTTTTTTTTACGAATAAACGGTCGGGCCGCATTTGCTATCGATTGAATCGCCGAAAAATTACATTTAAATTTCGGTCCCGCCGACATCGATTGCGTCCGGTAAATATATAGTGACGTGAATATAATACACTAATTTTTATTTTTTTTTTGTTTTTTCAGTTTTCCGCGACGTTGCCAACAAAAGTACATATTTTTATCGCGCGAATATTCGCCGGCGGCGAAGTTACGTAAATTTCGACGGTTTTTTTCCGCCATTCGAGATAACCTCGTATATTTTACGAATCGCAAAAACGCGCGTATAAATACTGTACAACCTTGAACACGTACGACGACATTTGAATTTTTATTTCGGTTTCGTCTACGAGGAGATTTTTTTTTTTTTCTCGTTCCACCGAATAAACGCGAACGGGTTACCACCAGCAGCCGGGGCGTGTCGTGTCGAACGAGAATATAATATTATATAATCATCACCGCGTTTCACAGCGTCGTCGCCGAGATCATTTCCGAGCGATCGATTACGATTTACTATATATTATAGGTAAATAGGCAGTGGCACGGATGTGTTTAAAAAATACTACGACATCGCTTAAATCAAGAGGCCCCTACCCGTCCCAATTTCTTTTTTTTTCCATTTAACAACTATAGACGCGCGAACGAGAGCACCCACACAACGCAATGTATAAGCCATTTATTTTTTAGCTGAACAAATATATTTTGAATCCTATAATTAAGATTAGTTTTTGGATTTTAGATGATATACTTATTATTATTATTATTATTATTATTATTGGAGACAATATTATAATAATTAACACTTACGAATACTCGGGCATACAAAACGTTGGCTGGTAGGTACGAAGTGATCGCGAATCGTATGAAAACCGTGTAAACACTGCGCTTTTGGGACAGGACGATGCGATAAATAAGGCGGAGAAAACTATAATGATCAGCGTCTGAATATTGTATTGAAACCAGATAGTCGAAAGTATTATATAATAATACGAACGGGTATTCTAACGGCCGTATTGATTCGGTCGATGAAAGAAGCTGTGTCGAAAAACCTATTCCAAGTGTACACAGTGGCGTACTCAAGGGGGGGGGTGGGGTTCGTGGGGTTTGAACCCCCCCCATGACCTCACTAATCGATGTAGTTTTGTGCGTTCGTGTTTATAAATAATATAATTCACAGGAGCGATTTTCTAAACCAAATTTTTTAAGAAGGGAAAAAATAAACAAATATTTTTTTTACAATCTATTTTCAATTTTATTTTAACGAAATTTTCAATCCCTCCCATTGAAAATTCCTGAGTACGCCTCTGAGTGTACAATATATGTATATGTAAATCGGGAGACACTCGCGGTACGTTTAGAAACGAACTGAACTATCGAAACCGGGCGAAATACAAAAGTATTATCTGACCAAACGTTGGTGAATTTGTTTTCGGAACTATAAAAAGTGTACAGCGATCGTCGATTTATTTCGGCGATTCATATAATTCATTTTAATTGTTAAAAACGGTATAATCGTTTGCTTTTTTTTAAAAAATACGTATATCGCGTTATACTAAAACTCTGTTTGTAGCCTGCAGCCGGGTAAGTATAGTGTAACGACGACGATACCGAAGAACGACTTTGAAACGTACGTACGGACGAAAATAGAAAATCGAGACTTTGCCAAAAAGTTGTTTTTCGTTCGGAACGTTACGGGTGTCGGGTTAAAAGTTCGCAGGACGCGTCGACAGTCCCCAGCATCACTTTGTCGACGCGCCGAAGTGCTCCGATGACAGTTGTACACAGTGGCGTTTGCGCGGAATTTCACGCCGAAAACGTACACGAGCGTTATGTAAAAAATAGCAAAAATGTAACGCTTGCAGAGAATCGCGCTGCAATTATAGGTATGAGGTGTACCGCGAAAATACAGAAAATCGTCGAAAATTGAAATGTTAAAAGAAAAAATCCCGTTTCGCACGGAGGAAAGAATCCGGAAGGCCGCAGTTGAGACACCGCCGGATTTTTACCGAAAATATATTATCCGTACAAGGAATAAAAGGAATGTTTTTTTTTTTTTAACGCATCTTTAATTCTTAAGAAGTTACGAGATTTAAAAAAAAAAAACGGTAAATTTATATTTTAAACACGTCCATAACTATTTAAGAATTTAAAAATATCTAAAAAAAAAAAAAATGTTATTGCGCACGGATAATTATTTGTGTACACATTTTGTGTTTCTAAAACGTATGACTGTAGCATTCAGAGTTTTTACCGCGCGAAGCAATATTATTTTGATGAAAATTTAAACGTTTCGATTTCCCCAGCCGTCAACGCGTTACATGTGGCCAAACACTATGTACTCCAAATTCTATTACTTTTTTTTTCTTTTCTTTTACAATTCGATTTCTGTGTGTCGCCAACCACGAGCCGAGACCACTGAATTCAATACGCGGAACGCGCATTCTGTATACTTATCCTGTATGTGAAAAATGGACCCCTATACAGTGGTGAGCCGCCATATGCATTCCGTTTCTATTTTCCTGTTTTTGTTACCAACTTCGTTGTGTTAAAATCGTCGATTTTGGTGCTGACACTGATACTTATAAGCACGTCGTTTCGCGTCCTGTTATCTCAAAGTAAATAATAAAGTATGATAAATATCATGGAAAAAAACTATATTTCATCGTATTCTCCACGAATTTTATACCTTATACAACGCGTATGACGGCCTCCTATCTGGGGTCATATTTTGATTCATATACGCGTTCCATGCGTTGAGTTCAGTGGCCTAGACACGTTTTGTGTGGCACGAGCACCGTGGATTTTGTGTTGTCTTTTTATTCGATTAAACTTCGGACGAACAGGCCGACGTCAAATGCGGACAATCAATTACGTATTAATAATAATAATAGAAAAACCGATAATTATTTTTTCATTAATCGAACGTTAAATATCACACCCGAGGCCAGTGTATGATAAAAAAAAAAAAAACCATAATACAATAATAATAAAACATATAAATTCGAAACTCCATTACCCGTGGACGCACAGTTTTTCGCGAGGGAAAACCGTTATTCGGCGATTTTTATTAAGAAAAAATAAAACGACACACGCTTATTGGTCGACGTCTGAATCGCGCCGAAAGTAAAGAGAAAACCGATCGTATTTTTGTCGCGGACACGAAAAACAAACATTAATAGGTGTGGGACAGTGGCGGATTCAAGGGGGGCACGAGGTCCCCCCTCGGCTGTTATATATTCGTATTTCGTAGTAATATACAAGTATATTCGAGTAATATTTTCCCTGAAGGTCTTACATCAAATCCTAAATATTGAACTTATAGAATTATACATTTTTAAACTCCCCCAAAAAAAAAATCTTAGATCCGCCACTGGAATGAGATCTAACCTATCAGGCAGCGTCAGGTTTCCCTACAAGCAGAACAAGCGGGTGATTGGAGCGGCGAAATTTTTATGGGCATCAAAGAAAACCTTTTTTAATAATATATTCATATTTGTGTTTTTTGATGTCTAACTGTTTTATAATATACTTTTAAATAATGAATAATAATTAAATTAATAATATGTTTTGCTAAATAATGCGTTTTGCTGATCAAAAAAACACTTGTGAAAATGAAGGGGCGGCAAATTTTCTTCTGCTTGTGGGCGGCAAATCGCTTGATCCGCCGCTGCTACCAGGCTATTATTATTACGTGTAAATCTATCAATCATATCATATTATATATTGACGTCGCTGGTCGCTGTGACGCAAAACGGCCGGGCGGGAGGGGAAATTATTCGTTTTGAGACGTTAAAAAAAATCATACGAGTCCTCTTGCGCTCTGCGTATACCAGTTAAAAAGGAACCGACGACAGTGTCGAGTGTCGAAAAAAAAACACGAGAATATGGCCGTGTTTTTTTATAAACATTTAACAAAAATTAAACTTTAAGCCTTTTATTTCGTATAACCCGAACGTCGTCGTGACTTTTTTTTTCTTCGCTCGTTCTTCCGAAACGAAAACACCGGCCAGGGTTTTCGCCCACAGCGCAATAGTATACAATACGAGTATACTGAGTCGTGCGACGCGACTCGGGAGGTCACGCGCGCGCTCGTGTCTTTTCGCCATTACCGCAGTCGCCGAGTCGTTACACAAATGAACGCGGCCGTTTTAAATATACCCGTTACGGGTTTCTTTTTCTTTTTTACGGGTCAAGGAGTCATCTTACGTCTAGCCGACTCGTCTGTCCGCAATCCTATTTATTATATTATCATTTGTGTTTACCACTTTTTTTTTTACCTTTTCTTTCCTCCCTCGGCGCACTGCAAACGCGGCGCGGGTTACGTCACGGCGGCCCGCCACGAACACAATATGGCTCGCGCGCATTATTCCACCCGATACAAGTTTTCTCTCTCGCCGGATCTCCAACGAAACCGCACAGAATCACAAACGTTACGCGGACGCGCGTTTCAAATAGTTCGTTTCTCGTTTTCCAACGTCGCGGGACGGTCGCGTCCGACGGCGTTTCGCAACACGTCTGGTCTATGCGCTAGCTAACGAGCAGTCCCGGTTACTCCTTTGAATCGCCCCGCTGCGAAACCGGTAAATTAGTCTCTCGGCTGATGTTTATCGCCGCCGACACACGGCCCGAACGGGGTAGGTGATTTATGACGCATCGCGGGGAAGCTGCCGGAATATCTTATAATACATTATGTAAAAGGGTTCGCGCGGGGAAAGAGGTGAACCGCGGCGATCGGGTGCTCGTGTGTTTCGCGGCCGTGAACGGTTGACCGACGCGGCGGCGGTAGTAACGAGCGCGTCGCGTGTCCGTTGGCCCGACGCGGACTAGGAGAGAAGAATTTCCGAAGGAAGAGTTTTTTTTTTCTGGTCTTCCGTCTCTTTGAACGTCTTATATCCGTACCGGAATCTTTATAGGTCCGAACGAACGAATCGCTTTTCTAGTCTTATCACGCATCACGCGTACAACCGCAGGGCGTATACAAACGAGAATATCACGATAAATTCGAAACGTTTTTTTTTTCTTTCTTTCCGGTCTTTATGCCAGCCTTTTTATTTTCTCTTCTTATAGATTTATGTTTTCATCACAGATAATGCACAATGGACGGGCCATATTCGTTATCAGGCGTTCCCGAATCTTCTGTCTCGCTCGGCAAATACGTATTCAGATAACGAATTATTTTTCAATTATTATTTCATGGAACAAATTATTATTTCGTGGAACAAAAAATAGTTTCTTGCTGAGTAGGATAGAAGATGTGATTTTAAAGATCGCTGTCTCTCTTTTTTATTCACGAACGCTGCCCGCTGCACATATTGTATTATCTACGGTTTTTATTGATCTCATCGTCGACCGCCGCAGACTCGTGATACGTTTCAATAATATCTCGTTTCGCGTCTCCGACCGGTCGTGTTGTTTTTTTTTTATGACAAAATTGACGGATGTCTCTTCGGCAAAAAAATACGCGAAAATTCAAATATTCGCAAAATACAAAAAGTCCTAAACGATTATCGTCGACGGTCAACGTTAGGTTAGGTTTAAAAAAAAATTAGGTTAGGTGAGGTTAAGAAAAAAAAATGGTTACGTTAGGTTAGGTTAGGTTAGTTCGCACCTGGCCTAACTAACCTATTTAATAATGAAATAACATATCATAATAAAACGATATTTTCAACAAGATGATGATTATAAATGACTAATCGTTTCACTCTATTGGACACGTTTGTCAATCAAAATTATTATTTATCGTTTCACAACTTATTGATTAATAAATTATAATAGATTTTGGCGAAGAAAAAATTATCGGAAAATAAATTGACAATTTAAGATATAATTCATATTTTTTGTTTGTTTTATGTAAATACAAAATAACTCTAAAAAAATGTACGCATTTAATAATAACAATTCGTACACTTTAAGTCAAGTGCCCGGTAAAATTTTGAGTTACTGAACAAGCTATCATCGTTATCCAGATCGTATGCTGTTAAATTCTTATAGTACGGTAAGAAAAGGCCTGCAAGATTCAAGTGTGTACGTTACGATCGCTGGAGCTGGTGTGTCCTGCTATGATTTCTAATGTTATTGTCGAAATTCGTGTGTATCGTGTGACGTTTTATTTGAATATCACATTCCTCCCCATTAAACAGTTCCTGCGCACCACGCCGCCGGTGTTCGCATTGGCTATGAAGTGCCGGCGAAATGTGTTTTTTATTAAAACCGTCGTCGACGCGTACCAGAGACTCGGTCGATTCGATTGATTTAATTCGTAAACGATTTGGCCTGAATTCTCGCGGCGCGTGTTCTGCACGCTTTCCTAAAAATATACAGATTTTTTGGCCTAGAAATTCGGCAAACACATGTCGTGTAGCGATATTACATAATAATACGAATTAAACGAATCGAGTATGTAAATGTTCTGTATACGACGAAAGACGTTTTCCATTATAACGGCGGACGATTTTATTTCTATTTTTTTTTCCAAAGGACGTTTAATTTTAGATTGGGAGCGGAGCGAGGAATGCTGTATTGCGATCTTACAATATTACGTGTTATTTTTTTTTTTTTAGTTTATCACGTCTGTAATCGAAAATTATACCAGAAGTTGTGCTCCGACGCTTAATCGTTTTTCGGTAGCAAATTTTCGTCAAAAAAAAACAACTAAAAAATTACAGAAAAATTACATAAAAACCCGAAAAATGCGAAAAATATTTCTCCGTCATAATCCCAAAACTAATGGCCTCTAGAGAGTCTTGAAATTGTCAAAGAACATACGTAACTCTGTGTGATATTACTATCAAACACAAAAATTCACAATTATTTTCTATTTTGGGCTATTTGTTGCATTTACAGATTTTAAGGTATTTAAATTTTTTCAAAATTAAATTGTACACATATATATATATATATAAAATACGTATAAATATTTAAATAATCAAAATAACCATACGCTGCGTGAAGACATATCGGTACATGGATATGTATACGTGGCTACTGGATTTAGTCGACATAGGAATGTCAAAGTACCATCGGTTACTCAGCAACGGTATCATGACGTCATCATAGTAACATTCTCGGTGTCGGACAAATTTTCGGAATGACCATCCAACCATATGACATGTCCCCGTGTCAATATAGATATTTTTAAAAAATTTTATTACACTGACGCTATTTCCACTCGGAATCATAGGTTAGGTTAGGTTAGGTTAGGTTACATTACGCGTTCAAATAATATTACTTAACGTAACGTCAAAAGACAAAAAAAACCTTTATCCAAGTAATTCACTCGTGCGACATCCCATCATATTATCCGCGACTCGCGCCACCTTTTTTTTTTTTTTTTTATATACAAATATTTTCATCGAAATTATTCGCGATAAACAACTCGATTATTTACGCATTGTGTATGTATGAAAATGCGTATAAAATATACGTGTGGAATCGCGCGAAATTTATGTACTGTAATGCATTTTAAAAACGCTCGCCTTATATACGCGCGATAATAATTTCCGATGATGTACGGTGTAAAATTTTACTACAAAACGCGTACCTATAGACTTTTTCGCGTTTCACGACAATAAATTGTATTACGACGAGTATATTATAGCATACGTCGTATGGTGCGAGTAATTTAATATATAGTGCACGCGTAATAGGCACGAAAGCGTAGTATTCGTTCCAAATAACAATAATATCGCGTTTCGCGCATTTAATTTGCGACTATTTTATATACGATATACGACGACGTAAAGCGTGTTGAAATTTATTTCTTTAATATTTCACTATTTTTCCCCGTGAAAATTCGAGGCCTCCGCGAAACGGAGAACGTTATAATAATGTGGCCGCCGTACGTCATATTAATATATTGTACACAGAGCGGTTTCGAATAATATATTCGTTTTCGCAAAGAATAACGAACGGGCGCGCAAGAATTACCTTTCAGGGATCGTACGATCGCCTCTGTACGGTTTTTGGTGAGATATATTCTATATTATATAAGAGTAAGATTTAATCTGTCCAAAAGTAGAAGAACGATTTACCAAAAAATATTTGTTTAAAAAAAAAAACGAGGAAAACGATATAAAATCTCGTATATAGATACTTTTTTCACCGTCGATAACTATATTATATTAATGCTGAAAATTATGAAATTATAACTTCTCAACAATTATATTACTATAATCAGCACACGACGAAAATATAATAATCGATATCGCGCGCGGTACTACGTGGAGAGATCGAATTTCGTTTGTTGCATTTTTTTTTCTCGGCGCACAAAAATTTCGATTCTTTTTTTTTAGGAGGTGTTACGCCACTGTCTTCGGCGCGATTTTCATCGTTTATCATCGTGTATTTCGATTGAAAATATTACCGTTTTTTTTTTTTTTGTCTGAAATAGTCGAGGCGTTTATTTTTCAAATTGTTAATTTAACGATACGCACGGCAGAGTTTTGAAAAATCGACACGGCGTTTCTTAAAAGTTTCAGGTTTTTCTTCGAAAGCAGCAATATTTTGCCGTCAGCGTAATAACAATAATAACAATATTTCATCCGAACAATTTGAAATAATAATATATTTCATCTGGAGACGTTGGGTTAGAGACGCTGTTTCAATCTGCAATTTACTTGTCACTTTACGTAACCGTATTAAATCGAATTAGTTGTCGTTGCACAACACGCTGCAGCAATAATACGTTCGTAAGACGCGCGTTATTTCTTCAAACGAATATTTCGCTTCGAGTTTAATAAGCCGTTCGAAACGGCCGTATTTCCAACACTACGACATTATATTAAAGCGCATTAAAAAAAACCGAACAACTGTCGTTCAGGACAGTAGTGGTACAGTGTTTGCAGGCACCGGACACTGATAAAAATTAACCTAACCTAAAGCGGCGGCCGTATTCTCGTCTGCCATCCGATGTGACCGTTTTCTATAAAAAAAAAAACGAAAAGTTAAATATAATTTTTTTTTGTCAATGGACCGAGTGCATCGCATAGAAAGCCCTCTCGTATAAATCGACATAATGTATATTACTATAATAATTAAATTCTAAAATTTAACCGCGGAATAGACGAAATTCTAGTTTAAACGGTTTAAACGAATACAAAACTGGTGACGCCGGTCGACGTTTCGAACTGGTGAATAGATAAGAAATGCAGACGGCAAAACGGCCGTCCGTTTCGCTTTCTGTTGCGTTCAGTACTAGGGAAATTATCGTGTAGGACAAATTAAGCCAAATAAAATCCGTTTTACATTATTTTAATATTTTTTTTTTTGTGAAACGTCGTATATGGTAGCGAAGGACTACGCGTTAATACCCGTTAAAGAGTCGAGTAAACGTTCCGCTCGGTCAGCTGTTTCGCGTCTCGTCGACCCGCTCCTGCCGATATTTTTACAACTTATTCCCGCCGAGGAGGTTTCAGTTCGATAAAATATGGAGAAAACAAAAAACGTCTGTTGCTACTCGCTTAATATTATTGCCGGACCGTCGAAAAAAGCGGCTGAATAACGTCTTTTGACGTTTTGTAAGATGACTTTTTTTTTTTTTTCGTGCGTCGAGTGGTAAAAAACTACGACACACGTGTTCGTATACGCGACTTATAAATAGTAATAATATAAATGATAATCGCCGACGACGGTCGAGAGAGAGAAGAAAAATAAAACAAAAATACATTTGTCGCCGGAGTTTTGAAAGCGTTTTTTTTTCTTCTTCTTTTACTATACACTAAAAAGTAAAAGAAACGGAAAAAAATATGCATCTGTGCAACGCGTTTCCTCGGGGGGGAGGGGAAAAAAAAGCGAATTATTATATATATATATATGTATTATATAATATAATAATATTACACACGATTATAAAAAAATACTTGTCGGCGTGGCGGTGATGTCATTTGGCAGCCACACAAAAATACTGCGGCAGCTCGACCGACCGACCGACCGACCGGCCGACCGGCTGAATCATAAGCCTAAAAAAAAAAAAAAGCTGTTGCGTACACATACGCGGGAACCGCGTACGGACGATACGCGCACCGTCGTCGTCGACGAATATTTTTAATATCTCGTAATATTCTTATGTTATTTTCGAATATATTGATATAATATTTTTTTTAGATTCTTATAACGAACGTAGGACAAGCCGTTACGACGACGTTTATTCGTTTTCCGTGTAAGAATTTTCTATAGCCACATGTATAGAATGTACGCTGCTCCGATCCGGCCGTATTCTATAACGGGCTGCACAGTAGGACCCGAATCGGACAATAAGAAATGCCAAACTGGCAGTTATTGCAGGCTCTATGGATTCGGGAATCCTACAACTGTGCACGTAATATTTTTATAATTTTGTATATATATATATAAATAAAATTTCTTATTTTTGTCTAGATTTTTCAACAAAAAACGCCCGTTATCTCACGTCAGTAAGTTTTAAAAATTAATAAAAGAATATAAGTAGAATAAAAGGAGTAAAATTAAAAGATTTTTTTTTTAAAAAACATGTTGTTTTTATACGAGATTTTTTTTTTGGGGTAGGTAGATATTATATATTATGATCCGAATAGATCCCAGTAAACTTTATTGAGTTTTTTTAACAGCAGGAAAAAATCCTTTAGAACAAGCCCTGGCTACTGCCATTACTGCAAACGTACGCATTTCTCGGTATCGAATTTTGTTGGATTTTTCGATTTTTTTTAAATTTCTCGGTTTTTAAACACAAAAATAAAACGACTACGGAAAAATTGCGTTAAAAACGACGAAAACGCGATTATTTCGTCAAAATTCGTTATTGCCGGTATACTTCATATACTAGCATTTCGAAAATATAGCGATCCTATATATATATATATTATAGTGTTGAAATGTACACCGAATACGTGCATTATATAATATTTTTCCACTATTTATAGCGATAATCGTTAGACGTTATTAACAATTTAAGTTGTATAAAAGGGGTAATTATTGGTTTAAGTTCCGAACGTTTTATACAGAACACACGTCTTACGTTCAAATACATATATTTTTTTTCAACTATATTCAAAAAATCGTTATTATTATTATTAATAAGGCGTGTACGCGTACAACGATCGAATAGATTAAATTTCGTATTCGTTTCGTTCAATCACACACACACACACACACGTGTGCACATTTAATTAACACTCGGTCTTGTGCCGGCTATATTGATTGACCTTAGAATTTTTTTATTTTTTTTTAATTAAAATATACTCCGCGTTTTAATGCGAATGCCGTGTGTAATACACATACGTAACCGTCGCTATATTCTATTATTATACGTGCAATAATATTATTCGTAATAATAATAATAATAATCTATTGGATTTATATTAATATTATATATTGTACACGACGACAAATAAATACAAAATAATAAGTATAGGTATTGCGCGTGTACACCGGCGCAGCTGATGTCGTGTGTTACGTTATTATATATAGTGTTATTTATACATTATTATTATAGAAAATACAATTGAAAAATAAATCTATTCGGAGTGCAGAATTTTGCGAAACGAGTTTTAGAAAATAAAATGCGCGCATAAAACGGTGTGTTTCAACTCCCGTAAAAGTCCTAATACGATTTCAAACGGGGGTTTTTTTTAACCTTTAATTAGGTATGTGATAAAAATATTAGCAACTATAGCGGTATATGGGGTGTTTTTATTTTCTTCGTTCTAATTTCATGAATTCAGGAAACTCATCAATATTCTCTATACCTTTTCAACCAGTTAAGTATATAAGGTACAGAAAACAATAAAAATCTTCAATATCCTTCGAGTTTATTACTTATATTTTCCTTTTCGTAAAAATTATAAATACGTTTTTAACACTTTATAATTGATAAAAGTGAACTGCTATAGTTCATACTATATACCTATATGGAATAGAAAGGTACCATGAGCCTCGACAACGTGACAAACACCTGAAAACAATTATTATCAATATTAGAACTGCAGTGGAGTGCTTATAGGACACCGTTGAATACGTATAGTTAAAGATTAATTTATTAGAGTAGAGGAAATAGAACGCTTAATATTTAAATGTTAGGTTCATAGGCGTGCGCACAGGGTGTGCCGGGTGTGTCGTGGCACACCCCGTGGCCCGTGGCTTTTTGTACAACTTTCATTCATTCGGGGACTTTGTTTGAATTTTAAGCTATAAATAATAAAAATTAGAGAAAATAAATTAGGCGCTCTAGCAAAAATGGCAATTGGCAATACGCTAAGTCTAATGTATGATGTTACGAACACTATGAACAACTTTAGGTAACCAATAATAAATCAAACTTATCAAACCAACCAGTTATCAGTTAGGCCCAATTTTCTTCATGGCACACCCCATACAAAATTCCTGCGCACGCCAATGGTTAGGTTATATATAGATAACCTAAACTTTCGATTTTTGAGAGGATTTAACGTCATCGCGTAATCAGGGCCGGATTTAGGTATGTCGGGGCCTATGGGCGGAATATATAACGTGCGACGCCCAAATAAATAAACGGGACAATATACGTCATGTTTTATTGCTCGTTAAATAACATATTTAATATTGTCTGTATAGTATAGTATACCTATTATACTTAATTAATTTACTTAAATAAAAACAATCAAAACATGGTAATATATATCATATTATGGAATCGCGTTATAAAAATAACAAATCGCGGTAAACAATTAGACAGCAGTAAAAGTGACTTAAAAACATAAAAATAATAATATGTATATCATAGGCGTGTCTACGGGGGAGGCAGGGTGGGCACCGGCCTCCCCAGTGACTTAATTCTTGGCCTCTTGGCTTATAATCTACCGTGGTTGAAACTATAAATATAAAATATTTATAAAAAATAACTAAGTAGCACATTAGTTAATTGGCCTTATTTATTAGTTGTAATAGCATAGGAAACCAATTTTAAGATCAAGATTATCTTTAATTTTGCGGGATGAAAAAATTCCAAGTGCTATATAATTGCCATACAACAAAAAAAAAGTCACAAATATAGATATGTAGAATATAGATCGCTGTAGTAAGTAAAAAATTTAAATTTTATAACTGGCCTCCTCAGCCATGGAGGTCTGGAAACGCCTATGATGTATATTGTATAAGTAAATTTTTTTTTTTACACAATTTTCTATTACATAATATTGTACCTACATAATATAGTTGTTTGAAGAAAATTTCAAAGAGAAAATTTCAAATTTTCATTATCTGTAAATGTAAAAAAAAGCGTGGAGGCCCCTGGGCCGCAGCCCGCTCGGCCCCACTAAATCCGCCCTCGCGCGCGTAATACGCGGCCGAAGCTGACGGTAAAAAAAAATGTTTTCGGACCACCGCCGGCCGGCCGACTTCTCCGCTTGCCCGACAATAGTACCTCCAAATAATATTAGCGTCGCGCGCCCTTGGACGCACTGGCGTTTCCGCGAGGAGACGCCGCGGCCGCCGCAGCGCGGCGCAGACGACGGCGGCCGCGTGACGTGTGCCGCGGGACGGACGTCTCGTCGTCGACGCGTTTCGTCCGTCCTGGCCGCCGCCGCGGTTTTGCGCGCGCGTCGCACCGCGGGCGTGTCGCAGCGATTCGTTAATCGAACACGAAAATAGCAAACAAAATAAAAACCGGTAAAACGAACACGACGACACGCTGGGCGATAACGCGTTTATTGCGCGCGTGTCGTACCCGCGGTGATACGACGCAATTTCGCGAGGACCCGCCGCCGCTGCAGGTGTGTGTGGGGCCCGCACACGCTCCGTCGCGACGCCGAAGAAGAAGAAGAAAAAAAAAACGCTTATATACAGTACAATTGGCGTGGCGTGACGTTATAATAGACACCCGGAAGACGGCGGCGGCGGCGGATTCGTACGCGATCCGACACACACACACACACACGGCGTGGTACGCGCGTCAGCTGCAGCGCGGCCGGCCGCCGACCGCGAGCGCGGCGGCGTCAATGTCATCACGACGACGTCGTGCGCGTTTATTGTTTTATATAGTTATACGCGCGATTGGAGTACAAAAAGTGTTCGACGCAAAACATACAACTATATTATGATTTGTAGAAAAAAATAAAAATTTGATTTTGCTGAGGAAATTTGCGTGAAAAAAATTTTTGAGAAAAATTACGAATTAAATAAATGTAATTTATTTATTTTTTATTCGCGAATCCCGAGTATCGTCGAATATATTTATAAATTATAGTTATTCGACGATACGCGCGGATTTTCAAAAAAAAAAAAAAATTACGTTTAGTTCGTATTTTTTTACAAAAAATTTTAAAATAAATTTTTTTCTAATAAAAAAAACATATTTTTTTCTACAAATTATATTTTTATATTATTATTTTTACTTCGTTAACCACTCTATCGTTTAATTTATATATTATGTATTTTAAAACTTATTGTAACAACCATCATCATGTCTGAATGTTTACACACTGCGTGTCACATATTATAGGAGGCAACCCGATTGACGGGCAGTTCACTTAAATATAAAGTCGTTTCTCTCGTTTACGTTTTACGAGTTATAATATAGTCATTTATACAATGCCGGAACGTTTAATGCGCGCGTGGCCGGCTGAGAGTTGTTTGAAATATTTTTAAAAACGGCTAATCGAACGTTTCCTAACGTAGTAGGTGTTAGGTTAGGCGAGGATTAATAGGACCTAACCTAAACTTTTTTTTTTAACGTTTGTTACCGAGATCCGATGGCGGTACGCAGCTCTGAGTCCGCACGTCGAGTACCTACCATCATTTGTTGTTCAAAGAACACTGTACGAATCGTACAAGATACGTTTCATGTACGCCAGGGGTCGGCGATTTGTTTTCATAAAAGTCCAGATAATTTGAAATGCAATTTTCTAATATCTGACCATCGGGGCCTACTGCAGTAAAATTTGATTAACTAAGGGTGTGCTCGATGATTTTGCCGGTTTCTCTCTTTTTTTTTTCCCGTTCCATAGGAACTTAACCTAACCTCACCTAACCTATAACCTACGTCGCTTATTCGAATCGCGTGATATATGAAACGCGATGATTACGGATTGTTATAGGAACACGTCTGCCAACAGCTTTGTCGTTGATTCGTTGTAATAATTGCAGTCTGAAAATCGATGGAGCAAGGAATTTTTTTTTTCTGTTACAGAGCAAATTTTTTTTTTTTACGATACTTCCTATTTGTCAGTTAACGAGTCGAATTTAATCGTTTTGCAACCTATTTTGAACTTTTCCGATCGCCACTGCAGCGTCCGGATCCAATTATTTTTTTAACAAAATAATAAACGGGCGATGGAAAATTTTCGTTAAATTTTTATAAATTACGTCGATTTTGTTCGTGTACGACTTGATGCCGATAATAACGTAACGGTGGCGAACTACTTACTATAAAGACCGATTGCTCAAATGCCTATTGACGGCTGTCAATCGCATATCAATGCGGAATGAATTACAAGGTAACGATTAAAAATTTTAAATACATATTTTGTCCGCTCGTAACACGGTTTCAAAGATACGTATAAACGAGGAAAATATGTTTTATACTATGTAGAAATCAATGTGCTACGTAAAAATATGTAAAATAAATTTAGCGTCGTTTTGATGAGGAATGAGGATGGTTTGAATCGTGGACATTTCCGTCATGCATTAAATATCTTATTCTAATAAAAATATTCGTTTACATAAACAATAATAAACTAATAATAATAATAATAATACAAATCTAATCTACAGGCACTAATCGCAAGCAAGACCTGTGCCAAGACTAATTATATACTCGTAAAAATCGTAAATTATTAAAACTAAAGTCGCGTGTTATTAAAAGTAAAATGTTCGAGCGTTTTTTTTTTTTTGCATATTTTAAGATTTTTAAGAACGTAAGCGTTAAGCGTATTTCGTCAGTTTTAATTGCGTTATACTGCGTTTGTATTTAATTGTTTTTTTTTTGCGCATTAATAATTCACAACGCTGCGGGTTACTGCGTTCTCTATATAGATTTATATATAAAATACTTTATGCGACATTTCGCGTACAAGCCGCGATTTCCGAAGAATCGGTTAATTATTATATCAAAAGAGAGAAAAAAAGAACAAGAAAGAAGGATTTTTTTTTTTCGAGAAACTAAAAAATATTCCGAACCTATATGTTTGTACAAAACTTCTTGTACAATTATATCGTTGCGTTTTGTCTTAAAACTTTTGTTCTGTTGAATCGCGTAAATACGAATATAATAATATCTTATCTGTCACCGCCGCCGGTCTAATAATATTATACTCGTTGAAAAATCAAATAAAAACCTTCAGAGTGAAATTATACAAGTTTCGTGTTTCGTATAACATATATAAAAACCTAATTCCCGAACAACTGTCGTTAGTGTAATTTACTTTAATTTATTTTTATACTTTTTTTCCACGATTTATTTACAACATTATTCGGAACTTTGCGATTATAATATGTCTCTTATACGTTTTATAATAATATATTTTATGTTATTTTAAATTTAATAAATACATTCGTTTTGTATATTATATTTTATATTGTGCCCGTTGACGTTTTTGTGCGAGTATTTATAAAAACGACAGATTTATCCGCAGCCTCAGAAACGTTGATATTTTCATCGACGAAGAACCGCGCAGTTCTCTTTTGTACTATGTACTCGGTTTATTTAATTTTTCTGAAATTTCTTTCCGTCAGCGACTTCGAATCGCGTTAGAAAACGCGAATACATAATTTCATTTTTAGCCGATTCGAGCGGTTTAAAAGTGTATGACTTGCATAAAACGACGAATTGAATTTAGCAATTGCACGGAACGTACACCCTGCATTTTTTTTTCGCTGATACACGCGTTAAATTTTTGAAATTCAAAAAATAAAAGTTCAAAAGGGACACCGCGTAAACCGTAGAAATATTATATGTGCTCTACAGAACGTTCGAATGCTTAGTTTTTTTTTCGCTCCCCGACGTTTGACGGACTAAAACAGTTTTTGACTTCTTTGGTGTAAAAACGTTATACACTCGGCAATATAGTATATTATATTCGCCTAACAACGAAAACGGTAACACGTCTCCCCCTTGGCGTTATTGTGCAGCTACGAACAAACGTAACAAAGCGGCTTCTGAATAATTAATAACACGAGTATAAAAGCACTTAGAAATAACCCCATCAACATTGAAACGTAAATACGAGTACGAAACAATCGTATATATTGTATAGGAATAAATCGACTATACCTCGCGATGACCGCCGAGAATAAGTCGCGATAACAAAAGCGGTTTTCCGTTCGTCACTTTTTCGTGAGAAAAACAAATACGTTTCGTTCGGGTTAAACGAAACGCTGTCGAAACAGCTAGTCGAGGTTTTTCGAGAAAATCGGATATAATTAATCCCATACTGCACGGTTGCCCGGTTGTCGTTGTTGAGCAGTGTTCATACCGTTTGGTTAGTGCAGGGCTTAACCGTCTCGGAGTCACGATGAGTATAATTTTTAAAATAATATTGATAACGATTTTCAAATAATAATTTTAACAAGTTTCGATTATCCTGGAAATTACGAACTTAAAGGTAGTTGTGAAATTGTTTGTAAAATAATCAAATTTTAACTTTAAATACAGCTGAAAACGACTCGGAAATTTTAATTATAATTTATATAAATTCGGTTTTGGTAGAAATACATATATATAAAGAAATTAAACGTATACTGAATTGAAAAATATTTTAAATAAACTAATCGGTTTTTTACGCTAGTCTCGTTCGTCGAATACATATACAAAGAAAAAAATATTATTACTATATGCTATTCAGTTTAAGAGTATGTCGGAACGCGCACGTTGAATGAAAGCCGGAGCGATGCTAATGGCTACTCTGTCATTGGCCGTTACCCAGCCATGCGGCTAATAACTGCTCTGTCATTGGCTGTCGCTGTCGGCAGCGGTCGGCTCACGACGGTTTCCGCCAATCAGAATACCGATAGAACCTCGCCTGCGCGAAATGAACCAGTTTCCGTCCGCCGTTCGGTACAGCATATACACTGATTATTTTACATTAGTAAAGATTTTTCTAAACAGAAATGTTATGTTCTATGTAACGGTCGAGATGTTCGATTTTTATCGAACCGTCTAATTGTAATTTTTAGTATTCGAACTGTACGCTGTTTATTTCCTGGTCCACTATAAAAAAAAAAAAAATTAAAAAATATATATATTCACCGAACCGTCTCAAGAGAGAAGAACATCCAATCGTTCTGTTTACGTGTTTTATTAAAATAAATAAACACCGAAGAAATTGTTTCGTCTCAAAAGAAAATACGCCGTTCACGAGTAATTAACGTCAACCGTATATATATATATATATGTTATATTATACTGAAATATTAATAATCGATAAACAACACCGGCCGTCGTAATTTTTATAATTTTATATTCGCAGTCCACGAATTTCCTGATTTTCGATATATTCATTATTCGTAAAACGTTATTAAATTTCACGTCAAAACGATTATATAGTTTTCACCGCGCGCCGTCGTCGTCGTTTATAATAACGAGCATTTTTATAGGGGATAGCTTCGCTGTAGCGTTGAATAATTGTTAAAAAAAAAAAACCACCGTTTATAATATTATAGTCGCGGTAAATCTTCTCATTACAAATATGACAAGTCTAGCTGTGACGTGAATAATATATAATATACTTCTCGGCATCGCTATATTCGCGTCTTTGTAAAGTTGACTATCTTTTAACCGAAATTCCAACTGGTCTGAGTCAATATTTTTGTCGAAAACACTATGCTGCGCGTCTTATTCGGCAATGTATTACAATTCGTAAATCTCACCGTTCGTTACCGGTGAACTACTACTGTCGACGATTGATTAAAACGAAAAAACATATTGTTTTTTTTTTTTTTTTTTTAATTGCATAACGAGACACTTGTAAAAGTAGCGATAATATTATATAAATAATTTTTCAATAGCGTTTTACTATAAAAAAAAAAACGTATCTAAAATATGTACGCATCACTTGCGGAGATAATACGTTGACCGGAAAATTATAGTAAACAGTCGTTGCTCATCAAGGTTGATTGAACAATAATCGACTCCGTAATCCGTGTAATAATAGTAATAATAATAATAATAATAGAAGAAGGAGGGAAAAGAACGCCGTATCGTCTATAAATATTTTTTTTTATATTGTATTATACTCGTGTACTTTAAGAGTGTTCAGCAACTTCTGAACGGTATATATCTCAATGCAACGGATTACGAATTAACGCGCGTCAGGTGATATCATTGGATTAATTACACTGCAGCAGTTAATTCTTTAAATACTATTAAAATACTGCGCTATAGATAACGTACGATTTACCGTATATATAATAATAATAGGCCTATAGTAAAGCGTTTAACTGAATTTGTACATATTAATAAAAAATATATATGTGAACATACTGCAGTCGTGCCAAAGAGTATTTTACCATAAAAATGAACGAAATACGCAGACGGTTTTGTATTAAATTTGTTTTCTCATTATACCGGTTTCGACATAAAATTTATCGTCAAGTGTAAAAAAAAAATATCAACAAAAAAAAACAGAATAAAAACTAAAAATGGACACAATTACATGAAATTTATTTAGCGAAATAAATTTTTTTTTTTAAAACCATTATGTTAATAATATTATTTATAATATTTTAAAATTTATTACGTTTATAATTATTTTTAAGTGTTTCTTAGCTAAATTAAAATTAATAATACGATTATTTTGTAAAATATTTTTCGCGAAATTTATCATTCGGTTTAGCTATTTTAAATTTTTATTTCATTAAACGTTTCTCTTTAAATCTTTAAGATTCCTATTCGTTTTACAAATATAAAATTTATTACAATTCTACTCGAAAACCGGAAACTCTTATACATTATAGTATTTTTTAAATAATATATTACCTGAGGACTGCGAATATATATATATATATATGTACATATGTCCGGTGCGAGAGTACTATATAAAATGTCGTGTGTTAATCTTAATTAAATAGGAATGTTTATTTATAATCGGACCACCTTGTTAACGACGTAATTACATGAAACGTCCAACTTTCATTTAATCTTGATTTCCGAGTAGAGAGATCTTTACTACACATATATACGCGGTATACTAAATAAACTTTACCGAAAAATATATTACCTACGTACGCGTGTAATATACACTGGAGAAGCATTATATTAACGCGTCGACCGAGAGTCGTAGATCAGAAACGCGATATTTTTAGTGTATTTATTTGTTTTTTTTTTCGTTTACTTAATTACGAAAAATAAAAATACACTTTTTTAAAATAATTTGTGTAGCCAAGTTCTGTATAAGGCACGCAGTTCACTGACATTGTTAGAGGTTGCTGAAAGCTTGCACTAACGGAAAGTTCTAAGCAATACGGGCAGTTTCACAAAGAAATTATCATATATAATTTTACTTCAAAGTTATCAATATACGTATTAAAATATGATCCCAATTCCAAATTAGAAAATATCAAAAAAATTCATTATTAAAGTTAATTTAATGTAAACCAGATGGCAGCAGCATGGATTTGCGGTGGGCGTGGTCATTGACTCACGGCCAGATGACGCGGCTGTCATTTGTGATGACGTCAACGGAAATATAAACTGTATAAATACGGGTGTATATAGTGTCTAACGGTTTAGTAGTAGTTGGTTTGCGTTGAAGACGACAACGTGGTTGTCGAAAAATTCGTTTACGCAGTAAAAGTGTATTATTTTTGTGATTTTTGTGATATAGCGTATAGATTAAAACAGTTACAAGTTCTCTCAATCATCTTTTAGGGAAAAAATTGTACGGTTGAGATCCTTGGGATACAATTTGCACCACTGGTCGAGTAAAAAGAAGCATAGAGCTGTAAAAGAATAAAAGGCAAACAACAGCATTATTGCAATGGTGTAGTTTTCTTCGGAGCTTCGGAAAGAAATAAAATAGTTGAAAGCGAAGATAGCAGTGAAGAGGCTTTTGAAAAGAAGAAGAAAAAAAAAAGCATTTTAAACTGTGATAAATAATTTGCACTTTATAAGAGTAAAAAACAAATAATATACTATACGTAATTACTGTGTTGTATTTGTATCATTAACTTTTGATTTCCTAAATACTGGTTGTCGTTTCTTTTATCCGCTTGTACCAAATTATTTCGGTTAGTTTTAGCTCTAGCACAAGTCCTGAGCTTCTGATAATCTTATATACGTAAAGGTAATATGATGTATTCTCTGCGGATACGACCGCACGGTTACTATTCGCTATGGACGGACGTTGTAAAAATAACACGAACACAGGGCTGGAAAGTTCTATGCATAATACTATATTAATATTCGATGTATAAAGCGCCGTTCTTGAGTAATAAATTGTCTATATATGAGAAATCATAGAAAGACACGAGCGGTAAAATCAGCGGTGAAAGAGCTGCAGACACATTCGTCGTTCTCTACAGACCACAGACTTGGGTATCGAACTGTACAAAGCGGCGAGAAGAAAATATTAATAATATCTCGTATAAAGACGTCTCGGAATCTGGTGGCGAAAGATTCGCACGCTGAATATAATAATATGCGGTATACGCGTTGTAAAGTTTCGGTAAACTCGGGGTGTTTTAATGAACAAAAACTACTGCTTCGGCGTTATCTCGCCGGGCTTAGAATGTGTTTTAATAAACACGGCGTACGAATAGCGTACGATAATAATGCGGTCTACACCATCTTTGCCTCGTCCCGATCCGTTACCTACCGTAAAGCTACGAATACAATACTGCAGTATAAATACACAATATATATAATACACATAATACACGACGTTCTCGTATGTAACGCGTGTAATAGACTAATAATACTAATGCGACTTAACGGTGACAATGAATTTGATAAATTTCAATCGATGATTCTTTGGGACGGTGTTATCACAGGGGCCATATAACGATTTTCCCGATCGTCACGTCGATCGTCTAAACCTGACTTTTACGATTCTTCCGTCGGCTACAAGTGGATTGGTTATCGATGTCGGTATTTGTTCTTAGATTTGATCGCGTAAAAAAAGATTTACAGTCATTTCGTGTGTCGATTATTATGAAGAAATGTATATTTCTGTACTATATTATTAATAATACCTACTAAAAAAAAATTAAACTAAACGTGACATGAAACGAAAACCGCGAACACGCGACTACGCGAACCTATCTATACAAGCTTCTGAAACAGAAGGCGAACGACGCGTCCGGACCCGATTGGAATAGATACAACGAGTTTAGGTCTTAATGACTTGTGTAACAAGTTAGTTATAATAATGTCGCCTACAGGGAACGTACACTGATTTTTATGTATTGGAAACCGTGCACGGGCTGCAACAACAACAACGCCCGCGGCGTAATTCAACTATAGTACCTACATAGGTATCGAACTGTTTGCACACGATTTGTATTCCGATCGAATCATGCGCCCGAGTCTCGGATGCTGTATCACCGGTATTATAATAATATACGCGTTCGCGAAGAGACGATATATACGACGACTCTTGGCTGCGTGGCGGTTACGAATATTTGAAATTATCCAACGCCGGAACACCCGAGGGGGGAAACAGTCGCTGCAGTCCGTAGACTCTTCCGGAATAATATTAATTTTGTTTTTTTTTAAATAATTTCAAGCATTCTCATATTTTAGGCATTTTATAAAAAACACAAACAGTAGTCGTCAATTTATGTCGCACTATAAACGCGTTAATGTAAAGAAAATTTCTAAAATTATTGACGAATTTCTGTGGATATCGTTTCGAGTGAGTTCGACAAAGACAATCGTTAAGAAAGATTCTATACGCATTGCGATTTGATTTCCTAAAAAAAAGAAAAATACCAAAAATCGTCCGTGTCCAAAACGAATACGATTTTCCGAATAGTTTTTATTCCTAAAAGCTACACTGCGGGAGATAAATATAGCGGCTTCCCGACTAGATGCGATATTAATTGTTGTCGGAAAATGACTGAAAAAAATGCGTAATTTTTTTATAGAAACACTTTCGTTCGCTTCGCTCAGGATCTGAAAAAAAAACTGCGACAGCAATGTGTACGGGCATTACTTACCTTATCGCTACCAACGTTTATTTTAATAAATACAAATAGTACAGTCAGGAGCCGTTTGGACAGTCATGAGTGGAGCAAGGACTTTCGTGCATTCGGTTATTTTTTCCGATTAATTTTATCGTATGCTTATAATACAATACATTTCACAACGTTTACGATAAAATATACTCAAAGTTTTCAGTGCATATTTTGACGTTTTGGGGTTTAAAGGACATATTTTTGATTATAAGAGAATATTTTGAGTTTATATTGGATATTTCGATGGTTTATGGAAAAATCAAGCACTTCGGTGAAAAATTATTATTTTTTTTTTTATTGATTTTAGGTAAGATAAATATTTGAGAATTATTTTAACAATTGTTTTTAAATATATTTTTTTGTTTTATTAGGTACAGCATAATAATATTATGTAAATGAAGAATGAGATCCGTATCGGCTGTATTATTGTGTTTTTTAATACGTATAGCCGTATAGGTACATATAGACAATATAAAATAATTAAAATAAACTGAATATTTAGAGAAAAAATATAATTTTTTAGTGTAATAAAATAATATACAGGCGTGTAATTTTTTTTTTTGGGGGGGGGCACGTTTAACTGCATATTTTTAATTTTTGATATATAAGTGCATATTTTTAAATGCATATTTTTTTTTTTTAGTGTATAAAAGTCCTTACTTTAGTCACGAGTATAGCTACACTCGAATTCGGCGGTTCAAGAACACGCGTTTGCGAACATCCTGTCCGATTCGCGGGTCCTTTCCGACCGCCGCTTTCTGACGTTCTCGTTCTGTGTCCTCGCGCGCCACTGTCCCCAGTGACTTGTCGCCGAAGTCAACGATTACGGACAGTTCGGCCGGAATCCGTCGCGCTTCTGTTGCTATACTCACTACCGGACCACAGATTAGATGAATACAAATGGATCACTCGGGATGCAAACAAAAACAGTGACGTCACTCGAACCCCCCCGCCTGCAAATCAGTGTGACCGCATGATAGCACAATATATTCACCTAAAATTTAAACATTACTCCCGGTGAGGTAACTAAATTTGCGCAGTTGCAGTTTACATAGCGAATTCTGGTTTGGCGATCGTGTCAAACATTCTCGATTCATACACACGGTTGAAAAACAATCGGCGCTCGATCTGCGTTAAATTTTTACCGACACGTGATTGACCATCATTGTTACGATAATATTATTTGAGATAATAAAGAAGTTGTACGGTAATATTGTATATGATATCGGCGCACGATAATTTATATCGTCGCGCGCGCCTACACTGATACGGGTAGGGTGGATCGATCAGAAGAGCGTATTTGCGCAGTGGCGTAGCGTGAAACTCGGTGGCCCTAGGGCCTATTATAAGAGACGAAGGCCCACTTTATCACAGATATTAAATTATAATTATAGAATATTAATTATAAAAATAGTGATTCAAAAAGCAAAATAAAAATTTTTAAAACCAACTGCCCGTTTGAAAAACTTGCGACGTCTGTAAAATGATGAACGCCACCGTTTTTTTTTTTTGGTATTTTAAATTAAATTAGTTTCAATATAAATATTATATATAAATGTTTTTTTTTAATAATTAAGATCCACTATTGTGGCCCCTCGACTCGGACCTATATCGGGGGTCCCGGTGCCCGGGCCTCGGTGGCCCCGGCCTAAATACGCCACCGTATTTGCGATTCTCTTGTTCTCGGGTCGAGTGATCCGTCTGTATTCGTCCGATCTATGCAGGGGCGCATTAAGAATCAATATTTAGGGATGGGAGGGGGGCAAATATAATTTGCCGCCCCTAAATTTACAGTACAGATTAAAATTCCAACAGACTAAAACATATAATTCCAAATGTCCATGATCAGTGTGCCGCCCTCTAAAAATTGCCGCCCGGGGCAAACGCACCCTTCGCCCCCCACTTAATGCGCCCCTGGATCTATGACCGGACCCCGGACACGGTACGTACCCGGGCACCGGGTCGGATAGCAGCACGTCTACCGCAATGTCGCGCGCGCGCCAGTTTCCGTTGCGAAATCCGCGGCGAATACACGTCGACCGGTTTGATTTGTTTTCTCGGATGCACACGACGCGCGCGGAGCACACGTCCTGTCGACGCACGTGACACCTTTTTAATAAGGTCGCGGGCGGAGGTCACTGCGATATTAGCACAGTCAGTGCAGTCACTGAGACACGTTTCGCGCACACGACCGCGCGATTAGATAACGCCGCGCGCCGTGGCACCGAACGGGCAGGCGTTTCCGGGATCGCGCTCGGTTCTGGGGGGGGAGAGGGCGCACGGTCCTGAGACGGCACGCTGAACCTATGAGCACTATGAGCGACCGTACCCCGTAACCATTGGCGTATTTACGGGGGGGGTCCAGGGGTACTGGACCCCCAAGAACCAAAAAAAAAAAGATTATCCAAAGGTATTTTTTATTAAATACCTTATATCCTGTTGGAATTTTCAAAAAAAAAAAAATGTGGACCCCCTTCCAGAAAAAAGTTGAAAATACGCCACTGCCCGTAACCGTAGACGGCGCGCCCCAGCTAATACTTCGGGTCGGGGTTTGGGGCGTGTACTTCGTCGCCCTGACCGTTATTAGTATATTTTTTTTCTGTAATAATCCGCTTTTAAACTCGCGATTTCCGGTAAAATTCGCGTATAAATCCACTTTATCGGGTGGCTTTTTCGTTTTTTAAAAAAAATTTTTTTGTACGTTTTTCATTGCGAAATTGCGGTAAAATTGTACTCGTACTCGTTTTAGACGTTACGGACGTTTTAAAGACCGCGAGTAATATATTAATAAGCGGGGGAAAAAAAATTATTTTCGGACCTATAGTAGAATTATGCGCCGAATTCAAATAGTGTTACAACATTCAAACTATAATTGATATCCGCCGTTTTCTGTTAACGCGCGTAACGTTCGTTAAGGTCGCAGTTTCACAATCACAATGAACAGCACTGTGGGTAGAAAACAAAAAAAAATCGTAAAAAATAAATATAGTTTAAAAAAACTAAAAAACACGCTTTTAAATAATATCGGACTAAAAAGTTCAAAATAATTTTAAAAATAAGCTTAAAGCAATAATGAACAAAAATACTAGTATTATATTGTGAAAAAAGCGTCGGGCGCTCGATATACGAAAAATATGGCACAAAGCGCCCACGTTTTTTTCACAATAATACTAGTATTTTTGTTCATTATTGCTTTAAGCTTATTTTAAAAATTATTTCGTACTTTTTAGTCCGATATTATTTAAAAGCGTGCTTTTTAGTTTTTTTAAACTATATTTATTTTTCACCTTTTAGTTTAATATGCTATAAAAGCGTATTCTTTAGTTTTTTTTTTTTTTAACTAAATTTTTTTACGATTACGATTAATAAGGAGAGTTACATACAAACAAGCTCACATACAGGTGAAGCTAATAAAAGCGTGTTAAAAAACTAGCTGTCCGACAGGATACGGATTTGTTTGGAAAAATTTGTTTTTAAACCCATCACCACGTGTTTCCACTTGTATTCCCGTTATACGGTATTACGCGAGAGCCGCGCTGAATGTAGCAAAAGTATTCATAAGTGCCCCAAATATTTTAACCGTACAGATGAAAAAATAAAAATACGGTAATTATTTCCGTCGTGACATTTAACGTTTTAGTAATTCGATCGGTTCTTTTTTTTCTCGTTCGACGAAAATCCGATCACTGAGCATCGTTTGCTCGTGCCACGCGCTGAAAGCAATTTACTTTCGCTAATAATTGTCGTTTTCTGCAGAGATCGACTGCGAACTGTCGTCACTGCGGGTATACGGTTAAAAAATCGTTGTAGTGTTTTCAGAAAAATCGTTAAAAACACTATATTTGGAACGTTCTCCATTTCTTCGCGTTCGTGAATTGTTGTGGTACCACGACGTCTAACGTTTTTATTAACGAATCTATAGGATAACCGCAGATTATGACCCAAAAATACCCACGGGGATGCAATAACTCTGTACAGCCGCCCAGCGGCCCGACGTATTCGTATTAAAACGGATGCGGGAATAAGAACGAAAAGAGTTCGGGATTCAGAAGGATACGCGCGAGCAGGTTCGTCAGATCGATTGTTTGTATTATTACATAGTTCGGGTATTTTTCCTCCCTGACTTTTTACACTACGAACGATAGTGTTTTACATGTTTTCAACATAACACATTATACGCGCACAGTCGTGTCGAATGGTAAAATAGATAAATATACGCACAGGCCACGGGGTGTTACCCGGAAAAGACGTGCTCTGCACCGATAAACAACAATATTGTACGACGACAACGTCGGCCCCGTGAGATAGTACCTAGGTATATACCGTGCGGCAGTTATCATCATGTCGTCGTCGTCAGAATACGTTTGGAATAAAATTACATGCTCGTATATCGAACGGCACGAGACACACGGCCCAGCGCACTGGTGGTGATTGCCACGTGAAGTCAGACTTGGTCTATATAGCCGATATAGTCTCGTACTTGTGTCGTTTTCGTGTCCAACTCTGTGTGTGTGTGTCTGTACACGTTCGAATTTCACCAAAACGCTATAAAAGGACGTATGTTTTTTTTTTTTTTTACTTTTCAACCGCGACAGTCACTGTTGCTGACCAGAGGCGCAATTTCACTGAAAAAACTGGGGGTGCTGAAGCCCCTCGATTTTTCATGTTATTTTATAGAGTTATTGATATCTGCAACCCTTTAATGACCATTAAACAATTACATATTTAAGTAATGGCTATGATGCTTTGTAAAGTATATTATTATTTAATTACAGTAATTACACGTGATAAACGTAACATATGAATTATTAAACCATAATCAACTTCAATTTTAAATTTAAATTTGAGTTTACACTTTATTACTTGTTAGTTATTATAATAACAACATCCTCCTTTCACTTTGAGCAAAAATATTTATTACTTCGTTTTTATCAATTTGATTGGTAAGGTCTTTTTCAATAACGATGATAATCTGTGATAAAACTAAAATAGTACTTTGAATGTTGTCACACTGCGATGTTTTCGCCGAACGTCGAACAGTCGGAACGATTTTATCGCCAGTCGCCACACTAATCAAATTGATATATTTTATCAATAACATAATATTATTATATTATAAATTTATAAAATCATCTGAATTTAAATTGTTTTCTTTGATTTTTTTACCAGTCTGTAAGACAACATATTTTTAGCCATCACACGATTATTCATATAAATAATATCATAGAACAAAACTGTTGTTATGTATGTATTGTGTACATAATAACTACTAATACTTAAATAAATACGAAAAAAAATTGGGGGTGCTAATTTCAAGCGTGGGGGTGCTAAGCACACCCAAGCCCCACCCAAATTGCGCCTATGTTGCTGACATCGTTCATTTGAATACGACCAGCTCGGTCGGAAACGAGTAGGACGGTCCCCTGTATCCGACTTGTCCACACAATACCTACAAATTCGACCGAGGTACATTGACGGTTAAGAAACGTGTTTGCTTCGCCGCTTCTTCGTTACCTAACCCAATATCGTCTATACGCGACGATCCGGTCCGACTCGGGTTCCCGGAGCAGCCTCTTCTGACCGCGTTCTGGCGTTCTCCTTCGTCCTTCTGTCCGGGTATCGAGTGAATCACAGCCAATAAAGGCTGACTGATCGTTGTCAGAATGATTAGCCGGAATTCTTCGATTCAGGCCGTAATAATCGTCCGAGAGTCGACTCTCTACAGTATATTATACATCTCCTATACGTTCCTCGGCTGAAGGAGGCGCTGGAGACGCTTCGTCTGTTCATTTCGAGCACGCGAACACGGTGTGTTCGGCCGTGCCCCGGATCGCTATCACCGTTAAACCTATGTAGTTAAAAATGTTCAAAAAGTGTTTTCGTTAATCTCCTGGTAGAAATTCACATATTTGGTAAACATTTCAAAACTCTAGGACCACTATAGTTTTGAACAAACCTAATTTTTCATATAAAAAATTTAATACAATTTGTCTAAAAATATGAAATCGTGACAAACTATTTACAAGAGTTTTTGAGTATAGTTGAATTACGCGTACGTGCCTGTATGGTACGTTTGTAAGCCTTTAAACGAAAAATGACCTCTTTTAAGAATGAATAGTACTTCGATAATTGCTATAAATAGCCCAAAATCAAAATAAATTTTTTCGTCCATAACATAATATAAATAGTTATATATATATTTGGTGAATATTTCAAGTTCCTATAAAAATTAGTTTCAAAATTACTAAGAAATAACGGTAATCGCGTTTTTATGTTTTTTATGGAATTTTTTTTTATTTCAGACGCTTTTGAGAAAATCGAAAAATTACCCCTCTAAAGTACCAACTGAAATTTGTTACCGGGAACAGAGTATGACAAGATCGCGGAACACTCCTTTTTAGTAGAATTTTCGTATAAAGACATAAAAAAAAAACAACACATCATTGTAAATATAACCAATGCGCATTCCGTCGCTCAGCTCGGAATCTATTACACGCGCGAATATATTATGTGTTAAAATCCGATTTGAAAATTTGTCAAACGTTCATCCAAAGAAAGCCATTTAAACGTGCGTATTACCACCACGCGCGTTGTCGTAAATAATAATAATAATAATAATAATAATAATAATAATAATAATAATAATAATAATAATAATAATAATAATAATAATAATAATAATAATAATAATAATAATAATAATAATAATAATAATAATAATAATAATAATAATAATAATAATAATAATAATAATAATAATAATAATAATAATAATAATAATAATAATAATAATAATAATAAGTAATATTTCGATATAATTGTGCGCGTGTGTATATAATACGTTCGTATTGCGTGAAAAATCGCAGTTATTACTCGTAGGTATTATTTATTGTATACGCAGACGGAATTATTTTGAATTGCACAAGTAAATTGGATTATTTCCTTATACGCGAGCCTACATTGTATTCATATAATATAAACGCGCGTGTACGATGGTGCGTATGTGCGTATGTACCTTGAATTTCGTATTACAAAAAGGAATTATTGTAATACGCGCGCGCGCGCGCGGGTGGGGGCTTGTTGCGCAAAACGCTGGTGTAACGTACGCGAGCACGCGAGCGATTTTGGAGACAAGTGGATTTACAGTCGACGCGCGTAACGTATAAATAATACAATATAAATCCTATACACTATCGAGTATTTGCGCGCATAGTATTATATAATATAGGTTGCAGTGTAATGAAATAATAATAATAATATATTATAACACAGCAGCGCCGCGCAGCTGTCCGGGGGCCAGTAGTGAAAATCGCCGTGTTTTCTATAAACACGCATTATTGAGTTCCGCTATACTATATTACGCGGCGAATAGGAAAAATAAAAATTGTCCTCGTAGACACGCGAAAACGGTATATTTATACGCGTTCACGCGGATCCGCAGTAAGAGTTTATGACGAAACCTATGGCGGTTTTCTGGTCCAAGGGGGGCTTTAGGGGGGGGGGTCACGATTGATTACTCATTGTAACGCGCAGTTTTCGGCATTTAAAAATTCAAAAATTCAATTCAACATTTTTTTTTTTGTTTTAAATTTAAATTTGAAATTATAAAAAATATGGGATATTGAAAATTTTCAATATATTATTTATAGCGCATTAAAATTCTGCGAGTATTGTTGAAAATAAATTTTCCACTTGTAGTTGCTGTGCGTGATTAAAAAATTAGCTTTGACAGCTACTCTACTATGATATCGGTGAATTTCGCGCAGTCATGGAAGAAAAACCCGATAAATTGTTATTCCATGAAATTGATGACGTCGGCCGTGCGCCAAATGTATTATTACTCTGTGACGCCGAAATCGAAAAATACGAAAATATTTTTCCCGCTCTTTTTTTTTTCAATTACACCGTATAGAGTATATTACATAGATTACATATATGTAATGGATGTTTGACGTCATACGATGCATAAGCAGTGGCGTGCTCAGGGGTTATATCCCCCATTGTCTTTTTTGCCCACCTACAGAAAACAACTTATTAGTTATAAGAGCTGTTTTAGAATCATTACTTAATACTTTTTATTAGTTATTAGCAAAAAGTTATTACTTACGAGTTATGACAATAAACATTATTACTATACGTCATAACGTATGTTATGTTAATTGAACAACTTGGTATTAGTGTGTTATGATTTAAATTCATTTTAATTATAGAACAATTTACAAATGTACACAATTATAAGCTAGAAACGATTTTGGAGAGCTTGAAACATAAACATTTGAGTTTTTGGTATTACCGTGACACTTTATTAAAATGTATTATTACTATTTACTTATAACATCCCCCCCCCATTGAAAATTCCTGGGCACGCTACTGTGCATAAGTATTCGCACAGATAACGAGTAAAAACGTACGGATACAAAAATGAATTAGTGAAAATTCTTTTGAATTGTGATCGGATTTCAGTAAATATTTAAAACGACACGCTTTTCGAGCGAGGCGAGAAAATTTTTTTATAAATCGTCATCATTTGAGTACGAGTCGTCAGTTTCATTGAACGCGACCTTTCACAAACATTACACGGCGGCGGTTTCGGAAAATTTCAGTATAATATCATATAACACC
Organism: Slavum lentiscoides; assembly: GCA_032441835.1. Taxonomy (NCBI): domain Eukaryota; kingdom Metazoa; phylum Arthropoda; class Insecta; order Hemiptera; family Aphididae; genus Slavum; species Slavum lentiscoides. The sequence continues at coordinate 13,646,151 of CM063714.1, read as the reverse complement.
GATTTTTTTCCCCGCCAGCGAAATATGAATGGCAGAGTATATATAAGAGCGAACCACCAATAATACGAGCCCCGCCTGGAGATAGATTAATGCGACAATTGGAGAAAAACGTTTATTCGCGAAATTTCGACTCCGTTCGACCGTTTAGAAACGATTACTGGCGTAATTTTTCTTTTTCGACACGTTTTATCGACAATTTAATGAGTGTATGTTCGCTATGGCGAACGCGTCTCCTCGTGGAAAACGTTTGAAAATATTTCAGTATTAATTTCCGACGATATGAAAACGGTTTAACCGGCGCGGAACGTCGATCAAAAAAAAAAAAACGATTTTCACCATAATGACCTAGGAATTCGCTTCGAAGAAAAAGCGAAATAATATTTTAACATATTAAAATTAGGTACGCGTGCGTTTTAGTGCGCTTTAGAAAAAATATACATATCTACGAATTATATTACTCTCGATCGGGCGGCATTTAAAATTGTTTACACCGGCCAACAGTACAAATTTTTTTCGTTTAAAACATACTACTTAAAAATATATTTTTAATTTATTAAATTTTTTTATTTGTAATAATAAACTATGTGCGGCAAAACAGGGTTTGGCAAAACCCGTGGCCCGCGAAGCAATTTTTTTTTTTATAATCCCCACACGGAGATGTTAAAAAAATATTATTTTATCAATATATAAATGTATATATATTTATGGGATTTTTCTCAAATTTAATCTAACAACGCGCGCATTAGAAATCGCATTAGTCTAGAATTTTACATTTTTTTTATTTCTAATTTCACTTTTTCTCTAAATGCAAATTTTTCTACTCATATATACGTGTAAAATAACGCTATAGTGGGAACTTAATATTATAAATCGAATAATAATAGATTTATTAGTATTATATCGCATGTAAAATTTGTTTTTTTTTTTTATTATTAACGTGGCCCTCGATGAAAATACGAAAGACATTATGGCCCGCATGGTTAAAAATGTTGGCGACCCCTGTGGTAAAAGGTTATTTGAAATTCTAGAGAAAACCACTGAAAAATGTACTCTAAAAAAAAAAAATCTGAAATAATGCGCTTTTCCGAACTCTTTAATTTTTCTATTAGGTATACATATTGTTTTGTACGCTGATTAGTATTATAGAGTACGTTTTCATATTTATCGGTTTTAAATTGCGTATAATCAATATTTTTTTCGCTCGTTTTTTTTTTTATAATACGTTATATTATATAACAATTTTATTATCATAAAAAAAAAATAAAAATTTTTTTTTTTGGATTTTTATCAGATATCCGACGCGATACGTCTTGTATAGTGTGTGTGTATGTGTGTCAAATTTAGTTGCTTCCACTGTGACTAGAGTAGAAACTATAAGTTCTATATATATATATATATATACACATATACGATATTATATATTATATACGCGCGGCGTTTCGGTTTATCGATTCAATTATTATATTATTTCTTTTATTGTGTTATTTTATAGGCTCGCCTTTAAAATTATTTTATTCGTGCGTATAGTAGTTATATTGTGTGTATTTATTGGAGTTTTCGACGGGTCTTTAACAAATAATTGGGTCGTAAACGATACGATGAACTTGTGTCAATGAATTTCTATACAAGTATTATGCGCTCGTGTATATTCGGTACTTAAAATGCGACCCAGGACGCATGTATGTATATATAAATATGAGTGCTCGAATCGTATAATAACATTATGTACATACAGTGTAACGCGGATGATTTTGTTCGTTTTGTGTAACACAGCGTTAAAAAGATTAATAAAAAATATTATAATCGTCTCGATCGTCAGAGTTTTTTTTTTATTTTACTCTCGACGCCGTCGCTGGGAACGAAAAACGTACACCGCGGTGCGCGAATCGTGATATCCTTTACCCGAAAACCGTGTTTTCTGTAGGAAAAAAAAATATATATATAAAAAAAATACACGAGTCGTGATTTTCATTCTGCAGGTCCACATTAACCTCGTTATAATATATATTATAAGTGTGTATAATATAATATATACCGACCACGCGCGCTTTCCTTCTGCACATAAATCCCCTCCCCCAGCAATCACGTCGTTTGTTATAACGACGCACTTAACGAATAAATAAATAATAAAAAAAACCTACGACGTAGAATATAAGTTTTTAATACGGTCGTATTATTATATTTTAGAGTTTTTTTTTGGCCCTATTATTTTTATTCTAAAAATACTACTATAGAATTAAAGTTATCGGATTTATCAACTGAATGGAGAACTTTATCTCTTGATACAACGCGGCTACGTTATTCCCGAAGGAAATCTCGCGTTCGAGATAAGTCATATTAACGTGGCAGAAAACACAATATTTTTCAAATGTTTTATGAAACCGCGTTTTATGTACCTATATATATATATATGTGTGTATTTAGCGTGTTCCGAGGAAACGGGGATAATTTCGAAATGACTCTCGACAAAGTAGAAGAAATAAAATGTATTTCCAAAATTTTATTGCTGAAAATAAAATGTAAATCATACGCGCCGTCGCCGGTGGTGTCCTGCAGATAAAAAAAAAATCTCGATTTTTGAAATCAGTATCCCTATAACAACGCGCATTGATCTTTGCGACCTGGGAATCGCAGCGGCTTATTTTTGTCGAATTCCGATTTCGGCGATTATTGAACGGGTTACATTCCGTTTACGAGGTGGCCGAGAAGAACGGATTTTTCAATTCAGATGAGATCTCGCTGGACGCGAAAATGTCGCCAAACTGCGGGATAAAACGATCGCCGAGCGACTGCCCTCCTTGACGGTCTCGGCTGCGGACCGTCGAGTCCGTCGCAGACTTCCCGGTGGTTACTTTAACCCAGGGGTCGGCAAGTAATTTCTATTGGGGTCCTAAAGAATAAATCAATGAGGTCCAGTGTTAAAAATCTTTGTCCGATCTATTTTTATAAGATAACATATATGCGTGGAGATTATTTTTACGCACTTCACTGCCTGGAGGAAATTTTATATGAAAATCTTTATGATGAGTACAGTTTCATAATGCCGTTTTAAATTTCCAATTTTAACAAAAGCGACAGTTGAATTGCAAATTAAGCGGATTGGAATAGCTCCAACCCTTTCAGGTAATACAAAACAATATAGTTCTGTCCACTCATTCAAAAACTTTCTGTTTTCGCTGTCAATTTTACGTTTTTTACTGAACATTTTGAACGAATAATACGAAGAAATATTATTATAAAACGAAACACGCACTGTATCCACCGGCGAATGTACACGAACTAATATATTATATACTATATATTATTAAAGTAAATAACATAATCAAGTACAATGTGTTGAGGGGGTCCAGAGTTATGCCTTTCGCGGTCCGGATCCGGACCGCGGTCCGCCAGTTGCCGACCCATGCTTTAACCCGTCCTTTCGAAATTTTCAACCCGTAAATGTATCCGGATTCTCTGGCGAGCAGCGTTTGTCACCGTTTTCGTAAAATTCTTTCGCGCCGTGCAAAACCGTTCAAACGCAGCGCGCTGGTCCGTGATTGAAAAACGTCTGGTTTACGTGCGCGGAATGATACCGCTCCTAACGTTCTGCCAACTCGCCACTTCCGAGTGTTTTCGTTTCCTTAGAAGATGATCCTGTAAATATTTGATATAAAACGTTATTAGCCGTTAATCGTGTTATCGCGCGATAAAACCAATATAATGTTGAAAAAATAAATTCTAGCTGGTATTTTAATGTTTGGTTTTTGTATTTTTGTATAACATTATTTCATATTATTCTAGAGAATATAGAATCGTTGACCGAACAAATATTTATTTATTTTTTACTGTGTCTTATCGATACTGTACAAACACACAATACACGATTCGTGTAATTTGAAATAATAATTATTTTTTACGCGACGTTTCGTTTCACTATAATGAATAGAACGATTGTAATCGTATTACAGCCGAATTAGGAACGAATGAAACCGGGTGGAAAAAATTACTATTAAAAACGTACGTTTTATTAAATTAAATATATTTATTTTCAAGATGTATTCACAGAATTCAATAGTATTCTGTATTTATTGTAAAATAATATTTTCATAACTACAACTGTAGTTAGCGATAAACGGCGTAGCTGAGGTTTAATTATAAAAAAAAAAAAAATGAAGCGCGCGCATAGCCGTTCGCTTGTATATGATGTACAGTTAAGGACACGGGAAAGAATGACAATTTTTTTTTAAATCCCAACTGTGGAGCAAATTTGTGTAGAGAAACGATTGTCGGCGATTAAATATATATATATACATATATAAAATCGATATTTTTATTGATTCGACTCGTACACGCACACTTTTTTTCCGTTTTTTTTTATCATCTGAACACATCGATAAAATAATATTTGCGCGCGTGCAAACGATTTTTTCGCGTGCGTTTACTTGAACTTTTCTTTTGCATGATCGACTCCGATATATAAACATTATAACGGTCCAGTTAATATATTTAAAAAAAAAAAAAAGTAATAAACCGATCGTTTACGCCTACGATTACATATACGATTTTATAAAATAATAATAAATAACGATTTCTATACGCGATATACAGTTGACACAATCCGTATACCGTGCAATATCACTAGTGCAGTAGTTTAATGCATTTGTTTACAAGTCGAATTACACGGATTTTTTTTTTTTCCAAACAATTTTTATCCGCTGTCAACGAGCGTTTAAACCGCGCACGTGTATGCGAACGAGTGTTACTGCGTAATATCCATCTCGCGTTAATCAGTCGACGCTGCGAGGAGAAATCGATTTCAAAATAACATTCTCAAAACCTACAATAAAATTTAATAATAATAATAATAAGCGACAAACGTATATAGAAACGTGACGCCGTCGATTTCATAGAGGAGTGTGAGAGGCCACGTCCCGATTGTATACGGGAATTTATCAAATTGAGCAGAATGGCAGTGAGAATTTTTTTACTACTATTCGATTTTTGCACCGATGCATATTCGTATATTCGTATGCGAAAGTTTTCGATCCACCTGTAGTGTTGCTAAAAAATTGTCAAAGCCGTCGATACAGGAAAATAATTTAAAAAAAATTTCTGTTCAAATCGTTTTCCTCGTCGTGGACCATCCTCTGGTAGAGCGCGTGTACTACGCCCAGTGCCTTCGTTGCTTGTGTGCCTGACAATACCGATCTAAAAAAAAAAGTGAATCCCGTGCGGTTGACTCGAAACTCGTGTACGTAATCATTTCAAAAATGTATGCACAGCAGTTAGAGTACAACAATTTTACTCAAAAAAAATCTCAGTTCAAATATAATTTCGGAATTTAAATACGTCGATGAATGTGACTGAAATGGCCTATAAACTGCGAAATATCACGATGGGTGTCGTACGACGCAGAGGAGTAATCGCACACCGAATACGCCGAACGAGTCGGATCGAGAACCCGTTGACGCGAAAAAAAATGCCGTCAAACGCGAAATAGTGTGTACCGGATAAAGGACAGTTAGATACGAATCGATCAAACGAAATCGCTTCCTTCTTCAGACAGCCGGGAAGGACTTCTCTTCTGTAAATTGTTTACTCGGTCGCGGTTACAGTACATAACGTAACGTTTCCTTCGCCACTTGCACCTTAAGACACATAATCTCGTGAACTTCGTAGATCCAAACCTCTCTCTCCGCAGCAGCGAGACACTGGTAAGAAACGGTTAATTTTACTGTTTTCCGTTATATTCCGACGGAATTTTCCAAGCGGTTCCGCCGACAAGAGTTAGGCAATATAGTCAGATTACAGGAATATTAATTGTCTCTCGGCGAGTTCCGTAATCTTTAAAATATCGTTAAATTAGGTACAGTAAGCTTATTCCGAGACGACTCCCGAAGCGATTTAATTGGTTTTTAATAACTACGTTTCTGGCAGAATCCGAAAGTTTTCGCTTTTTGTTTTTCTACCGTCTCGTTTCAGTGCCGCGTTCCCCCCGGCATTCCGCAGTACAATATAGCGAGCGTATTTTCACTCTTCTTCACCCCCCACAACACTCGCCAAAACAGAAAAGAGTTTCTAAGAATAAATAAACGGTCGAATCGTTAATTTTCATTAAAATACGAAACTTTGGACGTTTATTTATTGGCAAAACTCTGGGTAAAAAATGATTAATGAACGCGCGTATATCAAAAAGATTCGAAACTTCGTATAATGTTTAAATGATGATTCATTCAAGGTGTAATGCAAAATTTTCGTTTCATCGTTATTTATTTTATTATTATTATTATTATTATTATTCGCGGACGATGCTATTTCATTAAAAACACTATTTAAACGTTACATTCTAATGTGCGTGTTGTGGTTTTACGCGCGTTGCGATCCCTAAAAATTTACATTCGTACAAATTCTGATAAGTTTAGTAATGTAAACGGTGTGTGTCTAAGACGTATTCCTCAAACGTTTCGATAAAAATGGGAAAACGGGGCAAAAATTTTTTTAAATCTTGGCTGCAATTAAAGGTAATAACGAAAATCACTCTGTGCGACACGTTAAATATACCGTTTCAAAACGATCATAAAGGAATCCGCGTAGATAATGTTTAGGTAATTACATTAAAATAATATAAAACTCAAATCTGACATTATCGCATGAATACGCACGTGTATCCAATTAATATCTAAACGATAGGTAGGATAAGGGCAAAATAATAATTGCCTTCGCTGTGTAATATACGCATAATAATAACATTATGTTGTCAATATTGTCGTATGACATCGTACGTAACAATATAAAACAAATTCGATTTCGATCGATGGATAAATGCGTTGTTTCGTATTTTATAATTATTATTTATTTGTCACGTTTTCTACACATTGAAAACCGTTTGTCGAATAAAACGTTTTCAAAATCGTGTTACCAAAATATAAGTTTTAAACACAGAAAATACGAATAATATGCGTTTGTTTTCTTTTTCTCTCGTCGGTCTGACGAAAGTCATTCAAAAGTTTCGTGTTTCGTTTCATTGTAAAAAAAAAATGTGCGGTTTCCGTTTATGAACTAACAGTAAAAGCAGTTGGATGTCTCAACACCTTCGGCAGTCATCACCATGTTGATGATACACCAAGAACATTGAAAACAAAACGCTATTCCCTGTGGTAATCTGGTAATCTCTGTGGGAATAACAAACTGACGATAAACATTATGGAATAAAGTCGTCCATAAACAAATGACCAGACATCTATGTGAGACTCATTAGACCAGAATAGTTTACTTAAAACTAACTCAATGAGTAAACAACATGTACCAACGTGCGAAACGTGTCTTTGCAATATCTCGTTCAAACACATATTCCTCGAATGCCGTACATTTCGCTAATCGCTCGTATGACATCGAAAATCAATCCAATATCACTAAAATCTAATCATTCGGCTGCGGACGAGAAACAAACATTATTAATTTTATAAAAGCAACCAGAACTCTTCTTTTTTTCTCTCTCCTTCCCTTTTTTGTATCGTTTACCTATTATATAATTGTGTTACTCGTGTTGTATATTAGCTACAGCGGGCTAAAGAATTGTATATCTGAAGCCTTCAAAAAAAAAAAAAATGAATGCCCAGTGTTCGTTAACAAACGAATTTTGTGAATTTTGTACAATGCCCAATTCAATACATTATGCTGGAAATTGTTGTATATACGTGTCGCGTGAAAACGAATTGGAAAAGAGCAGCTAAAAATATATAGTTTTACCCTCGCATTCGATTCGATCGATAATTTAAACGATGATATAAAGTATGGCGAGAAACTCGACGCGCGTGTTATTATTATTATTATCGTTATTATATTGTACGATTGGATTTCAAAGAATTGCGTTTTTCTATTTGTATATTTCATTCGCTCGAGGTTCATTGGAGTTTGTAGAAAATAAAAATAATAATAGCAATAAATACTATAACCCAGTCATTTAGCGTCGGAAATGGAGGTAAATAATATTATGCGTTTTAAATTTCGCGCGGAAATTTAGATCGCTCACAAACGAGACGAAAAAAAAACCAACGGAAACGTATAAGAAAACGCGAACTCTATTTTATCGTGTCGTTAACACGAAAACCTAGAAACGTCGTGAAACGCAATGAAACCCAGAGACGAGGTATTTGAAATGCCATTCGAAAAACTGCGTACAAATAATGTGCCATTATGTAGCGTATTGCACGTGTACAACACTCGGTGCTTGAACTGGGAGAAAATTTTCTAGAGAGACGCGAAATTGTATGGAAAATTTTCGTTCAGAAAAATTATAATTTCATATGAACATTGTCCCGCGAACCGAACCGTACGTTCGAACGAATCGCATTTCATAACGCGACCGTTGATTTAATAATAATTTTATTATTATAAAATCAACTGTATACAATGGTAATAAGAAAATTTAATCGAATAAAAATTTCTCTTTTTAAAAAAAAAATTATATTTAAATATTTTTTCATATTTAAATGACCACAGGCTTTATAATCTCGTTTGAGACGGTTCATTCCTTACCGTTTTTTTTGTCGCTCGATTACCACATAAGCATACCGCCGTATTGGCTCGGCACGAATCACTGAATAAAAAGTATTCAACACTGACTGAATGAATCATCAAAAGTTTCGTTTCGATGTGATTTTATTCGCACACAAGTTGAGAGAAACCAGCTATTAGATAAACGTCAAATTCAATACAGTTATCCCGCCGATGACGACGTTTCGCTTTAATCCATTCGTTTCTGTTATAAAACTATAAACATACAAGATTGTAGAACGTCCAACTATCAGCGTTCCGTTTAGAAAAATTAGAAGAAGTAATATTTAAAAAAAAGAAAATAGACATTCAACTCAATTCGAGCACTGATAATACTCGGTAAACCGATATTAGTTTTATTATTTTTATAAAATTGGATCGTTATGTGCAGAACACGTTTGTATGGGAATTTATGAGATCTAAAAAATATTTCCCGAGCAATGAGCATTTAAATTTCAAACACTTTCACAAGCGATTAGTAATAAAAATTTACCCTTTTGAAGTCGCTTTATCGGCCTTGTATTTCGAGAACCGACGTTTCCGTGTCCGTTCTTCTGATCAATGTTATCCGTCTATCGAATGTAAATTCATCTGCACTGTACGACAAATGAACGTAGACCAAACGTTTTTGTACAACACGAATTTTTCATAAACGAAATATTGAAAACGCGGAAATCGAATAATAAACTTTTATATTAGTTCCGTCGGGCGGCGTGTAATAAAAAATATGCGGGATTAAAAATTTACATTTTATCGACGGTATATTATAAAAGCGGGAAGGGATATAATTTTCTATACAAAAAGGTCCGTATAAATTATCGTTAGACGATTATTATTACTAAACCAGGGGTTTCCAATCTTTTTATCACCCAGCACCACTAGATCGATGCGCGTACCACTTTAAATAATTCTAAAACAAAATAAAGAGAATCAAATTTTTTTCTACATATGTCTTTTAATATTAATTCCTTTATTAAATCTTTTTATTTTACGCTATTCGTAAAAGTAAAAAAAAAAATCTTAATTTTCAGGTAAATCTTAATATTTAAATTTAATGCGCGTGAAATCCGTTGTCGTTTATTGTGTACGCAAGAACGTCAATATCGGTGTGAAAGGAACACGATATTTTTACACGTAAATCGCTTCGAATGCCGAGCCAAATTCTGTAGTTATTTTTCAAATATAACAAACCAGAGAATCCACTCTCGCGAGAATATTGTGTATTATAGTGGTGACAAATGGAATTAAACGCCGTAAAGCTTGTTTGAAATGAGATAAAACCTATCTCAGTTTTATCAACTTTACAGGAGAGCAAAAATACTAGATTCTGTGCAGTCGGTAGTAATTTTTATGAGTTTTTTTATCATTTTTACTTTAATTAGGGCGGGTTTTTTTATTGTATTAACTGAAAAATATAAAAAAAAAAATCAATAAATCGCCCAAAACGTACGATATAGGTAGTGTGTTGTCATGTCAATTTTGTTTTAGATAGATGGCGTTAGACACACGGGCAACACAGGCTATCTCAACCGAGCACATAAATAAGTAAAAATCAATATTATAATTGCAACACAGACTATCTCAACCGAGCACGACAAACAACAGTTTCTATCTCAAATAACTCTATTCGTAGCGTATCTCAAACGTGACATTTAATATTAGACCTCAATAGACTTAATTGCTTGTATCAATTTATATTAAAACTAAAACTATTACGATGAAAACGTGTTTTTATAAAGGTTTACGTGATAAAGTATTTCGGTCAGCTAACTTTGACGCAATTCACACGGAGACAGGTATGGCGTTTTTGATATGTCGTGTTAGCGTTTTATCGATTAGAGTGCGTCAATCATCAGTCGATTGGGCGCGAAATTTCCAGTAAAATTCAATACGACTCGATTTGACCGAAATTCGAGACAGACGGTGTTGCTTCGTATAAGCGACGAAATACTATTGGAAGTCAATAACAAAATGGAGATTATAATAATCGAAAATTTTCCACGGGTTCGGGAAACGCTGTGCCGAACGCGGGAATAAATTCCGTGTGATTTCTGGCCGGATAATCGAATAAAACGGGATCGCCTCGTACAAAAGTGTCGCGAGTAAATAAGGACGAGAGAAAAAATTCTATCACGTTGTGGTCACGCGGGAAAGGGGCGAGGGGAAAGGGAGAAAAACGAGAAAAAAAAAAGAAACGTCGCTACAAATCACGTCTATTACGCCGGGATTTAATTATAACACTTGTCTGAGCACGTTTTATTATCCGACTGTAAATTGTAATTAGGTTCGCGTCTCCATAATAAAGTACACGAAACGCGCACTTCTAGTGTATATGCAATCGCTCGTGTGTTTTCTTTCTCCGCCGCACCAACCACACCGCGGTCGTCGTCTAACGCGTTTAATACCGTGTAAAGTAAATGGAAATAAATTGTCTAGAACTTTCGGTCGTCATAAAAAAAAAATTTTAAGTGGTCCATAAATCCTTCGGATTTCACTTTGCGGTCGGGGCAAAACGCTCGGTTTTTTTTCTTTCTTTTCGCGTCCGAATTAAAAATATTATCTCACTCGCGTTATCGTCATCGTGCGGTTATTAGAAAATCTTTCGGGTACGCCCAACCCGTCAGCGTTCGCGTTAGAATAGTTTTTTTTTATTAAACTCTAGTCGACGGCCTCGTTTTTTTTTTTTTTTTTTTATTCTTTCGAACTCGTCGTCTCTTATGCATCGCGGCTTCGGTGTCGCATTTCTGTAATTTTTCGTCTGCACAACTCCGCTTTCTACCACGTTTTCCTGTTTGTTATTAAAAAAAATTTTAAAAATCTGTGTTTTTTTTTCTTCGCTTACGCTTTATTTGCGTTATTAAAAAAATGCTAAATAATATCGTATCGAGCGTATAGATCTTATGGGAAAAAAAAAATAAAAAAATAATTTTTACACCGACTACATATACTGTCCGTTCTAAACGTCGCGAACGCGACACGCTTATTATAATAATATATTAATTATTAAAATATATTTTTTATACGGACACCAAGGTCTTTAACTCGCTACTATCCGTCTACATAAATATATTATAATTAATATGTATATATTATTTTTACGGTTCTTCGATTCATTACGTATTATAATGCGTATACGCGCACCGTCCGCAGCAGACGATCGTTATGCGACGTTTAAAACGTCGTCGAGTATATTATATATAAATATATAAAAAAAATATTTTATTACAAATATACATATATTATAATATTATAATGTGTAAGTAATATTTAATCCCCCCCCCTCCTGTAAAATCACGTATTTCACGCGCTGCTCGCGATGATTCGATTTCGTCATTTTATTTTTATACGCTTGTTACGTTTATATTTCCATTTCGGTAAATAATAAATTTCCACCACCTGGAGAATTTTCTTCTGCTCGTGTCGTTCCCGGAGACTTCGCGCGCGGTAATAACCGTAGCGGTAAATCGAATTCACGTGTTAACGGGGCCCAAGAAAAAAAATCGACTCTTCACCGGCGTAAACTCGTCCGACGCCCATACTCTCCCCAGCGACTCCATCTCATCGGAATATAGTGAATTATACTACACTATACAGCTTTGGGCACTCGTAGTGTAATATTCCATCTGCAGAAAGAGCGCTCCGAAGTATGTGCTACACTGTGACTTTTCTGAAAGCGAATTTTATCCAGTCGGTACATTAGCGGGATAGTTCTCAAAAACGCCTAAAAAAAAACTCAAAAAATACCAAAATTTTTTAAAAAAAACCAGGTAATAACGCGATTTCGCCAAAATATTCCTTCGTAATTTCGAAACTAATGGCCTTATATATTTTTCAACGAAGATGTTAATTTATAATATACACTACTATAAAAAAAAAATGTTTTAAATCGTTTTCAATTTTCAACTATTTTGAACGATGATTTATAAATCGTTTTCACATTTCACACTAATATCAAAACTCTAAACGCTTCATCTAATTCACTCGATATCCCAAAACGCCTTTGGACCTATTGAGATTCTGAGCGTATATTGATTTTACAAAAATTCGTGAAAGAACGCTCGGGAACGATCCGGTCATGCGCGTGTTCCGGTAGCAAAATTGTAATTATATATAGTCGGTACACTTATTTATTCGAAACGTTTTTCGATTTTCTCGATACAGTTTTCTTATGTTTTTCTAATTGAAAACAATCGAAAAATTGTAATGTAAAAACTGTTTTCTCGATAGTTTTTAAAAGCGGTACAAAAAAAACAAAAAGCGAACAAAAACGGTGAAATTGACACGCCGAATACTTTGCACTATACGTTTTCAATTTTGGATCGTTCATATAGCGATTAGACGTCGAGCTATTCGAGTCATGAAAGCCGTATTTTTTTTTTTAATTTTAAGATCGGGAAATTTTTGTACAACACAGGTCTTACTTCGACTATATAATAATCAAAAAAAAAAATCCTGCATCGAACATTTATTTTTTTCCATTACTACTTAAAATTTTCCGACAAAGCGCCGTACCGAATAAGCTCGAGTCAGAATCGTTTGTATAATGAAACGCACAAATCGCTATCAAATTTTATTTAGTAAAACCCCAACAAAAAATCTAAGTAATTCACTCGAACGACATCCACTTGCTGCAACACCCGAGGTTCGCTACCCTTTCTATTTTTTTTTTAGCGTTGCGTTATCGCGATATTCGAGAATTGCGGCGGAGATCTAACACGCGCGTTGGTAAGGAATAAAACATCGCGGCGAAAAACACTGCGCTTACACACAATATTCAATATACGAACGGCGTTCGAAGGTGTTACAAAACATTTAATATCAGAACCAATTATAGTTTTGATTTCTCCGGCCTTCTTACATATTGTTGTCGTAATATATAATATAAACATAATATATTAGACGCGAAACAAATTAAGGTATACGCGCGTGTAAATAATATAATATACGCACCTATCCGCGGGTACGCGAGAGCTGGGGCGATAAAGACTATTTTTTTTTTCTCTCTAAAAAAAAAAAAAATAAATAAATAAAACACATTCGAAGTTTATCGGAATGCTTTTATTTATATTATATATATATACGCGTTATGATAAAAAAAAATATATATATAACGTATTGCACGTACATAATATATATATAAATATATTGCAACACACTCGATATCGATGATAATAATGTTCTCGTATAATAATATAACAACGAGCTATTTTTTTTTTTTTTTTTAACGTAGACATTATTATTATTATTATGTTATTATACGGCGGACGACGTTATTTATAATATACACCTATGAACACAACAACATAACGCGTACAATACACGGTACGTAATAATAATAATAATAATAATAACAACAACACTAACTTATATAGGCTACGCCGCAATATATTTATAATAATCATGTATAACGCGAAAAACGAAGACACGTATATATACGTACATATATAACCCCGCGGCGACGTTATATTTTACTAGACAATATTTGTCTAAAAAAACAGACCACCGTTTGTGTATACGTTTGATAATAGGAAAAAATTGTATCCCATTTCTTTTCTCGCGGTTTTCCGGAAGTAAAACGGCTGGGGTCGAATTGCGTCCCGTAAGCAATCGCTAATGACTCCTATGGTCGAGTTGCGTCCCGGTCATTGAAATGTATAGTAGACAGTACTGTAGCCAGAAATTTTTTTCGGGGCAGGGGGGCACAGGATTTTGTATCACTATTTTTTTAGTTGTTCTAAAATGCGTAACATGCGTGTTTAATAACACTAATGGAAAAAATATACACATATATATATAAAATTTCGGGGGAGGCGTGCCATGAATGTAGGGGGGGCTACGGCACTGATAGTCGAATTGCGTCCCGATAATTACTCAATTTAACACCAAAATGTACGAGAATCTTGGACTAGTAGTATTAAGAGGACGCTACACACAAAATATATTATTCGCATACCAACGAAAATATACGAAAATAGACATATTGAAAATTCTCGGCACGCATGAAACACAATAATAATCAACTCGCACTGAACATTATAATGAGTATCGTTGTTTATTTCTTCGTAATTTTGAAACTAATAGTCATAGAAACCGGAAATATTCACCGAATTTGTAACTTTACACTGTATTTATGAGGAAAGTAAGCTCCGCTCAGAACCGTTTTATCGAATGCAATGACTTATCGTTGCTTTCAAATTTAAAATAAAAACAAAACGCCAAAATCTTTATCCAAGTAATTCACTTAAGCGATATCCACAACACCCCGTGGCTCGTTACGTTTGTTTTAAACTGTTGTGCCTCATCATTTGATATTTAACGACCGGGACGCAACTCGACCACCCCATTTAATGACCGGGACGCAACTCGACCCTTTTTCTCTGCGTGGGACGCAACTCGACACTTGCGAGTAAAAAACTACCGAGAAATTCCGCTAAAATCACTTATTCATATTATACACTCCCGCGCGTTCATTCGAATATCCGTAAAAGGGCCGAATTATAGGACTGTCATAATAATACTTTTTTTTTTCTCCATAAAAAACAACGACGACACGACATGGTACAACAGAGGTTAAGCCGAGCGTCTTAAGTGTCCGAATGAATTATGAACGGTCCCAACAGAATTATCGTCTGTCGACCGAGTGTATCAAATCGTGTCGCAATATTATCGCCGGTACAAACAGCATCATAAAACGGTACGGGCACATATTATAATATCGCATACACTAGAAAATACGCGTATTTAAATTGTATATCGTTTACGTCGTATTTAATTTTAATAATACGTATAATATGAAAAAAACGAAATTCGCACTGGTTTCCTTTTTTTTTTTTCAAACCCGAATTTTATTCCTAACTACGTTATGATATCGCATAATATTTTAAACGTCGACACGTTTCAGTAGTACGCGTATAAAGACGTTATTTCACAACATTCGTCGTAAAATCGGGTTTTTTTTATTTTTTTAATTAAGAAAGCGTCGTATTTTATACGTCTATGCTCGGGGGGGGGACGAATTTACATAAAAAAATAATTCGTAGGATTTACCTGATCGGAACAGCTGGTCTTATACAATAATAATATTATTATGTTAAAAAGGCGAGAGCGTATACGTATATATATATAGTGGAAAACTCGCAACGTCGTAAAGTTCACTTGGCAATCATCGCGCAGCAGCGTTTTAATGTGCATTATAATGTATTACGTGTGTGTGTGTGTGTGTGTATAATATATTGAGAAAATTTAATTGAATATATTACCTATATACTGTGTATTGAATTTGAACCATTAATATAGACGTATTATGTGTATTTTATACGCTGATAAATTTACAAGATACGGCGAACGCGTTAAATTTAATTGAAGGTGATAATTACATCATAAAGGCGTGTGAAATAAAAACGCTTTATAAACGTAGCCGTTTGTAGCTATATATATATATATATATATATATACACGAATAATTTTCTATAATATAAGAGAGCTCGGCATTAAAAAAAAAAAAAAAAATCCTTGCCTACATACACTAATAAGAATTTTTTCACCTATTTCGCAAGTTAATATTGCGCTGATAAAAAAAAAGGCGGTGCATATTTTATCGGAATAAATAAAATACGGAAATCGTGATAACGCATCTTCGATGTGCGGAAAGTACAAATCCGGAATTATATTATGTTCCATGACATTCGTGATATCAGCGTGTTATCGGTGTATTTGTTATCAAACAAACCAAACGTGCGCACTTCAGTGACTTTACGTGGTTTTTCATAACAAATCAATGGATATTTTTTTAGTTAGGACAGGAGCTCGCTAAGACTTGTTAGGAGGACGAGTATAATATAATAATAATACGCTGATAACACACTGATATCAGAAATGTCATGGAACGTAATATAATTCCGGATTCGTACTTTCCGCACGTCGAAAATCAGTTATCACGATTTTCGTATTTTATTTTTCACTAAACTATTATTCCGCGAATAAAAAAAAACACAAACCGAAAAAGTCAATTAGTTTAGTAAAAGGAGAACACACGAAATTACCGGTGAACCGCTGATATGTTTTCCTTGTACGATAATATTGTCAAGTAGTTAAAATTAAAAAAAGTTTAATTTTACACGCACAACAACCCCGATAACAAACGTGCATTAATCGGTTAAAAATATAATTGTTTGACTTGTTCGGCCTTAAATTTGCACTGTACGAACACGACATTTTTACAATATCATAATTATCATCGTGACCGCCGAAATATTATTATTAGTGTTAATACGCGCCGTAAACGAATATTCAAAGTTCGAAACGCTGCAATCTGCATTATACAATTATTAATGTGAATATTGTAAAACGGTCGAAGACTCAACACAACCGTTTTAATAGATACTCAGCGCGTCCAGCGAAATATCAGCTAATCATGATCAAACGGGTATTTCTCGTGTGTTATATAATTATAAAAACGAATTCATTTATTTCTCTTCGATTTTCTGAAAATAATTTTACATCGAATTCCCGATTTTCGTAATGAAACGTAACATTTTTTTTTTTATTATTAGCGATTAAATTAAATATTATTTTCCCCTAGTTTTAACGTTAAACTTGACAGATCGAATGCGCTTTTTTTGTTCGACGAGTTAATTTCTACGGTTAAACCGGCAATTTTCTTCGGATTTTTTTTTTTTTTAAACAATATTACTTTTTATATTTTTCTGAGCGTGTACCGAGCGTAGGCGATTTTTCGTCGGAGTACATTTAAGAAACTATACGCCTTGTAACGCGCGCCCGATTTTCTTCGGTCGTGGCGTTCAGAGGTCGAATAACCCGGTGCGGTGACGACTGAAACGATACGGAGACGCCGGTAAGGAGAAAAAAAATAAAAATAAAAAAGTAGAAACGAAAAATAAAAAATAAAATTTATAATAAACCACCTGGCGTATATGTGTAAACGACTGGGAAACGAAAGGGAACTTGACTGATGCGGGGTTGAAAACCGTTTCGTTCTCACGGGATTAGGCGTGTGTTTATATTATTATGTTATTATAATTTCGACGGCCAAGACATAATGTGACCGAGTGTGTAATATACGACGAGAACGAGAATTATTCGGGGAGATAATAACGAGTATATTTCTAGGCAAACACGTAACACGGCGTGTATACTTACGTAATAATAACGGATTCGGCGTCTGAAAAACTGTGTGTATAAAGACGTAACGCTCCGCGTATGAATTATAATACGAACGGTCCTCGGGATGCTGCGGCGACGCCGTTTCTACACTGTATTATACTACGGTGGTAGTAGTACCGTGTTCTGGATTGAAATCCGGAGGCGTGCGCGTCGAAGATTTTTTTTTTTTTTTAGAAACCTACACGGCTATTATATAATATCGGGGGTTGTTTTCGAAATGAAATATATGAATATATATATATACAGAATCGTTTTCCCGAAAGGATAAACGTTTTGAGCAGCTCCTCCGCTCTGTTTGCCGGGCGAAGTTTTCGATTGTTTTGCCGGAAATCTTATACGGTGATTTTTTTTTTATTCCAGTGATGCGCAATCCGGGAGGTCGCAAACCCTTTAGGGAATCGCGAAATTTTAATAGCGGGTCGCCAACGATTCAACACCAAATGAAAATGTGTTGCAACACGATGCGATCCAGACAACGGTCATACGGTCATATCTTAATTTTTACGTTAACGAGTTCTGTATTGAATCTATTGAGTGGCCCGGAGTTTGGAATTTAGGACGGATAAGAAATCCATTTTCTTTTAATGTCGACGAAATAAATTTAGGAAATTTAAAAACGAACGAAGGACTTATTGACTGTTGTCATCGGATGAAAATCTATACGTATAAGATTTCGAGAAAACGCGTGTGATATATTTGGGATTAAAATCGGAATGTCCAGAATTATTATCGGAACAGCGTTTTCAGCTCTAGCGGTAGTAAAAAAAAAAAGCAAATATCCGGCCAGATTAAATGTCGAAGGAGATTTAAAAGGAGCGGTCTCAAATATAAAACCCGACTTAGAATCAGTCACGTCTATGATTCAAGCACAAGTCTCCCATTGAATCATTAATCGTTTTATAATTTTAAAATTAGGTATTTAAATGTTTATTATTATATTAAAAATTCTTTTTTTTTTTTTTTATTGTACTAATATTACGTATTGGGTATTGATAACGTTTATATTTATATTTTGGATTTATTCAATTAAACAAATATAAAATTGCCTACAATTAACGACTCCATTTATATATAATAAAAAAAATGTTGGTAGGAGGTCGGCTCATCGAAATAAATTAATTCGGGGGTCGTGGATCAAAAAGATCGCGTACCACTGATTTAGTCGGTGTCGTCGTGTCGTACGAGTTACGTGTTCGCTAAAAAAACAAAAGCCTTCGGCGAAATCGGTCATAATATACATTCGAGTTGAACGAGAACGCCTTCAAAACGTATACCTTTAGCTGTCTTGCCTATACGTTTTTGAAAAATGCCTCTGAAATATTTTCCTCCTCTAAAGTCATTTACGCGCTTCGGTTGCGTATCGAACGGTCACATCGGCCTGCTCGAATTTCCAGTATTCGTATGCGGTTTTCAGCGTAGGGAATCAAAAAAGAGAACTGCAGTGTGGATACTCGTTTCCGTATCTGTTTTAAACACCAAATTGAATCTGGCAAACGAAAACGTGTTGAACAATAAAATCTCATCGAAATATCTGAGGATTTTACACGCTTTGCCGCGACAGAAGATAACGTTTTAAGCTCCACGGTAGGGCAATCGGATCAGTTCCCCTCCAGAACGCCCGTAAAACCGCTAATGCGTCGCATTGTGAACAACGCCGCGCATTCAACGAGTCGAAAATAATATTAAAAACCTATTCTGAACCTACTCGTCGAATTATGTAAAAATAGAAGTGTTTAAACGCAAAGATTTCCATACTCATTTCGTCTATACCGAACGCGGTATAATTATAGAAAACTCGTAACCGCGAGACATATTATTAGAATTCGTGAAAAGTTCATCGCCATTGAATCGACGAAATGTCAACGATCCCATTTGTATTGCGCGGCGGTGACTGCCGAAACGGTGTTTGTTACTCGTTTTTTTTTTTTTCAATTTCGTCCATATGGTCCGCCGTAAAGTATTTAACGATAGCATTGTTAACGACGTTTTCTGGATACCGACTAAACATCGTGATTAATACGCGTTAATGCGAGTATTTTATCGAAATAAAAAACATAACACAGTAGAAAAATCGATTGAAAATCGAGTGGTAATTATATATGTCTGGAACGAAAAGTTCTTCTTTTTTTTCCCCACCACAACAAAGGCCCGAGAATATCGTAAAAAAAAAAAAACGCCCGACGATTTCATTAGGTTTCGGATCGATATTGTACGAGGGTTGCTACGGAAATAAAATTACAAGGGCTTCCAAAACGTGAAAAACGCATGTATTTGAAAGAAAAAAAAAAGTTGCACGAGTTTATAGTACTGGCTGTTTTCCTACGTAATATTATAGCACGCATTGAGTTCCAAACACTTTTGAACGCCGTGATACAGTTTTTTTGTGTACCTCTGTTACGGCGTCCAACCGCCTCTGCAGCTCCTATAACCAATTTTCCGTATAACTCCTCGTCGTTTCCGAAACGCTTTCGACCCGATTGTCCTTTCGATTTCGGTTAAAAATACGGTAGCCACTAAGGACCGGATCAGGATGACTGTGTGGAAAGTGGTCTAAAACGTCCCGTCCGTTGCCTTCGCGGTGCAGGGCGTGCGTTGTCCTGAAGGATGTAAAACCCTAATGTCAACATTCTACGACGTCTGTCTTGAATCACTTTATTTAGCGTTTCACAGTAAAAAAGACACGTTTTCGTCTCATCGCGATGCAAAAACTCCACAAAAAACGTTCGGTTCACAACACGGTTGATGTGATTTTTCGGATTGAGAGCGTATTGCCTTTGATTTTTTTTAAAGGGAACGAGTGTCTGTCAACTTACACTTTGTCATCGGTGTCGAGTACGAAATCCAAGTCTCATCTGCCGTCCTTGGCTAATTTAAGTTTGGTACGGTTCGTCACGACGACAGATACTTACAGCAACGAAACTAGATTTTACATGTACGGACACCGAAATGAATTTATTCCTTTTTCTATAAATTAAATTTTATTTATGAATTTTAAATTATTTTCATAATACGAGTATTATCCACTTCAACTGCCGAAGTCCTTTAGCGAATCCTCGGTTCATTATTTCTCGTAGCGGCTTTTCATTTTTTTCCCCCGACAACCATTGTCGTATTGCACTAAAAAATTTTTTTCGAATTAACCAGAAAACGAGACGATATCGTATTTTTGACTTTCTAAATATTATTTACAATTTTTTTTTTTTTGTACTTTTGACAAAAATTATTATATTTCTTTTTTTCCTTTTTTACTTTTCTTATTATTTTTTTTAGAAATAAATAGGTACAAATCTCTCAGCATACGATCTCTTCAGACGATTGCGAACGTCCATATAAACGTCCATATAAATACATATATATATATATTTTATACTTACAAGCACACTGGAGAAAACGTCTAAAACCGACGACGATGACGACAGCGGTCCCAACGATTGCTTTTCCGAAAACCGGATATTGACGCGTGTACCTTCCCCCCCAATCGAATTCGATTACACGATTGTATAGAGAGAAAAGTGTCTTACTGTTGGCCCCGACGAAATGTGCGCGTTGTAATTATAGCGTCGGAAATTGTCCCTTTGCCGTTCGTGTCGACGTACATTTACTGTACATACAAACAGAGACGGAGTTGCGCGTTTGTAATCGCGAAAATCACAAATTACCGAACAAATTTTAATGAAATCCTTTCGTCCGCGATGTCATCCGAGCGTTATTGCCCGTTTCATTATCTCGCATGGACGAAACCCGGAATTAGTGGTTTTGCGGCGTACCGATGGTTCACGACGACCAATTGTGGCAACGAATTCCTCGAAAATGTAAATAGAAACCCTTTAACACTTTATTAATGATTTTTGTAATTCGTACGTCACGCGCAATTCAAACGCGCGTTTTTATTTCGAAACAGTGGACATAATTTTTTTAATTTTCCAAGGATTGTGATATTATAAACGTTTTATAACGTTATAGAGTTTGAATTGTAAAAAAAAATGCAAGAGATGTCCGCATTTTCGAAAAGAAATCGCTAGAAAGAACGCCCGTCTCCGAATGAGTTTTCTTCTTTGTTGGCACTACGACTCTAAAACCGAACCTGAACCGATCTTACTCGACTTTCTGTTCCAGTACAAAAGCTGATAGTTTCCACTGAAAGTCTTCTTTTTGCACAATGACAACGATTTTACATTGAAGTTGTACGAATGCATTTGAATTCAGACGGTTTTTAACGGTTATTACGCGTATACCGAACGAGAACAAAACCTCTTGCTCGCTGATGGCGCGACGAGAAAAAAATCCAGGTGTATTTTACTTTGCTTATTCTTTTTTTTTTTGAAAGAGGATCCAGCGAAGCCAGTAAGGGCAGCTACGTGTAATACGAATAGATTAATTATAGTTTTTAAAAAATTATGTACTTTAATGGGCAAAAAAATTACAAAATTGTAATTCAAAAAAAAAACAATTATTAACCTATGACGCGTGTCGTTTATAACGACAGTAAAAACTCTACTCGAACGATTCAAACGAGATGACATTCTTATGAAAAAAAAATTCACTCCGATCGAAGCCATACGGACAGTTATGATATACAATTATTATTGTTATTATTATTTCATATAATACATATATTATTATCGACGAATAGTGATTAGAGAGAAAAATTTTCACGTGTCATCACTACGTTCACTGGGTCACTTAACAGCGTCACACCTCCGTCGACGTAAGTTCGTCTAATATACGCGCGCGCGCGTGTGTATTTATAACCGATAATATCATTTTCTCGAGACGCAATAATAAATAATAATGAAAAGAAAAAAAATAAATATATATTGTAATTAATAAATCGACCTTTGTAGGAATTTTATCGGCACTGGGTTTTTTTTAATATACGTATATTTTTTTTTTACTCTATTTATTTAAATACTATACGATATAATAATAATAATATTATTATTATTAAATCGACATTATCACTGATATATATATATATATATATAATTAAGCCAAATTGATTCGAACTTTTAACACGTGCACGGTCAATGATTAAATATAATTGCCGCGCGCGATATTATTCGTATAATTTATTTTATATAAATATATATGTTATTTAAACTAATATTATAACTACATAATAACGTTGTGTTGGAAAAAATTAATTGGTGTTTCATAACGGCACCGCGTTGAGCGGAAAATAGTATGATGTGTACACCATGGCAAACTATCTAGGTATGACAACAGATTGTCCAAATTGCGACTCGATCTGCGCATCCCTGGAAAAAACAATAATATCGTATATTTTCCATGGAACTGGCACTCGCTGTGTAAAATGACCTTATAACGTTAAATTAAACGATAAACACAACACAAAACCAAAAAATCGTGCACGACATTAACAAATAATATGATAAAGATTTTTTCTTCCATGAAAGTGGTAGCACTTCCATAGAAGAAAAAAATCATACCTGCGTATCACAAATCTGTTGTCATACCTAGATATTTAGCCATGGTATACACTATACCTAAAAAAAAAGAAAAATCATTATTAATATAGCGAAGAGTACGCGAAAGATAATTTGCCCGTTTTCGGGTCGGCTATCGAAAGACACTATATACTTAGAAAAATCGAAAAAAAAAACGAGATCATCCGAGCACATCTTTTGCTAGCACGCAGTCACCACATCGTTGTAAAAACAATATTCTATAGTTTTTCCAATCAACAAAATATAACAAAAAAAACCGAAAAAATCGGCCAATATTTTATCGCGTATTCCTGTGTTTTTGTGTATTTTTTTTCTTTTTATAACCTTTAGTCTCCCGCGGGTCCTGCGTAGGAACGGAACTGAAAGTGTATCGTTTGACTTAGAAGCGCTGCAGACACATAAGATATTATCGCGTTTTTGGCGATGAATATTTGGTAAAGCGTTTAAACGTTTGCAATATTTCAATTTTGTTATTAAAACGGACGAATTAAATAGATCATATTAACGCACAGTAAAATTTTAAATTTTAATCATGGATTAAAGTGAACCCGTGTTGGTAAATAAAACGCGCGATGCTGTCTGCAATAGTCTTTCCGTTTCCGAAAAGGCACGAAAAATACACTTCAATTAATCGATGGACGTACACATATAACGCGAACAATTCGATTTTCAATGCCTACGTCGAAATTTGTAAGAATAAAATATTTAAAAGTTTTTTTTAATGAAAAAAATCAAATTTTTTTGTATATTCACATATTATACTCTCTACGTAACAGTGCTAAAAATGCATATATTTAAACCGTATATGTTTTATAATATTTTTACTAATTTTATAGATAGTAAATAATCTGGGGTTCGGATAATCGTAAAAAGCTTCTTGTACTGTATTTTTTTTTTTGAAACGATATTCACGTGTGTTCCGAGAGAATATTGAAAAAAAAAAACGTTTTTAATCGAAGTTAAAAAATGTTCGAAAAAAAACGAAAATTAACGCGGGTTCGCGATCGCGACGTACATTCAATAAACTAATAAATGTATAAATTATATGACCTCAACTTTAACAAAACGCGTGTACATTTACGTATTATCATCAGCTCGTCGTACAAACGTATTTACATAAAATTAATGACTTGCCCAATGCCAACAATGTATACGCACGAGTAAACCGTATACGCATATTATCTCTCGACAATATTGTAATTATTTATTAATTGTTTAAAATATTGTGAACGCCCGTTTTGTCAGAGCGAATTGAAATTGAATTGATTGCGATCGCGGAATAATTAATATTTGTTTTTTTTTGGACGGCTATTTTCTAATATTGTGTGTGGTAAAAATAGATTAATAATTTATTCGGTGAATTCAAAATTGAACGCTATACGGCGTGCGCCTTGAAATTCATTAAACCGGATAATAATATTAACGAAATAAAATAACTACCTCGGTTTAATACCCGACAAACGGCTTATGTAGGATAACCACAATAATTATATTAATAATGTTTTACGCGAGTTTTTCTATACATTTAAAAAACTAGATATATATACATATATATATATATATATATTTGACAATTCTCTAAAAAGAATTATATAATTTATTTCTTATGGTATAATATCTATTTGTTGAGCCAATTTTAACCAGTCGTTTGTCTAGACTAAAAATTACTATAAAACAGTTTATTTGACCTTCGTATATACAAACACTACGACTTTAATTTATAGGGCAATGAACGTTAATAATTTTAAGTCTATTTATGGATTGCCTGCATTAGTCACATATCGTATACTATATACGAATAAACATTCAATTGAACATGCGCAGATACAAACGAAATTTCCATATAACTATATATAAGCGTACAGTATGTTCACACTATTGTAATTCGGTATTTGGTCAATAGAGTGTAATACTACTGTATTTCCGAAATTTTAAATTTATTCGAAAAATACGTCGAACAATTAGATATTTTTTTTTATTCTATTTCAGGATTGTTTGAAAACGTTACCATCGATTTCCTCGTTATTTTATTTAAAATTTTTTTGCTCTTTAAATTTTATTCGTTTGTATGTGTATAAAATTATAGTAGATAAAAACTACTGCTCCGGCTCAAGCTCGGCTTTCAGCGAAATCTGCGCCATTTACAACGAATTAAATTTAATTTTGTAATAATTAAAATATTATACGTGCATTGCGTAATTTTTCATCGGTACTCGTGTATAAATATATTATTGTTTTTTTTTTTATATAAATAAAAATATATCGCGTAACACCGAAGGTGTACGTTTAGACGACAAATAAAAAAAAAAAGACATATATTCATTTTATACAACAATATTTTCTCAAACCGACTCTGTTGTTTTCAAAAAAAAAATATATATATATATACAAACTCGTTTCAAACGTTATTGAGTTTTATTCGTAAAGATGCTTCCATATCACGTTGTTATCACGGTGCAAAAAAAAGCGGCGCACATTTCCACGGAGCTTTGATTGGAGGTCAATATTTGAACGAACCAATATAAAACACAATAAATAAAATATCAGAAAGATTTAGAAAAAAAATGAGTGTTTTTTTTTTAAATTTACGTCGAAATTCCCTGCACCGTCGT
Source organism: Slavum lentiscoides (assembly GCA_032441835.1). Taxonomy (NCBI): domain Eukaryota; kingdom Metazoa; phylum Arthropoda; class Insecta; order Hemiptera; family Aphididae; genus Slavum; species Slavum lentiscoides. The sequence continues at coordinate 13,620,350 of CM063714.1, read as the reverse complement.
TTACGTTGTTCAATTTTTTTTTTTTTATAATAATACTCGGATTATTTACTTTTCGATTTATACAGCGACTGTATCTCTGCAACCGAATCGATTAATCCTTATGTTAGATATTACTTCGCGGTGTTTCAGAACCCTTACGATATTATTTACAAGTGCAAAAAAGTTGGAAAAAATTAAAAAAAAAAATTTGAATCGCTAAAATACGCCATTACAACCCGTTAGATTCTCGATAAATATATTATTTAATTTTGCGCGTGTGTATTATGCAATTTATATTCCGGTGCGAAGTGAATATCATTTTAACGATATGTTTATACGAAATCTTTAGGAGATTTAAAACCGGACGCGTCGTTATAAAAGGTTATTAAAATATATTTTTTTAATAAGCTGTAGCGTATACAGTGTAAGCTTCCTGACTCGCACATTCCAAAAAGATTTCCGTTATGGATGTATCTAATTGTCGGTAAAAAAAAAAAAACAAAGGAAAAACTACAATATCCCGTTAAAAATTAAAAAATATTTATACGCGTACTTAATAAAATAAACATTATATCGGAACGGTGTCCGTCGTGCGTATAAATTTCGAATGACTACTAATGGCGTGTCGTAATAAAATATAAATTATATCATTCGTTAGTTATGAACATTAACATTTTTATTTTTTTTTTCAGAGTAGAGAAATGTTTATTAATTTTTTTTGGGGGGGAAGTTAAAAAAATGTAAAAAAGTACATAATCATGTTGTATATCTTTCATAATCGACGTCCTGGGTCTCGAATCCGCGTAGTCGCGCTGTGCAATAATTAATAACGCGGTTTCCATATTACAAGCCTTTTTAATGCGTGCGCGGAGGCAGAAGACGATACGATATTATTTTAATGTTCGATACAAAGAGCGGGATTTGACGATATTTCGTGTACAGTCATTAATATTAAATCGTTTAAAATCGTTTAAATATTCTCGAATAATTTGTCATTTTTTTATTCATTCCGAAATCAATCAAACCTCACTTTCTGGACCGGAATACCGGTTTCTAACATTCATACTCCTGATAGAATTTCAGAACACTAAATTCAAGTGTTTGACAGTGAATCTGGTACTGATTGAAATCTCGAACGAAAATCAATATTAGTAAAAAAATGTCATACACATGACGGAAAGTACACCAACATCAGAATCATAATGGACGCGCAGCGGCGAAACGTTTGTAGTTTTTTCTGTTTTGACTGTTGTAACCGACAGCAATGGGAGCATCGTGTGGTGTTTATGCGTGTTACATTATTATCAATACCTCATTACTACCTCGTTGCTATCATCGTTCATTTCAATAAATGCAACCAGTAGTTTGCAGCCATTTCCCTGCTGACTCGTCCGTACACGATAATTAGCCTTCGGCACACAATTTTTCTTCAACGAAGGTATAATGACCGTTTAACTGTTTAAGAATATGTTCGCCACTTTGTATTTACCGCCTCTACGACGATCCGGTCCGAATCGGGAACATTGATCCTAACCTTTTTTGATCACGTTCTGACGTTATCGTTCGTCGTTATCCGTTTGTTCGAGTATCGAGTGAATCGCCGCCAAGAAAGGCTTCTTATCCCGAAACCAGAATTCGTCGCTTCTGTTCGTAACCGTCCGGGAGTCGACTTTTTTTCGGGGTGCACAGTAGAACTTCTACGTCCCCGCTACAGTTAAATGAGATGCCGGAGACGCTGGATGATTGCAGGTATCCTTCGGTCTGTCCGTTCGGGGTATACGAATTACGATGTGTTCGACCGGGTCCTTGTGGATCGTTGCAGTACGCGCAGCATCCTGGATGGCTGACTATCTTAAACTCGTTGAGACATTCACTATCAAGCTGCGTGTCCAGCACGCTTTCTCCAAAGACCTGCACAGTTCCGTCGCCACGTGTTCAATAATGGCCTCCGTTTCATGTTCGTATTGATTATTATACGTACCATATAACGCAGAATTTCAATTGCGTAATCGGCGTTCAGTGTTCGCCCACTTTTATACAAATGCGCTTATACAAATATTTAAAATAAAATAATAACTACGAGATATTAACGTTGAAATTAACCTATGAACGCGACCGACCGACCCGATAATATAACGAACCGCTACAGGAATGATAACCGCTACGCGTTATACGCGACAGCCTAATGCTCGTAATACGGATTCTATAACACTAATCGTTGCCCGTTTTAATGTAATAAAAATAGTAGAAAACAACGAATAAAATAAATAAATAATGGAACGCGCGAAAGAAATATAAATCGGTAAATAATGAATTCGTATACGTTTATATTTGATAAAATATATTTATTTGTTTTCCGGTAATTTACTGTCTTTGGCTTGATTTCATATTTTTTTCTTATATATATACAAATTTGTCGTTTTACGCGATAATTTTCATTTTTTTTTTTTTTGTAAAATTATTATAAATTATTTTCAAAAAAAAAAAGTAGCGATCCGTGCGTCCTCGCGATCGTATCTATCGATCATGGTAGGAATTTACGAAATAATCGACTTTAAATACACGCACTTATAAAATATATTTACTCGTTATTATAATATATTACGGACGAAGTGCAGCGCGTAGTCGTGCAATTTCCTTGACATTTATATGTATATATATAAGTACTCCTTGCAAATAATAATAATAATTATATTGTCGTGGCTATTATTTTTCGACGCGGGCCGAGCGCGCGCTCACCTTATAGAAGGCGGCGTTTGACGAACGTTTATTATTGAAAACGCCTACGGACACTGCTATAGCCCCGCGAGCGTCGAGTCCTTCGTCGTCCAGTCCAGTCTTCGCGACCTTACATAAAAAAAAAAATAAAATAATCTTTGTCATACGATGTTACTCGCGTGTGTAACGCCATAGACCGGGCTCGACTTACCATATTTGGGGCCGAATACAAAAAAAAAAAATATACATATTAATAATAACAGATGCCACCGTATTTTAAACATATTATTATAAAAGCGAAGAAAAAAATTTTAAAAACCTACGGTATTTATACGATTTTTTAAAAATTTTATTCGTTTGCACAGACATTATTTCTTCTTGGTCCGCGACGGATAATAATAACGCGTTTTATGTAAATTTTTTTTCATTCGAAATCGAACGGACAAAAACGCGTAACGAGTAAAAAGTACTCGCGATTTGTTTTTTAACGGTTAAAAAATACGGAATTTCGCGCGGTATATGATAAAAATTCGAATCCTTCCCAAAATTCAAGTCACGTCATGTTTCTGCCACTTTTTGACGTACCACACGCGTTTTTACGAGTCGCGCCGCTGGTGCGAAATAAAAATGGCCTATAGTTTTTTTTAAAAAATGTCCAACAAATTTCGGCGGGACTCATCCGACAATAAAAAAAAAAAAAAACCGGGACAAAATAATTTCATTAATTTATTTATTTTTGCATAAACAAAAATTATGCAAAAATTAATACGTTCAAAGCGATATTTATTTAACAAGTCATTATGATTTTTCATACAATTACGCCTAATATTATTAATTATTATTTTTCAGAATATTTTCGTCGACAAATTCATTGTACGCGCGAAATAAAATACAATTTTAATTCGGTGCGTTGAAACTATAAAATGATTTGATACAATAAGAATTGTTACGGAATAATTGGCGTGGACATAGAAAAAAAAAAAACCGGGGACAAAAAGCGTCCCGAAAAAAGTCCGTCAGGACAACGGGACACAAAGCCGAAAAAAAAAGGACGATCCTGCGTAAAACAGGACGCGTGCGGTCACCGTGGTTTAGCACCGATCCGGCGGGCGAGCCGTTGCAGTTTACTTCGGTCGAGAAGTCCGACCGAAGCACTGCGGCCGTGACGATAAAATAAGATAAGTATACGCGCGTATACCGATTATTGTACGATTGTTATTCTCGTATATTACGCCGACCGATATCGGTTTCTATAAGTGTTTACGCTTTGTATTTTTCTTCTTTCCCCCGTATTCCCCCCGATTACGCTTAGTTAAAGTTATATTTACACACACACACACAGGCGCACGCACTTCGGAGGAGTCGACGTCCTCGGCCCGAGGCCAACGCTCTTTTGCCGTGCGCTCTCCGTATTATATTATATATTAAATATTATTGTACGGCGCGCGTTGTTCGTGTGTGTTGTTTTCGTGCAATACGTACAGGGACGAGCAAAAGTCAGTGCGGTCCGGTTTGCGCTTTTCCTAAAAAAAAAAAAATAAAATTACTTATTCTTTTTTTTTTTTTAAAAAAACGAAAAAAAAACCGGACTACTCGCTTACAAAACGATTCTTCTTCTGTTGTTGTCGTACACACTCCGACGGCTTAGATAAAAATAAAAAAACATTCGCGAACTCGTTCGGACAGGCCTGGTTGTCGGCCCTGCAGAACCGCGTTGTACCGACACGGACTCTCTGTTTTTTTTTTTTATCTAGACTTTTTACAGGACCTTTCGGTACGAGTTTCGCTTGAACTCGTTGAAAAATTCATTTCGTTATCGAGAAGCGAAACGGGTACATTTGCACGCTCAGTGGCCTTTTTTTTTTCATTAATCCGGACGGTATTTCGAAACAAAATACGAGTGGTTTTTTTTTTTAATTTCTACAATCGGACGGTACCTACCGAAATCGTGTAGAAAATTAGGTAGAAAAAAAAAAAAAAGGACGCGGAAAATTCTCCTTGTAATAAAGCGTTATGTTCGTAGTTATAATCCGATTTTAAATCTATTGACTCCGTGCAGTAACGTATCTAGGATTTTTCCACGAGATGGGATATACAAATTTCAACAAATATTTTTATTGTATTCATTATACACATATATTGATATTATTATATACGTGTTGTGTGTAAACGAACATTTGTCATTCGTGTACAAAATTTGATTTATTTATTTATTTTTTCAAAATTTAATTGAATATCATTCATTTTCGTTCATACAATTATCAAAATATTGTTTTAAATAACCTCCTGGGGGGGGATATGACCCCATATCCCCCCCCCCACAGTAAATACGCCACTGACTCCCGTGTGCCGGTGCTGTGTTCATAAAAAAAAACGCACGTCTCCAGAGGAATGGTTCTGAAAACGACAAAAAAAAAATACATCTGAAATGACGTATATATAACTATAATTTTTCTTATCTCTTCTCCGCGTCTTTCACACGTCCAATAATGTTTTCCTTATTCGTTCCGTTTTAAATTTTTTTTCCTTTCCTAGGGTTTCGTTTTTTTTTTTTTTATTATTATTTTCGTTATTTTATAAATTTATTTCTCGCATTTAATTGTCCAGGCAAATATTTATATTAATTTACGTGTCTTATTATATAAATAAGGGGAAAATTATTTTTCTATTTCTCTATATTAATATTGTTTTGTTTTAAACGAATACACGGATGTACACACTGTACACAACAACCTATTTTTTGTATTGTGGTTTTGTCGCGAAGAAAAAAAAATATATCGATCCCCGCCCGCGCACGACCAAACGTCGTATAATTATTACGGGGCCACGGTTGCAGTACTACTATATGTACACTAACCGCGGTATAAAAAAAAACGTTACCGCAAAAACGTTACATAATACACGAAGACGACGGCGTGCGCGACGGGACCGAGTTTCAAAACGGCTGCGACCGGACTTTTGCTGAACCCTGTATAACGCACGCGAGTATTTTTATCGGATTTTTTTTTTTTTGTAACATTCCTCGAGCATGTGAAATGTACACGGGCGCGAGCGAGTGAATAAAACGCGTGGGAGGGGAAAAATTGATAATATTATTCGTCCAAAACACGCGCAGTGTACGATATTAACGGTTTGATTATTGCAACGCATTAGTATTTTACACATGCGCCACTCTTGGTTCGTCCGCCGCCGCCGCCGCCACAGCCGGCCGTCATAACGCGTACGACGCCGCATTCGCATAAGCGACCTACCGCAACATTAATTTGTTATTATTGTTTACCGAGCGCGCGCGCCACCGCCCCTCCTCCCCACCCACCACCACCCGGTACAAACACACTAGGTACGTTTCGTAGTAGTAAAAAAAAAAAACGACAGCAGAAAATGATGAAATATGCGAAAACGAACGCGGCGCCATACGCCGCCCGCCGCCGTTGCAGTCGACGAACTCTCTCGCGTCATGTACACGCGGATTTCTTCGTTGATTGCTGTGTGTGTGTGTGTGTGTGTGTGTGTACACCGCTGTAGAATATTTAAATGACTTTCTCAAGGGACCAGCAAAACTAGGTCATAACGACCGAAAATAGTTTAAAAAAAAAAAAATAATAAATTTGTTTATATTATTATTATTATTATTATTATTATTATTATTATTATTATTATTATTATTATTATTATTATTATTATTATTATTATTATTATTATTATTATTATTATTATTATTATTATTATTATTATTATATTATTATTATTATTATTATTATTATTATTATTATTATTATTATTATTATTATTATTATTATTATTATTATTTTGATTATTATTATTATTATTATTATTAAACAAGTCCTAGAGATACTGGAAATTACAAACTAGGAAGAGTCGGTCCAAGATCGTGGAACTTGGAGAGCATTGACAGAGGCGGCGAAAACTCTTACAGATTCATGAAGCTATATGATAATGATGATGATTATTATTATTATTATAAGGGCCCGGTTATTGATACTTTTTTTTTAAAAAAAAAACCTATCAAAATACCCTAAAAGAATGTATTTATGACCTAAGAACCTACAAAAACGCCATTAAAAGAATATGTTATAAATAATCGCTAAAATCAAAAAAAAAAAAATTACTTTAAAATGATTTATTTTTTTAGTTATTTTATAACTTACAGTTAATATATATTTATTTATGCATATTAAACAGTTAATGATGAAATTTTAAAATCAATTTTATTACGGTTTGAAACTTTCTACGGTATGACGTACGTTTTCTGAACTAAAATTTATGCACGAGTTTTGAATTTAATTAATTCAAAATTAGAAAAATAATAATAATTTTAATATTTTAATAAGTATATAATTTAATAAGTGAAAAAGAAACTATTACGTAAAATAACAGAAAATAATAATAATTAATGGTAAACTCTTTTTTTCTCTGTCTACTGAATAGTAACACCTAAAATTACAAAAAAAAAATAAAAAATGACCTTAATATGTCAAAAATGTACCGTAAAAATTTTAAAAAATGCAAAAATATGCGAAATAAAAATTAGTTATTTAGATTCGCGTGTTATCGAATCTTATATTGAGGTAGAACATCTTAACCTAAGACGTTCTAAAAAAAAAAACAAAAAATGCAAGAGTCAACAACGTCCGGGTCTTTTTAATCTTTATTAGGTATTATTGTTCTTGTACAATTATAAAAATAAAATAAAACAAAACGAATTGAATGTTAATCGAATAAATCGAACTTAATAACAATCGACATTTTTCGATTGGTATAAATAAAATTACAATATATCATTTTTTAATTGTTCGAATATTCGCGAAATCGTCGATAATAATCCTTGATACCGATGTTGTTGATTGAGGGCGAATTTAATCTTTCGCCTCGTGTTCTTAAAAGTGTGTTTTCACTGGACGAAGCGTTGAAAAACTCCTTTCCAGCTATACAATCCGGAGTTGTTGGATTACATTAAAAAAAAAACGCTCCACGTACGTAAAAACGCTTTCCAATTTAACTTTTATTTCGACAGAGTACCTACTCGTATAAATTCTACGGTTTCCGATACGGAATCAATTTTTATTGTATCGTGTAACAGTCGTTTGGATACTAAAAACGCGCTTTTTTCCCCCCAGTAACCCAGTAACGTATACAAACTATTTTTTATTTGAATATAAATAGGCTGCCCTTGTTCCCTCGCGATCACCCATATTTCGCGGATAGTGTGGACGACAAATTCCTGTTGTAAAAATCATAGACACATTAACTCGTGGACCGCGCATAGAGAGTGAGAGGTCAGGGGTTCGTTATATAGAGCAAAGCAGACAGAGCTACGAGTTGGGACCGTCTACTGTCACTTTCTTTTCTGTTTACTGACCATATTGACTGCTGTGACAATCTATAATAATCGACATTTATTGATAAATGAATACGAATAACACATGGATGAAATAAATGGATTAGTTATTTTTCCATGTAATTCCCAACCCCGTATCCTCTATCACTCTCATACACACATATTATGACAACCGTCTCTCTCACACTATATTACGTAACTGATAACGAATAGACGGGAGGTGTAGAATGCCCGGTCCACGAGTTAATATTATGTCTACGGTAAAAATACACGTTAGCCTTAAGACTCGCATACACGATCAATATTTGATATTGACAATATTATTGACCGTGTATTGGTTATATCGAAGGTCCGTTCAATATATTGAAGATATCAAAACGGTTTTGATATTTATTGACGTGTCCTATCATCAGCTGTTATCACAAATACAAAATTATCACAGATAAGACTCGAGGGAGGAGAGATTTTTTTTTTGGAACCGAACGAGTGTTGATAAATAAATATTGATCGACATTATTGACATGTAAGTGGCTAGTGTTCAATAATAGAAAATTGATTATAACAATAATATTGATCGTGTATATGATGGGAGCGTTTATACGCGCGGTCGGAGGCGGTGACGCGTTACAATTTTTTTTCACTACTAAAATTATTACTGCAGCAGTGCATTGTGTTCGGAATGAAATCGCGTTGCGTAGAAAATTTTGCCACGTAGGTGTGTGAACTGATTGCTAAGCGTTTCGTTCGGTTAGAAAAAAAAAAAAATTGTTATTATTCGAATATCAACAAAGCCGTTCGGCAAAAAACAAAAATAAAACTGCAAACAACTGTTTGGTCGTCGTCGCCGTCCACATGTGGTCGCGAACAAATATAGGTTTACCGGCGCAATTATATAAACAAAAGTATAAATTTAAAAAAATAAATGTATATATTCGTACTCGGTTCGATTGTTAATATACGCAGCGGTTAAAAAAAAAAAAATCGGTAATTTAATACAATATTATTATTAGATTATAATCGTAATTATTCAACACGATATATACGAAGTAAATTCGAACAAGTATACGTAACTGTTTAAAATTAAATAATCCGACTCGTATGAGAGTTATTATCTGTACGTATACGTGTGCGTTTATAAATAGTTTTGTTAAGGTCAAAAGCGATGCTTTGTAAAAATTAGCGCGTCAATTAGTTGGGAAAAAGATGGAAGATTAATTAAAAAAACGAAACGATTTTTATATTGCGATATATCATCGCGTAAAGGCCAATCACCTCGGTCGCGTACGTCTGTATAATTAATATTATTCCGTACACAAAAAATGATTACATATAGTTTAAACGCGCGATTGCCTTGGAAAAACGATTTTACTCGCTTTTACGAAACAAAACGATATTTTAAACGTATATAAAAAAAAAATGCCGTTTTGCCGTTCGATTAACATTTTTTTTTTTTTCATTTGTTCGTCTTCTGTACATTACACTTCAGTTAAAATTTTTTTTAAAAAAAAACTCTTAGCAAATATCACCGACTAAAAAAAAGGGGGAAATAACGATACGTTCAAAACGTGTTTTACGTTTTCTTCTGTGAAATCTGCAGTGAACGCCGACGAGTAGTTTAATGTAGCGGATTTCGAAAAAAAAAAAAATATATACGAATATTATGATAATAATTTTCCACACGAACGCCACGAGGAAACGTCATAAACAAATTTAATCAATTCGCCATATAAACGTTCGATTCACTCGGCTGTCGTAATTCGCATATTATATTATGCGGTTACGGTGAGTTTTGCAAAATATCACTGGCCGCGGTATTATACGAACGATTTCTTACGTACGTTTTATATAATAATATATAATTATTTACAAATTATTTTTAATAAATTACTTAAACACATATATAATATTATACATTATCGTATATAATGTGTATATATATATATAAACGTCGTTACGCTCGTTCTTAATTATTATACGGTGAGTTATTATTAGTTTCGAATTAATATTATTATTATTATTTTTTTTATTATTAACAACGTGCGTATTATAAAATATTTTTTTACGTTTACCGAATGTGTGCGCGTGTGTTTTTTTTACAGACACTGTGATAGTTCGCTTTATAAACATATCTATTCGACTCTAATCAAAACGCGACGGTATATACAAAGTGTTAACTTTTAATACACTGTTTATTTTCACTAATAAGTAGGCGGTTATATATATATAAACATACGTTCGTAAATATGTAATTAAACCAATTACTCGATTACTCGTGAACGTAGTTACATGTGTGTGTGTGTGTGTGTGTGTGTGTGTGTGTGTGTGTGAATACATTGTGAAAATAATTGTGTGCAGAATATTAATAATTATTTTGTGCGCACACAGTTTTATAATAAACGGGCGCAATCGAAAACCGAAATTAGCATATTTTTATAATAATTTCACGCGACCGTTTACGCGGCGCATCTCCGAGTTGGCACGAGCCGCAAACGTACATGACAAATATTGGCAAAGTCAATAATAATAATAATAAAAAAAATAAAAAATAGTAATAGTTACTAAAAGAACGGTGTTTGGCTATATAATTAACAATCGATACCAGAATATTTAATTTTTTTTTTGTTCGTGCGATTGCGTACTTAATTTTAAATTACAAAAAAAAACGATTTACACACTCTAGACGAAAACGATGGAATTTTAAACAAGTTATAACGCGTAGCGTTTTTCAGTTTTTTTTTTTTTTGTAAAAACTGGCTGTGTTCAGTATAAATACGATAAATAAACTAATATATATTTTTTAAATTTATTTAATTTTGTATGAAAAAATTATAACGACTCGTTGTTCACAGACATAAAAAATTACGCATGATTATCGATAATTCAACACAATATACGCTAAATTCGAATAAGTAAATTTTAAATAATTGACTATATAACTGTATAGTCGACGATTTACCAGCGAATTATTATTATTATTCGAATGGACTACAACGTTAAGTCCCGTATATAAAATGAATTTTTTATAGAAAAAAAAAAAATGTGAAAATCAATCGGTTGCGTCCGGTGCAGTAATTACCGTCTTAAAATACGCGTTTTACGCAACGAAGAAAACACGATTATAAATATGTACGGATTTCGTCGCTACACAACAAACACGTTTGCCGTATTATTTTTCATAATAATAATAATAATAATGATCACTCTCGATTGTTTTGAAATATTTACCGTCTTCGGTGTGATATTATTATATATTTGAAAATATTTACGCGGTTCTCCAAGGCTGAACGTCTGAAATTTACTAACGCGCAAATTATTCAATATTCGAACTGGCAGCGGTAAATCACAATTCACAAAAGCCATTTTTTTTTTCGACTCGATGACGAACAGATGGCTCGAACGTACATTTTCCGTACCATTCATGGACTTTCAAGGCCGATGCTTTCAAAAAAAAAAAACAAAACTGTAATATTTTTAAACGCGAAAATAACAACGAGGTTAATGATTCGCAGATAGCAAAAAAAAAAAACCAATGGTGCGCCATTAGCGTCACATAATACACTTGTAAATCGTTAAAATACGAAAATACGAAGCGGAAAAGAAAACGGTACCGTTCGGTTTAGTCGAGTAAAAAAAAAAAAAATGTTATTTTACGTTACACAATACGAACGATACACGCGAATCGCCCGATCCATTTTGTTAATAATTATTATTATTATTATTATACGAATATAACGCGCCAAAAGTTCGATTTTCCTTTAGGCAATTATTATTGTTTTACGAAAAAATTCTTATTCAAATGCAAACACTTACTTGTACCCGTACTTTGAGCGCATCGCGCGATAAATATAAAAATATAATATGTAAATTTATAAGCCTAATATAATATACGCGTATATTTATTTATTATACGAGCAATAAACATACCTACCTGCCGGAGGGTGTTATTTTTTTTTTAATCTGTTACGTGTTAATAAAGCAATTAAACCCGAACACGTTAGACCGCGCAGAAGCGCGCGCGTTGTGTTTAAGATATTTAATTGCGGCCGTATTAAAAATAGCGTATAAAAAAGCCGTCGAATACGAGGAGTGTGCAAAAATTCAACTCGTACGTTACAGAGACGATCTTGGCAATGACACGCGGCCGGCACGTGGGATTTTATGACAATATTTATACGCGCGCGCACACACACACACACACACGATGACATGGCACCACGACATGCGCGGTATTTAATATAGTAGTAGTGAGTTTATACTCGCAGAGGATAAGCTGCGCATAATTATCGCGATAAATTTTCATTTAATGTACGTAAATAATAATAATAATAATAATAATAATAATAATAATAATAATAATAATAATAATGATAATAATGATAATAATGATAATAATGATAATAATGATAATAATGATAATAATGATAATAATGATAATAAATAATAAATAATAATGATAATAATGATAATAATGATAATAATGATAATAATGATAATAATGATAATAATGATAATAATGATAATAATGATAATAATGATAATAATGATAATAATGATAATAATGATTTTTTTTTTATTAAAAGAGATTTTGTGATACCACATTGAATCTCAACAATTATCTAAATCTAAAACAAAATAATATTTACAGCAACAAAACAAAACAGATAACTAAACTAACAAATAAATTATATAAGTAAAATATATTAAGTCCTTAAGCTACAAGATTAAACTAAAAAACCAGCTAAAGTAATAAACCGAATAATTATATGTACAACCAGCGGGGAGAAATAATAATGATAATAATGATAATAATGATAATAATAATAATAATAATAATAATAATAAATAAATAAATAAATAAATAAAACGAGTCTGCTAGTACTCGAGACATTGATGTGTAAACGTCGCGTGAGCGGTAAAAATGGAACGGATATGTGATGATTGGGACTTGTGTTAATAATTGGTATCTTTATTCAAAGTAATTTCGATAATAAATATTATTATTAGTTGTCATGACAACAGCTTACACATTACACGCAATGTATAATTGCGTGTCAATTAATTAATATTATTAATATTATTTAATCATTATTATTGGTTGTCATGACAACGAAAATGTGTATTTCTCGAGATTTACCCTCATACAGCCGTAATAGATGTTTACACATCAAAAAAAAATTTATAATAATAATATCGCGTATCAATAACCCTGAGATAGTAGAACGATACCTGTTCTCGCCTCACACGGAATTATTTTACACGGGAGACATTAAAAATCTATAGGATATTTCTGGACTTGTATGTTTTCAAAAAGTTAACTGAACCGAATTCCGATAGTTTTTCATTGCCATTGCCGAAAGATTTATTTTTTAACATAAAAGTACCTTTTTAAACACGTTCCTATAAGAGTTTAAGATTTTTTCTTTTTAACTCGTCAACGCGCAAAATTAACGAAATTATTTTAATCGTACAATAAAAATTTAAGTCAAACGTTGAAATATACGTCAGTGAAGAAAACGCTGTTGACACCGCTTAAGTGTTACTTTTTTTAATCGTATCGGTTTGATTTTTTTTATTTCGCGGTAAATATTGATTTACACAAAATTCGTTATTCGATAATTTCCTTAAAATATCCGAATTTTTTTCTATAGTAAACATTCAAAATTAAACCCGATTGTAATCGCCGTTAGGAGTAATGTATAACAGCTGGAACGAGTAAAAGATACTTTGAAATTCACAAAAAAAAAAAGAAATTTGTTGAAAAAATCACTATTGTTATTATTACCTATAGAATTAACGAATGCTTTTTTTATCCTGCGAAATATCGATTATTATTAGACGTCGATATTTAACAACAACTAACCCATTAGAAAAAGAAAACTGTTAATTTACCATTTATATATAGTCTATAATCGTCCTACCTATTCGATTCACCTGTTGTCTATTACTACCAAATCATAATTATATTGGATTCAATAAAGTTCATACGAAAATAAAATATTACCGTACGAAAAAATAAATTCGAGAGTGTTTTATCTAACGTAACTGTACTATACGTTCGACCGATACATTTCGAATTTTAATGGACCGAAATAAATTTTTTGATAAAATTAATATACGCTTGACGGTTGACTCGTGTCCTGGTCCGTTACTCCGCGACGGTTTCTCGTACTCGTCCTGCGCGTCGAAATATGTCTTTTTTTTTCGGAAATTTTCGTTTCCTTTTGGGACAGCGTTTGCTAGCAGGAAATGTGTGTGCTTGTGAGCGTTACGATTGGCCGGTTCGCCGACGACGACGTTATTATCCTTATAAATTATGCGGACGCCGTTTTCGAGGATGCGTGCCGTATATATATATATATATAAAAAATATAAAACATCCACTCAGCGTTATTGGGTGCCACCGTCGCACTTGTATAATAATACGATGGCGTATAAAAGCGGAAGTTTTTTAAACCGTAAAAAAAAAAAAAACTAGTGATAACAATAACGCAGTCATTTTTGAACGTTCATCAGTATATTACATTATTATTACTCTTAGAGGTCTCCCAAACAGGAGTCTCCCGCGCCCCGGTTAAAACGTTAATCTTTATCAAGAGTTGTAATATTATTTTTCACGGAGCCACGTGTTTTCTATTTTGGTTTTTCGTCGATTAATAATTCAACAACACCGTTTCGATTAGCTGATCGTACAGTGTATACTCGAAAAATATTTTTAAATAAATTTATACGTTTTTTTAAAAAAAACTAATAAAAATATAAAAAAAAAACTTATAAAAATCACCGACGGGATTCGAATCGTCGTTGAAAAATATTCGCACGTGATATTTTGATAAATACAGAAATACTCGGAGCGATGAGAAAAAGGCTTGGCAAAAAAAAAACCAAGAGTGTTTAACATTGCGTACGGTTTATTTCAAAACTAATATTAATTTTTATTCAATCTCCGTCGTATTATCCGAATAAAAAAAAAAAACGTTTGCATCGAAACCGACATAATCGCGGACAGTTGCGCGACAATTTTTCGTAACATCATTTATGTCGTTAAACGGTAGGAAAAATCAAATAAAATCGGGTAAAAAAAAAAAAAAACAAACGTACAAGAGTTATTATTACCATTTTTCACAAACGCTATAATATGCACGAGATTAACGCCATAAGATATTTTAATGAAGACAGATTAAAAAAAAAAAAAAAAAATTCTAAATTATAGTTATTTTTAATACGAATTCCCCCACCGCCATCACGGGTACCATCGAGACGACGGTAAATATAAAAGACTTTGTACGCTTTCTCGTTATGAGAAATATTTCTGTGGAACGTAATAAATATTAATAATTGCGAGTTTTCTTTTTCTTTTTCGTTTTCGTTTTTTTTTTTGTGTCTTCAATTTATTAACCTTGTTATTGAATGTTGTTGAACTTATACGTGGTATACTTAGAATACGAGATCTGCGCATTTAGAAAACTAAAAACAAAACTTTTGACGTAGTCGTGTGACCTGGTTCCGTTCCACTGCACGCGTAACTATAATAGATATCAATGTAAATAATAAACGTATGCCAAAAAACCAAAAAATCCAGATGCCTGACAGCTAATGAGTATATTCCAAAATGATTTTTGGCAAAAATTCCTTCATTCACACGTAAACAATCGATCGAGTCCGCGCGTTGCTCCGAACGTTCCGAGTTGTTGCGCGCTGAAATTTCTTATCCGCGAGCCAAAATATTCCGGGCACGCGGCATACATGCGTCGTTTTCGACGATATACGTGTTTTTTTTTTTCCGAATCTGTACTCGAAGAAATCAAACCGTGAGCCTTGAGTTTATCTCTCGGGATTCGGTTCGATCACTCGATCGGATGTATTATCAAAAAGCGAAGGATATTGTATTTGATAAATTATTCCCCAAGGCAAATTTCGTCTGTTGTTTCGAAATTCTAACTCAACGCGTTTAAAAAAAAAAAAGCAACGGCAGAAACGATTTTTATTAATTTTTATACACAAACAATTCCCGTGTCCAAAACGGACGCGATTTTGTTTTTTACAGTTTGTTGAAAATTTTCGATAATTTTTCCTCGCACTCCAGGAAACCATTGAGAAAATCGGATAAACGCGTGTCCCGCCGAATAAAGTGTAACGAGTTAGATACAATTCGTCGCTACACTGGAAAGTGTTATCGCGCGCGTAAAGATTAATGGAGCGATCCTTTTTACCGCGCGAAAAAATGTCCACGGACCACATTTAAAAAAAAAACGCATTTTTTTCGCGCACGATCTAAAACACTATAATAGTCAAGTGGTGAATTCATTGACTATAGATTTAAAAAATGAATAAACTAATGAACTCAACGTTCTAAATAGTCAGTTTCACAATAACATTGCCCGCACATAATTCACAGCATATTATTATTACACCGCGTTGATCATTCGTCCGGAGATATAAACGATACTTCACTATTAAGTATTCTCATAACTTTACGCGGTCAAGTGGTCAGGCACAGTAATAATAATAATAATACTACGACGATATTATACACGTGCACTTCAGAGACATTTGAATTTTCGGTTCGCACAGCATCGCCGAGTGCGTCGCCGTCGGCGGCGACGGAGTGGTCGCAATTATTCAGCTCTGCTCGTTTACATTACTCGGAGTTTCCTCACAAAAATGTTTCAGACCGTGCAGATCGTCTCGGATTCGTAATTCATGGACTCGTGTTGAACGAACGGATGCAATGCGAAATACACTATATAGTGTTTCTATAAGATACGTTATACACTACTTTGTCAAATCGGGTATTTTATCAAATTCATTATAGTAAAAAAAAAAAAAATCGATGAGTTTTAATACAAAATGTGCTATTTGTCTAGGCATTTCCACTGTTTATAAAATTCCGTGTCACGCGTCCAGTTTCACATCGTCGTCGTTTAATTCCTATCCGATCACGGGGGGTGGAATATTAACAGTTTTATTACATTCTAAATTTTAATATTTATTGAGCACTGCGGAATACCGGGCAAGTACAATTGTATAATTTAGTGCGAGCAGTGTACGAAATAGATTGCGATAACGTGTGGCCTTTGTCGTATAGTCGTTTGAATTCAACACATGTAGAAAAAAATAACGAATATTAATGATACATTTTGTCGAATTTTATTTGAACATATATACGTGCAAAATAGTCTAAACTATAATCGATTAATTTATAAAAAAAACCGAGTAAAAGAAAAAAACACTTCCTCGTGGACCCGAGAAGACTATGCAGACGAATCAGCGTTGCGAAATTAAAACTAAAACCCAAAACATGTCTGCAGAAAAAAAGAGGTAGAAATATGTATCGCGTATAATTTCTAAATTTGAGCTTTTCGATAAAAACGGTACTACTACTAACGGTCGTAGAAAAGATCAGATGAATATACAAATGGATCACTCTGCCCGAGAACAAAATAATTGAAATCACGTTTTTCTGATTGGTGGACACAAATCAATGTAGGTGCGCAAAATGATATAAAATTATTGTGCTGATATTATAACTCTATTATTATCTTAAATAATATTATCATAATAATGGTTATCACACTGCTACCGGTAAAAATTTAATCAAGTCAATAAACGTCTACAATTTTCTTAATGTCTGACTCAAATTAGTCAAAATCCTATATCGTTTATTCTTTAAAAGTCTCTTTTTTTTCTATCGTATTAGGTATATATTTTTTATACTAATTTATTCGTATTTTCACGGTAGCAACGTTTAATTTGTCGGTACATATATTGTGCTTATAATGCGGTAACACTGATCTGTAGTCTCCCGAATGACGTCTTTTTTTTTTTCATTACATAGCGAGTGATCCGTCTGTTTTCATCTGATCTGTAGTCGTAGAAAATTCCAGTTGAAATTTAAATACTGAATTTTATATAATAATTATGTATGACGAAACCCGTCGAGGAAATTTATCGAATTATTATGAAATAATAAAGAGCGTTTGTGGAATGGAAAAAGACCGAAAATTCGGAAAATTTTTGATTTCTCTGACACCGGTTAGGTTAAGTTTGATTGTTCCCCCTGTCACATCGTAGTCCGTGTATAGGACGTGTGAGAAATCGTTACGAAACGTCATAATATTATAACACAGCCGTTTTTGAGTGTCGGATCGAGTGCAGAAAATTCGCCCAAAACTCTATATGTACCACACTCGGGCGTATATTAATTATAAAATATATATTATAATTAAACGACGGCGATTACGTCGACTTATACGTGGACGCAGAATATTCAAATCCCTTAATATCTGATCGGACATAAAACAACAACGAAATCGTAAGTCTTATCTGATTAACGCTTTTTGGTAGGTATACGCGTCGTATGGATGCGGCGATATTACATATTCGTATAATGTCGCACGAGTATAACTCATTTCGCTTATATATATTTATTATACAAGTAAAACGCCTCCTCTGGGAAGGGACGAAGTTCTCCTCGCGTATACCCTCGAAACACGTATGAAAATATTATAGAAAATGTACGTAGGTATCAGTAAAAACACGTGCCTAGTCAACTCGAACGGTGAATCCAAATATTAAGGACCAATTACAAAAAACGTGCAGGCACACGGTTCGTAAAGTGATGGGATTATTCGGACGAAAACGATGAGCAAGAGTCGAGTGTCAAAATCTTAGAAAACGAGCCTCAGAAGTTACGGAAGTTTTACATACGCGCGACGAGACTTCACACCGTTCGTTCGACTTCTCTCCCGAATTTCTCGTTTTTTTTTAATTTCAAAGTTATTCCAATTCACTCTACTCGACCAGAAGTCTTCTACCAAAAAAACACCGAACGTTACCGAACTCCGAATAAGTCTTTAGCTCGTTACAGTCCATTTGATTTTTTATATTTTCATCCGCCGTCCACTGCGAGACGCGTGTGACGTGGCGAAAATGTATTTTACCACCAGACGAACGAGATACCGTTTAACCGTATACGTGTACGTACACGGATTAAAATGGAATGGATGCCGAACGAGAACGAAAAAAGTGAATCACGAGAGTGCTTTTGATGTGTCAAAGCGCCATTCAACACTAGTGGATTCTTTATGTACCAATTTATTACTACTACCTTACCTTATTCCCTAGTGTTGACATCTATAATCAATCATTTATTATCAAATCAGTAGGCAATCGCTAATAAATTTCTTAATTCTTGGTAAATAATAAATAATCGATAATCGTTTCCTGAATTCTTGGTAAATGAATTAGTGGCAGTTTTTAAGTAAGCGCGCGGGAAATAATTTGGTTTGAGAGCGCTAGTGTTCTTGACACAAAAGCTGACTGCCTTAGCACTTTTGGATTTCAATATTTTGTGTGATGAGAAGCTTCGTTCCGCATATCAGTCTATCTCAAACCGTACGTGTACGTGTAAGGGAAAATATGATTAAAAACAGGTTTTTTGCTGACCGACGAGCGTAGTGGGAAAAACTATGCGTCCTAGAGCGAGAAATTAATTCGAATTATACCGCGAGGTGGGAGAGAAAAGAAAAAGGCGAACAGAGATAAGATTTTAAATTTTTTTTGTCTCTAGTAAAGACCGCTTTACTCGCTCCGCTCCCAGTACGAATGTCGGCCGTCGTAGGGCTAGGAAATTAACGTCCTTAACCCACACGAGTATAAATATCCACGTGAAAGCGGAGTATACCAAACGTTCACGGTAAAAAAAAAAACGAGTTTCATACTGCGTCTGGAGACGTTTTAATCGCTTTTTATTTTTTTTTTACTTAAAATCGAAACCGTTTTTGAAAATTAACGATAGAAACTTAATCGACTAAACTGTATTTTTACGCGTATTTAAAAACCGATTATCTTTTAATGATCTCGTGAACGATTTGTAAATCATTTTAGATTTCGAGCGGTGCGAGGAATTTCATTGGTTTTACAATGATGTGTTTGTTTTTTTATGTCTTTACCAAAAAAAAAAAATCTACCAGAAAGAGAAATCTTCGATATTTACACCCGGTTTTCGGCGTAACAAATTGCACCTGTAGTCGGTACTTTATAGAAATGTCATTTTTCGATTTTCTCAATATTTTTTTTCAGAAAAGTCAGAAAAAACTAGCGAAAAATCGCACACAAAAACGAAATCGAATTCGCGCACATCGCGTTATTTCTTCGTAAACAAATGGTTTTCCAAAAAAAATTATTTTTTATTTTGAGCTATTTATAGTAATTATAGATTTTGTAAAAAAAAAAAAAGGTAATTTTTGTCTTAAAGGCTTCACAATTTTTCAGTACAGTGTAAGACGCGTACACGTCACTTTGACTATATGGAGAAAAAAAACATGCATATCTTTTGGTGACAATATTGTATTCTTATTTATAAACGTGTTTTTCGACAAATCGCGTATTTTATTTATTTTTACGTGGAAAATCACTCGTTATTTCATTTTTTTTTTCAAATAAAATATAATGTTATCACCGATGTTTCGCGTCCAAATCGTGTTTTATTCGCTTTCGAATTCAAACAGTAATAAAATGTGACAAAACTCTTTACATTTTTTTTATCCGAATAATTCACTCGGGCGACATTATAAAAACGGGCCGCGCGGCTCGCTCATATTATTTCTCCCGCTCGCGTTTTTCTGCGCCAATAAGCGTTTAAAAATTTTCAATAAAACCAATTATATACAACGTGTTTTGTTTTTCGCCCGAAAAGAATATATTTTTATTCGCGGTCCATGCGCAGAATCGCAAACGCGCTTACACGCGGCTGCTGCGTGATGTAAATATTATTATTAGCCAGTAAGTATATAGTCATATTAGTTTTTGGCCGGCGGCGGAGGAAAGTTCGTTAAAATAGAATGTCGTCGCGGAGCGGTCACGTGTACCTCGTGTGTATACGCAGTGTCGTTCGGGTACAGAGGAGAGAAGCAAAAAAAAAAAAAAAAATTTCCATTTAAAACCGTATAATTTTTCGATATTTACGCGGATAAAAAAGTGTTTTTGTCTCGCGTGTAACTCACAAGAGTTCTTCGAGTTGTTTCGCGTATAGGCTAAAAAATTATTTTCGAAATTTCGAATACGAAGGGGGTGTGTGGGACGGGGGTTAAGTAGAAAATTTCTGCATCCGTCGAAAACGGGTTACAAAACGGCCGTGTACTTATGAAAACTTATAAATTAATCCGCTAGGAAAACGCGAGAATTTCGTTCGGGTTATACAATAATATTTCTGAAGAAATTTCACCGCCGAAATCTTCGGCCCGCGTGGGAAACGGGTCCGGACGTTCGGAATTATATAGTGTTAAGATACCGAATTTCCACTCGGCCCCGAACGAAAACGTTAACAGCAGCAGTCGTTTAAAATGATTCATATAGTCATAGCGGGTGTTTGAATTAAAAAATTTGTTTTTCTTTACTATACTATATATATTTTTTTTTTTAAGGATTTAGTGTGAAAAGCCGAAATTATTCTACGTGTACGCCGTTCCTCGATTGTCGTGTAAAGTGAACTCTTTTTTTTTTTTTTTAATATTTTCTACAATACGCATTTTACCGTAATTATTATTATTATTATTATCGACAGTATGTAGTACACAGAAATCGGTCACGTTATAAAAACTGTGCACTCAAATCACGTGTATTCTGTTCACTTATTCCGGAATTTTATCGAAAATATATATATTCGAATAATCTTAAAACGATAGGAGACATTTTTTTTTTTTATAAAATATACTCGTGATATCAAAAAAATTATTCGTTCGCGTTAAAATTATTAAATATAAATTGTTTTTATTTTCGAACACGGTGATAGTGTTAAAGTTTGACTTGAATATATAATATTCATACTTGTACGTAATGAAAAATAAAATAAATTGTATGAAACCGAAATTTTTCTAAAGCCAAACGACAACGAGGAACAATATTCATATACGGTATCAGTCTATTTCTAATATTTACACGCACCATTGTCGAATAAATGTACGGTTTATTTTTGGATTTTACAAAAAGTATACTTAAAACAGAATTAGAATATATATATATATATAAAACGCAATTAAATATTTCTATTCGAATGACAGCTGAACGAATAACACTCGTTACGGCTTTTCTGTTGGAAATCGTGTTTTTTATATTATTTTCTTTTTTTAAAACGAATAATTATTTATCGAAACACACACGGGCAAATGGTATTTTATTCGACAGTGCTCGGACAGTTAATTTACCAGTTTGGTAACTGTACAATTACAACAGCGGTTACGGTATAGTAATCACGCAAGACGCAATAATTTTTATCAGTCACCAATTTTCAACCATAGATAACCTACAATAATTATTGTTTAATAGACAAGTCAAATAATTCCGAAAAACGAGAAGATCGAAACGAATAAATAAAAACGACCAAATCAATATATTAATTATTGTTAATCGAAATCGATTATCGCTAAGCGGTTACCGAGTAACCGTATAATTTAAAACCGCGAGTAAACACCGTATGATACCGCTTCGGATATAAATCGCGTATGGCGTGAATTTCTCGCCACGTCTGTACGAATATTTGTGTACCTACTCAAAAATGTATCACTCGAGAGTGCTTATTACTGCAATATTGCGAAACGGTTTATGGAAAAAATTGTTTTTTTTTTTTATAATTTTGCACCCGGGACGACTCTGTATATAATGCAAAAATTAAATAAGACGTACGAGTAATACGCGACGGTTTTTGACGACCGCTGGCGGGCGAACGAACGACGTCGACGACGACGCAGAGTTGTGCGCAAATGTGTGTGTGTGTGTATAGTAAAAAATATATATATAACGTGGAAGCGGTCGTCGTCGTCGTAACATTCTCGTTTCTGCGCGGTTTTTTTTTTTTTTACTATTACTATTTTTTTTTCCTATACACCGCTCTCGACGCTGACCTATCGCAACGTAAAACGCGTTGCGCCGCGCGTAACCGACCGCACCGCCACCGCACCGCCACCGCAACGCCGCCGACTCGACGACGCCACGGGCCGCGCCGCCGCCGCCGCCTCGTCGCTCCACGTCAACGACCACATTATAATAATAATAATAATAATAATAATAATAATAATAACAATAATAATAATAATAATAACAATAATAATAATAATAATAATAATAATAATAATAATAATAATAATAATAATAATAATAATAATAATAATAATAATAATAATAATAATAATAATAATAATAATAATAATAATAATAATAATAATAATAATAATAATAATAATAATAATAATAATAATAATAATAATAATAATAATAATAATAATAATAATAATAATAATAATAATAATAATAATAATAATAATAATAATAATAATAATAATAATAATAATAATAATAATAATAATAATAATAATAATAATAATAATAATAATAATAATAATAATAATAATAATAATAATAATAATAATAATAATAATAATAATAATAATAATAATAATAATAATAATAATAATAATAATAATAATAATAATAATAATAATAATAATAATAATAATAATAATAATAATAATAATAATAATAATAATAATAATAATAATAATAATAATAATAATAATAATAATAATAATAATAATAATAATAATAATAATAATAATAATAATAATAATAATAATAATAATAATAATAATAATAATAATAATAATAATAATAATAATAATAATAATAATAATAATAATAATAATAATAATAATAATAATAATAATAATAATAATAATAAGAAATTATAATAATATATTATAACAAAAATCGAAAAACGACTTGTTTAAAGTACCGCCGCAGAAGAATTTGTTACCGGAAAAACGGATACGAATGTATAACGGAGTGTTTCTACTAGTCGAAATGTCGAAAACGGGAAAAAAGCGAGTTCCGTTTAATGTACTCGCCGGTTAATAGAATCAAAACCGTTTGTTGGAATGAAAACAGAAAAAAAAAATCCAAACTAAACCGTACGCGTTCTAATGTTAAATTGAATTTTTATTAGAATCACTGTGTAGGTACCTACCGGATAATTGAATAACTTTTACCAACACGTTTGTCGATTTTACTGTTTTTAATCTCTTTTTCGAGGAAAAAAAAAATACCGAAAGATTGTCTTGGAAAAACTAAGAGAGACTATTATAAAAAAAAAAAAAACGCGGAGCGATACAGAAAGTTTTCGATTGCTTCAGAAAATGACGTGTATAATTACACAGTAAAAAATACATATTTTCGTTAAAAAGCACCGGATTACAAAAAAAAAAGCATTCCTTTTTTGTACAAAACGAAGAGAGAGCTGGAAGCGGGATATTTAAACCGATGTTTCCGGCCGGTTTGAGAAAATTCGCCAAACCTTTACTCGCTATATACTCGCGTATTTAAAATTTAAATACATCCTTGGAAAGCGCCGGGTGTGTCCTTTTTACGATCTCATCATATTGTCGTTAACGTTATTCCGCGATGTCATGTACGACGGATTTTATTTTTACTCCTTTTTTTTTCTGTTTTTTTACTCGACGTGCTGCACTCATTAAGTGTTATTATAATATTATTAATAATTTAGCGAGCGCTAAAAAAACAAACCTCCTCCCCCCCCCACAAAAAAAAACTATAAAATACGCGCGTTTACGCGGTAAAGGAAAGAAAAAGGACGACTCGTGAATTTAATAGGAACGAAAATTTAAATACGCTATAAAATTGTATTTTATTTAATGTTTTTTTTTTTACTTTTACGTAACACATTTTAATAGGTATTTGAATTTCTGTTATACGCGTCAAAAACAAAATAAAAAAACACATTTATACGCACTAACGTAGAAATGTGTTCAATCTAGTTTTAGATCGTTTGATCTGATACACTGTATAATAATAATATAGAGGGAATAACACCGCGATTTCCGAATGACGCGCAATAGATAAAAACAACAGAAATCCGCGTGTGCTCACCATAAACGGTAGGTGTTTCAAAATACGTCGGATATACATTTTTTTTTTTCTTAGGCAAAACTCCTTTTTCTTTTCAATAATAAAATGCTTTTTTACGCGGTTCGACGAGAACGGGCTGTGTTTCTAGACCGAAACGTAACTGGACTGGTCGCACCAAGCCTACAGTGTGTGATAATGTTTAAACGTGTAACGAATCTGTTAAACGATAGTTTTGAAATGTTTTTTAGAACAAAGAGAAATCGAATTATCGGTATTTAACGATTTTAACGAATTTTCGACGAAAATAAAATTCAATTTTATTGCGTAAAAAAAAATGCTCATCCAAAAACTATTAACGTATAATATAAATCATTACGAGAGAAAATTTGAAACTGAAATATTTATAATGTTTTAAAAATAAATTTTTGAAAAAAATAACAGGTACTCGTATACGCAGTATCATAAAATAAACCGAATATAATAAATGTTTTAAGAACACGAATATTTTATTTCACGATAATTTTTTTTTTATATTTAAAATACCTGATTATTCGTTTTCAACACCAAAACATCCGGTAAAAAGTTTCTCACTTTGCATTCGTCTAAATACGCCGGTTACACAAGACTTGTCGGCCGCGAAAAAATAATATAATAAAGTCCGATTTTTTTTTTTTTTTTTATGTTAATAACATTATAACAAGGGCTCGAATTCTATAGCGTTTGCTAATATTACTATTGAATCCAGATAAAAAAACGGCGGAGTAATAAATTTTGTTTTACGCATTGAATATTCCAAACACAAAATTCTATATGTATTGTATATTTTTGCATATTTTAAGCGTTTTACATTTTTAGCGTTATTTTCCCAGTTTTAGTGCTATTTTATTTAAGTTCTCGGCTAATACGCATTAAAATTATTTTGTGTTTTTCGTTGAAACCACCTCGTAACCTTATAATACAAGAAGTCGAGAAAAATCACGTACACTGTCAATATACGCGTTTCGTATTATAATCTATTTTTTAGGTATTAAATTTTCGCGATTTCTTGGCGGATATTATTACTGTAATTCGTAAATAAAACAATTTTTTTTCTTCTTATTTTTACTGTTTTAGGGCAAATTCTGAAATTTTTTATTTCATTCATATTTCAGTGCTTTTCAGCGCTATAAAATCCGAGTCCTGCTCATTACAATAACCCTACGGCGACGATGAGCTCGATTTTCAGTACCAAGTGCAACAGAATATAATATTGTCGTAATTTTAATGCGAATCATTTGTTAAAAGTCAATAAATATGTTGTTTTTTTTTACAGTAAGCGAAACAAGCCACCGTTTCTGTTTGCGCCTAAATACGACCAAAAAAAAAATTTAAATCAAATACAATTTTCGCTTAATATACACTATAATATAATAATCTAATATTTTGATTTTATTAAGTATTTCACTAGGAATACACTGGCATAAATCCGTGTGTTGAATTCACTCAAAACACGAGAATTTCATCGATATCACTATGTTAATATTATGGGTAACAAACACTATTATTGAAACGTAATTTTTGGTAGAAACGTCTAAAAATATCATTTTTTAAAAATGTTTAGACGCCGTCATAAATTAAAGAAGAAAACGTTCTCTGCGCAGCGGATTCATCGAATCTCTAATAATAATCGATCGTTAATAAAACGTACCAACGTCTCGGTTTCTTCGATAATTTTTTTTTTTTTCTGTAATTCGATTCGGACAAAATCTGGACCGAGTACTGAAAATTAAGGACTTGGCAGCTACGCGAGTCCATATAATAATACCAGTGACTTGCCGTTATTCGTGACCATTAACGTTTAATGGGACGGAGTTTACAGCGGTGACCCGTAATATTCTTGGCCGACCACTGTCCAATAATAATAATAATAAATAATAATAATAATAATAATAATAATAATAATAATAATAATAATAATAATAATAATAATAATAATAATAATAATAATAATAATAATAATAATAATAATAATAATAATAATAATAATAATAATAATAATAATAATAATCGGCCTTTGAAAATGTCACGACTCGCTATTGCGTTCACGTCGCAAGAACTCGACGCGGCGAACCGTACGTATGGCGCATCCGCACTGAACAAATTTATTGACGGTTGGAAGCTTTACAGATAGAACAAGTCACGAATACGATAGCTTATTACCGTTTAAGTCTTCGGATGAAAAATCGAATAAAATTTGTATAAATAATTGCTCGACTCGTACAAGACGTTAGTGTTTTTTAAATTGTACCAATACGTATTTAATATTTTAATATTATCAGAGCCTGATTTACAGATTTTGAGGCCGGGCACTTTGATCTTCAAGAGGCCGCCGTTCTCGTTTTGACTTGTGAATCTGGTAAATCTTTTTATTTTACCGCGTTTCGAAAACGTATTCGTTGTTTGTACCATAAATTCATACCAATCGTTCAGAATTATTGTGATAGGCTCACTGATCGAAAACGCATTATAAAATTATAATATCGATACTTTAATGAGGCCATATTCGATTTTCCCAGTAAGTTTAACCCAGTTAAATGAGCATTTAAGTACTGAGAAATAGCGGTTTCTTTTTTAATGCGAAAAATGATAACTACTTTTATTAATAAAATTATTATAATATAAAAAATAGTACGTTTTAGCAAATTTCTAATCTACTTCTTTTTTATATTACAACACTATGTGTAACGCGTTAATTTTTCTAATGAAAGATTAGACAATGAGGACAAACTGCTTTCCCGCGATTAATTGAACGTTCGCGTCTGGCGTAAAACGTTGTGAAAAATATGTCTCCGCAATCGTCAAAACATATCTTTACGTAACTGGTCGTCATCTGCAGGGTAAAATGGTTTACAAACGTACATAGTCGGATAACCGTTTCTGATCACTTTCAATAAATATTTTTTTTTTTCATTATTTTAGTCGATACAAAAAAGTTATATCGTAATGCGACATTGGTTTATAAATTATAATGAATCGAAACGAAGGCCCCGAATTGTATAGATAGAAAAGGGTTTCGACCACCCCCCACACAACGACGCGAGTTTTCACAATCTTCTTCTTAAGTCCATCCTCGGAAAACGGAAGTTTGGTGACCTCTCAATTGACGTTGGCAACAATCCCTTTCCAAAGCTCTCGGTTTTCTGCCGATCGAATCGCCTCTTCCAGGGCATAGCCAGAGATGGTC
This sequence comes from Slavum lentiscoides, assembly GCA_032441835.1. Taxonomy (NCBI): domain Eukaryota; kingdom Metazoa; phylum Arthropoda; class Insecta; order Hemiptera; family Aphididae; genus Slavum; species Slavum lentiscoides. The sequence goes on along the minus strand of CM063714.1, from coordinate 13,592,154 downwards.
TCGATCTGGTCTATCCAACGCATTGGTGTTCTCCCACGGTTCCTTTTCTCTTCTATCTTTCCTTCGATCATCGTCACGGATCATCGATCACTATCGTCACTACGAAGAAAAAAATAATTACAACGCGTTGTAATCGAAATAAAGCACGAACGGTTAATCGAAAAGAGAACGAAAACAACGTCGTTACAATAACGTTTATCACCTCGAACTTCCGAGACTACTTACTCATATGGGTATACGCGATAACGTGGAAAAAAAGTGAGACGTTTTTTTTCTTTCTCTAATAATGCACGATATTATTTCGCCTGAATTTTATAACATACACAACAGTTCAACGACCCGCCGCCGGCGCGTTTCATTTTTATTTCAATACGCGTATTTATATTATAATATTATAAAGTAATTTTCTTCGGACCGATACGAGGAAGTATATGATATTATAAGAGGAGGTCTTGCTGGATTACGGTACCGTTGTACAAGAAAAATCCCTGTAATTTATTCGTTCTCGCGGTATATACCGCTGCCGTTTATCCGCGGCATATAATATATGTATAAGACAAATCCATTTAAATCGATGCTCGCGCGCGCACGCCGTGTGTGCGCTTTATTTACATATTATGCGCGGTAATGTATTTATTATATAATTTAACCCGAAATCCGACCGATTTTTCCGGTTCCTACTCAGAATGTCTCGAAACAACTTGATGGGGGAAAGAAAAACGCATTTATAGGAAACGTATACGGCGGTTAATTTAAATTCTTATTTCGCTCGAATCGATAAGATTATGGTAGTAAAACGCGGTAGAACTCGCAACCTGTACACGATAATATAACGAGATAAATCACTAGATAAGTGAATTACAAACGAAAATCGTTATAAACGTTGCTCAATAAACGCCACGTATAAGACACGTACAAGTCGAATATCGTTGATCGCTAAGTTTGACGTGTGAAAAAAATTTCACTTAAGCCGTCAGCAGGCGATTTTGTATTTTTCAAAGAAAAATGCTGTACCAAAGTGACATTCTCGAATTTATTAAATATTAAAATTACGTGAATTATAATAGTTGTACAATTCTGATTTTTTTTTTTTTTAGAACTATACGCGCACGTCTCAATCTTTTTTATTTTGCTCTGTGAATAGAACTGACGAGTTCACTTTATTGATATATACGAACGAAACATTTTAACCGATAATATTGTTATTTTCTATACAGAAACGTTCCCGGGTATGATGGCGTGACGAAAAATAAAAAAAATTTACTTAAATAAAATCAGGCGAATCGAGTGAGCGCGGCTACTTAGTCGGGTTTAGATCGAAATTTATCGTTTATATAAGAAATATATCTTTTTTTTTCTTTTTTGAAAATTACCGGTAAATAATGTGTAGAATTCGCAATGAACCGATTTCACCAACTATTGTTAAAAATACACTCTAACACGGCGGTGTTAGTCAACGATTTGTTTAAATTTAACATCTCGTTAAATCATATAATTTTCACCATTACATTGTAATTGTTATTAAATAACAAAATATTATTTGGGTTACCAAACCGGTTACCTGGATTCTAACGTTCTCGCTGGTTATCACGAAATGTTATAACTGATAAGTGATAATAATATAATATTGAAAATAGGCGGTTATAACCTAATGTACTATAGTGGTATTTATGGCATTTTAAAGTGCCGATTAAATTTTGACAAGCTGATTTCTGGTGATTAACTTAACAACGTGTTAAGATTAACGAATCTCGGTGAAAAATAATTTTCACTAACTAATTGTTAAATACAATTAACAAATTTTGGTAAAACCGGCTGAATATAATTTTTTAATTAACGTAAAAAAAAATTTTTTTAAATCACTGAAATAACGTTCAAAAACGTGTTTTATTAATTTATATAACTGGAAATGTTTCTCCAAATATACGCGTTCGGAAAATTCGCAAAAAAAAAAATGAAAATCTAACAGAATAAATTTTTTTGTTTGCTCCTTTTTTAATGTTATTCGTCCCCCCAAGCCGACAGGATTTGAGCGATTTCTCATGTAGAAGTGGAAACGAAATTTCCTCGACGCGACCGCTAGTTTAATTCGTGAAAAAAAAAACCTATGGAAAACTTATCGCCTTCCTTGGTCGCTCAACTCTCATCTCTCTAGGACACACATTATTTCCTATACTATATATAGGTTAAGATTCGGTCACAACCGCCGCCTATCAGCGCACTCATGAAAATTCGTCCCCTCTTTGTGCTCGTTATTGGTGACCTATTTTCCATCTCCTTTTTCATTTTCCCAGTCCTTCATCGGCCAGATCCAATCTCTACCGCTTCCTTTCAAAAAAATAATATAACTCTTATTCTATTCTTAGCAATTTTAATCCTTCTGTCGTCCTTAATATAATCGAATTTTTTTTTTTGCTCGTCGGGTTTTCTCGTCTAACAATAAATGTAGTTTTGTTTTTTTTCTCTTCTATATGTTTCATAAATTATTATTAACTGTTAAGCGAAAATGTATCTAACAATGATTTAAAAAAAAAAAAACTTATCGTTTACGTATTCTCGACTACACACGCGCTTTTTTTTTTTGTTGTTGTTGTTTATAGAGTTCATTTAATTTTCGGAAATATAAACTCCAGTCCGATTTCTATATATATATATAGTATAGTATAGGAGGAAGTATAAAACACGTATATAGAAAGCCACCGGGATTCGCGCATCTCATATATGCCGACGCCGCGGACTTGACCATTCGGGTCTCGTCCGCGTGCAATCTGTTCGCTCGTCTCCGAGGACTACGTACCCGTCGGCTTAACTAATGGAAAAGTTTTTAACTCCTCGCCGCGCCGAGGTGTACCCGATAACAACGCGGATTTATCCGCGGGGAAACCTTTTAAACAGAATCATCCGCGATATAATCGCGTGGAAACGCTGTACGGTAGTGTACGTATTATATTATATATAGCGCTTGATTTCATTACGTTTGTACGTCCAGATTACCGAAGGAATCGCATATATTGTACAATTTTTTTATTTTTATTTTATTGAAATTTTAACTATTGCCGATTTCGTCACGGTTTAGTGTGAGTGTGCGTACTGGACTACGGAAAGGGGAAAACGAATTATTATAAGAATAATAATAATAATAAATAAATAAATGAACAAATAATTATTATTACGTTACGTATAATATTAATAAATACAATGTGATTAGAAATATTATGTGGAAGAGCAAAGAGCGACTTTCTCACAGTGCAAAATAAATATTAACTAAATAAAAAAGAAATACGCGACGACGTATATGACGGACGTACGACGACGTAAGGACTTTTGTCGAAACGCAAGAACGGACTGACTCATTTTAAAAGGCGACGGTGGTGCATGTCGGCAATCGCCGCCGCCTTGCGACACAGGCTCCGTTGATAATTAAACGTCAGATAACCCGACGTTTCTTAGGGTGGTGGACGGATGAGATATGCACGGTGCGAAATGCGACCGTGTCAGAGTTACATATCTCAACGATTACACGCTATAGGTATAAACACGTTACGATAAACAAGTGTAGAATATAAAATAAAACTATAACGTAGTTATTAAGACACAACGCTAAATTTTCGGGGGAGAAAAAAATTGATTATAGAAACACTGAACACACGCGCGCGTGTATATCCTAAACGTATAAACAAATTTCAGAGTTCAAATTTCGAAGGCCGGTATTCAAATTAATTACGGTTTTAATAACAATGGAATTGTTAGATAATTAAAAATTAGAAAAAGTCATATCGACGTGAAAGGACGCGCAAATAGCACGTACAAAGCGTCCCTTATCGTAGCAGGACAGTGGAAAAGAAGGTTTTGCCAAGACGATTGCGTATATATGCGCATATTGGCATATGTGACATCGTACATTGCTCCTATTATGGTATGGCGAGTGAAATACCGACTACGGGTTTTCGGTCGTGGTCAAAAAAATAAATAAATAATAATAATAACCGGACAATATAAAAGACGTCGATGGAGAGGAGTAAAGAGTAGTGGCGGTGCTGTAGCGGTAACAGAGACAGAACGAGTCCATCGACAGCCCCAGCAATATATTCACTTATTACCACTTCTCGTGAAGACCTCGTTCAAAACTAATAAGGATAAATGATATTTATATTTTAATATTTGTTTCATTCCACATAAAAGTAACCTCGTCTACAATAATAATAAGTATTACACACCGAGGTCGAGTCCCCGAGACCTCGTAGAAAACAAACAAAACCGCCCCTACAGGGAAGAAGGGAGAGGGGACGTTACAACGGTTAGAAAGAACGCAGGCCGGACTGTCGTTCAGCCCCATATCGTACAATAATTACGGGAAAAATTCGAATTTAATATACGCCGAGAAAAAACGTGGAAAAAAAATTTTTTTTACGCGAATATTCGTTTATTTAAAATTCTCGAAACGAGTTATCTGCGAATCAAATCCCGTTTTAAAACGAAAAAAAACGGTTTTACGTTTACTATACTGTAACTTTTTGTAAAAAATAAACAAGTATCTTAACATTATAGTTGTGGAATTGTACTATTGTCTTTTTTTTTTTTTAGTAAATAAAAAAACCGCGTTTTTTTCTTACATAACGTTGTAACGATGTAAATTTTTTAATTAAAATTATTTTTCCTACGCAGCGATTCGCGTTCTACGAAATAGCGAGTTTGGAATTTTTTTTTTATTATTTAAAAAAATATTTTACACGTTAACTTCGGAAGATTATAATTAACGGGGTTTTTTTTACTGTATACTTATAAAATTATTCGTAATTAACGACAAAATGTTCGCGAATTATACTCTCTGTTGTTATTTTTTTTTTTTTTACTTACGAATTGCAAGAATTTCGATCCGAGTACAATAGAATTAATAATAATTCATAATAATAACCGTTATTACTGTATTGGAATCAACAATTTTTTTTTCTCAATAACCCAAATCGAGTGCATATAATGTACCCTTTTAAATGAAGCGATGATGGACGTTGCTTCCGTTATCCGAGGAGAAATTGTTTATGTTTATTTTTTAATCTCCATTTTATGCGTTCTATTGGTGAAAAGAATGAACGCGTTTCACCCAACTCCGTTTCGATCGACATACTTTTCGAAATTTTCCGTTCGAAAAAAAAGAGATACTGCGTCGAATTAGTGTTGTGGAATCGAATTGAAAAACCGCTCGTTTTACACACACGTTTCTCCAGAAATAAAAGCGGTAAATCGAGTAAAACCGATATTTCGTGAAATCGTCCGAATAATGCATAGTTTAACTTCTACTCTTTAATTTTTGTTCTGAATTATTTTTCATCGAAATCATTCTAAGCAGCACACCGAAGGAAGTACGGATATATGTTCTTTCACAAAATCGAAAAACACTGGCTATATTAATATGCCGTTCTCTGTCAGTGAAAATAATAATTAAAGTAATAACATGGACCCCCACCACTACCTACAACCCATCAATCGCAACTATATCACAGATTAGATGAATACGGATGGATAACTGAAACAAAAAAAAATGACGTCATTCGAATCCCCCCCACCATATCAGTGTTACCGCATGATAGCACAATATATTTACCTAAAATTTAAACATTACTCCCGTGAGGTAACTAAATTTGTGTTGTTTACATAGTGAATTCTGGTTTGGCGATCGTATCATATAACATGTCTCGTGTCAAATACACTCGTTTCATACACACAGTTGAAAAACAATCGGTGCTTAATCTGCGTTCAATTTTTACCGGCACGTGATAACCATTATTACGGTAATATTATTTGAAATAATAAAGAAGTTGTACTATAATATTGTATACTGCCGACACAATAATTTGTATCTTCGTGTGCGCCTACATTGATACGGGGGGACCAATCAGAAGAGCGTATTTGCGATTCTTTTGTTCTCGGGCCGAGTGATCCATCTGCATTCGTCTAATCTGTGACTGTATTAGGACCGTTTATAAACTGTTTATCCGGTTTTATCGCGTTGAATACGTTTTACTTTTGGTGTGGGCGGCCCATTAATAAATAATATAAATAAAATATTTTTATTTCGAACTCCTCCACTCGCCAGACAGAAAAAACAAATCGTATCTACCGAGTCTTATCGATATTACGGATTGGAAATTGTTTTTTTTCTCGAAAATTATTATTTTTTCTTAATAAATCGCGTGTATATCGGACCGTAATACAATAACGTTTTATCGCCGCCAGCCTATAGGTATAATATGCACTCCATTATTGTGTACACCGAATGAAACGTGAAAGGATCGGTCTGTGTGTTTCGTTGAGACTCCTGCAAACAATAAGTGGGGCTATTCCGCGTATCCTGTACAGACACGACGCGCTTACAGATAATGTACCTATCTTATTATATGAACATTACGCTCGCACATATTTCGTTGTTTGTAATAATGTAAACACAACTCTCGTTCGCTTATGTTTTGTCACGTATCCAAAAGCGTTAAACACTGAACAAAGGCCTCACGGTTTAATTATCCTCGAACGACATTCCGGCGGACGTCGCGCGCGCGTGTATAGCTTCGCCGCTTTCCAATTCGGTAGAAAGTGTTGTACGGTAATATATTTATTGTACGCGATTTCAATATAGTGCGAGTGCATTTTATATTAAAATGACCGATAAAAATCAATGAGTTTTTTTTTGGGGGGGTTTATAATCGTTCGTTCCGAAAAGAAAAGGAGAAAATGTTCCTTATAGCTTTTTCCCGATCCTGCTTCGCGCCCGGAGCGATAACGCTATCGTACGAGTTTAGACGTCATCTAGTTTCGAACGTTCAATTCGATCGAGTAAAATAAAACAAGTATTTCTACCCGTAAACTTAATCGTACGAAGTAAAGTACATTCGGACGAGTTTTTCTCGTCGTACAATCGGCGAGTAAGAGATTTCAACAATTTTTTGTTGTTGTTGTTGTTGTGATTTTATAAGAGACTATCAGGAGGAAACCGCACGTGGTTGAATTGACACGGCAAGGTATAGAAACGATCATAAGGACGTACGGTATGAAGGCAAATTTTCTTCTGGGCACTCGTAGAGGCTGCCGAGCATATTCCGAACAATTATCTAAAGAGTTCCGTAGAGATTTTTTTTTTCGAAACAATTCGAGACAAGTACATTTTTCTTTCTTTACATTTTCCATGATTTCTCTAACTGTGGCACGTCTCTCGAACGATGAGATTTTTTTTTTTTTATAATGTCTACGTCACTTTTACGAAATAAAAACGCCAATAACACTGCCTGACGTCGTGGTTCTCAAATTATTATTAACTATACGCTAAGTACATATTAAATAGATATCATTTATTTATTTTTGAGAATATTTAATATTTATTAATAGTTTAGTGCTCGAGGAAGACTCGACATTTTAAGGATAATTTCTAGGATAAACGCGTTAAAAAAACCAACACCGAACGCCGCTCGTTCTTTTTTTAGCTATTTAAATAAACTACGTTCAGAGAATGTAGTACGAAAGGTTTCTCTTTATTTGCAAAAAAGTTATTGCAATTTTTTTTTTTTTTTTTTACATTAAATCTAATCTGCATTTATTTGTAAACGTGGTTGTTATTTACGAGAAGAATAAAAAAAAAAATACTATTGCGTAAGTATACTCAGGTAAGTACGCGCGTAGTCATTATATTCGAGATAAAACCGTAACGCTATGTAAAATAATACATTGAAAATCGAACGGTTGAATATTAAACGTGACTTTATAGCGATAATCTGGAACGTAATGATAACATGCATATTTCAGTACGTTCAACAGACGATAATAAATATTGTGTTATTATCTCCGCCGTTATTGTGTCGGTATTCGGAGCTTATTACATACGCGAATTTCGATATAAACGCGTTTTACGAATTAGTTGAAAAGGTAATTTTTTTTTCAAACACTTTTCCACTCGAATAGCTCGGTTTTATTTTGGCATTTACTCATAAACTTATTTCAATTCTGTATCGGCTTAACACGGCTGTACATTCGTTCATCGAAATCGTCCGTTTTTTAATGATTGGAGGCGGATATTTTCATCACAGTTCAGAAAACCGAAACGACTATGATATATATACATACGGTTGCATAACGCGATTAATGAAATATTTTTAAAACACGTACCTATTATATAACTAAACGCGTTCTCGTTCAAAACGTCTATTTTCAACTATGGACTTTTCAGCGCGTGTCGCATAAAAATCAAAATCAGTCATTTTGATCTGATTTGATTTTGTTTCCATTAAATTCGTCCCATCGTCTGCGACAACGTATACAATTGGCGATATTGTAAAAACGGAAAAATATGTTTCGAATCGAATTGAGTCGAATCGGAGGAGATTTTGAATCGCAACATAATATTATTATTTCGTGACGAATCTTCTCTTCAAAGCGTATTGTTGACGAGTCAAAAGGGGAAAAATACGAAAAGTCCAAGAACAGTAATACAATTTAGCGTCTCGCGATCGATGCCGGAGTTACGGCGCTTTCGCGTTTAATGCGATTAAAACACGTTTAATAATAAAATATAAAAATGGAATTTATTCGATTGCGGCATTTTCGATAAACAGAAATTCCGTCGTAACGTACCGGAGAATAACGAAAAGGATTTGTCGTCGTGTCATATCAGACGATCGAGGTGAACGTCATAATATTATGTGTTTGTTACAAACGGTTTCGAGGATTCATCGAAAGTCGATATAAATATATATATATTTACGTTTTGATTAAACAGTCGAAAATATACGTTGTTTAATATACGAGAATAAATCCGTAGTATTACTTCGCGAAAAATTATTAGTGTTCGCTGCTACGATGTACGAAGCTGTACGCGAACGTTCGCTTTCGTCTTGATCGCGTGAGATTACAGACAGACCTCGATCGGTTTGTTAATTAGGCTTCACCATTCGACTTAATGTATCCGAACGAAATTCACACGTATTATTAATTACCGTTTTAAATTCGCCGTCACAATAAATGGGTTTGCAATTCCAATCGCTGTTGAATCAGTTCGGTGTCTTACTCTCAGACGGCACGTCCAGGAAATACGGTGAACTTCTACAGAGTTTTTACAGAAAATACCTCAGGCGACATGTTCCTTTGAAATACTGTCCCCCTACGATACTGAGACCTTTTCTCGAGTATGGGACATATTAACTGTACTTTTGATCGCCAAATCATCGAGCGAGTGTAAACAAAATGCTTTTCTTCTGTACGCCAATATAATAATTACCCTCTGCAATATACACCTCGACAAAGAAGACTGCAGTCAGATCGCGGTCGTCAAACAACCATACCCTGACGTTTCTTAGTAAAACTATTATTACCTCGGTTATGTTGATTCTCCTAAGACGCCCTTGCAGACATCAACTCTTTACTGTGTCTGATCTTCGACTGAGCAATTCCACTGCCTGTTTACACTGTATCGTTTTCTAACCACCTTTGCGATTCTCCACTTCCCCGTATCTCGGCGTCTCTCGTTTATTAGAAACTCGGCTTTACGTCCTGCAGAATCCGTGAACAAACCCGTTGAACTATACACACGTTATTATTTTCAAGAGTTATCTACTCGTGTTTTGTTAGACGAGGGCTGAAAAAAAAACACCCACGTTTTCCATGTGAATAATTATCGTTTTTCTTTGACGAGCTGTCTTATATAGGCAACTGAGAGGTATACGAGAATTCTGGAGACGAAAATAAAAGTGCTCAGATTGTTGGCTTCGGCGGCGTTTTCCATCTGTACGTGACAGAGAAACGGAGGTCGAGACATGGGGAGGAGACGACTGCAGGCGTGTGCGAAACGTTGTAAAATGAAACGTATTGATTTTGGTCCGCTGCGAAAGATTTTCGATTAGTTACATACGCGGTCGTGTGTGTATATATATACGTAATAACGATGCCAATAAAATATACAAGAGAGTATTCCCACAACAGTCGCTGCCGATTCTCGTGTTATTTCACAGACGTCGAAGACGATATGTGTGCAGTCATCGATTTTCGCATAAAATCCTTACACATTTAACGCACACACGTTTCTGCCGTGCATAAAAATTTTGAAAAAGGATTCTAAAGATTGACTCTTGACTGCGCCTTAATCTCGAATTAAGTGAGGGGAGCGATCTAAATATGTGCGTTTGTTCGTAATCCAAATAAAACCAGCCACGCCGCTGCGTACATTAACTCTGTGACTTTTTATAGAAAATCACAAAAAAAGAGGCTAAATATTCTGCGATTAATAAAAACGAGTACGGTGGCCCTTATATCAAAAAATGCAAACACGAAAAAGTTTCTGACAAAAAGAAAGAGTTCGGTTTTCGTAGGATCCCCGTAGTCCAAAGAATAGATCTCTCGAAAACGTGTTTCTCGAAAATACGAATAAAATATTGAACAGATAACTGATAACTGAAACTAAATATAATTTTAGGATTAACGTGTTTCAAAGGCTATTTTCCGATTTACATCGATAGCTTTTCCGTCATATCAAAACATATCTACCACAACATTTTCTCGCCCGGTCCTTGTGAAAGAAATCTGAGCAAATCAAATATTTCCTTAGCTCAACACACGGATAGAAACGACTTGCGAATTCGGGAATTTTAACAACTGAATTTACAATAGGCCAACTCCAGTGGTTATGAACAGTGGCGTAGCCAGAAATTGTTCGAGATATAATTTACCAGCGTGTCAGACTCACAACACGTTGCTTTGACAGACGAAAACTAATGAATACGCTCTCGATTTATGAGCAGACCAAACTAGATATCCGTTCTATTACAAAGACGAGTTCAAAAATCGCAAATTTAAAATGCGTATTTCGCCGATTTCAGATAAAATTATTATTTTTTAATTTCTTAAATTTTTTATGTATTTTCGTGTATATTTTAATACGTACGTGTATATATATATTTTTTTTTGTAAAAAATTATGTTGTTTTCTTATTTTTACTATATAAAATAGAGTCAAAAGAATGGTTTTGAACCCTCAAAACCCCAGCCTGGCTACGTCACTGGTTATGAACATATTACGTGTAAATGTAGACGATTCGGTATCAGCGAGGGCAATAGAAATAAAATTCAACGAAATCAATTTTAATAAGTAATACAAAAATAACGGATAATTAAAAACACGCTTCATGCTTATTAATGAATATTAATTGAGGGAATTCTATCGCGATATACGGTTTATTTTTCTAGTTGATTTACGGTATAATAGGTGTAGTGAATTTCAATGAGTGTTAGTGTTTGTGGATTACGACGATTACAACAAGAAATGGCGATGCCGTTTTTACGTGTAAAAATGTAATAAAATTAAATACATATATATATAAAAAAGGAATAAAAACGGGCGCAGCCTTTTAAAATTCGGTATACAGTTACAGCGCTGTGATGGATATGAAAAAAAAGGCGCGCGGCGAATTGTTGACGACCGGCTCGACAGATTGAAACGATTGACATTTTAATCGAATTCCGCTCGTTCGTCCCCGCAGAGAAACTCGTTTGATTTTCAACCCTTTTCCTGGAAATCCTTTGAGCCGTTATTCGGACGAAAAACGCGCGTATACTCGCTGCACGGCAATTATTATTATTATTATTATCGTTGTCCTGGTAAATAACGGAAGTGCCGCCGGAGATAAAGTTTTCGGCGGCGGCGCGCAGCATCGCGAATACGACACGCGGTCGATGCCGCCGGTGCTGGACCCGCAGAGAGGAGAGCCGTCTCTCGCGCGAACTTTCGGCGAGCGTTCGTTATTTTTTGCCCTCGAACTCGATAATTTATAGCCGTCCGACCGACCTTCCTTCCGTCCGCCGTGCCTTTTAGCTTATGTCTCCGTACCTACATCATAATACACAACGAGTTTTTATTCCGTTTTCTCCCACCACACAACCCCTTTTTCCTTTTCTTTTCTTTTCACGTCGTATTCGTTTCGTATACCGTCTTTGACACACACACACACACACACACACACACACACACAGTGGCGTAGATACGATTTGTTCCTGTGTGGTGGATGAGGGAGAGTTCAAAGGAACTTTCGAAATAAAAACAATTTTATATAATGTTTGTTAAATTCGTATTTACAAAGCAATTTTTAAGTAGACGGTAAGAGACCAAGAGGAAGGACACGGAGAAGACGGATAAACGAGTTACGGTATTCTCAGTGTACCGAGAACACAGAATAGATCGGCAAGTAGCAGAGTAAAATGGGAGGAGACAGTTTTGGCGGTAAAGAACGTCAATGGATCGTAAAACCGTAAAATAATAATAAATAATTTTTAATAAAAGAATTCGCCATAATCAAAAAACTAAGTAAAATTCTCCTATTCTTGCGTACGCGTCTAAAACTTCTTTCGCATTAGTCCCTACATTGTACACGGATTTTTATGGAGAGTAGATTTTTCGAAAGATATATTACACGACTCAGCTTAGGAAAACGTATCGAATTTTCTCGTACAGAATTTTGTCAAGATTTATATAAGCGAGTAAATGAAAAAAAAAACAAAATTTCTTATTTATTATTATATTTATATTCTGTACACACGTATCTAGATAGATATGATAGGTACTGCTGCAAAATAAAAAAAGTACTTCTCAGTTGAATATTTAAAAAAAATATGTATATATGTATTCCTTATTGTATAGACTGAAAACGAATATTGTTTGTGATAAGATTTTGCAAAATATATTTCAACTCTCGATACACTGCACCTAATTAAGATATTTTTCGTGTCAGCCTATTATAGTGATAATTTGAAAATCAAAACCCCTGCCACAAACAATCTATACATACCCAGTGGCGTGCAGACGCTGTTTAAGTGGGGGACCTGTGTCCCACTTTAAAATAGAGTGGGTTTAGTAACTTGGACGGGTAGTAGGGTACGGTAGGTACGGCCAAAGAACAGTATATTGGACTATTGCAGGTACGGAATAAAGTCAGATATTACCAATACCATACCACGGAAAACGGACTAGCAGTTGCCACTGTCGCCAGTTATTAGTTATTACCATGACGAAATAACATGGTATGCCAGCAACTGAGTTCTGCGCATGGTGCCTACGTCACTCGGTCCGCTTATCATAATTATGTGTTATCTATTATTTATTTTGAATTTTGATTCTTCATAATCGTGTTACAATATTCTGCGGTATAATCATTAATATGATAATGCTACAGATAAGACCGAATGACGTCAAAATTTCATGGCATAATTGATGAATTATATTTTATTCCATGGCAACTCGAACTGCTCTCAAATTCGTTCATGTTACTGGCATACCGTGTTATTTCGTCATGGTTATTACATCATATTACGCATGTAACACAGGGATACGGTTGTGATATATAAAAATAATCCGTGTAAGGAGTATCTATACCCGTGATTCTTGTGGACAAGTCATTATGTCAAAGGTCTGACGTCAGTGCTCACTGCTCAGTAGTGTAGTAGTGTAGTACAACACTACAAGTGAGTTAGTTGTTATATAAAAATGATTTGTCATTGATTATTTGTTATTACATTATAAGATGGCTGTATATATATATATATATATAAATATATATTATATATTTTTTTTTATAAAAATGCCAAATTTGTGCCCGTTTCCTGTGATATATTTATATCATATGATGGGCAAATATCCTGCGACCTGCAGCATTTCTTCTCTATATTTTCTCGTACATCAAATATTATATTTTCGACTTGCGTATCTTCAATATTGAAAACGATATATCATGTGTAGGAATCAGTGGCCCGACCAGTTTTCACAGGGGAGAGGTCTAAAATAATTTTTATATATACTTATATACCATAAGGTCCAGGCTTGGAGACACCTTTTGGTTGGTACATTAGTAGGATTAAAAGGTGCAGGACTGATTTCAGGGGTTTTACATTTTAGTAGTTTTTTTTTCGCTTATTTGTACATACTTTTCCCGGGTAGGTGGGTGGGTAAAAAAAATGACTGGCTCCGTGTAGTAAAATAGTTTACCACGCCACTGCCTACGTCCCCGTATAAACGTATGTGTTCTATTTCAATATTTATTTATACACAAAAAATTTTTTAACGCTTCTGAGCACCGCGGAACTCGATGTTTTCCGGTCTTGTAATACGTATACTATTAAAATATTATGCGTCGAAGTTCCTCGCGCGCACAGTGTACGGATGTACGACGTAAATAATTGCTGCTGCGAATATTTCCGACCTCGCGAAATTCCACGTGCGCAGAATAGTTTCGGTAAACAAACAACAATATCGGCATAATTGTATACTGACTGCAGCAGTATCGCGCGCGCATATCCGCGTTGTTTCGAAAACTGTGCCAGATATTCAAAATAATATTGTATATTTATTCAAGTGTCGTTCATTACGAGAACCGTTCGTTGTTCTCCTTTATTATTTTTTGTTAATACGCCTGGTAATAACGATTATTAACGTATTGTAAGCTGGTATTGCGAGCTGGTATTCGTTTCCAAACGCCATTTGACGCGACGCGTTCGCAAAATCCGAATAGGTTTTCAAGGACGTTTTTCCGCGCACAAACGGAAAAAAAAATCTGAATAATAAAAATAATTTTTATTTTTTAATGATTTATTTTTTATATTTTATTTTTATTCATTTTTTATAATTATTATTATATATTACGGCGCGCTGCGGTCGTCCGCACGTTTTCGTGGCCCGTACTGTAGTAGGAATATTTTCTCTGTAGGAGTTCGACACGTGTCGTGATTATTAAATTTTTTTTTTGTACACCGCAGTCAACACCGTAGTAACTGCAAATATTGCGCGCTTTTGGTTTCAACACAGAACTTATATAGTATTAATTGTATAAATACTAATATTAATATTTGAATAAATTATCGTTGAAAACAATCAAAAATAATAATATATTGTTATCGCGTATTCATTTAAAATTTCTTAAATTTTGCGCCCGGCGCGCTGGCAACTTTCGCATCTCCCTCCCCCGCCTTGCTACGGCTCTGACTGCAGTGAATTGCTTATATTTATATGGAAAACATAATCGGGTATTCCGAGAACAGCAAGTATTATTTATTTAAGAAAAAAAAACATGTGAGAGAACCGTGTGTAACGTTGTAATTGTAACGTTTTAATATTATAAAAGACAATAATGATGTTAAAATAAAAATTTTAATATTTTTCCAAAATTATAAATACATATATGTATATTTTCTTCTGTAAAAATTTTCTCTCAAAATAGAATATCGGACAACCGGATTTCTAAACGCATAAAAAAAAAACCACTCTTTAAAACAGATTCCTATAGTAATGATTATAATGTACAAAAACGTTTATTATTATTTTCGTAAACTCCTTTTAATTTCACACGGTTCTATAATACGGTATTTAGGCGGTGTGGCAAAACGATAACTTTTAAAATTTTTGAGGATGGAAGCGAGTGCTACTCCTCGCCCAACGTCGTCGTTACGCTACTGTACGTCGTCGTGCACTTAACCCCCTCTGCTTCCGTTTGAAAACTATATAGTTTTGGACGACACGTACGATTTATATTCAAATAGTGTTCTGTGAGGTATCGGTGGCGTTTTTTTTTTTAAAAACCGGAACCCACAATGGTCGACCCTTAAACGTATACACGGTCGCCAACCCGTGGCCGAGGCCCGAGAACCGGAGCACACGGGATTTTTAAATTAGAATAAAATAAAACAAAATGAAATAAAATAAAATAAAATGAAATATAATAATCAACGGGTGTATTCGCATGTAAACATATATATATATATATATATCATCACAAACAAGAATTAATTAATAATATTTTTAAAATTAAAGAAATAACGAAGATATAAGTTTTGCCGGCCAAGGCGTTTTAAGATTTGTACACGGGGTTTCATCCTATCTATACATATTACCCATGTGTGCGGATGCACACATATTCGGAACTCCACAGCATCACGGGTGGTAGATGTTCTGCTCACTCCATATTGTTTTTCGTTGAGTCTCGAAGAAAAAGAAAAAAAAACTGTCCGGCGAGACCGACGACGTGTTTGGCTAAAATCGATTAGTGGACTGAAAACGTTTTTAAAATAAAATTGTATAACGACTCGCCTTGGCCAACAATATATATATATATATATATATACAATATAATAAGTGGTATATATACGATAACGTTTAATTAAATCGATTTATAAACAGAAATCCTATACGTATATTATAATACTCCCCATTATCATTACCTATTACTACTATTATTATTATTATTATTATTATTATTATTATGAATACTCCGTTACGTCACAGTTCTTCGAGTATAATATCGATTGGCGAGAATAATGTTTTTAGAAAATATTGTAACCGTTTGTGTGTCGCCGACACTCGGAACGACAGCGTTTTGTCAGTTCTCGCCGCCACTCACGTGACAAGGGGTTACACACGTCACGGAGTGTGTTGACCGGAATACCATTCCGCGGTCTTACAAAACTCGCCGACCTTTGGCGACGCGCTTTTTTTTTTCCACCCCTTTCCCGCCGAAACACTCGTGGAAAAGCACATGAAATATTCATTATGCGACTTCCCCTCCCCTCCCCTACACCTTATCCGATTCCGGAAACTCTGCGAGGTTTTCGTACAATATTATGTTTTTGAAGTTCGATTTCCACCATCCCCTCTCCGGACCGGCTCGAAAGAAATCACGTAACTCCATCACGTTTTTTTTTTTCATCTCTTCTGACCGCCACCAAAGTATACGTACACACACACAAATAAACCAGCACGGTTTTCGTATTCTCGCACGTTTATTTAATTATTTGTTTGATTTTTTCGGCCGATACGAGGGAAAAGGGGAAAAGTTTTTGCGGCGGCGCGTAGAAACAAATCCCGACAACGAGCGCGTGTGTTCCGTATATAGCGCGAGAATCGATTCACCGGAGTCGCCGTTGAATGTCTTTTAAATCATAAAACTGTAGACCTCTAGGATTGTGCCGAAGGGGGTCCGCGAACGTCAATTGTAAATATCATATAAAAAAAAAAAACGAAAAGAGTTATGAAGAAAACGTTCGCTTCAAAAAAAAACCCCCTTTTCCAACTCTTTCAGCGTTTTCACAATCGTCAGAAGAAATTATTCCTCGGGACGTGTGTACAAAACGTAATTACTGAACACCTTCGAGTTTTGGTATATCTTCGTTTCGAAAATATTTCTCGAGTCCTGAGAAAAAATGAAAATCAAGACCCTTTCAATGCAGGCGTCACCGAAATTACCGGTTTATTACAACGGCGCGAGAAAATCAATTATATTAATCGACATATTCCGAGTTGAAAAGGATTTTCAAAAAAATCTCGTTTGTCCTCTTGTTGTTTCGGTCGAATTCAAGACAAGACCGTCCAGAAATATCAGGAGCAGCGATAAGACCGTCGGCAAAGGATTTTCTACTCGTGTGTATACCGAAAACAAACGTAGAAATCCGTTGGAATCGGATTTACGAATCAAACGATCTAATAGATCCTAACAAACCCGTTTTTAGTATCGAAAAAACAACCATCTATCACATCGAACATCTTCTTTTTCGACTGATTACACAAATTATCCGTTTATCGTTCTTGTCGATTCGATTTTATATCATTGAAACGCGTAGATTTATTTAAAAAAATAAAGCAATAACACTATTATATTATCGTTTATTATTGTTTTTTTACTTTTAGTCCGCAACGTTTTTACTGTCTCTAAGGGGTCGGGTCGCGGAAAAGTCTGAAAAACGTTATTAATGCGATTCGTAAGAAGCCGTTTTTTTCTCTCTCTCTTTTCTACACTCACTCCCGTATTAAAATCGTCGTCATAATATTATATATTAATACGGCGCAGTATAATATGATATTATATATGATATGCAAAAATATGTAAAACGAAATGTCGTTCAGAGGTGTACGGCTGCTGTACCACCACCGCGGTGGACTCGTGACATGGACGTAACGGATCTCTCTCTCTCTCTCTATATAACATACAGGGCACGATCACTTCACGAACGCGACACATAAAAATCATAAACGTTTACACAACCGGTTTCGCGCGCGTAAACGATACGAATAAAATAAATAAATTAACGATAAAACGCGAATTTCAACCCGCGGAGGAAAGTGCGCGTATATATATATATATATATATATATATATATATATTATAATTATTTATTCAAACGGGCTGTACGGAGATTTTTATCTAACCCATATTATAATAATTTCGATAGATAGGTATTACTGCAGTCGGTGGGTCGGGGGAAGAAAAAAAAATACATAACGTATAAATAATAATAATAATAATAAAAAAGAAACCACAGTTTTCCATATAATATAACGTGAATTAATAATAATAAATAAACAGAAAAGAAACTGCGCATTACTATTTTTAATTGTTTTATTTACTACGTCGTATATACGCGATGGAATAATTTTTACATATTATTAAGGACGAAAAAAAAAAAGATCGTTTTATATATAAATAAATATCTAGATTTAATTAAGCCAATGCGAGTACTTATTATTATTAAAAATATGTACTTTTTTTTTTTTGCTATTATTTCCGCGGTTTCGATTAAAAATCGTCGTCGGCTAGTGTATAGAGTAAAAAAAATATTACAACCAGAGTAAAAAATAAAATCGATTAAAAACACTGTATAGAGAAAATTATGATTTTTAAAATGAAAATTGGAAATTTTTTTTAAAAAAAAAAACGTAAGTGATATGAATTAAATTTTAAAATGTGTAAAATTACGTTACTTTATTAATATTATTATTTAATAGATTGATACAAAATATCAAAATATAAGTAAATTGTTATTTTAACTCGTTTATATATATATATATAAAAATATTCTTTCGAAACCGAATTTAAATTTAAATATCATTTTTTTATATTTAAAATGTCTAAGTCATTGTTATATATATATATATATGTCTGTATACTAAAATTATTTTTTTAAAACGCGTTTAACAAAATTTGAATATAGATTAAATATTATAATGAACTGGATCGTAATATTATAATTTTATAAACGATATTAATTACGAATAATATATGTATTTTGAAAATAATAGCGTATTTAAATCGATACGGTGACAATAATATTTTAATAATATAGTTATTTTTGTTTAGTTTATTAGTTATACGTGTCATTAACACATAAAATATTGAAATAGATAATTATCGCAGTGAAAACGTTGTACGAGCCTATAATACTGTTTTTAAAAAAACGTGATTTTTATTACAGTTGACACGTCTAATTAGTATATAAACGATATAAACAATATCGTAACCGGTCTATGTCAATCAGTCTCGATTGATTAGAAATTAATTTTCATAAAATAATTACGCGCCATAAATATTGTAAAATATAAAAATATTTTATTATAATAACATTTAATAAATAAAAACGGCTTTTTTTTATTCAATAATAATTTTTGTCTTATTGTACTGGTGTTCTATTCGTGTAGACAAAGTTTACGCGAATATTCGTGTTTACAAAGTTCTAGTGTAACCTTGTATGCGCGCGTGGGCTACAACAAAATCGGAAGAACTCAAATCAGCGATTTTTGAACGGCAGATATTAAAAAGAATCTATATGGACCCAAAATTATCAACGACGGAGAATATGAGGTAAGGACAAAGCAGCATATCAATGACCTATATGGAGAAGCGACCATCTTTGGTGTTTTAAAATGTAGTAGATCGAGATGGGTTGGTGGACACGTGTGGAGATCAGAGGAAATAATTGGACGAATTGGAAACCAAGCACAAAAAGACCAAGGGGACGTCCCATACAAAGATGGAAGGAAAGAGTAGACTAGGACATAGAAGAACTTGGAATTGAGAACTGGCTGAGAATAGAGATCGGTGGAAACGAGTGGTTGTTGCAGCAATGGGCCTAAATGGCTTATAAAACGTCGTAGATAGATAGATATTCGTGTAGACGATGTTGCTGCAATTAATGTTGATGGAAAAAAAGAAAATATAACCGAACGATGAAACTTTTATATAGGTACTAAAATTTCGCGCAAAGTGTAAAAAAAAAAAAATCGGTTTCCATTTTACCAAACGATTGACAGCGGATTTTCACGAAAACGCCGATTTCGTCGAGCGCAGGCTATTATTGCGATGCTCGAAAGAGCACTTTACGGTCAGTACGTTCTATATTCGTGTACAGGTGGTAGGCGGTAATCGATCTGTTGTACACACGTTTCTCGCAAGATTACATTAAAATAAGAAATAATAACACGCGCTGGCAATAGTTGTCGTGATATACGTTTTTTGCAATATACGAACGCGCGTTAAAACAGCAACAACTGATAACCAAAGAATTCCTGAGTTACGCACTCTCGTAATTGATACGGCCGTGTACGAGTTGTTTTGACAGTTTGCGCGAGATTCTCGTGGTCATTTAACTCGTCTAGCTGGTGATAACACTGTTATTATTATAATACCGGCCGACCGCGTAATACGAATCGTTATATAATATCTGCTGTAAGACACTGCAGTGAAAACACTATAGTAGGTTTCGTTTAAAAACGGATTTCTCGACACTTCGAAGCGATCGATAAAAACCCGTTTCTGTTTCCGCGTTCGTTCAGACTCGGAGTACGGCAGCCATTTACACGGAAAGAGTTCAACGCGGGTTCCTACGTACTTACATCCTTCACGCTTAATATTCCTGCACGGGCTCCGTACGATTTTCCGCTCCGGTCCTTAAAATTTCGAATTCATCTAGCTTAGCTGATCGCTCGCCTTTCATTCCGTACCCGACCTCCCTTGTCTCTTCCCGCGCACTCCACAGAGTCATTAACTCTTACCGACTTTAGCAGCTCCAACTAGACGGACAATTCCTGTATAAATTACTTTTTAAATTCTCCTGTACCGCGTATTTACTGTTTACACTCCACACGCGGTGATCAGTGAGCCATCGTTAATTTTAATTTTACTAAGTATTTCAATCAGCCTATTTATAAGACGTTTGTTGTACATTGTTACCCGTATTGTTTTGGGCTTTAGCGTATCACGCGCACAATAATAACGAGACAACGCGTATTTTTTATATTATACTCGTATAATCAGTCTCGTGCCGTAGTAGTTCTTATAATACGCTTTCGCGGCAAATCATTAATTTGTTTTGTTATTTAGGCGGTATTTGTTACGAAATCAAAGGAAATATTAGAAAAAAACAAAAGGCCATAGCGAGCCCCGAGTGCTGCGGATTATACAATTGAGTTGTAGACAGCGGTTTTTCACTTGTATTATTATTTTCAATTCGAAAGCGACGATAAATCATTTATTACAATATATTCTATAGAAACCGTTCCGAGCGCAGCTAGCAATTTATTATGAATACGATAAACGTTGTTAAAATATTCTATATACGTCTAAGCTTGTATTATATTTCGAGCTCTTTAAAAAAACCCCTCGTCCGTGTCAAAACGAATATTATGTCGATCGTTTTACCGCGTTTAAAGCGATTTTTGTCTTGTGTTGAATTACACTTCAGAAAATTACCTACTGGGATGATAAAAAAATTTACCAAATAAAGTATAGGTACCTATCAATTAGACACGTTTTTCCATTGAAACGCTGCGTTTTAAGACCATCCGAGCACTACCGCTATAGAAAATATGTTTACAGAAAAATAAAACACGTCGTTGTAAAACGGATACATGCTTCGGCTTCGCTCAAAAGCATACTTTCAACACATTTTCATAATTTTATTAATAATTTTTGAACGATTTATATATATTATAAATATTAAATCGATTGTACAAATATTGGCGGAATCATTGCGAGTTAATACCGTTAACGCTATAGGTAATTTTATTCAAATACAAAGCAGTCGATACCTATTTAAAACAAATTTTTTTTTTTAAATTTTGTATAAGATCAAAACATATTTTACGTTAATTTCTCAAATACTGGTATTACTTACGTTATATATTTTATAAATATAGCGAGAAAATTATATTGATAAAATTGCTAATCGCATTTTTCACTAATATTTATTTTTTCGAAATAATAATTTTGATTTGCTCCACAATACGGACCAAACGATCGAGTCGGCTGGCTATCGATACGGCGCTTCGGAATGGCAATTTTGATACAAGCGCGCGCTACGGGTCCAACCGCGTGTTACCCAGCTACAATTTATTATTTTCTTTTTTCCACTACTATTACCATATAAAAGCCATTGTGAAAGTTATTTGTTGATGTTGATTGAATTTTATTAGCCTTTTTCGTGCTTTTTACGACACGAAAATAATTTAAGCGTAAAAAAAAAAACGTTATACGATACATTTTTGAAAGTCATTCGGAATAATAAAATAGCGAAGAAGTCGCGTTTTATTTTTAAAAAAACTAAAAAATTATAATTTACTATTATTTTGGATTTATAACATGTAACGTAAAAGAGTGAAATTGAATTGTGTTAAAACGTGTAATATAAAAACTTAATAACACATAAAATCTTATTGCAAATTTCAAAACAATTTTATTACTTAATTGTTATAAACGGATTATAAAATTTAATGAATTTTTATTCAAAAACGAACCAACGCGGGATTTACAGCCGCGTAAACGGGACGGTTCCGTACGTTTTACCTCTTTGGGAATACGATTCCGTGTGGTCGTTGTTCCAATGAAATACGACACGATTCCGTACGAATTTGAGTGCAACGTTGTCAAATTTATATCGCTGTGTCTCGATACCCAGGCGCACGTATATATTTAATGTGTACAGTAAACATTTAAAATATATATATACCTTAAATCGTGGTAC
Organism: Slavum lentiscoides; assembly: GCA_032441835.1. Lineage (NCBI taxonomy): Eukaryota > Metazoa > Arthropoda > Insecta > Hemiptera > Aphididae > Slavum > Slavum lentiscoides. Next base: position 13,569,355 of record CM063714.1, on the reverse strand, counting down.
AGTGCAAACACGGTGTAGTGCAGATTACTGATTATTGTTATTATCATGGATAATTTTAATCAAACAACAATATTTTGCTCATGGTAATTATTAATAAATAGGTTAAAAGTTAAACGATCCTGAGTGACGTCCGGTATAATAAGTATACGAAGTCAGTACGAAGGATTCAAGATCGTCAAGTGCAACGAGACTGAAAGACGTGGTTAAACCAGCGGCAGTGGCGCCGATGTGTTTAAAAAACACTATGACATCATACGTCAAGAGGCCCCCACCCCCAATTTTTTTTCCATTTAACAACTAGACGCGAATGAGAGCACCCACTTAAGACAATGCATAAACAATTTATTTTTTATTTTTTAGCTGAACAAATATTTAAATCCTATATATACTTAAGATTGGATTTGGATTTTGTGGGCCTCCAGTTATACGAAATCTACTACGACATATTATGTCATAGATAAATTAGGCGATCGGCGCCATTGGTCAGCGGCGTAGCTATCACGGGAGCAGCAGAAACAGTTGCCCATGGCCGTCAAATTTTTCTACGATGATTCGTATGCGATATACGATACACGTCCTTGCGACGAATCGCGGCAACGTTGCATTAAAACACCGTACGGAATCGTGTGGAAAAAAAAGGTATTGTCGAACAACGAATCGTGTTCTACCCCACGTAAACTGTGGTCTTGGCGTATGAAATTATTTTCTACTCGCGCTTTGTTATTAGATTTTGCTCGCACGCGTATTAAATCAGTTCGAGTGCTCTACTTTTAGCCGTCCTTACCTAACCTATAAATATACCGCTGTTCAAAATGTTAAAATACACCATAAAAAAAAAAAACACGCCATTTGGTGCAATGTTACCCTTTTCGAAACATGAGGTGATACGGTAGAAATACGAAACTATTTTCGACGAGACATTGCACAGAGATCTGTTAAAACGACTGAAGACGAAAATTCGCTTTCGGACGGCGGCGCCAAAATGCGTATATAATCATCGCG